>CM073590.1:60497894-61747894 GCA_037074705.1 Zhengitettix transpicula | reverse complement strand
AGAAAGGCAGATTATTATGGGGGCACCCCTGGCTTAGCAGTTAACGACCTGACCAAAATTCCAGAAAGTCAACCCTTACAAAAGGCGAGAGTTATCCCGCGAAATTGTAAGATCGACGCAGATTGTCTGAGAAAAACCACGTGAAGAGGTTTCCACCCTTTGGTGGGGACGAAGAGAACGGAGCTGGAAGGTGGACATGCGACGAAAAAGGCAGGTCACATCTGCATCTAGGAGAAAGAGGAAGTCTGGAAAGAGGGGAGGAGAGAGATGTGTGAAGTTCTGATATATACCTATTGGAGAGGAAGGAAGTCGGGGAAGTGTAAGGAGTAGGAGAAAAAAGTAAAGTTAAAATCAATCACTTGAAAGAAAAAAGGCCTGACCGACGGAAGATGAGAAGATGAACATCGCCGATGCTGAGAACTACTACGCCGAAGAGAGAAGGAAGAAGCTGGGATTGAGATTTCCTGTAAAGGTTTACCGGTTGGCTAAATACAAAATACGAACAGGTGGTTTTGGATCTTAAACAATTGAGATTTCAGCCAAACGTATATGACCACATATACGACACTTTTTACTTATGTGGTTGATTAAAGTAAATTATTTCAAAGTTAAACTCTTGAACGAGTAAAATGAAATTACGTATATGCAATTAAATGGACCCCGTTAAATTTTGTGAACCCTTCATTAAATTAAATTTAAAATCAATCGTATATATATATATATATATTCTAATGATAAGGAAAGGCAATTAAAGAATTAATCATTAAACATTTGAAATAAATTGTTACCGGCGAACATACAAATACAATAATGGGTAAGAATACATGAACTGGCAAGACATTGGAGCACGTATAAGCTACGGGACACGACAGTCAGATACAAAACTTCGTCGAGTTCAGTTGAGTAATAAAACATTGATATATGGAGAAAGTGAAATTTTGATAGATAGCCAAAGAACATTGAGAATCCAAAGTAAATTGAGTCTGGCAGCGGCGTGGTACATTGGTAAAGGAGAGAACGAAGTTTTGGTTTGGTCATAATTCAAAACTAGAGCAACAATATGTATTTGGCTGGAGAGAGAGGTTCAAAGAAAGTATGTTATAGAATCCCAAAAATTGCCTGGTACCGGTACAACTGTAAGTAGAGAGAAATATTTAAAATTCATGCTATGTAAATGTTAAATAAGCATAATAGATCGTCAGATTTCGATTTCAATTTCATTTTCATTCATGTTGTTTCATTCTGATCAAATTTTGAAGATTATGAAAAAATTGTTTGTTAATTTTGGACGGTAGAAAAATTTATTGTTCTTTGTTTAAAAGGCCCAATTAATGACCCTGAGATGAGAGTAAAGGACATTGTATAATAAGAACATTAATGTAAAGTTTCAACAAGAAAATTTTAGTATTATATAGTTATGCAGAGATTTAAACCATTGTGATTATTTCGACATCCTTTCGTTAAATAATTTCAATTAAAATGTTTTGTATATTACATTTTTTTGGAACCTCAACGTGGGCTAATTAATTAAAATATCTGGTTTATTAAATTTTATGGAACCTCAACGTGGGGCACTGTTTGTTGATCTAAATTATTAAATTCAATAATAAAATGTATATTACAATATATATATATATATATATATATATATATATATATTTATATATAAAATTTTTACCCCTCTCCCCAAAATTACTTATTTTACAATATTACAGTTAACTAGAGATTTTTTAATTTTAATTAGAAATGTCTTATGACTGAATAAATAATTAATTTGAAAAATACATTTTTATGATTTCATTTCGCCGTAGTTTATTACTTATTTAAATAAACTATTTTAAAGGAATTGTTGGTTAAAGTACTTACGTTACTTAAGGCGGTTGCGAAGACAATTACCCACCCCCAGCCACCATCAGGGGGAACTTTCTGGATGTCCACCGTCATGGCGGTCTCTGCATCTGAAACGAAAATAATTGGGCGTTCAAAACGGAAGCATTACGATTTATTTCGTTCTCATATTTCCTAAAGAATTACACATGAAATTATTATATACATTAAATTGAAATTAGTTAAATTATCCGTCATTTGAAATATTTCTTAATTAATGACGGAAATTGTAAGCATCCGAACCAAAGATTACGTTATTATTATACATAAATAAATGTTTATAGACACTAGTTATTATATTTTCTTAATAGCTTGGTTGAGCATTAGTACAGAATCTGATGTTGAAATATAAATAAATAATTAGTCAAAGTTACATGCAACCAGTTTCTGTTCGTTGAACTGTAAAACGACGTAATGCACCGACATGTTCAGTCTGTCAAGAATACTTCAACTGTAGAGGGTCAGGATGTTCGAAGACAATATTGTTTTCATATTGAAATTTATCTATCTATAATACATTAAGTAAATATAATGGTCGACAGTCAGAAGGGTTTGTTAATTAGCAATGTAATTAATGCTAATAGAACAAAATATCACTACGTTTCGTTTCTAATTTGGGACTTCATCAGCTGAACAAAAAAGAGGTGAGCTTAATTAATATTATAATCTCACATTATTTCAAATATCTTGAATATTCTTATAATTTTAGTTGTACACACTTATAATATTTCTAATGATTGGTTCCGTAAACCATGCTTGTAACATTCAAAATTCTGTTATATATTTAACGTGACATTAAAGAGATAAAATTCAGTCTTAACAAATTTATTCAATTAGTAAATAAAGCCGCATATTTGTTGTGAAGCGATAATATCCATTTTAATAAAATTTACGCTTACCAACAAAAGTTATTACAAGATTGTTATGATGCCTTTAACGCTACATGAATTATTTTATTGGGCTGAGTATTTTATATTAAAGCAAAAAACTATTGACCATTTAAAAATTCTAATGAGTTTTATTAAAAATAGCACGAAAAACTCTTATCACAGGCACCTGTGGATTTACGTTGCAGAGATTAGCTGCCCGCACCAAATACGTACTGGCTATTCCTGTTTCCTGTTGTCCACTGTAGTTGGAGGTCCCAGTTTTTTTCCTCGTTGAATCCTGCAGCTGGCTGGAGCGTCTCGCTCTCAATATTCGGCGGTATACACTTGTACCGTACGGGATCTTATCACCAAACGTGATCCCCTTCTTTCTGCCAACTCTTTACACGTCTTTCAAACCACTCTCCTCAACGTCTTTATTCGAACTGTCCTAAAATCTCTCTTTCCCCCGGAACTGGACGTTTTCCCGCCCTTAGCGTCATCGGGTTTTGTTGTTCTTAGCCGCATGGGATTTTCCCATTTGCCGATGTTCAAATATTACGGTATTAAAATAGCCACGTGCGACTACCTGAGACTTGGGATACAAAAAGGGTCCTCCAAACTACAGCAAACAACATTTCCGATAATAAAACGAAACTAAATTAAAATTCGCGCGTTACAGTGCCTTCATACAATACTCGGTCTGCCTTCAGAAACTTGAGAGGATCGACGGAAGGAATGGTGACTGCGAAAGTCTAATATTAGACCACTCAGACCGTCAGTATATGCATGTCTGGCAAATATCGCGGTCACATTATGCAATAGAAAAAAGGAGCCAATCTAGGACAACGATTTTGAGAAAGTTATAGTTCAATTACTTTTCTACAATGGCTCAGTTACCAAAAACTGCATGTAATTAATGACACCCTAAATATTAATGATAGACATATTGTACCAGCAATTGTTTTTTTTTCACAACTAGCTTTCGACAAAGTTATTCTAACGTAAGAATTAAAAATAAAATACTTCTTGATGGAAATACTGCCTTTTTTTTTCAAATAAACAACTTTATGTAAATTAACCAAGATGGATTTCTTGTAGTATGCTAATTAAGTAGTCGCATATATTTCATTAAACACACCAAGTTTTTAATTTCTTTGAATACTGTAAATATTATATTATAGACTTAGTAACGTTAAAGATTTATTATTATTAATATACGGTACATTTAGTTATCTTAGACAGGGAAATTTGTGTTCCCGAGTTTTAGTTAAGTGCATGTTAATTTATAATTGTTATTAATTGAAGCTTCTAATAATTTTATTGTAATTTTTTGTAATGACGTATCCCATACATTACTACGAAGGACTAATGGAATAAATAAATCAAAATGAAAAGAAATAAAGACAAAAATACTTGAAACCATTTATTTTGACGTTATAAGCTTTCGGCAATTTTTTTATGTAAAGTTCCTGCAGGAAATATATCAACAAATATTTTAAAATTATTACGTTATTGTGCTTAAAACGTCATTACAATTTGTTCCATCAGTATTTGTGACAACGATCAATATTAAATACTTTCGATGTTCCAGAATGTATTAATTACCACTCTCCGGAATCCCTAATTGGCAATTATATGTTACATTGTCCGGAATATTTCTGGAACATGGCTTTTCCTTGAAATTTTCTAAAATAAAACCTTACTTCCTTGTTTTAGTTAGTCAAACTTAAACTAACTTTAATTACCACGTCAATCGCAACGATACAATTAAACGTTGACATGTTTGATATCTATCGAAACTAGAATAAGATTACTCATAAAGTAATTTTCTTAAAATATGTAAGTTGTCAATTATAAAATTTTGGCATTGTGCTAGTCTTTTATTTTTTGAATTTATATCTTTATCCTGTTTTTTGTGTTCAAAAATAGATTCGCATATTTAACGTTTGAGATTGTCGTTTGTTATGCAATATCTTAACATTATCACAGATAGTATTAACAGTTATTGTAGTATTATAAATTTAACAGACATACTAAATTATTGTAATTATCACAGTTACTTTTATGTTTGATATTTAAATAATGCAAAGTAAAGGCTGTATTAATTTTGGTGTTAGCCTTCACGTTTCGCCGAGACGGAACAATGGCGTCAGATAGCGGGAAAATTAATCAAAATATACTTTGTCAACTTTCTTCGATATTCCGCTATTCTGTGAACTTTAATTGAGATTTTTATATCTTCATATGGCGTCATAGTGGAGCAGTCTTGCCACAGTATATGCTATAATTTTTATTCTATTTCATAGAAAGAATCTTTCACACCTTGATTTATTTAGTATTTAGTTGGCGTCATTTACTTGACGTCGCATTTTTATCAGTTTTGAGAAAGCTTTCTTTTTGATAAGGCCAATGTGTTGAGGCAAGGTTGGTTTCAAAAGAATTATAGCAACGCGCACAGTTATGTTTTCTGTTATTTGATTGCTCATTTCCTGGTGTAATTGAAACTCAAAATAAATATTTTATTTTTATTAAACAATCTAACGTGCAGAGATTTTCCTCACTACTCTAAATTGAACTAGAGGCAATAAATGCTAATATTCACTAAATGTAAAAGTTCAAATTAAAACAAAAAGTATTAATGGAATATAAGTCTATTTTGAAAATCATATGATAATTTCAGGAGCCTTAATAATATTTACTATCATTGATTACTTCTAAGTTGGAGTATAAAAGTATACATTAGGATTTTAATACCACGGTAATTATTTTGAAATAACTGATTAATTTGTAAATTGTGTTAACTGTACATGCACGTCGGTCCGTGACACTTTCGACCAAAACTTGTTTTTCTTTCGCACAATTGTAATAATTGAGCAAAGCACATACTTAAATTTTTACAATTACGTTGTATTCAACATAGGCATATTACGGCTCCGACAACACGTTTCCTTAGTCATTTATTTTTATGTACTTGTTACAGACTTTTTATCCTTTTCATTAATAAAATACTCTGCAAAATTCTACATCAGTAACATGTAATTTTATAATACATAATCCAATATTTTACACAATTATTCATAAATAAAAATCTATTCTTTAATCAACATTATATTTCAGAAAGTTTTAAATCAATTTCCACAGTATTAACCAAATCTGACATCAAATTATAGGATTGTTTAACGTATAATTTTCTCTCTATCTTATGATATATTTCAATCTAAAGAACTATAATCTAAAGAAATATAAAGAACTTTAAAATTCAATTTATCAAGTAAATAAATACAATCGATATAATTATCAACTAAATTAAAAATAAATTTGAGATCGTTACAGCATATTTCAGATTCTAGAAATGTGATTTTCAATGCTGTAGCAATTTTTTTAGAAATATGGTTTTTAAATGGGTCTGGAAAATTGATTCTATAAGACATGATTCTAAAAAAAATATGCTGTGCAGTTTCAATTTTCTTGATAAATTTATTATCGAAGGGTGGCCAAACATTAATATTGGTTTCACCAACGATATATATGATTTTTATAATTAAAGAGGATTGGAATAATTCACATTTTCTTCTAATAAACATAAAATTTGCGCAACTTTATTTATGGACGCTTCAAATGTTATGAATTATAATTAATTAATTGCTATTAATTATAATTAATAATTTGAAAAAACTTATAATATTAAAACCAAATAACATTGATTTAAAGTTTCGTAGATACACAATAAAATGTTACAAAAATTATATGTAGGTTATTAAAGCATTCCCAGTTAAAGGCTGACAAAAATTAAACCACCACGACACCACATGGATATATACAAAATTAATCACTATGAAACACTTCGTATATACCTAGAGTAGATTACGAATATAATTGTAGAGAATTATTTAACGAGGCATAACTTGGTAAATACGATGTGAAAATATAAGGCTGAAAGCCGAAGGTATCTGTTATACGTCTCAATGAAGTTAAACACACAACCTTGAAAATTTGGTCTGATTTTGAAACGCTTTTACAGAAAGATCATAGAAATTCCAAAAAAGAAAAAGAATAATTGGCCGTAAGAATTGACATTGACATAAGGCGGAAACAGGGTGAGTAAACGGCATGAAGAAGGAAGGGAAATAGTGGTAGGGAAGGGGGGACGCATGGGAAGATAAATTCGGTAGTTTAGAAAAAATGTGCAATGCATGATAAATGGAAAGTTGGGGCGAAGGGGATGCAGCGAGGCGCGATAAAATTACATCAGTTGAAAGTTTCACAGAAAGGCAAAGTAGATTTTAGGTACAGAAAATAGTTGGATTTTGAGTCGGATTTTTCGGATAAGCAGTAAAAACCCGTCGTTCTCGGGAAAAGCTGTTTTCAATCTTTTAATTGACAGATGCATCAAGCTAATGGGGCACAAACAGCAAAAACTTTGGAGAACCAATAGTAGTTAACAATCTATGGATCAGTAGCTTTTAAAGACGTATAGGTATGAAAGGGATCGTAACATAATTATATTTTATTTATATAGTATATTGTGATTAAAATTAGAAGGAAATTTGTTGTTATTTCCCACGTGTGTGTGAACTTGAATCCACATATCGTAACGCTTAAACTGAAGTGCGGGACAAGAAGCATTGACGAACAATCGCAGTGTATTTTTTTACGCAAAAACTCCAAGTGTTTTATAATTTTAATCCCGATACAGCTCGGTGCCCGTCTTTCATACGGGAGTTAAAATATTGTACACGGTTCGTAGCCTTAGTACTATACTTTGGCACAATGATTTGTCTGATGATTTCTATTGATGTAATAGGGCTCGGATAACTTTGTTTTATTTAAGCCGTTACTTATAACTCAATATTCAAGAATCAAGATTTTGATTTAATACTTTTATGTTACCTGTTGTCTAATCACAAAATTTTCTTCTAGTATACTCTTGAACAAAGGTTTTATTTACCTTCCAATACACGTCCCTTAAAAATAAATTGTTAAATCTTTTATAATAGTGGGCGAAAATTTCAGCCTCAACATTATTTGCACCTTCTAGGGAAACGTTCAGTAGTTTTTCTGTAAATTTAACAAAGCCCTTGTGACCAATAATTAGAATAAGGTTTTGGGACGTCCGCCATTCAGTCTTATTATTTTGATTTATGGCAATTTTCTATTGCTAAAAATCTACTTACGAGTCTGACTTTTGGGAAAGGCGTATTTACCCATGGGCTTTACACACCGAGAATCTGTGATCAGCGCTTATGATAATTCTTTTCGTGAAGAAGTGAGCGATGCTTGTGGATATTGTTAAGTGAGGGATAGAACCGCGAGTCTGAATTTTTCTAGTGCATCTTCACAGAAGCTTTAAATATCTATCCCGTGCCACCTCCAGTCCAACTCCAATCGTAGCTTGAATTGGTCAGTTCATTACAACTGAGGTTGGATCTTGGGGAATGTGGAATTCGATTCAACTCCGACTACGAGGTTCTTCGCACCGCTGCCCCGCGCCGCCAGGGAGTAACAACTCTGTTTTAACAAATCAGAATAGGTCCCAGGAGATACAGTTACTCTTGCAGGTCCTTCCATAAGTTGGTGGCTGCGGATGCCAGGGATGTGGATGTTAAGTAAGCAACTATCGCCTTAATTCAATTATGAGTTGAGAAATATATATTTAGGTATTAGATGCTCAGTGGGATTATTTATCAGACATAGTTGATTAGGAGAAAATATGCATTACATGTAATTTTAGACATATTTATAGATAATTAGGTTTTTAAGCGACATAAAGAGGGAAGTGGTAATTGGAAAAGTATATTATTTAAGATTTTCGTGTTTATTTAGTATAAGTTAATCTCAGAATGTGACAACTGTAATCAAATACGCCAGAATAGTGTGTCTACGGTTTTAGCGTTAATAAGAAGTTTTAAGCACTTCTGAAATAGATTGTCCTGGATAATATATTTGAGGGTGTCGGGCTTGGACGCATTATAATTAAGTATGGAAATAGGCTAAGATCTGCAGGTCATCCCAGGATTGAAACTAATATGATAAACGTTCATGCAACATAAATTTTAAACACCGAAGTCTGCGAGTGTTGTTCTCTCGCATGCAGAACCTTTCTGGAAAGAAGGAGAGGGATACCTTTGGGTATGCCTTCTTCTCTCTCCGTTTTTTAACTAAGGTTCCCACAAGCCAAGACCCCTAGCCATTTTTTGAGAGGTGTATGTTCCGGGGTCACAGACCCTGGGCATACGGTACAAGTTATTTGTTGTTCTCATTGGAACAGTCGGCCAGCTGCCTCCTAAACTGAAGGAGGTATGGATATGGTTAACCCTTGGCTACCTTCCTCTACCCTTCCGCAATCCCTTTTCAAATCCCTCCTTATGCTATTAAAGGGGAGTTGCCACCATGTGGTTTACCCTCACATAGCCTGTTACTCTAAAAAAAACCACCGAACATACGTTATCACGTATACAGATTTACCAGTATATAATGCGAAGAGGAAAATAAAATCCTTGGGATTCAATTTAACCCCATACCGTCTTATTTTATTAATTTACTCGCAAGATTTCTCCATATTATGTCATATTCATCCTATGGAAAACAGTTGTTGCGTAAATTGGTACTAACCGTACTTTTATGCTATAAAATAAAGTAAATTAAATTAAATTATGTATCAGTATGTGTAAGAATTATTTTTCCCCTGAAGAATATGACACAATATCTCGTAAGACTCCGAGTAAACTGATAACATTTGATACTATTTGCACTTTTATAGAATCCCAATTCTCTAATTTTAAAATAGTCTAATTAAATAAAATGAATCATGAAATTAAGAACGTGTTATATGAAGGGATTAACTAAAAAGGTTTAAAAGTGTTTTTCAATTTTAGTTTACATATATGAACAATGTACAGTAACGAAAATTTGGTTTTTGATTGCATAAACCACACAACAGTTATCGGTGAACATACTAAATAAATTAAGTATATTATTGGAAGCCGTTAACGAAAGAAAAAGGATTCGTAAACTTTCATTGAAAATGGTTGCTAGGCTGGCGAAGTAATTATATATTTTTTTAATATCTATACATTTAATAGTTAAAAAATAGTGGCATATTTCTACTAGACATTGTTTCCTACTAGAGAAAACGAGAGAAAGAGAAAGTTTTCCTCTTATCTCCTACGTGAAGTCTTTCTAGAAGAATTTATGAAGGTTGTATACTCATAACAATATGAGTCTATTATTCTCTCTTGTAAAAGAAACATTTATACAACGCTCAGTTTAAGATGACAGACGTATTTTATCTTCCGAGAAAATAAATAAGCCTCTAAAGATACGCTGAACCTTAAAGGAATGTTACAAGTTACCATGCAATATTATTGTAATTTTTGGTTAATGATCCATTTTTCCATTTGAGTCAATTCCTTTCTCGGCAGCAACTTGTTTAAGCCTCGTTTTTATTTGGTATCTGTGATACGTGCCCTTACTTGTATTCGACAAGACGTTACGTCACTCTAGTGTACGCAAGCAACTTAGTGTCTCATTGTGATCTCTCAAAATTTCCGTGCTTAAAAATTAATCGGATCTTCTCACCTGTCAGTTGAAATCTTTAGAAAAGAGATCGAGGTTGTGCAGTACCCACAAGCTTCTTCCTCAGAACAAAATGTTAATTTATTAGAGTCAATTGAATTGCCCAGGCTAAAACTTTAACAAGGGTCACGGTCAGAGTCGAGTCTTCACTGATACTATTTTTGACCATACACAAATACTCAACTATAGTAATAATAGAGACAATAAACTGTGCTAGAACAATCCAACAAGAGGAATTTTAAAAGTATTTGAACAGTTGATGTGGGTTGTCAGTTGGGAAGCTCATCAGAAATTATTTTCTGACACAAACGAATTCAGTAAATTAATTTGCCATTAATTCAAAGTCTGAGATGGGGAAGATTATACTATAGATAAATGGTATTTATCACCTATCAGATCACGCAACCTTGTTGATGGCAAAAGACGTAGTGTCGTGGATAAATGTTCCCTGATAAGGACGACATTGATCTAAACTGAAGCAAAATTAAGCCAACATTTGCTGTTAATGTAACCATGAAGTCAAACGTTTTTAAATATTAAGATTACATTAAAAATCAAGATTACATTTCGCATTTAGACCTGCTGTGATTCATGGGAAAGTCTTGAATGAAAAAATAAACTTTGGGGGTTTCTGCAAAGCGGTAAAATAATTTTGCTGATTAGATAGAAGGATCAAATACGACGTTAGTCGAAAGGACTTCTTCCTGGTGTTGGTCATACGTTATCTAATGACATTGTACGGTACTCGTTAAAGGCAAACCTGCTTCAAATACATGTTAACGAGCTTGACTGTTCACCTAACATACAAGTAGCACTTGTGTCTTGCCCCAAATTATCGCTACAATCTTCTTTATACTACAAAATATAATACGTATCAGTGATTGATCATAACGTAATATGAAACATTAACGTTGAGATCATAAAACGTTCAGTATTAAATTATCATTTCAAATAACCCAATAAAATTTTTAACACTTAACAGTACGAGTCTAAAACAAGTTAATGCCTATATATTTGCGTTTTCTAGATGGATCATGATCAGTCATATTAAGTCGTGCATTCGGGTTTTTCGTACTGGTGTTGCTTACCCGAACTGAATAACTTATCATTGTAAACGGAAACAAACACGATATAACCCGTGCATTTATTACGCATGTTATCAAGCTCACGTTATAATTAAAACACTATCCTTCACTCACGTAATTTTTGATAAGCTATCTATTATTTTCTCAATATTGAATTCAAAATCAACAGTCATTCAGTAGAAATCGATGCAGCTTTCCAGCTGTCCGAAAATCGTATTCATTTCCGTAAAAAAATTCGAATAAATAAATAAATACACACACACACACACAAAAACACACACACACACACACACACACACACACACACACACACACATATATATATATATATATATATATATATATATATATATGACACTCAATAAGGACATAAATTGCTTTATTAATTAAAACAGACGTTAAATTAAAACTATTGACAGTCAATAAAGTTGACATTCGTATAATTCTATATTATAGAAGAATTAGATTGAAGCTGAATTAATACTAGTTCTAACATTTTTATTAATAAAATACTTTAATAAATGTCTAATTAAAATTGCTATGTGCGTTACAAAACTAATCGGAGATAAATATGAATACGATTTAGTATGCAGTTTGTGGAAACGTATCTTCTCGAGAAATGAGGTTTGCACAGTCACTTTCACTCATAAATGTCCAGATGGTTTTGTATTACTTGTCTCTAAAAGCAAGAAAAATGATCATAATTTTAAATTATATTAAATTTTCACATGTTCTAAAAACTTCATTTCTATATCGTCTTTAATAATATGAAAAATATTGAGATAAATTTCATACTCGACGAACATGTAGTAAACTATTGATTTAGCATCATTATCGAAGCTGTAATTTATATCAATGGAATTATTGTAGATCAATGTGAAAATCAAATTAACGTGACTGTACGTTGCACAAGTTTGTGCACTGGTAAGTCAGCTGTTCCGGTCCCGGTACTTCATCGTTAAAAATGCTGACTGGCCATAAGCCAGGTAAACTTGGCACTGCCATTTAGGTGTCAATGTCGACAAAGTTGTTTCAAATCAGCTGTTCTGCTGCTAACTATAGACGGGACTTACAGTTTACAACAACTCACGTACTTACGATCGCGATACTTCGCCAAGGAAGAACGAAACGCGCCGTTTAATGTCAACGCGTTGCTTCACAATTGCCCCGGAAGATAACACTATCGGTTATCACAAGGACCCGCCAATGGGCTCATTGTCCTTGAATTCAGTCATGTTACCTTTAGAATTTTATCGGCACTTTGTGTGAGAACACCATTTTCTGTAAAGACAGTCGTGGAAATGTGAAGGGAATTCGCACAGATGATGAAACTGTCGGCAGGTGAGAAAGTCACGTCGACGCTGGTGGCACTGACCTGTGGATCCCAAGGAGTTAGTTTCAGTTTGCTGGCCGGAGACCGACTGGTAATCTTTGCGCGAAACACAAGGTCAGCCGTTTCCCCACACCTAAACCAGGAATCGATGGCGTGCTTTTGCTCATGCGCGCGCCGCTCGTCTTCGTCCACGCCGCGACGCGACGCGTACACTTCCCTTCAAAAACCGCCACGTTCAATTCAACTGTATTACGTTATTAATTACTAAGCCAAAAACTGAAATACTTGAGGCTCAAAACTGATGTAAAAACGCTTCTGATGATACCGAGAAAAATTGGAAGATGGAATAGAGAAATTTGAGGTGCATATGAGGTGAAATGTGAAGTAACCAAAGCGGGATATATAGAATTTCAATTCATTGCTAACATCTTCACTGCTTTCATTAAAAGAGTTTTTAGATAATTCAATTTTTATTTTTCTGCTTTCAAGGTTAATATTTTTCAGTTTCCGCACAGGAATCCTCAAGGAATATTACCATGTTTCACTGTGAAAGCTGAAGCCTTAATATTATTATTATCACATTCACATTCTTTTCCCTTTAAAGATAATAATCCTTTGTAGGTCAACAAATTATAATTCTGGTCTTCCCTACACACAATGGTAGTTTGGTGCCCTGAATAGTTTGCATATTCATTGCATTCCTTGGCATAATTGTTTTTTAAGTTCTTGGCACTTTCTGTAAGAGCAATGTGGGATTTCAAAACAGTCAAATAATTCAGGCATTTTATAATTCTCAGAAGCTGCAATACATTTGTTTTCTGAAGGTTCTTTCCTATCACACAAAGAATCTGAACTAACTGAATATAATGATACATTTGGATTTTCTTTAATATAAATTCTGTCTCCTTAGCCACATACTCGAGTACTTGCAAAATGGAAAGGAAGTTCAGTACTGTAATCATCGCTATCAATATTTGAGGTTTCTATGCTATCAAAGCTACGATTATCGCATACGTAAGTCCTGTTAATCTGATTTGAACTTTCACAACGGATATCTTCGTCTAAATTAGAACTCTGTTTCGACAACTGAGCATCAGGTATGTTTCATTTCGTTTCTTGACTTTTCTAATTTCTCGATCAACACGTTTTGAAAGCCTAAAATTTTTATTAGTAATTTCTAGTTGTTCCAATTTGTCCAGTTTCCACAAAATAAATGATATCATATTTTATAATTTATTATTTTTATCTCCATGTTAATGTTGTGATCCACCATTAATTTATTTAACTATATATATTGTCATAATTAAAAAGAGATTTAAATAAATTAATTTGCCACATGTTGAGGAAGCCAATTTATGTAATAATTAAAAGGGTGAACTAAATTAAAAGAATTAATTAACAAAATAATTAAGATTTAAAATTTATTCTTTGAAAGTACAAATTGTAATCCGTACATTTTACGCCGAATTTCATCAAGTTAACAAAAAATATTTTATTTAAATTTTGCAATTCGTGGCGTTCTATAAAAAATACAACTTTATATTTTACAATCAAATACGTCGAAATTCTCTTTATCTCATGGTCATTACTGGGTTTGATATTCAGAACAATTAAATTTAATAAACTAACATTAACAATTCAAACTCATTGAAGCTAACTTAATACAATATGAAAATAAACGAAATGAAAAGAAAAACGAACGAAATATGACTTCTACCTTTAATCCTCTTTTACAGATTTTAAAATAATTGATTTATACTCACGAATTGTCTTTCTGGTACCACATATGATTCTTGGAGCTTGAGGACAACACTCACTAAAAAGGCCATTCACTGATTCTACACAATAAAATTTTTAATACACTCGGTCGTTGTTTTCGTTCTCTGCCATCTGGAACTTTTGATCTGCCACCCCTCAGTCAGCTCTCGGACATAGGTCTCCTTGATGCCTCTATGCGAAATTAAATTCACTCTGTGTGAAGCAAAACCTTCTGCTTCCAAATTTGCGATTATTATTTGAGTCTCTCCGTTAAAACTGTTTACTCGGGTTTTATGTAAACTAATAAATCTCGCAGTTGGACTTCTTGGACCGCGCTATTCAAACTTTTAAATCAGCATCCACATTTTACCGAAACCTTACCCGGACACAAACTTTTCTGTTTCTCTTCTCGCCGCAGACTGGCGTTTGGGCTGGAACTTTCGGCGTGCGTTCGCTAACAATGGCTCGACCTTACATTGTTTCCTTTGATGTATTTTCGCCGATAACAATTAAATTTAATTAAAACGATTAATGGCCATTTTAATTGGTATTACAATATATATATATATATATAACTGTTTAATTAATTAATTATACATTAAGTATTACCATATATATATATATATATATATATATATATATATATATATATATATATATTGTAATGCATATAATATAATGCATTGGATTGAAGGCAGCGCACGTGGCGTGAAGAGAATGCGAGGGAAAAGGAACCGCGGGTCCTGTCACGAGATGACAAAAGACATTTGTTTGGGATGAGTGCTGGTGAGCGGCAGAGAGGAAGCCGTAAGTTAGTAGACAGAGTGTGACGATGCGACAATTAGGTCTAAGGAGGGCGGAAGGACTCCAGTAGCCTATTGATTTAGGAAACGGCGAGAAGAATGCGTAGGGCAGAACGTGGGCGAGCAGATGTTCCCAAAGGGGCTATGTTAGAGCAGGCTTTTGTCTCTAACGAATGGCCTGACAAGTGTTTGGGACTTGCAAGAAAAGATTTTGTGCGAGTCGGACAAAAGAGAGCAGCCGACAAGTCATGAGTGATTGCGGGAACGAGGTATAGCAGCTGCGACCGTGTCGAATGGCGCAATTACTTGGGATGATGAGGGTCCAGGCACTTGTCGACCTAGGATTTGGAGAAATTAGTATCGCGCACTTGTGAGCGGAGAGGTCCAAAGACAAATTGGACCTGTCACGATTATCGGGGTTCGGAAGGCGGAAGGACCCCAGTGGCCGGAACGAAAATTAGAGTAATAGGATTCTGTCACCGCGCAGTTGCAACGAAACTTAGCAACAAGAGAAAAACAAGGGGGCTAGGGTGTATATATATGGGAAATCACCTATTGTACGGACAGTTGGAGTTAGCGTGGGAGAGGAGACAGTTGGAGTTAACGCATCTTCATTTATATGTATATTTCTGAATATATATAATAAGGCACAGTTTCATAAAAACAACGGCAGTAAGATGTTCAAATCCAGACAGCCGATACCTCTCTGTAATCGTTGGTCATTTCAAATTGACTTCATTATGAGATGCAGAGTTTTAGGACAGTAACTTAAGAAAGGTCTCATCACACTATAAAATTTTGTATGGAACTAATGAACATTTCAGGGGCATGTGCAGATACCACTCCGATCAAGTAGTTTCCTCTATTCTTTATTGAGAGTACGGATTAATGTTGTAATGTAACATTACAATTCGACACATTATTATAAAATATTAATAAATATTAATAAACTATACGCTGTCAAACATTAAATAAATCGTTTGGAAAACACCAGTAATTTCTATTTTGTTGACTTTGCTTCAAATTAGCTTATACAGGGAACCAACGGATAACCATTTTTATTTTTTATACTTTAGTCATAATGATTTATAGCCAATACTAAATACTTTGAGAGATTATTTAAGACACGGCTTAACTCTGTTATTTAGCTGTTTGTCGTGAAAATGTTGTTGATTGTGAAGCAGTTATAGACTAGTGGAGGGAGAGAAACAGCTTAACTTAATACACTCAGTAGTAAATTTAATTATCCGACCACTACAGTCGCGCCAACGTTAAAACCATAAATTATTCTTTCTATTAACGCTCAAATGAAGCACTCAACGCTGTGCTTTCTTTAAAGGAAATTATTTATTAGTGTTCAGTTTTACAATTTCGTTGAAAAGAAAGAAAGGGTAAAAATATTTTTTTGCTGAAGATCTCGTAAAGTTGGACCAATCTTCCGTCCTTTGATACACTCGCTAACTTTTTGTCTGCTCTAAGAGTTGTCAACTATTCCTATTGGAATAGTCGGCCAGCTGCCTCCTAAACTGGTCGCGGCAGAGAGAGGGGAATGCTGAGACCCCACAGTAAACCCCTCTGCCGCCATCGGAAGGGCGTGGAACAAGTATCCAATGCTCGACCTACCATGCGCAGGATTTTCTAGGGTTTTCCCTGCATCACTTTTGGCGAATAACCGGGTAGGATCCTTAAACTATAGGCCGGCTTTGGCTACCTTGCTCTACCTTTCCGCTTCCACCGTTTCAATGCATTTCCTATGCTATAAGGGGGGAGTGTCCGCTATGTGGATTACTACATATATATATATATATATATATATATATATATATATTGTAATAAACAAATAAGGCTACTTCTATCTTTGTCCACCGTTGTGGTAGCCAAAATGTAATAACCACAAAAGGCGTCGAAATAAAAAGGATAATTTTTATAAACAACAAATAAATTTATTAACATGAAAAGAATTTACACATGAATTTAACATTTTACCATTACAATATGAAACTCTTGCTCTCCTGGGTCTCTACTGGGTTTGACAACGGACAGAATCAAACTATTAAAAAGGCCCAGCATTTACGTTTTTAAATTATACAAAAGTACCTACTAAATTTATTTATAAACTTAACCTATAGCTTGCTTCTAACTTTATTATCAAAGAAGGGAACGAGATCTGACTGGTATCCTTTAATAACGTTTACATTAGTTAATATTGTACATTCCAACTTACTGTTTCTCAGGTCTTCTTCGACTCGTTCTTTAGACACACACTTTATACCCCTGACATTCACTAACTGACTAACACAATATCACTGGTTCGCCGATATCTGGTTCTCCATATACAGCGACATATTCCAGGTGTTCGTTGTGCCACTCCTTGACGTCGTTTGCTGCATGCAGGTCGCCTACCATCGAAGACAGGTCAAATTCTCGTACTCATACAGATAGAGCTTCTGTATGTTTAAAATGTTCATAGCTGTTTTAGTTTTGCTGACTGTCTCTATCTCCTCTCCCACGCTAATTGTCTCTATCTAACTGTCTAACTGTCCAACTCTTCGCGTCCTCCGTCTTTCTCCCGTGCTAACTGCCAACTGTCTCTTCGATGTGATAACTCCAACTGTCTCCTCTCCCACTCTAGCTCCAACTGTCCGTACAATAAGTGATTTCCCATATATATACCCCCTAGCCCCCTTGTTTTTCTCTTGTTGCTAAGTTTCGTTGCAACGGCGCGGTGACAGAATCCTATTACTCTAATTTTCGTTCCGGCCACTGGGGTCCTTCCGCCTTCCGAACCCCGATAATCGTGACAGGTCCAATTTGTCTTTGGACCTCTCCGCTCACAAGTGCGCGATACTAATTTCTCCAAATCCTAGTTCAACAAGTGCCTGGACCCTCATCATCCCAAGTAATTGCGCCATTCGACACGGTCGCAGCTGCTGTACCTCGTTCCCGCAATCACTCATGACTTGTCGGCTGCTCTCTTTTGTCCGACTCGCACAAAATCTTTTCTTGAAAGTCCCAAGTACTTGTCAGGTCATTCGTTAGAGACAAAAGCCTACTCTAACATAGCCCCTTTGGGAACATCTGCTCGCCCACGTTCTGCCCTACGCATTCTTCTCGACGTTTCCTAAATCAATAGGCTACTGGAGTCCTTCCGCCCTCCTTAGACCTAATTGTCGCATCGTCACACTCTGTCTACTAACTTACGGCTTCCTCTCTGCCGCTCACCAGCACTCATCCCAAACAAATGTCTTACCGCTCCGTCTTGTCACCTCGTGACAGGACCCGCGGTTCCTTTTCCCTCGCATTCTCTTCACGCCACGTGCGCTGCCTTCAATCCAATGCATTATATTATATGCATTACAATATATATACACCTTCTTCTTCTATCCCTTGCTATACGATAAATGGGAGAGGCCACCACGTGAATGACCCTCATGTAGCATACTACTATATATATATATATATATATATATTGTAATAATTAATGACGATCTAATTAACTAAATTATTCAACAAAAGATTATTTAATTAATGTTACAACTAGTTTGCGGTTTGAACAAATTGATAATTCGTTCTAAAACAGTTTATTTTATTTAACAGGAAGTATCATGAAATAATTACGACTTTAAACTTTACGATAGCATTTATTTTATTTTATAGATGTTAAATACATTTAAAGTTTCAAAGTTTAGAAATTTGATCTCTTCTCTCAGGGTCGTTTAACTGGGCTTGATAAGTAAAGAACAATCGTAGAATTTATAAATTAAGGAATTAACAATCAAAACTCATCGGGCAAGGAAGCCTGGGAGAGGACTTCTCGCAGGTGAACCTTCTGGCGGGAGGTACCTTTGGGGATGCCCTCACATCTCTCTGGTTTTTTAGAACTAAGCTTCTCACTTGCCGAGGCACCTCGGTCTGTTTTCAGAGGTGTATGTTCCGGGGTCGCAGACCTTGGACATACGGTAAGAGTGGCCCGCTATTCCTATTGGAATAGTCGGCCAGCTGCCTCCTAAACTGGCCAAGGCATGGCGAGGGGTAAGCTGCGACCCCACAGCAAACCCCTCTCCCGCCATCGGAAGGACGTGGGACAAGTACCAAATGCCCGACCTACCTGATGCAGGTTTTTCTAGGGTTTGTCCTGCATTACTTTTAGGCGAATGCCGGGTAGGATCCTTAAACTATAGCCCGGATGACGACAGAGCTTTTAGTCGTCGAAACGTTGCGTTCTAATATAATTATGCAAAACCCGGTTGAACTCCGAGAACAATATATTGAACAACTACACCGGGAAAGGCTTCAATCTTAGCCAGACATATTGTTACACACTGTCTTTATCTGGAAAATGTTGATCTCAGTACGCGTAGGAATCTTAATGTGGCGCAAATATTTAAATACTCTTTGCAGTTGTTACAAAGTATCTCGCTGTCCAAACTTTATACTTGGATTTGTAAATTTGTAACTTTCTCCGTTGAATTTTGCAAATACCAGCTGACTGCGAGGGCTATTCTCTCGCTGGCAGTACCTGCGAGGGATGTTCTCTCGCAGGCAGAACCTTGTAGTAGAGACACGAAGGGGCTACCTTCGGGGATGCCTTTTCCTCTCTCCGTTTCTGAACTAAGGTTCACACAAGCCGAGGCACCTCGGCCTGTTTTGAGAGGTGTATGTTCCGGGGTCGCAGACCTTGGGCATACGATAAGAGTTGTTCCCTGTTCCCATTTGAACAGTCGGTCAACTGCCTCCTAAACTGGTCGAGGTACGGAGAAGGGAATGCTGCGTCCCCACAGCAAACTCCTCTCCCGCTATCGGAAGGGCGTGGGACAAGTACCCAATGCCCGATCTACCTGATGCAGGTTTTTCTAGGGTTTTCCCTGCATTACTTTTAGGCGAAGGCCGGGTAGCATCCTTAAACTATAGCCCGGGGGCCCTAGTTAACCCTTAGCTACCTTCCTCTATTCTTCCGCATCCCCGCTTTCAAATCCCTTCCTATGCTATTAAAGGGGAAATGTGGATTACCCTCATGTAGCCTAAAAAACACAAAAAAAAAACGGTTGAATTTTGTACTTAGACTACGGTGTTAGTTCTCTCAAAATTTTACTTTCTCTCTCCCCTACGACATCAGACAGACTGCTCCAGACAGTGCTACCGGCTCGCAACAAAGCCCGCCGACGCATTGTTGTCTTTGAAGAATTTGTACCGCTAACAATCCAATTATTAAAATCATTACTGGCCTCTAATTATTATTACAATATATTCTGTAACGGGCCGGACTGTAATATGTAATAATTATTTTGTATATAGAAAAGCAATTAGACACGCAAGGAAAAGGATTTCAAGAGAAATTTGGAACACTGAAGGATGATGTGGAAGAAAAAATTCTGGAAACGAAACTACTTGTGGATGAAAATACAAAAAGGTTCCAGATAACGGTGACCATTTAAAATTCTCTACTTCGCAGCAATTTAGCAGAAGCAGGAATCAGATAGAATTAGATGAAAAGTTAGATGTCGACGCAGGCAACTTAGATGTTGGAAAAATGATAAAAATCCCGATTCCCAGACAGATCAGCGCGACGCAGGAAATAATGAACGAATTACCGACCACCGCTCGGAACATGGTTCTCAAAATTACAGAGTTGGGGCACCCGAGCAATTTCCGGGACCGAGAACAGTAACTTATAGTTCTAACGTTACGGATGTCAGGATTGCAGGACATGTTAGATAAAAGAGGAAGAAGATAGAAAGAAGTAAAGAAAGAGAAATAAAAAATAAAGAACACAATCCCTTCCCTGTTACAAGAATCAAGGGTGTTCCCAATATTGCTGGAAGGTATCCCATATTAATAATTAGTATTATTAATTATCAAAATTTTTTATTTTACAATAGGTAATAATAAGTCATAGTTAGACGCAACATAATGTTTTTACGAAAATCGTATAAAAATCACTAAATAATGTTAGTTGCTTATAAAATTTAGGAAATTGATAATTGCGATAGCTTGTATTAAAATTTTTACTAAATATTCTATAAAAAATAAAATTAATATGACATTTATACGCTTACAAACTCTCTTCTGTTGTTTTGAAAGGAAAGAGTTGATATCACTGTATCAAACAAAATATCCATTTGTTTGGACGCTTACAGCTTCCCGCAGAATTGCACATGAATTCCGAACTTTCACTTTTTCTTACGTGAAGTTGCACAATAACTTTCACTACGTAATTCAATTGAGAGGGAACTCGCTCAGATAAAGGAAAAGTAATCGCGGTCGATGGCAATATTTTCAGTACATTGCCAGGGCAATTATTTATTTAATATGCACGTAGAAACATTGTATTTATAAGCAGAAATCGATAATAAGATGAAAACAGTGCCTCCGGAATATTAGTGTATCAGAACTTGGTTGGACAGACGATTTGAAACAATGTGATCTCCATTAAAATAGAAACAAATCGATGAAGTTTCAACTCATTTAACGATGAATGACGAAGAAAAGTTTTGCGAATTACTGTCCATGGGACTTTGTGTACGTGTAAGAGAACGTCACTCAGCGTTTAATTTATCATTGAGATACAAGGTCGCCCTGCTGTAAAGCAACAAGCAATCTTGATTGGAAATTCAAACACTGCCTAGAAAATACAGAAACATTCTTTGTAACGATTCTTAGCATTTTTTTCTTGTAAAGAATCAGACGAAACCATTTCAATGGAAAAAAAATCCTAGCCGTAACACGTGCACTTTGCTACAGTTTTTCATAGAAGAAGACTAACGCAAAAATATTACTGCGGTTGAGATAGTGGTACAATTATTTGTCTCCGTATTTATTGTAAAAAAAATAGTACATACTTTTCTGACTGAATTCAATTCCGTTAACAATTGGAAACTTCAAACTAAACCTTGACCGAGATTCACAATAAAAAAAACCAGACGACTATATATACAGAAAAAATAACAAAGATCTCTAAAATAAGAATACAAACATTAGCAACTGTTCGGTTTCTGCTAGTATCTTTGCGATTGTCAACTTTTTCTGTGATGAATGACGTTCACACCGAAATTATTTTGAAGGCTGTGTAACTTTTGTTGTTGGTTATTTGGGTGCGGAGTTTCGCAGTCCCTTTTGGCAGAAATAAATGGACTTCTACAATGAATACAATGACTGTTGGCCCTTTGTTTTTTAGTTTTCGCAACACCTCAAGAAAGTAACAAGGCTTTCAGAAACGTTGTGTATCACTTCTGTTGGCTATCTTTCCTGTTATTAATGACAAAATAGCATTAAAAGGGTGCTTCTTGGGGGCTTGAGAAATCACTCGTTAGTGTTTTTCTTAGAGTAACAGGATACATGAGGGTAATCCACGTGGAAGCAAATCCACTTTAATAGCATAGGAACGGAGGGATGCGGAAGGTTAGAACAAGTAGCGAAGGTTTAACTAGGGCCCGCGGATTGTGTTTTAAGGATCCTACCTGGAATTCGGCTGAAAGTGATGCAGGACACACCCTAGAAAACCTGCATCAGGTAGGCCTGGCTCTTGTTACTTGTCCCACGTCTATCCGATGGCGGGAGGCGCAGTATTCCCCAGCTATCGAGAGAGTCAGAAAATTTCATTGGTTCTTATTTTGGCTGAGGGCGAAAAAATTAAATTTAAATAAAATATGCAGTGATAGGCCGTTTTTAAGATGGATCCGAAATCGGATAAAGATAGAAAAAATTAAAGTGATTCTGGACCAAGTAGAGAACGCCGGGAACCCCACCCGTTATTGTATAGAATAAAGTATCTGAAAATAAATTTCTCTTTTGTTTGTTCATATCCTTTGATGTTTAATGGTGCTTGGACTTTCATTTCTTGGTCTTAGTATTTTCAGCTAGTTGCAAGAATTTTGCAAAGAAACATGTTCGAAAGTAATTATTGAAAACACACATCGAAACATTATAAGGTGTTTTATTTGAATTACTTATCAGTAAAGTAACTGTGCTTATTGACAATTGGAAATCGTTACGTAGTCTTTTTCATTATTCTGAACGTAATATAACTTTGTATAATGAACGAAATGAACACTGAAATTCATACTTACTCATTTATTCAAAAATTATAAACTTCTTTTTTTTCTGGAATAAACAATTGATTTTTTAAAATGTGTAAGGTAAACTGTTATTTCAAACTTTATGCTTTTAATATTTCTTCCAATACAGACATTACAAGTTAGTTTATATTTTTTCCTAGTCAACCGTTTCGTTTCTTCATGATAGTTAATATGTAATCATTTAATATATGAATTCTTCCAATGTTCGCTTAATATATCTTAAAAATATTCCTTCAGTTAGGGTATCATCATTGTAATATCCCCCGGGATTTCGAATTATGTCGACGTATTTATATTCCAACTAATGACTTGTATTTCTTCGTGTAGCACTATTTCTAGAAGACGATGGTAGTGAACGTCATCGAAACAGTTTCCTCGGTTAGAAGCCCGAGAAGACTTTATTCAATGACTTTTATATAAATATTATTGTTTCTATAACTTTAGATATGAACTGATTTACATTTCAATAGTTTGCGTATTTTGCTTGTAGGAACTAAACTTTTTTCGGTGTTTTATTTATACAGTTTTATATATGATTAAATTTTTATTGTAAATTAACAAATTAGGGTGTTTTTAATAAGCCCTTGTATGTATTAAAACATTTTATGCAGATAATAAAGGGTTGTGCTTTCAAGTTTTTATGCATTGGCAAATTTGTAATAAAACACAATTTTATTTTGCGTTTGCCAGGTTTTCCAGGAGATCCCACCACGTAACATTTACGAAGATATGCTTGTTCGAAAATGACACAAGTGCCTCTCCTGCCATGTTTTCAACTTGTGATGCAATGTCTTTGAACAGAAAACCGCTCACTTTGGACAACACTAGATTTATGACGCGGCCGACTTCACCTCCTCCAAGCAGACCGGAAAAGTTCATCTGTAAAAGCAATTTTGAATGAATATTGCAACAATTGTTTGGTTTTTAACGTGTGAACTAAAAAAATTCTACTTATTTTTTTCTATTAAAGAACAATATTATAAAATCTTAACTTATAATAAATTCTACTTTTGATAATAATAAATATTTATTGATTAATTTGAGGGTGAGTCAATAAGTAAAGCTTCCTATTTTTTTCTTTTATTTTTCAAGACAATTTTATGCAATTTACACAGCAGAAACCCACATTAATTAAGAAATTTTCACTTTTCAGTATAGTCTACATTATTTTGTAGAGTTTTTGTCCACCTTATAGTAAGGGCATGTATTTCATTGCTGTAAAAAGCGTGGTCTTCCTTCGTAAGCCATCGACGCACGGACGCTTCAGCTTCGTTACAGCGACGAATCCATCGTCAAACAGTTCTGACATCCACTGTTGCACAACCCTACACATTTTTCAGCCTTGTATAAATGTGAATGAGCGTTTCACCTTCCGCATTTAATAATTCAATCACAGAACGCTGTCTAATACTTACGGTCAATTACAGTAAATTTGCAAGTGGGTGCAGTGCTGCCACCAGTTGACTTATGAAGTTGTAGAAGAATGTTTGAGGCCAAATTCAAAATTTTAATTAACATATTTAAGGAGAAAAAAAGGGTAGAATTACTTATTGGACAACCCTCATAAATAAAACTACCTACACGAAGGCAACAATTTAATGCAATATGTTTCAATCATTTTCCATTATTCACGTACTTGGTAAAACAAAAATAGTTATTGGACATCTGAAAAGTTAAAGAAAATAAATATTGTAGACTTTTCCAAATGATTAAAAAAAGGTTTATCAAAACACAAAGTTTCAGCGAAATTCATGTCTTCCGTCGTCAGGTGATTGCTGAACTTCTCTGGAGCACACGAGAACCAATTTATTCCCAAGTTCTGAACTGTTGCTCTTAACTTTGCTTGTTAGTTACTGCATGTTATAATTGTTTTGCCTAATTATCAGGTTCAGGCTCTAGCATGCCCATCATAGTGAATTTCATAAATATAAATAATAAAATTTAATAATAAAATTGTCTGTTAGTGTGCGTATAAATGCGTGTATGTTCCGCATACAAATTTACATCAGTGGAGAAAATTTGGCCAAATTTTGTACTTTTCTTCCTTTCAAACTAGAAGCTAACACTGTGGGGATAAGACACGATTACTATGTTGTTGTATATAATATCAACCCCTTTCGGCATAGGAGAGGCGCCCCGTCGGGATGGGGCTAGAGAGGATTTCCATGAAATCAACCAAATGCGGGGTTATGGGAGTCGCTGAGTTTAATAATGATATACTTCATACCGGTTAAGTTGTAGTTCTGCCCTTAGGAGATGGATTGAAGGGGAAAACAATGCTCCGCGTACAATCTTAAACACGTGCAGCCAATTCTACCGTATTTTGTAGAGATGTTACTTACGATGCGAAACAAAAACTGGCTCGGTAAAACACCCCTATCGCTTACAGAAGTGGGAATAAAAGGGGTGGCATTTTAAAGGAATCTTAAATTACAGGAAGTATTTTTGGCTCTTAGAGTACCGGGATATTTTTTACCTTATTAAGGTACCACTTCCCCCACTTTCTTCACCTGATCGTCAGTTAAAACTGTAATTCCATCCATGTGTACCTTCAGGGAGGTGAAAAGATGATAATCTGATGCCGCCAAGTCAGGGGAATACGAGGGGTGGTTCAAAACATCACAACAGCCCAAGAGCCCCTTGGTGGCTAAGGCTGAGTGAGGACAGCATTGTCGTGCAACAAGCACACTCATCTCGTCAGCATTCACCGCCTTTTATTTTGAATGCTCCGTTTGAATGTTTTGGGTCTCACAATATCATTGTGGATTGATTGTATCGCAACGCGGCAGAAATTATACAAAAATGATACCTTTACAGTCCCAATCCCCGATTATTTTGCCCCAAGTTATGGTTTTGAATTTTTTGGCAGATGGAGAATTAATGTGACGCCACTGTGACGGCTGTCTTTTTGACTCAGGCGTGTAATGAATCACCTACGCCTCATCTCGAGTCACAATTGAGCTCAGAAAATCCTCACCTTCCAATTGAAGTTTCTCAAGATGCCCGCGGGCGCCAAGGACCCTATTTTTCTTGTGCTGTCTGCCAGCTATTTTTGGACCTATCTTGCGCACAGTTTCTGGTATCTCAGCTTTTCTGTTTGTGTCTTGTATAAGAGAGTTCTGGGGAGTTGTGGAAACATCACAGAAATTTCATCCACTGTTAATCGGCGGTCTTCACAAACAGTTTCATGGATTTGTTGCATCAACTCAGCTCCTCTGTTCCTCATAATATTTGTTCTGTCTCCACTAAAATCCCTGAACCACTTAAACACACTCGTGATCATAACACCTTCGCCGTATACCGTTTTGATTCGCGAAAAAATTTCGATACGTGTTATTCCTTTCGCGAGTAAGAAGAGGATCACAGCACGTCACTCGCACTTAGAGCGGGATTTCTTTCTGACATTTTTCACTACAACGTGAGTTTACGTACAACTGTGAATCTGCGACGCTTGCTCTGTCATGAGATTCCCCTCTACCACTCAGTGTTGCCAACCCTCAAAAAATCACTGCCCTTTATGGCCACAGTACACTTACTTTCTGAACATGCCTCTTATAAAGAAATAGCCGGGAAACGCCGGACCCAGTTAGTTACTAATGATACTTGTATCATTAATTCTTTATGATTTAATTGCCTAAGCCGAGTTGTCTTACCGCTAAGTAATATTTGATATGATTATAATATCTACATTAATTGAACACATTTGCCCTTTCATAAAATTTGTTGTTTCTGTCTACTAGGTATTGGCTAGTTGTTTATATACATAACGAGTTTTGATCGTCTATCATGGCAAACCTCGGTGCATCAGTGATGATTTCAACGCACCTATTTTGGATTGTCTGAGCCTGTTGATCTATCTAAGATTTTGCTGCTACATACAAGACCTGACAACGGTATATAAGTACAGGACGCACAGTTTTGATCAATTTATGCCGTAGACTTCTGCCCGGACAGTCCAATCGGGAAGCCAAAGTGAAGCTAATTATGACCTTTTCGTGCCTTAAATGGTCAGAATATATTTCCCAATGTTGTAATTTGTGTCTTGATGTCAGAAGAATCCGGTGTGATGGCCGGTTAGGATAGAATCCCATACCGTGCTAATTTAAAACCCGGAATGCCTGTTGATGCGGTTCTCATGCTTTTTAATACTGATGGATGCCATCCAGGCAACCTTCCGTGTGGTTTATAATATTAGTATTTATAAACTCCATTTTGTGTCTTGTCATCCGAGTAAGTTAGGCCACCGCAGATTTATCTCGCTATTTCAGACGAATATATTTGCTATTCAATTCAGCGTTGTTCAACCGTTAGTCCAATTTACTTTTTACCACAGTTACAAGTGATGTTATGTAACCCCGCGGTTTTTAATCCAATATCAAATTTCACTGAGCGAAGTATTTGTTTCAATATTGTTTGTGGCTGAGAAACCGATTTAATGTTATATTCGGCAAGGATACTTGTCATTTTAATCGATGTGTGATCGATGAATCAGATCTGTCGCAATCGGTATCGATTCATCCTTAACCTATTTTAATTATTATTTTTGGTATGCCTTTTGTTATCTGTGCTTCAGTCTACCCGATCATCTGGAATATACTATTAAGATTTTTGGCTCGGAATTATAAGCGACGGGGTTCCTTGGGGTTCACTTAACAAACTACGACCAAATAAATAATTTTAAAAATTGCCAATATGAAAAAATCATTCTTTATTCAAGTTATAATTCCGTTTTCATGAGAGATTCATCAAACTCAATCAAATACTCAACGAATTCGAAACAAGCAATAAATTCCCGTTCTGTGATCCGCTGAAAGTAACAATAATATTTTAATCCGACAATTGTTTACAAGAAATGAAACAATTTTTATAAAAAATTTTATCCAAAAATCAGTAAAACAAAGAGCTATAAAACTCAATTCCTTATTAGACTTTCAACTTTTATGCTTAAAATTAATTAATATAATTTGAAATACTTGTAAAAAAAATTAAAAATGGTAATTATTTAATAGAACGATATCTGATTTTTAAGATTATGTTTGTAATATCAATAATAAGAAAATTTAACTGATTTATCGACCACTTTGTAAGATATAGATTTTTTTATGAGATATAAGTGGTTAGACATGCTATATAGAACCACCAGAATACGGGATTTATGATATCAAATGATAATTAGCTTATTTATTATAAATAACATTGAAAAACTAAAGAAATCAGACGTGTTTTGGGGGAACTGAACTCTTATCCTCAATTTCATTTACGCTTAAGAACAATTATTATAAAATGCTCATGGAATAAATGAACTATAATTACGTCTGTAAACTTAGCTGCCTTATTTTACCTTAGCTTCTTTGTTCAATGGTTGTCACGACAAGCGCATAACTATATGAGTAGAAATCAACCAAGTATCTTCTAAATTGCATGTTAACACTTTTACGTGAGAACTTATCGCCCCGGGGTGCTGCATGCACGAAAAGTTAGCGTTACGAAAATTACCTGTCCTTGAGGAGACACTCGGCAAGGGATTTTCTGAGAAAGAATCCGGCAGATTGTGATTGATTGACAAACAGATAAATATAAATAATCTATTAAGTGGAACTTGTTGAAATTAAATTAAAATTGTCTGAGTAAAGATAATGAAGTAATTTAAAAGATTTCCGACCTCAACATGAAGATGGAAGCATTCGTTAACAAAAGCAAGGGAACGTATTTGCGCAAGTCATGAAAGGTACTCATTAAAATTTCAGCCATTTTGGACACGAATTTGATGTTTGACAATCGTTTGATCCCAATGTTTTTGTGAAAATAGAAAAAAATAGAGTTTCACACTGTCATTAAATATTTGTTTTTTATAGGCAATACGCCTACGCAAATAAAAGACGAGTTGGGCTCTGCATCATCATGAACCACCATGAAAATTTCGGTCCAAAAACTGTAACCATTGACGATAAAATCGCTCAAGTTCATCAAATGGAGCGGGATAACCGTCGAATTAAAGTGAGAGAGATAGCGGAGGCTATGAATATATCCAAAGAACGTGTTTGTAAAATAATGAATCAAAATTTAGGCATGAGAAAGATGTTTACGCGATGGCTACCGCGTTTTCTTACGTTAGACCAAAAACGTTGTCGAATTAACATTTACAACACTCTGTTGTCGCAATTTAGGCGTAATAAATCAGAGTTTAATTATTGTAGTAGAAACTTGGAAATACCATTATACCAGAGAAACAAAAATATAGTCAAAACAGTGGACTGCAAAGTGGTAATTGGCTCAAAAAAGTCCAAAAAAACAACCTTTTTTTTCGGTTGAAAAAAAAGGTTTCTCACAAATAAAATACACCGTCTCACAGTTCAGGGGTTGCCATGACGAAAATCTATGAATTATGGTTTGGACTGTTGGACCAGCTTCCTTACCAGATATAGCCCAAACGACTTTTCTTTCCATAAGCTAAAAATTTCGCTCGAAGGACAGAGATATTCATCAAATGAGGCGGTCATCAACTTTGTGAACAATTATTTTGCAGAGAAAGACGCCGAATACTATTTAGACGGGTTAAAGAGATGGGAGCATCGCTGGGAAAAGTGTGGAGACTTACAAAGAAACTAAAAAAACAAAAAATAAAAAAAATTGAAGAAAAATTGTCTTGTATCTTGGTTAGGTCGGAAAGTTTTCAGACTACATTCGTAATGAATTGTACAATTCAATACAACAGTTTTGTGAATGATTAAGAGAAGGAAGCAAAAATTCAGGTTTTCTTTCGGTTTAACCCTAATTGCACAGTGTAGAATATATGCAACATGTCTTTTAGTATCACCTCAGAGGCATCTGTTGGTTTCTAAGAGAACTAATTTGTGAAATGTCAATTATTTGGCATCCGTGTATATGTTAAAACAGGCCTGTCCTGGCTTTCTGTGAGTCAACCCCTTAAGCCAGGTTTTTCTACCCGCCGGTCATCTTCAGAATATTTATTTTCTGTGTGATTTGTTTTTTTTCAAGAAATAAAATTTAAGCGTCATTTTCAGGGTATTGTAATTGCACCAAAATAATACGAACCAATTAATGTGAATTATTGATAATTCAGACCTAATTATATTTATGTTGAATATGTGCAACATTATGAACCAAATTGACTAAAATTTAGTTTTAAAAAATACAAAAAATTTATGCACTAAATGGTTAATTGAGTGTGGAAGACCCAATAGATTGAGTAATGAATAAAGGAGAGAAAAGTGATTATCTTGAAATTCCCCAAAGTTCCAGTCCGATTTCCATTCCTCATTTATGATCGGCGATGTAAGAAAAACAATTATTTTTTAAACGTTACGCATAGAAATCAATGTTAATTAAAAAAACATTAAACTGAATAGGTTTTCCTTAACAATATTTTTGAAAGGTATTACAAATTCTCTTACATGTCATCTTTGTTTTTATATCCTTGTATCTAACATATTGTAAAAAACACCTGTTAACGATTAATTTGCCCCACGTTGGTGAAGCCATAAATGTAATAAACACCTTAATAGGGTTCATTAAATGAATTAATTAACAGAAAAATTAATTAAAATTTGAATGATAGTTAGCCACACGTTGCCGACGTCAAATATATAATGATTAAAAAGGTGGTCTTAAATCATTGAAATAATTAGCAAAATTAATTTAATATTTAAATTTAAAAAAATTATTATTGTTGATAAATTTACATTGTATAAGATCTATTTTGCACGCCGAATTTCATCCAGTTAACAACAAATACGTTAATTTTTCAATTATCAATTCGTGGCATTTTATGAAAATACAGTTCTTATATCATTACAATCAAATACGTCGAATCTCTATATCTCAGGGCAATAACTGGGTTTGATAATAAGAACACTCCAATTAAAACATTAACAATTCAATTCATTGAAGTTGAATGAATACAAAATTAAAATACTAGAAACAAAAGAAAAACTAATGAAAAAAAAAGCGAACGCAATCTGACTATACCCTTTAATTATCGTTTACAATTATTAATAATTGTCCTGTACTCACGATAGTACTTCTGGTACCAGTTTGGATTCTGCGTGCTTGAATTTAACACTCACTAAAACAGGTCATTCATTACTCACTGATTCTACACTTTAAATACACGCGGTCGTTGCCCTCTCGTGTCTCTCCTATCCGGGAATCTGGATTAGTCTACCCTCAGCCGGTTGCCGGATACAGATTTCCTCAAATTCTCTCGATGCGACAATTAGTTCAATTAGGGCAGCAAAAACTTCTGCTTCCAAATTGCGATTTTATGTGTCTCTCCGTCAAACTGCTAACTTGCTTTTTATATCAACTATCATATCTCGCCGTTGGACCTCCTGGATAACACTATTCATGCTTTTATGTTAGCAAATTTTACTGTGTTATTACTTCATGTGGACCGTTCTGTCTCGTGTCTCCGTGCAGACTGACTGTTCTCCAAGCGCTCGATTTTCAGTTTCCATTGTTAAACAAAGGAAAAACCTGCCTTGATTATCGCCTTTACGCATTCGTACCGCTAACAATTTAATTATTAAAAACAATTAATAGCCTGTTTAATTGGTATTACAATATATTCTCTATCTTTAATTTTTACCAACCATTGATTGACAAAGACCTACAGACAAGTCAAAACGTAATAGAACTTTAAGTATCACTAAATAATGAATGTATATTTTAGTCTGTAATCAAGGTCAATCTTCTATCAAATTAACATCAGCAGTTAAATATATAACAATCGTTATTATTATTTTGGAGTATGAAAGCAGTGAAACCGCGAACAGACATAGAAATATTGATGAGTTGATTCTAAACATACTGATAGTAACTCTTAACGCGCATTTCAAAATCAGTTGAATTTAATGAATGGTTTTGTTGTAAGTTAGAAGTATAAACCAATATAAATTAAATATAAGAGAATTTATAATGCGTGATTGAAAACTTCGGCATTATACATAAAAATGATTAATAAGTAATTTTTAAAAAGAATAAAAGTAGTGTCTTAGAATATACTAACCATTATTCCTTGCAGGTTGATATCCAAAGAGACAGATTTTGCAAAGACAAGGCCATCGTGTGAATCTAATTTGAGTGTCGATGATATACATATTTTATTGACATCTACCCTAGGAACAATAGATTATTCAAAACTGAATTTAGTAATTAAAATAAAAGTTAGTATGTACAAATAAATAACTTAGGATACGAGGAGCGATGTAAATATAATATAACTAGCTGAGTGCCCGGCGTTTCCCAGATATTTATGAAAATTAGCCTGAACATTCGACACTAACCTCTTGCTAAACATTTCATTTAAATAGCACCAACAGCGTTGCTGTTAGGGACATTTACCTATTTACGGTCACCTCCCCAACCTAACCCCTCGGCATCTAACTTCAAATAAACCAGAATGACTGACGGTTCTTTAACAACTCGGGAATTCTCTTAGTACATTAAATAAGAGTGTCTAAAAATCACGCTGAGTTCAAGATGAAAAATACACGCCAATTTAATAAAGTCTAAAAACTACTTCTGTTACCTAACAGGAGTAAAAAAATACAACATTAAACTACATAGACACCAAAAAATACTCGCTGACCTAATAAAGTCTAAAAACTACTCCAGGTACCTAAGAACGAGTAAAAAAATACATTTAACTACGTAGACACCAAAATTTAGATGGTACCTTAAGAGGATAAAAAACTAAACCTTAAGAGTGTCAAAACTACTCCGGTTAACTTTTAGTCAACCACGTCCATCTCCAAGACGAGGAACATAAAATTACATTAACCTCCATAGTTAATGCAAGAATTAAACTCAGTGACTCCAATCACGGCTGTTTCAAGCTATAAATTTTATATTTGGACAATATAATATGATTATGGCGTTTAACAGAAAACTAACTAAATTAAATAAACGCTCGAAGGATATTTGTCTCTGATTTAAACCTGCGGTTTGTATTGAATTAATATAAAGTAGAAACTCTTTTAATGCTTTAATTTGCTTATATTCAAGTTTAGATGTGTACAAGTATTGCACAAGAGCACGAAAGACTTACTGGAATGGTCCCTTTCCGAAAAACGTTACGATGTCTTGTAAAATACCGTCAACATTATAATACCCAGTTATATGGATATCTGGCCATGTGAAAGTATTTTGCAGTGTTGCATCAAGGTTGAAAACATTCACGCTCATGTTGAGAAATTGTATTTCAAATGCAGACAAATTCTTAACTGTGACATCCCACATTGATCCTCTGAAACTGAAACAGAAGAAATGACGAAAACGATTATCAACTAATAATTGCTGTAATTGACTCCATATATGTAACATTCACGATGACGAAGACAGTTTGACACTATTTCCTTTCTCCTTGTATTTATCTAAACTAGTCTATAAAAGGAAGTAACGTTACGTTACATCATATTGATGAAATTTTAGATGTTACAAATGTTACAAAAAAGTATATATATTTTATTTTGAATGATACTAAATTTTCAAATATAATTAATCTCACTATTGTAACATTTCAATTATAATCGACACATTCTTTAAAAACACGTTTCTTTCAAAATTTGTCATTTTAACAAAAGTATTACGAAAAGTCGGAAATATTTCTGAAATAACTAATACACTTACTCGGTACAAAAATGTATATAAGCAAAAATTATATTTTCTTGAAAGTAAAGATGTAAACGTTCAATTTTTCTGATTTATAGAGATAATTTTATGTTTGAAGCTCTACATAAAGTTATAATTTTAATAAATTTTAATGATCCCCTAATCTGGACACTTAATATCTTAAAGGGTTACCATATTACCTCAACTAGGTCTAGGTTTTCAATATCTTAAAATTTATTTACCTCTGCAATGCAATTTTAACTCCTTTTTACATCTTTATGATACAGTTCATTCATAATATTTAATATCTGGCATACACATTACACACAAAAAATTATAATTCTGATTAAAATCCAATTTCAATACAGAAATAGTCCAAATATTTAGATAACAATGATACTAGAAAAATAGATTACATATTCCAAAACTGTAAAGTAATTAAATTTCTGTAATGATTTATATTGACCCTAAAATTTAATAGCATCTTTTCCAATTGTACAAACACTGCATAATAAAAATCAATAATTAAAATAGTCTTGGATGCCCCTTCCGAAATATGAAAACTGTCTCAATTGTTCAGGCTTCCAAGTCATCTTTCTTGATTGAATTTCTCTTTTTACTCGTATTATTTATTGTCCGTGACCCTTTCCGCTTAGTATCCTTGAATAGCTGTCTAGCAGTAACAGAACACTCTAGCGGGAGACAAAGTAACTAACATCAAAGAATGTCGAAGGCCGGATTCACACCTGAGAGATAAGATACATATCTTTATGTGTTTAGCGATGTACGATAATTGTTTTGTACGATACGCATCGTTCGAGTCTATAAGAAATGTGAAGGAACGACAAAATCAGTACACAACTGTACGATTGCGACATCTATCGTAGTATACGTGTACCAAGAGACACGGCTTACTTCTAGTATCGTACGATATTGCAAAGGGCAAAGATGATAAATTCAAAGAGTGTGATCAACAGCTCTCTCGTAACTATGGCTCAACTGTGTTTCACATTCGTTAAGTTATATGGAGCACCTACTGTTTCTCCTCTTTCCAATTCTTTTCAAATACCAATATCTTGCAATAACTTCATCCTCATTCGACGACAAACTCATGATTACTAACCAAACTCCTCCGGCTACGTTTTATCGTTGGCTTATGTCTTATTGCTTCAGTAAGAACATCACTAATCTTACGATAAAATCGTGTGTCTAATATTTCTGAGATAAATATCTTACAGCTCTGGTGTGAACTCGTCCTAGGCAACTAGTGTGGTATACGAAAGCCATTAATTACGTACAGTTCCTTTCCTGGAACTATCATCTCAGCTTTTCAACTTTTCCTCATTTACAAAACGATTTGTTCTTACAAGTCAGAAGATACTTTAGTTATATACATGGTTTTTAATGTCTTTTCAATATCTTGCTTTCATTTACACCAATACATAACAAGATAGATAAAAATCGCAAATTTACGCAATTAAATAAAACAAATTAGACTATACCACAATTATAATAACTTGAAACCCTTATGCTAAAACTAACAGTATCATATGAGCGATAACCATGAGATTGACTTTGATAATGTGCATATATATTATGAATGACTGACATTAAAAAAGTTTGAAGCCGATTTATACTTTCAAAACCATTTTCTTCGCACTAAATTCCATATAAAAGTAGGATTTTTAAATATTATTTATGAAAATTTTCTAAATTTAATTTAACTCTGAATCATCTACATTACAGTTATCATTGGTATTGATCATTTTCCATAGTTACGGTATTAAAAATATATTTTTCACTTTAGTGATTTACATCATAATAGGTTTAATTATGGATAGGACATTTTAAATAATTGTGAGTTGCAAAATAAATTTTCCAATCTGTTATGGTGGTCAGTATTATTTTGAGAAAGAATATTTTATGCCTAGACATCCATCCCATTGAGGGCCTAGGCCTATAGGGACGGCTGTCTGACTGTCATCTTGCATGGCACATTCTGGATTCATGAGTGTGTTGATCCTCCCTGAGCTCTTAAACCGAATTTTCATTACCAAACCGAGAACAAATATGCATGCCCATGACGGGATTCGAAGCCGGGACCTCTGTGATGGGATGCAATGGCGCTGGCGACTACACCACAGTAGGTCGGTAATATGACAGGTTCAACTAACTTATATATACCAGATGGTCCGTTCAAATGTCCCTTATTTCAATTGTATGTTACGAGTAAACGATTGAAGATAGAAACTTACAATAAAGTTTATATGAAAGGAAAATTCACCATGATTTTTTGATATTCACACCAATACATCTCTATGAGTTCCAGTAGTCACTGTGACGATTTCAAGATGATGACCATTTCTTGACAAGTAAGCTGGAGTATTTCTTTTAGAAATGCTCTGAATAGCCTCTTTGATGCGCTCACAAAGATCACGACGGGGTCTGACTGGAGTGGCGTATACTTTATCTTTGACGTAGTACCAGAAAAAGAAATCGAGTTTTGTTAAATTGGGAGACCTCGGATGCTACGCCATCGGTCCTCCCCTACCAATCCAAAGACAAAGGAAAATGTTGTCCGAAGTCGTACAAACTTCATTAAACCTGTGTGAAGGATGTAAAAGGATGTTAGCCTTCATGTTCAATTTGAGGAAGAAAGAACTGCTCCAGCATGCCAAGATATGTGGTACCAACGGTCCAATGACTTTCTTCTGTGATAATCTGCACCAAACATTCAACTTGGGAAACGAACGTGCTCTTCTGAGGATTCTGAGAGCACCAGATCCGCTCATTATGTAGATTTACCTTTTCTGATACATGGAAAGTGACTTCGTCTGAGAAGAAAATCCTTAACATGAAATCAGGTTCAATGGTCTAGCATCGTAAGGGTGCATTTCACTTGTTTGGGCCTGTTATTCGTCTCAAGATGTTGCAGTAACTGCACTTTGTATGTGTACAGTTTGAGACGTTTGTGGAAAATTCGATACATAAGCGGCTCGAACATTTTCACCTATTTCGTGGGATTTTTTGCGACGACCATCATTTTTCTTTAAGGCAGTTCCAGTATCTAAAAGTGTATCGTGTTACTTCTTTATGATTTTTGCAGTTGGAGCATCATAAAAATTCGGCGTAACTCCCTTGGAAATCTAATAATTGGTTTAAGTACGCATACCACCAAACTGTTTGCGCGTTAGTCTGCTGTGTCACCATTTTGATGCATGAATGACAAATACGTGTTGTTGCACCATTTGCCGTCAGGATTCTAAACTTGTTGAGTTTTTCTTTCATGTAAACGTTGTTGTAAGTTTCTGTCTTTAATCGTTTACCCGTCAAATATAATTGTAATTACGGTCAGTCGAGCGGACCGCCCTGAACAATTAATTATATCACTATACATTACTTTAAAGATGATAATGACACAATGGAACGAATGATAATTTTTAAAAATAAATATATGGGACGTTATTTAGTTTTTCATTTGCATCAAGTCTCTCAATTGTTTTAATTTACTTCAATTACTATTTACGCATTTAGAATGAATGATTTACAGTCCGTCCATTGGTCGTAATTATAATATAAGTTTATGGAAGTAAATGTAAACAAATATTAAAGTACCTTCACTTATTTGGAAAAGGGAAGTGATAGTTTTATTTAGCATTTCAAGGAATTTCTTACATGAGTTTATGGAGTCCTTGATCCACCAGCAAGTCAATGTCTGCAGGAAAGTACTCAAGACGCAAGGGCTCTAAAGTAATGTTTCCGATGAGCGGATTGGGTTGGGTCATATTTCTTCTCAGTTGCTCTACCCATCTTCGTAGTGCTTGGTTTAGATCATCCGGATTTGATGGTCTTCCAACTATTGACAAACCAAGGAATTTGTGTTTAATATTTCATCCTCCTACTAACTACGTAAATAATAAAACAATTGATGTAGGAAAATACCTGAAAAAGATACAAAAAGGTATCGAAACGTCATCATAATAAAAATTAAAGACAAAACGTGTCTTATAAGGTCATCAATTGTTTTATTATTTCAAAACAGACGTTAAATTAAAACTTGTAACTACGTAAATATTATCTTTTTTAATATGCAGGGTTTCCATAATATAATGACCCACTTATAAAAGTTAAAAAACTGTAAGCGTTGTAGAGTGTTGTTTCGAGATCACAATTAGAGTAAAAACAGTATTTTTTACAAACAGTATTAATGAATAAGAAAGACTGTCAATTGACACAAAAAAGTGATAATATAAATACCACACAACGTTTCTGGAATCCTTGTTCCTTTCTTCAGGTGGTTTTTGAGTTTTGTCAACTGACCAGCGCAGTTGTGCCGCTCCAGGCTCCCCCTAGAAAGGCACAAGGATCTCCAGAAACGAATGAATAAGAAAGATAGCCAATTCAGACAAAAAAGTGATAATATAAATACCACATAACGTTTCTGGGATCCTTCTAACTTTTGTCAGGCGCGAAGAAGAGCCCAGAGCGACACAACCGCACTTGTCAACTGACAAAACTCAAAATCGACGAAAACGACAATGGGAGAGCCGAAGGGTTGGCGTAACAATAAGGGAGCAACTATTCATTAGGTTAGTTTACCTTCAATTTAATGTATGGTTTGTTGGAAATAGTATAAATTAAACTGTTATAATAAACCATTAAAACTGGTACATTCTTTTATGGACACGGCAATCTTATATTTTAAAAAATTCATAATGAATTGAATTCTAACCAGGGCCACACGATAGACGTTTTTTATACATTAAAAGTTCATGGCACGAAAATAATTATGGTGTTTAAATTATATAGTTATAATATTAATAATAGTATGTGCATCTGTCTTTTAAAAACTACTTAATTAAAATAGCCAGGATTGTCATAGAAACGGACTCCTAAATATTTTGATTAAGTTTGCGTACACATAATCTGAGTCTTACTAAATATCAGAATAAGAGAAATATTCAGAATAATTTAATTTATTCGGTAAAAATAACCTGTACGATTTCTTGAGAAATAAAAAAATACAGTGGATAATGTACCCAATAAAGCCGAAGGGTAGAATAACTAATGTTTTATGTAATATGTAACTGGGAAAATCATAGTAGTACTTAGTCGATTTATCTCCTTACAAAATTACTTATACCTTTACAAACTTATTTAAATAAAATAGAATGGCGGTTTGTGCCCAAAAGGTTACCATCCATAAATCGCTGTTATCGAAGAATTTTCGAATCTCAAATATCCTCAACATGATATTATTGTTGTTTCTGTGAAATAGTGGTTACTGAAACAATGATGCGTTCATTACTTGTGTATTTCTGTCGAATTTTCAGCCAAAGAAATGGTTCTTCACTTAAGTATCATTTATATTTATTTTTCATTTGTCAACGTTAAGCGTTTCACTCACCTTAGTTAACAGGGTTCTATTCTTAAATATAACAATGTATTTTTTTATAAAAATTTACAGTTTTTTCTTAGTAAAAATATTTTGTTACTATACAAGCATGCTATTTTTTTCGATACACTTTACATCTCCTTCGATAATTTTTTAACGAAACCATACTTAATAAACTTTTACTTGTGAATATTTCAGTACATAATAGGCGAATCAGTATTTCTGTTTTTTTTCTCTTGATTTTATTTAGAAATCAAACAAATATATGAATTGTGGTTTAAAATTAATAGAACCAACTTACCATGTCCAATATCACTATATGCTTCTGACAAGCAGATTACGAACGACGTAAAGAGTAGAATACCGAAGTTAAGTTGGTGCCTCATGTCTCCGTATATCCTGAAAGGATAGAATGATTTATTTTACATAGAGTAATGTTTAATATTCAACATCCATGAGTTCTGAAAATTTATTTAATAATTTATTTAATATATTGTAATGAACGTATGTTGTAATTCGAGGCAATTAATTAATTAATTATTAGCATTAAAATACTGATTATTAAAAACGGAAGAACTGGCTGGATTAAACAATTTCACGAGGCAGTCGGCTGAGCGGAAGGGATCATTCCAGCATCTCTCTTGTTCTGAGCTGCGTCCATATCGGTCGGAAATCGGGAACATATCTCTACTTCTTATTCTACTTGGCCTCAGTGTTTTTCAATTTTATATGAGTCTTAGATTTCAGAAAGGCATTCTGCATATTTTTTCGTTAAACGACATAGAATTTGGGCCGAAAATTTGAGATACCCATGTAGAACGTCTTCTCATTGGTGTGTCGCAGGTCCACGTGCCGCGCCTTCTCTGACGAAGTGAATGAGAACCATAAGAAATACGGGCTTTTTAGTGGCGTCACTAATCAGCATACATAGATGCTTCTTTCTGTGAAATCGCAATATGGAGAGAAAGCAATTGCTTGTGCTCTTCCATTAGGAAGTACAAAGAAGAGTTATGTGTGATGTATCGTGCAGAAACACTTCGCACTCAACACCAAACTATTCGTTCACGTGCAGAAAGATCATTTAATAAGAAAACCGTAGTTGTAGAAGAAGCGTAAATGATATTTCACCAAATTCCAGTGTATTGCTGCGAAGATCAATTTGACTCATGATTTATATTAAATTTATGGTAACATATTGTTCTTATCATTTCTTGGAGCATTATAAGTATTAATGTTGAGGATCGTAACACAGAAATACAGACTCTTGAAAGGAATCAGTTAGTGAAGGAGATAATAGAAACAGTAATTTTAAGAAGAGTCTTTTTTTTTTAGGGCAACAGGCTACATGAGGGTAATCTACGTTTGGCAACTCCCCTTTAATACCATAGGAAGGAATTTGAAAGGGGGGATGCGGAAGGGTAGAGGAAGGTAGCCAAGGATTAACTAGGGCCCCCGGGCTTTATTTTAAGGATTCTACCCGGCATTCGCCTAAAGAAATGCTGGGAAAACCCTAGAAAAACCTTCATCAGGAAGGTCGGGCATTGGGTACGTGTCCCACGCCCTTCCGATAGCGGGAGAAGAGTTTGCTGTGGGGACGCAGCATTCCCTTCTCCGTACCCGACCAGTCTAGGAGGCAGCTGGCCGACTGTTCTAATGGGAACAGAGAACAACTCTTACCGTATGCCCAAGGTCTGTGACCCCGGAACATACACCACTCAAAACAGACCGAGGTGCCTCGACTTGTGGGAACCTTAGTTCAAAAACGGAGAGGAAAAGGCATCCCCAAAGGTAGCCCTTTCGTGTCTCTCCTATCATCAGGTGATTTTTTTTTTAGGGCAACAGGCTACATGAGGGTGATCCACATTGGGCAACTCCCCTTTAATAGCATAGGAAGGGATTAGAAAGGGGGGATGCGGAAGGGTAGAGGAAGGTAGCCAAGGGTTAACTAGGGCCCCCGGGCTATGGTTTAAGGATCCTACCCGGCATTCGCCTAAAGAAATGCAGGGAAAACCCTAGAAAAACCTGCATCGGGTAGGTCGGGCATTGGGTACTTGTCCCACGCCCTTCCGATAGCGGGAGAGGAGTTTGCTGTGGGGACGCAGCATTCCCTTCTCCGTGCCTTGACCAGTTTAGGAGGCAGCTGGCCGACTATTCCAATAGGAATAGCGGACAACTCTTGCCGTATGCCCAAGGTCTGCGACCCCGGAACATACACCTCTCAAAACAGACCGAGGTGCCTCGGCATGTGGGAACCTTAGTTAAAAAAAAACCAGACTCATGTGAGAGCATCCCCAAAGGTAGCCCCCGCCAGAGCTCTCTGGGAAGGTTCACCTGCGAGAAATCCTCTCGCAGGCTTACTTACATTCTCATCAGGTTTTTTTTTTTTTTGTAGATAGGCTATGTACAGGGTAATCCACATAGTGGCAACTCCCCTCTTATAGCATAGGAAAGGGATTTTTTTTTTTAGGGCAACAGGCTACATGAGGGTGATCCACATTGGGCAACTCCCCTTTAATAGCATAGGAAGGGATTGAAAGGGGGGATGCGGAAGGGTAGAGGAAGGTAGCCAAGGGTTACTAGGGCCCCCGGGCTATGGTTTAAGGATCCTACCCGGCATTCGCCTAAAGAAATGCAGGGAAAACCCTAGAAAAACCTGCATCGGGTAGGTCGGGCATTTGGTACTTGTCCCACGCCCTTCCGATGACGGGAGAGGAGTTTTTTTGAATCGTTTTCCATTTTATGTGGAGATTTTGAAGTTTCAACTGGTAGAGCAGCTGAAATTTTTTATAAAAAAATTGTTCCCAAACTGGCCAGACTTTTAAAATATCTAGTCATATGGCCAGAAAAGGAAACTATATTGGAACTGTTGCCAATAGCATTTACGGCTGGATACAGTAACGTAAAGTAATAATTGATTGTTTGGAAGTGGAAATTGAAAAGCCCTCCGATCCAGTGAATCAGGCTTTGTCTTGGTCAGAATACAAGTCATGTAATACTGTGATGTATCTTGTCTCGATAACACCTGATGGGCAAGTGAACTTTGCCTTAGAAGGATACAGTGGGATAACCACAGATTCACCATTAGTCCAGAAATGTGGTTTCTTGGAAAAGTTACCAGAGGCATTCAGTGTCATGGCTTACCGCCGTTTTAAACACATCGAACCACACTTTTTACAATGATGCAATGTAAGCTTATTCGTCCCCCCAGTCAATAAGACTGTAGGTTACCTTGCTCCTATACTCGCAGAATACCTGTGGCTGTAAAGCGAACCTCACTACGACATGTATTGTGACGTCACGCCATGGGGACTAACGTCACGCGCGTTTCGGAGCACTTTCAAAAACCTGCCTGAGAAAGACCACAATAAGTACTATAATGCAGTTTTCTAACTAATTAACATCCATGTAATCAGTAGGAATAAATTTAATGTTCAGTTCCCAATTGTATGTAAGTGGTGGTATTGTTTTAAATACATTGGACGGTGAGCCAAATATTAGAATTTGATTTTTTTATGTCACAATATTGTCCTGGAAATTCATGTCAGCGGAGTTGAGATATCGGCAATTTGGGAGAATTTGATCATGTGGTCTCACGAACATTTTAAATCGCTGGTCGAGCCTTTTACCATGTAAAGAGATGCTGGACTTTGCATAGGTGTACCTGTGCGACACCTGTAAACACTTTCTCAAGAACAATTAATAGTGATCTCAACAACTGTAAGAACGGTGCGTTCATTTAAAGTTTACTGCGAAATATCATCAACTTGTTTATATGCCTATGGACCTAAGGATCTGTCTTTGATAAATGATTGATGTAAGTTTTATATTTACAACTTAATAAAATCTTTGATGACGATATGATTAGTTCATATGTCAAATAATAAATTCATTATACACTGGGGAGAAAATAGTATTTAGTTTAATCTTTTTATCGCCAGCTTATTGTAGGAGTGCACAAAAGCAGTAGAGATGAAGCCAGGGTCGTGTTTCGGACAAACTTAAGGATGTTTGTGTCAATGTCTTCAGAAGCTGTGGCCTCTGTATCTCGTACTTTGGACATTCCACGACGAAATGGATGACATCATCATTATCGCCCTTTCTACAGTGACATTTCTCGTCAAGGTTGAAACGCATTAGGTAGGCGTTGAAGCCACCGTGTCCCGTCAGCAGTTGTGTTATTTTATAATCGGTTTTGAAATTATGCTGTAGGAGTATATGTGGTATAAACATGCGTACGCTTCCTCCCTTCTCGCCTCGTGTCCATTTTAGTTTCTGTTGTTTCTCTTCGTAATTCCCATGTGAAATAATTGTTAAGTTTTTACAAAAAAAAACACAATATTATTGGGCTATGTAGATATTTTACTGATTTAGTAAACAAATTAAAAATTATATACGGAGACACGAGTTCTTAATAATAAGGTACTTGTGAGCTTTGTGGCTATGAGCAGAGACATCAAAATATGCTCTGCATTAGTTTAAATAATAAACATGAACGGTAGACTTTGCGTGGAAAAGGCGGCCGTAATACAAGGGTCTAAGGACGTTTAGGCGCGGGGACGGCAATGTCAAGGACACTCGTTTCAAACATTTTTTTTTAACGAATACACAACTGATATTCATATTAGAAAGTGAACAAACACTCAATTTTAGAAGACGAACACGTTTCATTGGTATTTTAAAAATTAAATGTATGTAAATTAACAGAATAATAATTTAATTGTATACCATATAATTTTAAGCTATAAGTAGTCTAATATCACGGGTACCTCATTATTAATAAAATTTTGTTGTCTGCATCACGATATATTTTTTTAAAATTTACTTAAAGGTTTGTGACCAGCAACATGTTGTTCTAAGTAAATGTCTCGTCCCTTCTGTACTCTTCGAAATCCCATTTATAAGCTACTAAATCGTGGGATGCCCCATACCTAATTCCACTTGAATTCGCCAATGTACCTTTTTTTAAACTTTTTTTCCCTTTGCATATACCGAACCGGCTTTGCAAAGATTATATTATATATTGAAGCAATTAGTTAATTAGTCCATTAATTGTTTGGACATAAAATTTAAATTGTTTGATAAATCCATTATAGCGGTAAGGCGAGCAGAGCAACAATAGCGCTGAGCTCTGTTGCTTTGAGAAAATGCCGAAATGGAAATGCGCGCTCAAACTCGAGAGCACTAGGATAGGTTAGTTGGCGGAGAAACATTACGAGGAGCAGAACAAGTAATATAACTTGAGCAGAGACTAGAAATCGTTAATGTATAACTAGTTGTGAATTAATACAAAGAAAACATTCACGGAAGTATTGCAGCGTAAATATTGGAAAGTAAGAGCAGTTTTCATCAGAATAGAACTTTTCCAAAATCTTCGTGGAGAAATTAATCCAGGAGAACATTGGTAAATTATTGTGGAGCGGAGCAGTCAACGGAATACAGCCAATCTTGCCAAATTTTAATGTGAAGTGTAGAATCAGTGAAAACCAAGGCTTGATATTAAATAATTAAAGAGTGTAAAAGTGTCCGAACGAGGTAAAATTGATTGTTCTGGTACCAAACCGACGGTCCGTAAGTAACATAATTTTGAATAATATTGTAAACGCTAATAAAAGGATATAGCCAGATTTCGTTCTCTTTTAATTGTCAAACAAAGTTAATTTCTTTACTTTTTAATTTTTTTCATTCTATCGACATATTGTTTAGGTAAATTGTAAACTGTTTTGTTAATAAGATTTTAAATCATTTTTTGTGTGTGTTCATTATCAAACCCAGTAGAGGCCCTGAGAGAACAGATCTCAAATTTTGTTTATTCTTTGAAAGCCACAAAATAAAATAAATATTTTTGTTTGTTAATTGTTAATAAGGTTTTCATTTATAATAACCCATCATATTTAATTATTACATTAAATAACTACTACAACGTGAATAATTAAATTATTAATTATTTATTTATTACATAAATGGTGCCCAACGTGGGGCTCGAATTCTTCAAAAATTAAATTAAAATAAATTATTAACCTGTTAAATATTACAATATATATGTTGTTGGTACTATTTTCTTCCTTAATGGTCCGCTCATAAACATTCCACATGAATTGTGGAAATCTTGGTTGTCACCTCTGTCATTTGACCTACCAACATAGACATCTTCAAACCGCTGAAGAAGTGTTTGTAGTTGGGGAGGTAAGTAGGCAGCTAAGGCGTCTATTGAATTCTCTAGAATGCCAATTGGAAGAAAATCCAGTGACTTGATCATACAGGCTTTCAAAGAAAAGTCCGGGTCATTATTGTATTCTTTGTTCAATCCCAGATCTATATATGTTTTGTCAAGTCTTTGCATACATAAAAGAAGCATCCCTGGATCTGGGCGTCAGAATTTCAGGGACATTTGTACAATTAATTAGTTAAATGCTGTATTTATTCCAACATAGTAATTTCTCAACGTTAATCATCAAATTGTGTGATCACAGCTACTATCAAAATATTTTATTATAAAGATAATTATACACCTAACTCTCAAATCTCTACAAATGAAGAAGCACAATTACAAATTATTAATCCATTTGTAGCTTATCATGAAACATGTATAACAATTCAAAACTGAACTAAAAGATTGATTGATTAAAAATGTTAATTAGACAAACTGCATCGCTCGAAATGCAGATAGTTCAAAATAACACGGAATTTTTTCTTGATTCACGTTTGGATGTAGATTTTTGATTAGTTGAAACATTTTGATATAAGTTGCATGCTGATTGTTCGGAAGTAGCGCGTATAAAATGGGGTGAATACTAGCAAAACGTTCCACCAAAATTACGTATATTTCGGTGCAGTTTTAAAAGTTCCGTCAGCATACCACTTTGATGACTCACTAAGAGTTATCACTCGACTTTGTCTGCCAAATATTAATACACTGTTTTCTCCAGGTCCATGTCAGCCAGAAGAAAGTTCTCCTCTACTCCTGTAGTATAGTGTATACACTATAATCATGTGGGATTATAAGTTCCTCCACAGAACCCGGGTTTTGTGGTACTGAAGCAAACTCGATTCGATTTCGACGAACAATTTTCTACAAAGCATGTGTACTTAGGCACTAGCCCTTCAGCAGCATGAAGAGCAGCAACAAGAGGTGCATTCATTAATGACTTGTACCGTCAACCGTCAACTTCCACTTTAGCTGTTCCAGAGTCGTGGGTATGCACATTTATCTTCTTTTTGATGTGTTCGTTGACTGCGTGAACTCTGGCTTTTCACGAATCCTTTCTCTCACACCCCCAAAATTGGGTTGACCCATAACTTGAAGTTTTATCAAACACATAACTGTATCCACCATTCACCGACTTTCCCTTTTCGCTCTTTGAAATCACACACGCGTACTGTTGCCTTAGTCGATTTGAATACTACACGTCAATACGATGGAAACTAAGCCGAAACTGAATTGAAATATTAGCTCTTAAAAGGAGTTTCCCAGAATATAAATAAATAGTACTTCCGTCTTTACGTTTACCGGCAACTTCTATTCATGCCACTACCTGACTTTCAACATCGCAGACTACGCATAGTTAAGAAAGTCTCATACTTCGTGTTTTTAAACATTGGCGTTAAATGTTAAAATTTTTAAAAATATGCAGGTCGTAATTTATTGTTGACAGCAGGTTATTGTTAGATGTTCGTCAGGCGGAGACAATGAAACAAAATACGAATTTCGCGATGTCATTAAACAGTTTCATTTGAAAGGTTGGACAAGCTGCACAAATCAAAACCAAATTGGCTGAAGTTCATGCAATGAGTGAATCGACTCTGAACGACGTAACAAAAAAAATTGATCTGCCGATCTCTTCTCTAGAGTCTAGTCATCATTTGGAATCAGAGTGCATAAATAGTGAGCAATTATAAACATGCCTTTTGTTACTCATTTGTAGAAAAACGTCCAGCTTTACATAACATAAAGCTTAAAGACTGTTCCAATAAAACTTTTAAAAAGGAATTGACGGAATTGTACAAACAGTTTATTGAAATTTGGAACAAAATTAATGATAAACGTGAAAAAGTTAAGCTTTTAATACAATTTTATAACTGAGTGAAAGCAACTATTTAGTTGGTGGTGCGCTCTCGACACTCTGCAAGCAACTCAACTTTTTAATCGCCTTGATTAAAATGTTGCTAGTGTGCGGTAGAAAGCAGAGACATAATCTCCAATATCAAATTTAGTTGCGCCGTTAACTTTCACATTAAACGCAAAAATTTCAGCACGCATCAGTTAATCAGAAATTATAAGATATTAGCTGAAATTCAATGTTTCCAAACAAAATATTTTTGAAAAAATTAAATTTCTATTTAATATTGACATATTTGAAAGATAACAAAATATTTTATTGGTAGACAGGTAGATTAGTTTAATAATCCCATTAGTCCTGGGCTGAGAAAATAGGAAACGTCATAAATGAAATTACTAATAGTTGCTGGAAACTATGGTATGCTAACCTAAAACACAATTTTTTTCTTGCACAATATAACTAAGATTACAATATAATAATTACAAATTAATTAACAGTCTTAAATACAATTAAACACAATGGAACACAGGAAACGGACTCAACATTAATAACAGTTCAGTTTAATACTTACAGACTAAGCTTACAAATCATACTAACAAATAATTATTTAAAGACAAATAAGACATTTACTGAACCAAATAAATGTGCAACTACAATTCGGATTTTCTAAGAATAAATGTTATTGATAATTACAATAATAATAATCCTAAAAATGTTTTAATAGGTACCTGAAACCATTTACCTACCTGGCAAATGAAAAGACGTCGTTGAAATGAGTTGCAGATCTGTGCGAGAACTTGCTTCTATCATGACATTATCAGTCCACCATATGCTGCTGACATCTTGTCACGGAGAGCAAACAACCAACAGGTGAAGCTCAAACACTGAAATCGCTGAGAAGCATCAAACTGAACCTCGTTATATTACATACATTGCTTATTTTGCAACAATGTTGGATATATCTAAATGAATATATATATATATATATATATATATATATATATATATAAATTCTTGAAGTAGACATACGTATGCTTATACAGTTTAATTAACTCTACTGTTGTACAGTGTACAACGATAACGATTAAGTGGCGCGTGTGCTCCGTGTTTTCTTATGACGCAAGGCAACTACCACAGTTGGTCAGGTACCAAGTTTTGATGGCGAAGGAAACTGCTAATTTTACCTAGAACAGCTTGAGTTCATGTATTTCGCTTCTAATCGCATCGCCGATGTCGCACGATTGAAATCCTTAGCTGCTTTAGTGCGAAGGCATTCAAACAGATTCAAATGCTATGTGCATTTACACAGCTTACGGATGCTTCATTTAAGGACATCGTTAAGAAAGCAGTTAACCACGTTCATAGGAAACCATCTGTATTGGTTAGGAGGTGCGCATTTAGGAGAAGAAATCGGAAACACGAGGAAAATGCCAAAACTACCTTGCTGAGCTGAAAAGTCTAGCCGCGCGATGGGAATTTTCAGATATACAAGATCAACTACGCCACCGGAATCAATAACGATGTTATGCTGCAGAAGATTCTTACGGAAGGCAACCCGACTCTAGGAGACTGTTTTTAAATTTCATCCACGATCGAGGCGGTTCGTCATAGGAGCGACTGTTTGGTACAGAACCTTCCGATCTGGAAAAAAGTGGACGAAAGGAAATATTATTGGGTGTCATGGGAGCCGATGGTATACGGTGCGTGACTCTGCAACGGTTGAAGATAATAGGCGCCATATTAGCCATGTTCGTTCAAACGTCCATGATCCTGGTTGCCAGATTATTTCTGCCTGTGCGGTGCCAGAGGAAGTCGTTCTAACTTTCCCAAGCTGCCTCCTTCAGGGACCATATCCACATCCGATCTGTCGGACTTACAAATCGGCGCACATTGAAGATCCATGTTCCTCTCCTGGACTGGTCCAACCAACTGACGGTTATGACAAGGAATTATCTACTTTCAAGGTACAGAAGTCCAAGCGGACACATAAGAAGCCCAAACGCTTCTTAACTAAGGACTAGAGCAGATGAATGATTTATAGTATATAAATATAGTAATATGTTAAGTAGCACATGTGCTCCGTGTTTTGTTTCAGTCTCAATTTTCTATCAATGAAGTACCAACAAAATACATTCACTATATCGTACTCATAGCTATAATCTACTAGGATTGTGGGATTCATAATAATCACTGAAGTTTGTGTAACTAGTTTTGTCAACCAACAGAAAAATTATTTACAGATGTTTCGGTACACGTTGTAGCTCTCGCTGAATGTTGGCAGGCTAGCCTAGAGGCAGATGATAGAGTATAAAGTTTAGTAGAAATGCCCTTAAAAACGGTGGTTCTTGTATCTATGTATCTATGTGCTACAAAAGACTTAAAATTCAATCTTACAATACTGAGTGTTTTTTCGAAATCAATGAAATTGAACAACTCTTAAGGGTCAGAAAATGTTGTAACCTTGTCTATTCATCGCCAACCGGACGGAAATGTAATTTTCTCGCGATTCTTGAGTGTGACAATTATCCATAAAGATGGAAAATAATTATTCTTTTTTCAACACTAACTTCATAGGTAAAGCTAGGAAAAAGCTTCACTTAGAAGAGCTACAGTGGACTTCGTGTTACTAATTACCTTCCAACGCGAATAGATATTGCGTATTACGAAGTATAATCAGTTCTGCATCTTTCGATCGTAGGAGACACGTGATGTATTACGAACGCTTACAGAACAGAACACAAGTCTCAATGTTATCAACTCCTTCTCGACGAAATTTTGTAACAGTCTTTACTTGTTGAATTCTAACTGTGGCTTTACTTTTTGAAAACATTCCTGCGACCTTTACTTGATCGAATTCTATGTCCAAACATTACTCGATGAAATTCTGTGTGCCAAACCACTCTTAATGAAGTCTTGCCTGCCACTCTTTACTCGATGAAAATCTGCCCGCGACTGCCATCGTGAGCCCGGAGTTTAAAACGCTCGCTGACATAGGCCCGCCTGTACATTGTTGTGTTTATATTCTCGCCGATACAAATTTACTACAAATTTCCAATTATTAATTATCTAATTGCCTCTAATTATTTTTACAATATATATATATATATATATATATATATATATATATATATATATATATATTGTAATGCATTGAGGGAATGCATTGTTTCGGATTAATGGTCTTGGCCGTCACAGGAAGTGGCAATGTGTACTTAGGATCAGTATGAAGGAGTCAGGGCAAGGCACATGCGCGGGTGGCCTGTCGCAAGATAAATCGGTTTAGGAAAGGCATTGTGTCTTGGATGTCACAGGAAGTGGCAATGTTGACTAGGATCAAGGGGCAGTTTGGCGGGCTGAAGAATTTTGGAACAGCGCACATGTGGGGGTGAGGATACAAGTGCAAAGTAATTACGGGTCCTGTCTCGATGTGACAAGACAGAGCGGCTAGATATTTTCTAGCTGAGGAGCAGCAGCTGCAGAGTGTAAATCTCGGGATAATGGAGAGGCTCTCAATGAGTCGTTGCGACGTAGTTTTGGAACAAAGGAGAAGAAAGAAGGGACGGTCATATATATATAAAGAGAAGATAAGATTTTGTTAGTTAGTCGAGGAGTGGAGTTAGTTGGAGTTGAGTGTCAGAGCGGAGGGGGAGCTGTGAGCACCCAGTATGGAGAAAGAATGCAGCCTGCGAGAGAAATAGAAAATTTATGTCAACGATAAACATTTTTGTATGCAGAAGTTTAATCTGTACTAATATCAAAATTTGACCACTGTCTTCGATGGTAGGAGACCAGGACACAGCATCCAGCGTCGAGTAGTTTAACCACGAGCAAGTTTGATGTCCTTCACCGAGTATGGAGAATCAGCGATCGTCGAACAAATAATATGTGTTAGAGTCAGTGTGTAAACGTTCAGTCTATAAAGTGTGTGTGTAATGAACGAGCCAAATGTTCCTGAGTAATCGTGAGTTGAAATTTATGGTATTAATATGTGTAAACGGAATTAAAAGATACAGTCAGATATCGTTCTCTTCTTTTTGTTAATAAAATAAACTCTTTTAAATTTAGAATCAATCTGGTAATTCTAAGTTCGTTAATAAGTTTCGTCGATGTCTAGACGACTAAATATTTTTGTTTAATTTAAAGATAAATGTTGGGTTCTTTGATTATTTAAGTGTTCTGTCCGTTATCAAACCCAGTAAAGATCTATGAGAGAAAGAGATGCTTTTTATAATTAAAAAATTGTATAATGTTTCAAGAATTGATAAATAAATGTTGTTTGTTTTAAAGTCTATAATTTTTCATTTAAAAGCCCATCAGAGTTAATTATTACATTTTTTTATCCACAACGGTGGGCAAATTAAGAAGAAGTCCCTTTTGTTTATTACAATATATATATTATAGTAATCAAAATGATTTAATGACACAAGCTCCACGTTGGAGAGCCAAATAATGTGGTAAACACTATTTTATTAAAGGGAAAATACGAAGGGAGTTTACGTTGAAATTATAAATTTTAAAGAGATAACAAAGATTATTTATTTGACAAATTTGATCTTCGTTGAATTTACATTTTATATTGTTAAGTAAATGCCTCATCTTTTATGAGAATCTAACTTTCAGGGCCTCTTATCGGGCCTCTAATAAATACAGTAAAAAATTAATTTAAATTTACAATAACATAATTTTATACCAATAACAAAAACTATTAGAAATCTGAAAAGTTATATAAATCTGGCGGTAAACGATATTTACGTAAAGGTTTATAGAATAATGTTTGTTTTTATTACATATCATTTGTTTAGAGCTGCTCTGAACACGTGATTATTTAATTTTTATACTTTCCAACACTTTGCAACATTTTCGGCGCTTTTCTACTTCGCTGACGACTTTCTATTGTCACAGACGACCATGGTCACCTCCTCCAAAACACACTCACTGCTCTGAGAATATCTCAGTTCTCCGCAGGCTCCCAAACACATTCTGCTCTCGGAATATATGAGTTTTCCTGACTACCTACTGCTCTCTGACTGTCTGAGTGTTTACTGTACGTCTCCCAAACATACACACTTCTATGAATATTTGAGTAACTGTCGAAGCTAAAGTTCTGTGCGTCTTATATAAGCTTTCTCGACAACAATTCGTAGCACTTATTATAGTCTCAGCATTCTCGCGCCATACAATACTCTGGCCTCAAAGTTACGCCGCCAATAATTAACGAAACAATTTATTAATATTTCATTACATAGTTGTAATCCCTACAATATATATCTATAGATCTATATATTTCTATCTATCTATCTATCTATCTATCTATCTATCTATCTATCTATCTATCTATATATATATATATATATATATATATTGTGGTAATTAAAAGGAAATAATTAATTAATAATTAAAAATTTGGACTCGAATTGTTAGCGGGGAAAACACACAAGTTGCAGACAAATAATGCCACATGTTTGGGGTATTGAAGGCTGTTGGTTTGCTAAAGGCGGTGTGTGCACCAGTCGTCGTCGAAATATAGCAGAGTAAAGTCGTCGTCGATTTTTGGAGACCAGGGAACTGCATCCATAATAATCTTCAGAATCTTCAGAACAAGCGAATAATATTTCCTTAACGAACAGAGAACCAACTTTTGTCAAATCAACAGTGTTAATAGAATCAGTGATAAAAATGGCCTGTATATAAAGTGTGTGTGTGTGTGTGTGTGTACGAACGAGCCAAATTGCCTTGATTACCAGAGACAGTAAGTTACAATTTCACTAAATTTTTGAATGTCGTTCAGAATTTAAAGCTAATATTTTTTTTTGGTTTGCAGTGTAAATAATACAGTGATGAAGTATGTCCATAATAGCTTCATAAAAATTTAAGTGTTAACAAATATTTCTTTTATTAAAGGCCCAGTAAACGGCCCTGAGAAACAGTAAATTTTATTGTAAAATATTAGTTAATAATGTATAAATTGAATGTTGATTTCTTAGTAACTGCTGTAAATTCATTTGATAATTTTGTAAAATTTAATTGTTCGTGCGTTAATACATTAATTTGTTTCTCTATTTTAAAATCTTGTTTATTATTAAAACATCCTTTCATTTTAATATTTAAATTATTTAAATTGACGCGTTAACGTGGCGATATAACTTTCATTAATTGATTAAATGATTACTACAAATTAGCGTCATCAACGGGTGGCACACTTTAACTTTGTTTCATTTAATAGTAAATGATCATCATAAATTGGCACCTCAACGTGAGGCTAACTGTCATCTTATCATGTCTTTCATTTATGATCACCACAATATATATGGTTTGCTTCTATACGGCCTTTTTTCTAAACCTCCAAGGAGGGAACGAGATGCCTCGTTTCCAAAATCCCGGCGGGCTGGGTGGTGCACCCATGGGGAGGTAGAAGAGAAATTGTCCCCGTGACGCTATTACCCATTAGAATTCGACTCCGACGTGCGTCGGGAAGGGACGTGGCCAAGCAACAACTCAGCTGGGCTTATGGAACCCTGGAGGATAGACGAAGGTCCCGACGCACCCGAGGTACCAAGTTGCCCAAAGGACGGCCATGGTTGACCGCGCTCATTGCTCTGTTAGCACCGACGTGCGGGTTGGAGTTGAGCTTGCTCGAATACATTTGAAACTTTTCAACACATTCTAGTTACCCAAAATAGCTCTCAAGTTAGGGCTGTCTCCCTCCGCTAGCAACAGGCTATTGCTACTAGGAGAATTGTGGCCAGGCGGTTTCGTCATCGTATAACTATGAGACGGAGACAAATTCCCATCCGCCGATATCTTAGGTTCCTACAATTCAGTTGGTGCTGGGGACACCAACACCTTCCACACCCCCGCAGACTGGACGGCCGCCTCGAGTCAGTTTCTTCAACCTCCTGGCAGGACAGGATGCTTTTCAGAAAGAACCCCGGAGAACCACGCGCCCTCCATTCCACCTCAACCTTACCACGTGCATCGACCGCTGGAAGGTCTTTGTTCCCAGAGTGCTATTGTTAGTTGTATTTCTCCCACAACCGAGAATAGTCACGGTTTGAAGGTGATTTCGCAGACTCTTCCACACATGAAATATGAAAGCACTGAGACGTGGGATTGGAAGCAATGAAATAAGTTTAAGGATTGAACACCGTGTGGTCTCCCCTGGGATTCGTCTCGGATATTACCTACCATGAGCAGCTCATGGAGGCGACACCTCAAGCGACTATTATCCCACCGTTTACCCACACCTCCCTTCTTGATCAGGCGGCTGTCCCAGGTTTGAGGTTGTTGGTGGTTGCACCCTCGCTGAGCCGGTGTTAAAGCCCACGAAATGAAGTCGCTGCACTGGGAAAAGTTTGTTGACTGAATGTACAGCTAGCTCAAAGTGAGGTCTAGAGACTAAATCAACCGAATGCATCTGCTTGAATTTTCGTGAAATAAGTTTGATCAGAAAATGTTTCCAACCGGGAATCCAACCATGTGCTGCTGTCTTTTTAACTATTAAATTTTTCTGTTTGAGTTTTATTCTAGTAGCGGCACGTGTCAAGGTTTGGCTACTCTGTATTGCGGCAGACTGGCTATCAGGCTTTCAACACAATCGTTCTTTGTGCTCGTTTGGTTGACAGGATTGATTTATTATAATTAGTTCAGTCCACTGAAACTTCCAGAAGCTAAACTATTTCCGCCCTCTACGATACAATATTCATAGAACGACCAATGGCATACGTATAAAGTTTTTCGTTCGAGTTCGTCCAGTATCGGACATGCGTCAGGAATCTGGACTTTGCACAATGCCGAAAACGAGACAGCGAATACCACTCGTGACCGTGGGTAGCCATCATCACGACGCATCCCAAGTGTTCCAATGAACTCTGTGGTTCCACTGTCATACGTTTGCAATTCGAGATTTAGTATTGTCCATGCTCGTAATTAGATTCAGGAGTAGCCAATTAACCGACAAAATTAAGTGATAAAATAAAAATGATACGTGTTCGCAATCATTGTTACTTTTGTAATGTGATTCAAAATCTTGAGAACAATTAGAGCGATGCAACTCACAAACCAGCTGACGAAATTAATAGCAATTATTCGTCTTTTGACGTTTCTAAGTAGTTGCAATTGTGTTGTTTATTTTATTATATCATAATATTAACGCTATAACATGAATCCATGGTTCATTACAACATGTATCCAGGAGCACTTTGTTAGAGGAGTGGGAGGGGGGAATAACATGGAATGATTATATATTTGAACAGATCGATTCAATTTGAAACAGGAACATTTTTATCGAGAGAGGTGAAATGTTAATTTATATTTTCAGAATTTTCATTCTATGAACTAATTCATGACTATCTTATAAAGAATAAATTTACAGATCATTGAAGATATGATATGATGAGGACTTTTCCACTGATAATATCCTTAGCTACCTTACTTTAGGTTGATTGGCCATAACTTCTTCAATCTTCTGTTTGTTAGATTTTCAGGAGTGGCTGCACCAGAAAGGTTTGTATGAGATTCCAATCTGATGTAATACTTTTTATGTCTTTCTTGTGTAACTTCATACCTATATTTCTATGTATGATTGCATTTGAAACATACTAAGGGGCATCTATTATAGTTCTAAAGATCTTTGATTGTGCCCTTTTAATTGTGTTGATATTGAATTTGCTAACCCATCCCCATTGTTTTATACTAGAAAAGTTTATTCTCAAGTGGTAATGGTAGCTAATTATGCTCCTTATATTTATCAGTATAAAGTAGTAAACAATAGTCACCCTATAAAATATTTATTACATTTGGGACTTTTTGACAGATTATGTTATATTCATCTTATTTAAAACTTAAACATCATTTGGATCTGGATATAAACAATTGTTTGTAATTGTAATTATAGTCCTTTAGATGCATGTATATATAACAGATACTTTGTGTCAGATTAAGAAAGCGTGAGGTATGTTATGTCCATTATGACAGTATGAAAAATGTATATGTGTATATAAACATTTAATATCCAAAAACAAAATATGTTTCAGTTTTAAATAGGATAAATATGACAGAATCTGTCAAAAGCTTTCAAATGTGAATTTTTTTTTCTATATTGGGTACTACATTATTCTAATAATTATCTAACAGTCCAATTCAACAACATCGGTCCTTTTATTTTTGTTCTATTTGTTTTCACTTTTTACAAGGTTATTCTTCCAATGTAGTTTACCATCAAGATGTTTCCCTAGATATGGAATGGTTGTTGCTTTTTGTATCTGTACATTGTTGCTGAAAACAAGACTATAGGTCGTGTGAAAGTTGTATCAGGTGTGCAATAGCAGAAGGGAGTAGATGGAGCGGACTATTGTTGTCAGGATGATAACTTACCCTTGAAGGCAATCTGATGTCACACTGTTATCATACTTAAACTATTCTTACAGCATTATTATTTAATTCAAAAAGATTAATATTTTAGTGTACAAAACAAACTGTTTCGACTGTAAAAACATGGGACTTGTAGAATTTGTAGTACTCTTAATAGTGGTTTAGTTTGTAGTGGTATTAAATATTATTATTTTATGTTTGTAAATAGATGTAATTATTAATATAAAAAAGTGTTTTGATCGCCTGACCAGGAGCGGAACTAAGGCAAAGAGATATAAGACGTAGCTGAGTGACAAGGGCCATAAAACCCAGACAGGTTGCCACCAAATTTGGAATGCCCATATTGTGGTGGTAAATGGGGTGAGTCCCACCACTAAGAAAGAGTGGATAAATGATGATTGGCTGCAGTTGAGTGTGAGAGAGGAATTTTGCCATGGAAAGTTACTGGTTTGCTGGTGATGCCAAAATTGGCAGTTTGGCAGTGGAGAGAGAGACTGAACTGGAAAGTGTGACTTCCAGTAAAGAATGGTCCAACACTGGAAGGCAGAAGTAGAGGATGAGTGGGACATCGCTGGCAGTGCGACCTGGTTTAATACTAAAGATGACAATATTCTATAATTTGTAAACCATATCCAATTTGGCCCAAAGCTGCCAATTTTCATTTAGGATATAGTTCGATAATCTGGAATATATATATATATATATATATATATATATATATATATATATATATATAGGAAGGCTCTAAAACCCTGATGTTAAGATTCATGTTTCTTTTCATATTGTTAGATTTAAGTGTTTAAATTTTTATTGCTTTTGTTTTTTGATTGTAATATACAGTTAAATCTAATGCTTGTTTTCCATAAAAATAATAATTTAAAATTAGTAGATGAATAAAAACCTCCCAATAACAAAGGTATATTACAAGTTGCTGACAATAATCATGATATTTATAATTCTTTTCTGCATTATAAATATATTAAAGTAGTTCAAGCCCCAGAATAATAATCCATGTGATTGAGGAATTTATGCTATTGCTGACAATTGGCACACAGATTTCAGAAGGCATATAATTAGTTTTGTCTACATTTAAAATTAGCTTATTATAGTGTACCCAGCTAAACAAATGGTGGGTGTAATCTTTGATGTTAACTTTGATAATTTAATTTGAAGCAGGTGCAAAAGGAAGGCACATGTCATCAGCAAATAACACAGGCACTGATGATGACATGTGGGCTTGAAGGGTATTTTTAAATATGAGGAAGAAAAGATAACCCAGTATTGATATCAATAGAATGTGTATTTTTGAACCATTTTTAGAGATTAACTTGACAAATTATTTATTGTTGCTGAGGTATGAGTTCTACTCAGTACAGATACCCCTGATGCCTATAGAATCTAGTTTATGTAAAAGTACCTTATGGTTAACCAGGTAAAAGCTTTTGTTAAGTCTATAAATATACCAACACTAGAATATCTAATGTTAAATGCATCAATAATTTTATTAATGAATAGCTTTATTAATGGAAATATACTTCCTAAAGCCAAAATGATGTTTTGTTAGATCATTATTTATTTCAAGGAAATTAATGACTTGCTTGTACATCAGTATCTAATATTTTGGATATACTGCTGATGAAAGAGATTGGCATGTAATTGTTGACTCAACATTTTCGTACTTTCTGTGTGCTGGAATTAGTTTCGCTATTTTCAAAACTTCAGGGATCTGTCTCTTGGACAGAGAATAATTTATTTTGTTTTTCACATAGGGGACAAGGCTATTTTTGTTGCTAATATTATATTAAAAAAGTTCAGCATGTTGTCTATATTTTTACGGTTAATGACACTTCATATTTCTCTGGGTAGGACAGGCCAGAACAGGTCTAACAGCTGGTGCACTTTAATTCAAATTCGTCAATTCATGCCCAGCTTGCACACGGTTCAGATCTTCCTTCCTGACAAAAGGGGCTCAGGCCCTCAAAAATTTGTACCATTCTGTCACCTCTACTCAACTTGACCAACTATTTATTTCAGGTAAATCAACTTCGCTGTCGCTCCTTCCTATATAATTGAGTTATTTAATTTGACCTCATCACATTTTCCTTTAGTGTTTTATATATATATATATATGGTGTGTTCAAGGAAAATTGCAATGTTTTCAGCTGGGGAGTAATACCGGCAAATAATAATAATTTTTAAGTTATTAATTTCTACAACAGCATGTGCAAAATGTTTCTCTATCTTCAAATGTTTAATTGTTTGGAGGCTTTGGGATTCATTGGTATCTTTCAAGGCAATAAGACATCCACCATTATTAATACTTGTTCTATTAAAGTAATCTATCACTGTGAAACTTGGGAGGCAAAGGGAAGTTATTTCAGCATATCTTAACCAAGCTCATTATATCAATGTTGGGTAAATTGTGTAGGCCTGGTTCTATCCCTAATTGTTTATCTCTAATTAATTGAATGTTTTGGTAATGAACATGTACTTAAAAAAACAGATTATAAATAAACCTTCTAAAAATTGTAAACAGACTCTTTTGGAAATTAATTTTTACATTATAATTTAGTAGAAATGTTAAAGTAGAGTAAATTATTATATTTATTGTTTAAAATTAATGACATTGAATGTAAATAGATTGTGGATGTTCATTGCTTTTAAGAACCTTTCAAAGCAATAAAAAATGTTAAGTCGTGTGTGGCACACACAGAGTAAGAGTTCATTTCAAGTAATGCCTTTAGCAGGACAACTGAATAAAATTAGAATTTTGAAAGGAGTAGGAACAACAAATAATGAAGTAGAAAATTTAGACATATGCTAATATAATAGAGAATATAATAAATAATGAGAAATTAGTGAAACAAGAGTAGGTGCGAGATGTGAAGAAAGCAACTGATGATATACAAAAACAAGCAGAGAAATAAATGGCTAATGTAAATGTCAGAGCCTATGCATATATGCTCAGATATGGTAAAATGTAGGATGAAAAACTAAAAGATGTTCAAGGAGCAGTAACAGACAAACTGATATATGTAATACAGAAAATGAGAACTTCAAATCTTCTGGACATATTGAACTTAAAGCAAACTGTAACAATCTATGAGTAGAATATAGTTGGAAACTATGAACAAAATTATTATACAATTACTGATGGAAAGGAAATTGTTGAAGTCAATGTCAATGTAGTTCATTTATACTTCACAATAAAGAAAGTATAGAGAAATTGAAAAATTGTACCTCATTGAGACTATTTTCAATAACATAGAAGTATTTGCAAGAATAATAAAGAGCCTAGAGATCAGGCAGAAGTGAAAATCAAACAAATTACCAAATAAATTAATTTGATATTTAATGAGTTGTGCCAAATAATATTAGCTCCTAGAAATTGCAATTCAAGTAATTGAGAAAGAATTTGATATTATTAAATCTTTGAATGTAATTTATGCATTCAAAGTCAGAAGTGTCAAAAGATGTACAAAGATTTAGCTGTGATAGCAAAACTTCAGGAGGAGAAAAGTAGTATCAGACAAGGTGGAATATTATTCAAATTGTAAATAATAGTAGTTCTACTTAAGGAAGTATTTTGGAAACATGGAGAAAAATTTATGCAAAATACTTACAACAATAACAATGTCAAAGACATGGAACTTACATTCAACTAGAAAAATTAATGGAAGAAAGCAGAGCTTAAGATTTACTTGCAAAAAAAGGAGAAAGCATAGAGAAATCAGAACTATATATAAGAAACAGAAAAGTTGATCAGTATGTGTACTAAGTACAGTTAATAGATACAACAGAATCCTTAAAACCAGTGGTAAATAGTATAATGAATAAGGTTTGGATTGGTATGATTTATAATACATCTCATGATGTTTACATTAATATGATATTTGAACTAGAGAAGCAGGTATTTGACCTGTATGTATTACTTGTAATCACATTGCTCAGATAGTTGGTCATTAAATTATGCAACTAGCTCAAAACTACGTATGGAATAAGCAGTGATTGGAAACAATGGAAGAGATTACTTGGGCCATTACTTTATCAGGAGTAAGACTAACATTACAAAAATAGTGGAATGAATAATAAGTCTGAAATGACAGTGGGCAGAACACACACTAAAGTGTGTTGATTCCAAATGAACAAAGACAGTACTGAACAGAAACCCAGAAGACTTAAGTTTGTGGTGTGCTTCATTTAAAATGTTGGGCACCACAGCACATTGAGCTTTTAGAAAAATTTTCCTTCCCTTATCTTTGAAATTTGATAATTCTTGAAGGTGGAAAATAACTTAAGGTGAGATTTACCTTATTACATAATATCTTTCATAATTTTGATTCTACTTTACTTTATTGAAAATGGAACTTGACCTGATCCTGGCTCAATATAATTAGGCCTTAAAATTTGATACTCTTGTCTAGGCAGGGATGCAAACATATTTCTGGAAAAACTGTGAACAAAATTTAGACCCAGGAAAACAAAACTATAATTGTCTACACAATCATGAGAAGTGACAAGATTGAGTCACCATTACTAGGGTTGCTTTGCAGCTGCAAAACTGTGTCCAATGAAACAGCAATTAATTAATGTCATTGTCAATAAACAATGCAGTTTTTCTTGGTGTAAAGAATAAATAAAATATTCTTGGTCATTGTCTTCTAGCAAAGCCTTTTTTGTTAGAAGATGATGGCAGTGAACGCAATCAAAATGTCACTTTAGATCTTTTTATTCAGTTAAAAGCCCAAGAATATGTTATTCAATGTCATTGTCACCTTCCCAGAGTCTCAGTTTCAAATGTACTTGCTGATAGTAATCTGTATTTTGTTTTGCTTCCAGAGTAACTCTATATCAGACCTCAAGATCTGGAAACATGTGGTTTCTTTGGTTTTCCTATTGGTATTTCTTTCGAGCCCTCTGACTACTCACAAGTCAAGGATATGATCTTGCCATTATCATATACAAATTTTTGGAGTTGTTCCATAGATTACCACCCTCTTGCAAGCGGGCTGTCAGTGGCTGCAAGAATGCTGAACACATCTGGACAATAGGAATTCAGTTATAATTTTCTGCCACACTAGTGCCAAGAGCCATAAGACTAATTTTAACCTGTGGTGGAATTTCTGAACATCCTTTACTCATAGTTGTGCAACAAATTGAAATACTGACTCAAATATCAGTGCAAAGTAAATATCTGTAAATAATTAAAATGTACTATAAACTACCAAGAAGAAGGGAATATTACTGGTAGAACAAAAAATTCAGAAATACTACAGGGATTAATCAAATGAAGCCAATTTTGTCTGGAGGAAAATGGAGAAATAAGAGTTAGAAATATATAACTATAGTGTAAGTGAAATTAATGCAATCAACATGAAGAAATAAAGGATAAACATCTAATGATAATACATATGAATAATAGAGATGTCAGTTAAAAGAAAGGGAAAAATGTACCATTCAGTAAGGGCATGTTTGGTTATGGGGAAATGCAGTCATTAGAGGATTTAAATCTAGAACTTTGCTATAGATTTCAGGACATGTTAAAAGGAGAATTCTCAAAGATGTTGTTTAGCCTCTGTTGATTCTGGGATAGTGATTTAAGGAGGGTTAGTATGACAAAATGGTTGAAATTTAAGATGATGCGGTGCTGGGTGTGAACCCTATATTTAACACTTATAGGGACAATTATGATGTATAAAGTACCAGTGTGGGGCTATGTAGCAAATTCCCATCTCCTTAACCCCCAAATTATACAAAACAAGGTCCTAAAAATCATCACCAAGGCACCTGTTAATTGATAAAAATACTTATTGTAATGAGATGCAATAACTGCCACTAGATGGCATTGATAAATGTTAACATAGTGTTAGTTACTGCTACTAGAGTATGAAGAGAAGATGAATGTCAATGAAAAGTGTGACATCTGCAACAAAGCCAAGTTACGACGACAAAGTTTTCCTAAGAATGGAGCCACTGGAGCAACTAAACCTCTACAGCTCATCCATTCTGATGTAGTAGGAAAAATCACACCAACTTCCAAAGGTGGATCAAACTATTTTGTGACTTTTATTGATGATTTTACTCGGTATGCCACTGTGTACCCCATGAAGAAGAAGAGTGAAGTGTTAGTGAAATTTGATGAATACAGAAGGATGGTTGAGAACTTCCACAACTTAACCATCAAGACTTTGCGCAGCGACAATGGTGGTGAATATTTAAGTAGAGGGTTTGATTCATACCTCCTGAATCATGGCATAAAGCGACAACTCACTGTACCTGCCACACCTGAACAAAATGGAGTAGCCGAAAGGTTCAATCAGACAGTATTAGATGCTACAAAGTGTCTGCTCATTGAATCTGGGATAACAAAGAAGTTGTGGGCTGACGCATTACACACTGCTTGCCAGATCCGTAACAAATGCCCATCAAGCACAATAGAAGGAAGGATTCCAGAAGAAATGTGGACAGGCAAAAATGTCAAGTTGGACTATCTAAGGGTGTATGGTTGCAAATCCTGGAGTGTGCTAGACACGAAGCAGAGGAAAGATAAATTGGACCCGAAGGCAAGAGAATGCATCCTAGTGGGCTATCCAGAAGGGACCAAAGGTTACAAGTTGTGGGATCGCGAGAAGGATGAATATTTCCTGAGCCGAAACGTCAAGTTCGATGAGAGTGACTTCCCATGTAAGAAAGACAAAGATGAAGGGATGTTCAATGCAAAAACATGCAATGACAGCATCACTTGCAGTTTAAATGTGAAATCAAACGAGAACCATGCTGATCTACTAACGAAACCTCTAAATGGGAAGAAGACCATAAACCATGCAAACGGTATAGGATTTGGCATCTCATTAAGGGGGAGTGTTAGTTGATAAAAATACTTATTGTAATGAGATGCAATAACTGCCACTAGATGGCATTGATAAATGTTGACATAGTGTTAGTTACTGCTACTAGAGTGTGTTAAGGTTTTAAACAATATGGCTGTATGTTAATCAGAATAAACGAATGTATTTTGTGCTTCTACAAGTGTGATGTTCCTCACAAGTCATAGCCATGCAGTTCCACTAATTACAACGGAATAACAAGCACCTTGGAAGGCATGCACTTCATTATGAATTGAACATTCTGCCACTAATGGACATTATCAGAGAACATCTTGTATGCATGTACAGCAAGACATAATTCTCATGTAACACTATCATAAGGTAACTATGTCATCAAATTCAAATACCCCAAACATATTCCCCTGCAACCCCACTTTCCTATTTTTTTTAAAAAAACAATAACAGGGAAACAGTTCTTGCCTTGACAATTCTATACTTTCTAGTGAAATGTCACAACAAAATGTGACCGAAAAGCTAAAAAATTGGTTCATAATATTGTAGTAACCCTTTCCAGGCTACACAGAGAAATAATTAATTCTTTATTATCCTATACAGTACATTTAGTAAATAACATTGTGTTTATCTAAAGTGTTAATTTTATCCTTATATTTTTAGTTACAATAAAAATATTAGAAGTTTATAAAATAAATGTGGCTACCATAATAATTATTAGCAAGTCATGAAGTTTATATTGAATAATTTCGAAAAATTGTAGTAACATAAAAAATTGTTGTTAGGCTTCTTCTTACTTGGTAAATTGTTATAATCATACTTGATTTTAACCAATCTAATTTTGATGTATTTGTAATTATTTTTTAACGGGTAAGAATTTAGAACAAGGATATTAACAATTTTGTCAGGGTTGTCTTTATGTTACCTATGATGAGATAATTTGTCTGCCTTATCTACTAATTAGAAAACATTTTTTTGTCTATGGAAAGGGGTGATTTGAGATGTAATTAAGGACCTTTCTGGAATGTGTGGATTTTTAAAACCAATTCGTAATTATCTTTTTATTTTAAACATCCAAAAATTAAAGTTTATGAATAACTAAAATTTTTTTGGACGATTAAACTGCTGTTTTATTATTTATTTACTGTAATTTAGTTTTTATAGTATCAATAATAATTTCCGGGTATTCAACCCGAAATGAATCGACCATTTCCAGATATTTCTTATTTGTGGCGCTTTTATTTACGATTTTAATTCCCTGGTGAAGTTCTACTTTATGTATATATGAATTAATTCTTCTACATTTTCATTTTTAAAGTCTATATTCTTTCCACTCTTAACCACGATTAACAGAAATAAATTACTCCCGGCAAAACGAAAGAAATTACTGTTAAAGAACTCCGGACGAGAAGTGATTTTGAATAAATAATAATCATATAGAGAAGTAAGAATCTGAATTTTTTAAGTCACATACTATCCTGGCTGAAAGAAGGTTTTTGTCCTAAAATGGTATTACGTTCAATGTGAAGAACTGTATGCCTACTGGTCTGTGAAAACTGTGAGATATTTTGTAGTTTATTTTAAGTGTAATAACTATATAATAATTCATAATAAGAAATATAGCCAAATATAGACAAAATAAGTGATAATTTAAATACCACACAACGTTTCTGGGATCCTTGTCCCTTTCTTAAGGTTCTTTCGAGTTTTTTCAACTTACGAGTGCAGTTGTGTCTCTCTAGGTTCTTCGTAGCACCTGAAGTAAGGGTCAAGGATCCCAGAAACGTTGTGTGGTATTTATATTATCACTTATTTGGTCTCTATTTAGCTATCTTTCTTATTATTAATTTTCACTCAGACGTAAATTTTTCATTTCTATATAATAGGCCTAATTCAATAAATTACGTAGAACAACTCTGGTTTTAATAAGAAAGATAGCCAATTCAGACAAAAAGTGATAATATAAATACTACACAACGTTTCTGGGATCCTTGTTCCTTTCATCAGGTGCGAAGAAGTTTGAGTTTTGTCAACTGACGAATGCAGTTTTTGTCTGAATTGGCTATCTTTCTTATTAATTATTTCCAATCAGACGTAAATTTTTTAACTCTGGTATTATTTATATACGGCAACTACACCTATTTTCATCCCTGTAGAGAGAGAACCGTACATAAATGTATTTTAAAATAGCCGGTAAAACTATTTTTGTAACAATTAAATTAAGTTTTTTTCTTTTGTGGCGCCCAATAAATGTTTTATTTGAATTTTATTGAATATTTAATTAGCAGAAATTAATCATTACAATTATTTGACGATTCAGGGAAACTATTAAATTCTATACAATTATTTTACGCCAAATTCTATGGCAATAAGTGAAAATATCATTATATAAGGAATATTCATACATATTGTTATGCCACGGAATAAAATTTTTTATATTAATATACACAAACCAGGTGAATAAAACGAAAATATTTTCCCACTTAGAAAGTGAAATAAGATTAAAAACTCTGGTTATTTTTATATAAAAAATTACAATAGGAGGATTCTTACTGTACATTTACAAAAAATTAAGTTTATTTATTAAATATTTGTCTCGGAAAATATTTAATTATATGGGATGGTACATGCAATAATTAATAATTTTAATTTTAATAATACACACAAAAATACATTAACTTCCTGTTCTTATAATAAACTTGAAACTGCCAACTTTACATAAACAGAAGAATAAAACAAAGACAATTTCTCACACGGTTTGATGAGCGAAAATACGGTGGTCATCTTTCTTTCATAAACTGACTTTGATGGTATTATTTGCTTAATACACTACCTCTAACACATGATCTGATGAACAGGTAAGTAGACTTCACAAGTAGCTCGAATGATGTGTCTCCTTCCCCGGACGAATGTCACCCATCCTGGTTCGGGAACGTGTGGTGTTTACAGAAGTTAGTAATTACTGTAAAAAGATCGTATAAGGCCATTCATATCACCGTCACATTAGTAAACAATACAAATATCGAGGCGATCCAGGAGTATATGAGGATATATATGGAGCTGCGGGTGCCTGGATACAGGAGCATTTGTGATATCTTTAATCGTAATCTATGAACTATATATCTCAGAACGAATCTTTCAGTAGCTTTATTGTAGTTTGGTATATGTTAAATTAAATGACTTCAATTGAATTATAAATGAAAGGAAATAGGAATATTTGTCAAAATAGTTTCATATAAAACTTAACATGACGTTTCGCCCTCAATCTAGGACTTCATCATGTATACAATTGAATTGGAGTATTATAAATAGTTAACATACATTGCAAATTTATTCTATTAATAAATTTTGTGTAAAATTTCAAAGACATGCCTTATCTGTAATGCTCGTTTATCTAAAATCCCAATTAATTTAGAGTATTTTAAATCTAGAATTATAAATGAAGACATGGATGAATTATACTGTCGTTCAAATAACCAAACATTTCCACGAGGGTATCTTTGTCACGTAAACGTCCGGTAATGTGAAATATCACTTCAACGATAACAAAGGATTGAAAACATTGTGAACCGGAATGTCACTTATCCAACATGTCCGTGGCGATGAAAGATATTTTGTTTTCATTGTCGCCAACATCAAAGGAATGAATGACAGTTATTCCAGCTTCCTAAATACAACTGAGTTAAAAACAAAACGCAATAAAAAACATGTAAAACCCAATATCTTTAATTCTAAATGAAAATGACAGAGAAATTACAGTTTAAAATTATTACTGTTCTCAGTATTTTCGTGGCACCATAGAACTAACAGTTAATTAAATTAATAGCGTAAAATTATATTTTGAGTTCTGAAGCTTTTATGAAATCGACGCGTAAATGAAGGAGTTACAGGAAGAAAAATTTAGAAAGGTAGCAGAATTCAGTTTCACTGTAAGACTTGTGCATAATAAAATTTGAATTATCATGTCTATAAAAAACTAATTTTTTTGTTACTAACGATTTATAGTCGCATTAACCTGTCGGTCATCAAGATATTATGTTTTTACATTTGCGTTACATCTTTTGCTAAAGTTAATGTTGTTTTCTTTTAATTCAAATTTTTTTGATTATTTTACGTGCAGAATGGTTTATAGTATAAACAGTATGGGTATAATTTAATATAATTACCAAAATATTATGATTTCTGTTGAATCAGACCGTGCTTAAAATGGTACGCATTTTGGGAAACTCGTTAGTGTTAGGTCTTACCTAGTGAAGCTGATCAAAATATTTCACAAAACTAATTATGATATATATATAAACGTACTTTTTGTAGGACTCACAGGTACAACATTCTTAGTATTCGCATCAGGATGAATGCAAGGGTACGTATTTCTACTTGTGGTTCAGGACCCACTCCAGGGACTAAGGCACTACGTGCAGTGGAATTGGCAAGTGTTTCAAAACTCGAAGAGGAGAATTATGTATAGACATGTGAATGAAACTATTTCTCCTTCATATAAATATAAACCATACTAGCGTTCTGATCAAATAAAAAGCAAAACTTAATAATGAAAGAATTACATACAAAAAATAACACGTGATAATCTATATATATTTAAAAATGATTGTATCTTTGTCCTGTAGACGTTCCTATATCATTCAACCAATTGTGATGAAACTTTACTGAGTTGTTGTGCGCCAGCCTGTGAAGGTTTTCAATTTTAGGCTTCGACACATTTGCAAGCATTTTACAATAGGTCGACGCGTAAGTCGCCGCGAAGGTTGTGAATTAGTGCAAGCATTTTACAATAGGTTGTATGTGAGTCGTTTCAACAATAAAGTGTATAAAAATGAAAAAAATTATCAATTCTTTTGACTGAACTTGGCTATCATTCTTATTATTAATAGAGTGTATATCATATAATAAGATAAAATATCCAAATGTAGACAAAAAAGTGATATAAATACTACAAAACTGGAAACTTTGTTTCTTTTCTTCAGATGCTGTAACAACTAAAAAAAGAGCCTAGAACGACATAACCGCACAACACAGTTGATAAACTCATTACTTCTTTTGTCTGTATTTGGTTAATTTCAATTGAGTCTGTTAATACTAAATTTTACTCTTAATAATGTTACGTCAATTATCTGCGTTCCATTGTTATTAAATTGTATTTAAGGCTATTAATTATTTCGTAATTATTATAATGTATTATTAGTTTTAATGTAAAAAGGTTTGTGTTCTAGATTACCATAATATAGTTTCCAGTAACTATTTGTAATTTCATAACTTGTTTCTTTAACAGAGGACTAACGACATGAATAAAATCTATCTATTATTTCATAATGTGTTATGGTATTTTGCAATATGGAGTCATTCATAATGCATGGAGCGTAGAAACTTTCAAGATAAAGAAAGGAGCGATTATAATACCAGAGAGAAACGGATTATAAAAAAACACTGAGAAAGCCATTTTAAAAATTTCGCTGTACTGGTTGTACAATAAATAAATATTGATTTCGCTAAACGTAATTAAATTAATGAGGATAGAACGTATATGATACCAGAATACATTGGCGCTTGGAAATGGGTATTTCTGTTCATGGAAATAAATATATATATATAATTAATTAATTGTAATATATAAAATATATTCATGAACAAGCCACACATTGGGCGCCAAATTATGTGGTATACAGAAGATACTAAAAGCAAATATGCCAGCAAGTTGGAGAGTCAAATTACGTCGTATGCACAATTAATTTAATAAAATAAACCGCCACGTTAGAGTCACATAATTTATGTGGTATTCAAATTAAATAAAATAAAGGAAGAAAGTTTACAGGTTTTTCCTATGAAATTAACAAAATTATTTTAGAGAGATAACAATGGATTATTTAATTACAATTTCGATTTAACATTGAAGTTTATACAGTTTATGTTTTTAATAAATGCCTCAGCTTTAATGAGAATCAAAAACTCCAGGGCCGCTTATAGGGCTTCTAATAATGATAGTGGTTTGCAATTGTCTCCAAAGTTACAAAGTAATCCAAGTGTAATTTACAATAAACAAAATTTTATAAAAGAATATAACAACAACAAAACTAGAGAAATCTGAAAAAACTATAGATATCTGACAAAGTTATAGAAATCTGATGGTTAATGATGTTTAATTAAAAGTTTTCCAAAATTACGTGTCTAGATACATTTTTTATTCAGAGCTGCCCTGGTACCGGTTTGTGCAGTCGTGGTTATTTTAATTTTAAAGAACAATATTTTACTTACATGCCATAGCACTGATTTATTTATCGTCTTAGTTCACAACATTTCGGCGCCTATCTACTTTACTGTTTCAAAAACTTTACTGTCGTACATATTGTCACACTCAGTTTTTCTGTAGAAATATCTTTAATACATATGTTGAATGCGACCACCATTGGTGGGTTCACCACAACAGACTCTCGCCATGACTACCATGGTCAGGCCAGCCAAACACTCTGCTCACTCTTCCAAAACACATTTCCGGCTCCCACAACACACTGTTTTCCGCCAAAGTTCTGTACGTACGATTTTCAATAACAATCGCCGTAGCAACCTTTTCAGTCTCCCATTCTTGCGCCACACTGACTGTTCTTTACAAAGTTCTGGCCTAAAAGTTACGCCGACAATAATTCATTTTTTTAAAAAAATAAAATGAACATTAAAAATGGTTGATCTCTAATACATATATATATTGTGGTTTTAAAAAATTAATAAAATTACAGTCCCACTTTGGAGTGTCAATTATGTAGAATAAAAAAAATATTAATTACAAAATGCCAACAAGTTGCAACCAATTTACGTAGACAAACGAATTTTAAAAGAAATGATAATTAACATGAATTTTATGCTTGAATTAATACAACTCTTTTCAGATAAAAAATGAAAATATTTATTACAAATTTCGATTTAATTTAATTTTTGTATATATATATATATATATGTATATATTGTAATGATTAGCCTTTTATTACTTAATATTAAAAAAATAAACTTTACTACAAGAAAATACAAAAAAATACATTAAAAAAATATTGTTGGGCGCCAGCAGATATACATTGGTCTGCAAAAAAATTAAAATTAGCTCCGGCTTGACTAAAAAGTTCTCCTTCTCAACAGGGTAATGTGGGCGGTTCGGTGGCTATTCAAGAACAGAGTCTATTTCCGCACCGTGTAAAAAATTCTACTTTTGAAGGCACTTTACATAAATTGTGATGCTTACTTTACTTGTGATGTCAGCCGACTTGCAGTGGTCTCGTAGTAAGCAGCACATCTTCGACCTCCCCGCGATGGACGTCCTTCAAAACCTTTGTTTCTTCCCGCTCGCCAAATTCTCCACCCTCTCGACTCTCTCGGTCTGCCTGCGTCTCTCCTTGCGTCTGTCTCTGCGTCTCCGTCTCCCACTTTCACCCGGGTTCGGTGTATTTATAAGTCCTCCGCCACCCTCCCCAAACGATGCAAAAAAAATGGACCTGTAGCCGTGATTTCTTTTGGCCTCTCGGGCAAGCATACGTGCACGCTTAATGTATTCCTCCTCAGGCCTCCTCAGGCCCGCGGCCACTTACGGTTGTTATTCACTACAATATATATATATATATATATATATATATATTTTAAAAAATGACACATGAGACTCAAAACTTCAGGACCTCTTACTGGGCCTCTAATAATTTGAAATTAGCCCCAAAAGAATTACATAAAAATACTAATTAAATCTACCATAACATATTATATAAAAAAATTAACAAATCTAGAGTAATCTTACGGTAATAATATTTATATAAATGTTCAAAATATTAGGTTTCTTACATACTATTTTATTTGCTCTGGTACCGTATTAATTGTGCACTTCAGAGTTATTTTCTTTTAAAGAAGAATTTAATCAACAGGTCTTAACACTGTTTCACTTCACTAAATTCCGGCCCACTGCCCACCGGACGCCTCTACAACACTTGATCACGAACTTTACTTCGTCCTACTTATTATCACTCAACTTTACTGTAAAAGTACGTTTATACCAAACGTTGAATATGACATTTTCAACCTTTATTTCGTATAGGCTTTGCTGACTCATCTACTTATTTAATCACGATAATCCTCGGCTGGTCTCCAAAACTAGACTCGCTCCCAAAACACACGGAATGTTTTTCCAAAGGTCAACGTATTTCACACGCTTTACCGGTCATAATAGAGTGGAAACCTTTCCAACCTCTGCATTCTTACGCCACACAATGCTCTGGCCTCAATATTATGCCGACAATAATATTAAAGAGAAATTGTTAACCAAAACTTTATTTAAAAATTGGTGATCCCTACTATATATATATGAAATATAACACAAAATCTGCAATAGTGTTTTCTTTGGTGGTGTGCATCATATAATTACAGATACATTTGTGTGTATGTGAATCTATGTGTTATGAGATGATTGATTATTGAATCATGCATATGATTCATTTAGCAGAGTTTTACTACAACGGCTATTTGACAAACTGTCTTTTTCAAAACTAATTGCAAATATAAATGAATACGATATTGGTACAAGAATTGACATGTGATAATATTGTGAAATTAAACTTCGTGACGGTTTCTGGATTATATATTCGCTTTTGTCTTGAACGTTAATGAGTAAGTTATTGGCGGAACATTAGAAATGTCTTATTAGGGACTTTTGTGAAGCGTTCGTCGAGAATTGCTGAAGATGTTCGGGTAAGGGAAATTCAATAATTAACTCCGCCTTGATGAGAAACTTAATTTATAAACTTTCCAACCAATATCAAACTTGCATTTTCTACTCTACTGGTATTTAGGGGAGGGCTTATTCTAGGTCAGCTAATTAAACAAACAAATGGGATACTGTAATACATGAGATGAATTGTTAAATATGCATGCATACATATTAAAAGTAATTTTGAAAGTAATATTTACTGGGTATTAATAAAGGGCATTAAATGTAAGTAAAAATTTTATGCAGAATTACTTTTTTTTATTTTTCATTGCAGACGAGACGATTCAACGGTCGGTGGCCACGTGTATGTTTGAGAATTTACCAGGACAAATGTGTTATTTTATAATCGAATAGGCAATTATGTGGAATCTGTAATTATCTTGTGATCCGTGAGGAAAGGAACATTAACAAAGATGACAAATGTTTATTCTAATTTCAAAATAGAGAATATATTTTTTAATGTTCAGCAATCTCCATTTACAGTTCATTAATTAATATTTAATATAATAAATTCCTCGTGTGTATTGGAACGTGGACTATAAAAGGCATAGGAGGTATAGTAAAGCGAAGTGTGTTGGTTATTATCGCCATATTGCTGACATTAGGAGTAGTGAAAATGATTCCTAGTTTTCGAATCATCATTCAGTGTGAGATAGACAAGAAAACCCTAAGGAATAGAATTTATCATAATAAATTATGATCAGAGTGCTCCTGTGCATAATTTATCCGTAGCCACAACAGTTTGAAATTTACACATTAAGGGATAACTTTGGAAGGTTTTGCATTGAGTTAACGTAGTGTTTGTTGCTTAAACACCATGACATAATTTAAGGAAAGTTCAATTACAGAAATGGAAACTAGTAAATGAACTGACGTGAGACTAGTTTTCGTGTTTTCTTGGAAAAACTTGTTGCAGGGGCAAAATTAAATAATTCCAGAGAATCTAGCGCTATCATTAGGCTATGTGATGAAAGAAGAAGCTCTAATGTCTATAAATGGGGGAGTATAGGCGTCACAGAGAGGAAATGCATGCATGTTCAGAAAGTAAGTGTACTGTGACCAACGCGGGCTGTGATTTTTTGTTTTTTGTGCGTTAGCTACACTTGGTGGTACAGGGGATCTCCTTACAGAACGAGCATCGCAGAAACACGATATGAGGTAAACTCACGTAGTAGTGTCCAGTTGTGTGAAAAATGTCGATAAGTGCGAGACACGTGCTGTGATTTGAGCGACTTATTTGGAAGGTGAGGATTTTCTGCGCTCCGTTGTGACTGGAGTAGAAACGTGGGTGGGTGGTCAAAAACACAGTCGTGACTGTGGCGTCACACCAATTCTCCATCTGCCAAAAATTCAAACCCCAAGTTTGGGCAAAAAATTATGTGTCCTCAGTGTCTTGGAACCGAAAAGGCATAATTTTGGTCGAATTTCGGCGACACGGGGAGAAAATAAATGCACAACGATATTGTGAGACCCTAAAAAACTCCAAAGGAGCATTCAAAACAAAAGGATGGAATTCGGACGAGAGTAGTGTGCGACAACGCGCACCATGACACAACATTAGCCACCAAGGCGATCTTGGACTCATCTGGTTCGTATGTTTTGAACCACCCCCTGTATTCCTCTGACTTGGCTCCTTCAGATTATCATCTTTTCACCTCCCTGAAGACACATATGGATGGAATTACATTTTAAACTGTCGAGCAGGAGCAGAAAGAGGTTCAGAAATGGCGAAAGGGGCTGGCGGGAGAGTTCTTCGAGGATGATATAAAGAAGCATGTGTCACAGCTCACCACATACATTGAAAAATAGTCAATAAGTGTATCAACAGTATCCTGTTTTTTTTTTTCAAATACCCTTTTTCTAAAAATTAAAAAATGTAGTAATAAAAAAATTTAACTTTTAAATTACCTATGCAGAAGGAATTCTAATTCCATTGTAACCCATCAGCGCCTTTAGAGAAGATTAAATACTCCCCCAAAAAATATTATCCTAAATATTCTCGAAAAACTATAGTCGGCCATCTAATAGAGAAAAAAAATACAAGTACTGTCTTAAGAGAATTAATAATACTCCCGGTGCCCTAAGCGAGTCATATTATTTTCATATCTCATGAGTTATAAAATACGCCCGTTACCATTTCGAGTAAAACACTCCCGGTACCTTAAAATACGCGTAATCAAAATCATTTCCCATACCTTATAATCAAAATTATTTCCCAAACCTTATCAGAGCCAATGTTATTTTCGTTTCTTTAAGACTGTTAAAATCACTCTTAAATGCTAAGTTAATTGAAAATACTCAATTAATAATTTTAAAAATAGTTACTTTACGTTAAGAGAACCAAAATGAGACCCGAACCCTAATAGAGTAAATAATAATTTCCGATTAAATTACCCCTTTCACTTCAATAAATAGTTCTTGGTATTCACACGGGTTTTGCATATTTATATTTTGTGGCAAGCCCCTTGACTACCCGCCGTAGGTCGTCTTCAACCGTTCAATTCTTAGAACGGCTTACCTGCGGTAGGAGGAAGTAACTTTTGAAAACAATATCCCTTGGTCATTCTAAGCTAATTTATTAAATATTATTACAGATATATACAATTAAATTTTGCCCTCCCGACTAGCCAGTTATGAAAATCTCAAGGGTTAAAGTGGCAAATTAGGCCCGGGAAACGATTTATGAAAAGTGCTTTAAGCAACCATGATATGTGCAATATTTGTTACCAGACTGGGGTCTCTGCAACACAGCGATGTTCCTCGCTGCTGGTCATCGATGTATATCTCGCTGGTGAATCTCTACTTCTCAAGCAACCTCCTCTAGTCAGCATCAGCAACAGAATGCCTGACCAGGCCTCCACTTCTCCCGACCTGTGGGACCAACCGTTCCTCTATTGGTCCATTTAATTTATTATGGACCAATCACAGGTCCTAGACGATTCCATCAGCGAGACTCTCCGCACCTGCTGTTTGCTGACGGGAAAAGCCCGGAGGTACCGTTACTATCCCCAGCCTGACTAGCACCAAACGGTACTTTTTGCCGACGTTCGATAAACATGGTTGCTCACGCGTTTAAATAAACTGACTAAAATATCAGTAAAAATAAATTAAAAGACGCCTATCCTAAATAACGCGCTATAATTTAAACGCGTTTCGATCACTAAAAGCTCTGTCGCCTACAAGATGACGACAGAGCTTTTAGTCGTCGAAACGTTGCGTTTAAATATAAATATTCAAAATCCGTGTGAATACCGAGAATTATTTATTGAACAACTACACCGGGAAAGACTTCAATCTTTGACCCCTTTCACTTGTTCCGCCAATGTTAAACAACTATTTACTATCAAACACACAATATGAAAAGAATCTTTTGAAACATTTAATCAATAGAATGCTTGAATTGATATGTTCTACAATTCTTTTGCGCTAACTTCGGTAGCGAAGACTTCGGATAGTTTTTTGGATGTCGAAGTCTTTGGAAGAGGGTGTACTTTGACAGTGGAACCTGCATAAGAAATGAGAAAGAATATTAGCTCGAAAAATTATTAAATCTGTGTGATAATGGCATGAATTTATAACATCAAATTATTATTAATTACTAAAGTTGTGTAAGAGAATTAATGGTACATAAAAGTCAATTGCGATAATAATTCAGAAAGGGATAAATTGTGACAATTATAATTATAATTAGCGGAAAATCAAAACTGATTCCCGAGACCTTATACACAGAACAAAGCACGTGACCTCACCTTATTTCAGATCGAGTCTTTACTTAGGACTGTCCGACAACCTAGGGTAGTAGTCATCGAGCCAGTCCCAGTTCCATTCGAATCCCTCCTCCACGTCTGGTAGTTTGAAGGCTCGATGTCTAGGTCTCCAGAAAACCTGCAAAAAGTTGCGTAAAAACGCCCACATATTAATCAAATTGCTAATAATGTGAGTAGAGGCGAGTGCGAGTAGCGATAGCAATGAAAGCGACTTGTGAAATGTTTCCCTAGAAACCAACTTTCAATCACCTGCAAAGTCCATTGTTACCACATGAAAACTCTTAGAATAAGTTAATATTTTCTCTGATATTAGCTCGGAAATATTTAATAAAACATAGAATTAAGTGTACTTGTAAAAATTATGAATAATTTTTTATTAATTTTGTCATAGAAATTGTTGTGCTTGTGGAATCCACCACTGGTGGATTACAGAGGGAGAAGGGCGATAACTTCTTTGGTTTTTAATAATATACGACGTAGTAGTTTTTTGTGAAAAACTTGTGCGCAATTCTTGTGTTTGGAGTTTATTAATAAAGAGGTTATATGAACTAGGAATATTACGACCATTCAACATGGCGCAGTCGGCTTTAATTAAAATATATCAACTCTTTTCTCTGCAGAAAATCATATATTGGAACAATAAACCGTTTAGGAATTCTGTCGGTGACAGGAAACCGGAGAACGGAGTCAACGTTAACCTAAACATACGCATACTTGATACTTTCTCTTATAAGTGACATGATTGGCTTGCTTGTTGTAACCACCGATTTGAACGATATCGTTCAATCTTCAAAATGGATAAGTGGCCTGCTGATTTACTCTATGGGGTGAGAGCAGAAGTCATTCTAGCGTCTCAGTCTATTCCTCAAGCCCGAAAACATGATTTATATCAAGTTATTAAGTCATTCGAAAACTACAATGTTGATTTGTAACGTAAAAAAAGAGATTCCCCCCGAAGTGCTGTGAAGGGCGAGGGCGGACAATAGCTGGTTCACAAGAAGCAACAGTTAGTTACCAGCTGGACTGGTGTTATTGTTAAAACGTGGAGTAAGAAAGCGTTGATTGGTGATGTCTGCAAGAATTCCTGCATCCCGACGCCGAGGCCACTTCTATTGACTGTATGTAATAAAGCTCATGTATACGCACATTCGCGAGGTTTCAACTTTGCTTGATTTGTATAAATAATTAAATTTTTACATGTGTTTATTAAATAGAGCACTTTTCCAGCAAAGTTTGAAGCTGAACCCACACATTTTTTTGTATTCTGACATACCGCAAGGGTAAGCAGGTTACAGAATGTTATGAAAAACCAAAGAAGTTCTTGTCTTTGGAATTCACCAGCGGTGCAACTATCACAACACTATTGAACTAGACTGTGTATTCTCTTCTTTTACTTTTATAACAAGTCAGCCTTGATTGATGAGTAATATTAATATTACATGAAATGAAAGTGGAACTATATGAAGAACGCCACGTACCACATCAACACACAAACCAAGTTTTTATGTCTACTTTGTTGAACTTGCTCTTTGGTATTGAAATTTCTTTCGAACTCTTGAAGTATTTTTACTTTACATGAAAATATTTTCCATTCTTGAAGTAATAAATTATAGTTATCAGAGCGAAAAGATTTGCTAAATTCAGCAAGCATACAGTTAACTTGTTTATTGATTTTACAGTGCAATATTATCAATTATAATTTTAAATGGAAATATTGTAGTATTCAAAATATTATACAATTTTATAGTTTTTATTTACTTTAATTCAATTTGTTGAGCAATTCATTGTATTAAACTTTGAAATATTTAAAGAAATTTTTACTTTAATTTACAATTTATGATTACTTGTGGTGAGCTTACGGTTAAATTAACTATTTGTTGGGCGCCACCTGCAAGAATTGTTCTTGCAGGAAAGGGAAATGCAATATTTAGTTATTAAAAAAAACAATAATTCATTTTCTCAGAATTTATACAAAACGAAAAGCTCTCCAGCCTGCCAGGGATGCATGTAACCCCCTCCCTTTCTCAAGATTAACCGTGGTTTTTCTCGTGGCAAACCGACGCGATACCCGGAAGCATGGAACGCGACTTACCAGGTCTGCAGCTCGGACAGGGTCGACTCCCGTTGGCGGCTATCTGTCTCATCAGCATTCACAGAAAACCGGAAACCCACGTGCAGAACCAAAATCTTTCAGGATCAATTCTCCCTGACCACTCTCACCGACGGTCCAAATTCATCTCCCTGTCCACTCTCATCAACGGTCCACATTCATCTCCTCTACCACTCTCTTGTTCGCAGACTTCTTTCTCTGCCTCCTCAAAACCCTCTCTCCTGGTTGGTCCTTGTGCACACGTGACCCTCTTCCATCTATTTTAGGGCCATATTCTCCCGGTCACTTACCCCTTCCTTGGCCGACCCTGACCTTGCTTGCGGGACTTGCGGATTTTCCAATGCACCCCGCCATTGTCTTGTGTCCGCTGCTCGACCCCGGCAAGCCACATTCCCATGCTTCCAGGCAGTAATTAACAGTTATAAAAAAATATTTTGTACAAATCGATAACGAAAAGCGCACCATATAATATTCCCCCTTTGAAATTGGATGAATGGAGGATCCATTCGAACGATTTCAAAATAATTCGCTTGAAGTTCGCGCATGCTCCCTCGCATCTGGCAAAATACAATCCTGTGATACAATTTAATTTTTTTTTCTATGTGATACTTAATTAGCAGATAGTCCAATTTCTTATAATTCTAAGTAGTTTCCATGACAGTATGTAATCTTAAACAGTACAGCATTACATTCACAAACAAATTAATTAGATATTATATTCAGATTTGAAACAAAATTACAACTAACTCAACAACGAAATGATGAATCATATACAAATCTAAGAGTAACTTACAGCTAACTTATTAACGAAAGGTAGGAATATATACATCTGTAACACTAGCTTATAACTAACTTACAACCGAAGAGAATAATTAAATAAAATCTATAACTAACTTACAACTAACCACAGCAAAATGATATGCATTTACTTATCGATATCTTGTCTCCTAATCTAATATTATATCTTTCATATTATTTAACATCTACACATACTACTGTTCGTATACTACACATACTACTTTTAATTATATGCGCACCGGTCCGTAATGCCTAACCCTTAATTTTAACAATTGAGCGCATCCTAAATATAAGTACTTAATTTTAATTAACCTCCATAATCGTCCTTTAATTACTATGAATGTCATTTTCAATATTTAATCCACCTTTTTTTTTCTTCTTAAATTAAACCTTAAAATCACTCCTGTGAGCGTCTTTTGATAACACGACACATCACCTTTTTTTTTTTAGCGTCTGTCGTAATTATAACCTTGTCACTTCTCGTCCCCCTTTTATTGTGTCTGTGGTCATCGGACACTTTCATTATATGTACAAACACCTCACATTAGCTTCTGTACCACTTCGCGCCGTTGCAACCGCATCGCGTAGTCGTGGTTGTCCGCCCGTTCCACTTGTGCGCATCTGGTCGTTGGTCCGCCACGTCTTCCTTTTACATAAGGTGCGAAAATAAGAAGAAAGAAGAACATAGATGAAAGACACCCTCAGTCCTCGAAACCTAATAACCATTGTTGGGGTCGAAAAATCAAGGGTTGGCCAAGAAAGCCTTAGTGACAGTTTTACAGGTGGTTTTGACCAAGCAAGGCCGAATTGAAGAAAAGTAGAACGTGGTAATAGATACCACGTACAGCTCGGGTTCCTGGGTCCGCAAAGCCCAACATGCCTTCGTCACATGCCCTGGGATTATCCTGCCGGCCGCTGACGATGCTTTGATGGTTGGATCCTTCTGGCGAGCCTAGCCTGTAACAATGTCCGGAGGCAAAGGATTATCCGCCGACAGTACCTCTTCCGGGTTCCTGTCCGAGGCTCCAGCTACTGATACACTCATTATTCAACCAAACAAGCACACAATCCTTGACCTGGCCCTATCCCTAAGTATACTTAATCTACTACAAAACTACAATTAATTACAATATTTTCCGCCACCCTTCTTTACCTGCTACACTTATCTTTTACTACCACTTACTTAACCTACATCTGGCGTCTATATATATTACGTTTACATGCTCTTAATTCAGCCTATTAAGCATGTCATTGCTCCGATGAAGAAGCATCGAGAATGGACTTCCGCCGGGATCAAACATGTAACTACCCTCCATTTTCTGCATAAATGAAGTTAATTTAAAACGGTCCGGCGTTCGTCTTTGGGAAAAATATGAAATTAACCCGTTTAATAATTCACGACCGTTCTGACGTCTTCGCCCCCGAAATAATTTCAGCGTAATTTCTAATCGCTGGGTTAAGCCTTCCCGGCGAACTACCAATTCACTGGCTTCCGAAATCCTAATATACAACTGTTTCCACAAGTCTACTTCAATATCAACAATATTCGCCGCAATTGTGCATTCGTTCATCTCTTCCCTAATTGCCTCTGCTTCACTGACTAGCCGATTAATCACCTGCCCAGTTTCTTCGCGCCTAATTTCTACATCTGCCCCGACAACAACTTCGTCTAATCTGTGTGCAAGACTTTGGCGCTCCTTATTAGCCAAATCGGCTACATCGGTTTTTTGTTCGGCGACCTGTTCGACGTTTATGCCTAAGCCTGTTTCAACTAATTTTTCAAAATCCTCTGTCCTTTCCTGCCCTTCATGACTTATACGCGCGCATTTTTCATTAATTGTATCGCTTTGACTTTGTAACTGGTTCCATTGAACTCGATTTCTTTCCTGAATCTCACTGTTGATCTCCCTAAACTTCTTCTCAGTTGCTTCTTGACAGCTTTTAATCTTGGCCTGCAAACTAGCCTCACTATTTTGAATCAACTTGTTATTTTCGTCACTCTTTCTTTGAATCTGTTCCTGTAAATTAGCCTGACTATTTTGAATCTGTTCCTGTAAATTAGCCTGACTATTTTGAATCAACTTGTTATTTTCGTCATTCTTTCTTTGAATCTGTTCCTGTAATATATATATATATATATATTTTAAAAAATGACACATGAGACTCAAAACTTCAGGACCTCTTACTGGGCCTCTAATAATTTGAAATTAGCCCCAAAAGAATTACATAAAAATACTAATTAAATCTACCATAACATATTATATAAAAAAATTAACAAATCTAGAGTAATCTTACGGTAATAATATTTATATAAATGTTCAAAATATTAGGTTTCTTACATACTATTTTATTTGCTCTGGTACCGTATTAATTGTGCACTTCAGAGTTATTTTCTTTTAAAGAAGAATTTAATCAACAGGTCTTAACACTGTTTCACTTCACTAAATTCCGGCCCACTGCCCACCGGACGACTCTACAACACTTGATCACGAACTTTACTTCGTCCTAATTATTATCACTCAACTTTACTGTAAAAGTACGTTTATACCAAACGTTGAATATGACATTTTCAACCTTTATTTCGTATAGGCTTTGCTGACTCATCTACTTATTTAATCACGATAATCCTCGGCTGGTCTCCAAAACTAGACTCGCTCCCAAAACACACGGAATGTTTTTCCAAAGGTCAACGTATTTCACACGCTTTACCGGTCATAATAGAGTGGAAACCTTTCCAACCTCTGCATTCTTACGCCACACAATGCTCTGGCCTCAATATTATGCCGACAATAATATTAAAGAGAAATTGTTAACCAAAACTTTATTTAAAAATTGGTGATCCCTACTATATATATATGAAATATAACACAAAATCTGCAATAGTGTTTTCTTTGGTGGTGTGCATCATATAATTACAGATACATTTGTGTGTATGTGAATCTATGTGTTATGAGATGATTGATTATTGAATCATGCATATGATTCATTTAGCAGAGTTTTACTACAACGGCTATTTGACAAACTGTCTTTTTCAAAACTAATTGCAAATATAAATGAATACGATATTGGTACAAGAATTGACATGTGATAATATTGTGAAATTAAACTTCGTGACGGTTTCTGGATTATATATTCGCTTTTGTCTTGAACGTTAATGAGTAAGTTATTGGCGGAACATTAGAAATGTCTTATTAGGGACTTTTGTGAAGCGTTCGTCGAGAATTGCTGAAGATGTTCGGGTAAGGGAAATTCAATAATTAACTCCGCCTTGATGAGAAACTTAATTTATAAACTTTCCAACCAATATCAAACTTGCATTTTCTACTCTACTGGTATTTAGGGGAGGGCTTATTCTAGGTCAGCTAATTAAACAAACAAATGGGATACTGTAATACATGAGATGAATTGTTAAATATGCATGCATACATATTAAAAGTAATTTTGAAAGTAATATTTACTGGGTATTAATAAAGGGCATTAAATGTAAGTAAAAATTTTATGCAGAATTACTTTTTTTTATTTTTCATTGCAGACGAGACGATTCAACGGTCGGTGGCCACGTGTATGTTTGAGAATTTACCAGGACAAATGTGTTATTTTATAATCGAATAGGCAATTATGTGGAATCTGTAATTATCTTGTGATCCGTGAGGAAAGGAACATTAACAAAGATGACAAATGTTTATTCTAATTTCAAAATAGAGAATATATTTTTTAATGTTCAGCAATCTCCATTTACAGTTCATTAATTAATATTTAATATAATAAATTCCTCGTGTGTATTGGAACGTGGACTATAAAAGGCATAGGAGGTATAGTAAAGCGAAGTGTGTTGGTTATTATCGCCATATTGCTGACATTAGGAGTAGTGAAAATGATTCCTAGTTTTCGAATCATCATTCAGTGTGAGATAGACAAGAAAACCCTAAGGAATAGAATTTATCATAATAAATTATGATCAGAGTGCTCCTGTGCATAATTTATCCGTAGCCACAACAGTTTGAAATTTACACATTAAGGGATAACTTTGGAAGGTTTTGCATTGAGTTAACGTAGTGTTTGTTGCTTAAACACCATGACATAATTTAAGGAAAGTTCAATTACAGAAATGGAAACTAGTAAATGAACTGACGTGAGACTAGTTTTCGTGTTTTCTTGGAAAAACTTGTTGCAGGGGCAAAATTAAATAATTCCAGAGAATCTAGCGCTATCATTAGGCTATGTGATGAAAGAAGAAGCTCTAATGTCTATAAATGGGGGAGTATAGGCGTCACAGAGAGGAAATGCATGCATGTTCAGAAAGTAAGTGTACTGTGACCAACGCGGGCTGTGATTTTTTGTTTTTTGTGCGTTAGCTACACTTGGTGGTACAGTGGATCTCCTTACAGAACGAGCATCGCAGAAACACGATATGAGGTAAACTCACGTAGTAGTGTCCAGTTGTGTGAAAAATGTCGATAAGTGCGAGACACGTGCTGTGATTTGAGCGACTTATTTGGAAGGTGAGGATTTTCTGCGCTCCGTTGTGACTGGAGTAGAAACGTGGGTGGGTGGTCAAAAACACAGTCGTGACTGTGGCGTCACACCAATTCTCCATCTGCCAAAAATTCAAACCCCAAGTTTGGGCAAAAAATTATGTGTCCTCAGTGTCTTGGAACCGAAAAGGCATAATTTTGGTCGAATTTCGGCGACACGGGGAGAAAATAAATGCACAACGATATTGTGAGACCCTAAAAAACTCCAAAGGAGCATTCAAAACAAAAGGATGGAATTCGGACGAGAGTAGTGTGCGACAACGCGCACCATGACACAACATTAGCCACCAAGGCGATCTTGGACTCATCTGGTTCGTATGTTTTGAACCACCCCCTGTATTCCTCTGACTTGGCTCCTTCAGATTATCATCTTTTCACCTCCCTGAAGACACATATGGATGGAATTACATTTTAAACTGTCGAGCAGGAGCAGAAAGAGGTTCAGAAATGGCGAAAGGGGCTGGCGGGAGAGTTCTTCGAGGATGATATAAAGAAGCATGTGTCACAGCTCACCACATACATTGAAAAATAGTCAATAAGTGTATCAACAGTATCCTGTTTTTTTTTTCAAATACCCTTTTTCTAAAAATTAAAAAATGTAGTAATAAAAAAATTTAACTTTTAAATTACCTATGCAGAAGGAATTCTAATTCCATTGTAACCCATCAGCGCCTTTAGAGAAGATTAAATACTCCCCCAAAAAATATTATCCTAAATATTCTCGAAAAACTATAGTCGGCCATCTAATAGAGAAAAAAAATACAAGTACTGTCTTAAGAGAATTAATAATACTCCCGGTGCCCTAAGCGAGTCATATTATTTTCATATCTCATGAGTTATAAAATACGCCCGTTACCATTTCGAGTAAAACACTCCCGGTACCTTAAAATACGCGTAATCAAAATCATTTCCCATACCTTATAATCAAAATTATTTCCCAAACCTTATCAGAGCCAATGTTATTTTCGTTTCTTTAAGACTGTTAAAATCACTCTTAAATGCTAAGTTAATTGAAAATACTCAATTAATAATTTTAAAAATAGTTACTTTACGTTAAGAGAACCAAAATGAGACCCGAACCCTAATAGAGTAAATAATAATTTCCGATTAAATTACCCCTTTCACTTCAATAAATAGTTCTTGGTATTCACACGGGTTTTGCATATTTATATTTTGTGGCAAGCCCCTTGACTACCCGCCGTAGGTCGTCTTCAACCGTTCAATTCTTAGAACGGCTTACCTGCGGTAGGAGGAAGTAACTTTTGAAAACAATATCCCTTGGTCATTCTAAGCTAATTTATTAAATATTATTACAGATATATACAATTAAATTTTGCCCTCCCGACTAGCCAGTTATGAAAATCTCAAGGGTTAAAGTGGCAAATTAGGCCCGGGAAACGATTTATGAAAAGTGCTTTAAGCAACCATGATATGTGCAATATTTGTTACCAGACTGGGGTCTCTGCAACACAGCGATGTTCCTCGCTGCTGGTCATCGATGTATATCTCGCTGGTGAATCTCTACTTCTCAAGCAACCTCCTCTAGTCAGCATCAGCAACAGAATGCCTGACCAGGCCTCCACTTCTCCCGACCTGTGGGACCAACCGTTCCTCTATTGGTCCATTTAATTTATTATGGACCAATCACAGGTCCTAGACGATTCCATCAGCGAGACTCTCCGCACCTGCTGTTTGCTGACGGGAAAAGCCCGGAGGTACCGTTACTATCCCCAGCCTGACTAGCACCAAACGGTACTTTTTGCCGACGTTCGATAAACATGGTTGCTCACGCGTTTAAATAAACTGACTAAAATATCAGTAAAAATAAATTAAAAGACGCCTATCCTAAATAACGCGCTATAATTTAAACGCGTTTCGATCACTAAAAGCTCTGTCGCCTACAAGATGACGACAGAGCTTTTAGTCGTCGAAACGTTGCGTTTAAATATAAATATTCAAAATCCGTGTGAATACCGAGAATTATTTATTGAACAACTACACCGGGAAAGACTTCAATCTTTGACCCCTTTCACTTGTTCCGCCAATGTTAAACAACTATTTACTATCAAACACACAATATGAAAAGAATCTTTTGAAACATTTAATCAATAGAATGCTTGAATTGATATGTTCTACAATTCTTTTGCGCTAACTTCGGTAGCGAAGACTTCGGATAGTTTTTTGGATGTCGAAGTCTTTGGAAGAGGGTGTACTTTGACAGTGGAACCTGCATAAGAAATGAGAAAGAATATTAGCTCGAAAAATTATTAAATCTGTGTGATAATGGCATGAATTTATAACATCAAATTATTATTAATTACTAAAGTTGTGTAAGAGAATTAATGGTACATAAAAGTCAATTGCGATAATAATTCAGAAAGGGATAAATTGTGACAATTATAATTATAATTAGCGGAAAATCAAAACTGATTCCCGAGACCTTATACACAGAACAAAGCACGTGACCTCACCTTATTTCAGATCGAGTCTTTACTTAGGACTGTCCGACAACCTAGGGTAGTAGTCATCGAGCCAGTCCCAGTTCCATTCGAATCCCTCCTCCACGTCTGGTAGTTTGAAGGCTCGATGTCTAGGTCTCCAGAAAACCTGCAAAAAGTTGCGTAAAAACGCCCACATATTAATCAAATTGCTAATAATGTGAGTAGAGGCGAGTGCGAGTAGCGATAGCAATGAAAGCGACTTGTGAAATGTTTCCCTAGAAACCAACTTTCAATCACCTGCAAAGTCCATTGTTACCACATGAAAACTCTTAGAATAAGTTAATATTTTCTCTGATATTAGCTCGGAAATATTTAATAAAACATAGAATTAAGTGTACTTGTAAAAATTATGAATAATTTTTTATTAATTTTGTCATAGAAATTGTTGTGCTTGTGGAATCCACCACTGGTGGATTACAGAGGGAGAAGGGCGATAACTTCTTTGGTTTTTAATAATATACGACGTAGTAGTTTTTTGTGAAAAACTTGTGCGCAATTCTTGTGTTTGGAGTTTATTAATAAAGAGGTTATATGAACTAGGAATATTACGACCATTCAACATGGCGCAGTCGGCTTTAATTAAAATATATCAACTCTTTTCTCTGCAGAAAATCATATATTGGAACAATAAACCGTTTAGGAATTCTGTCGGTGACAGGAAACCGGAGAACGGAGTCAACGTTAACCTAAACATACGCATACTTGATACTTTCTCTTATAAGTGACATGATTGGCTTGCTTGTTGTAACCACCGATTTGAACGATATCGTTCAATCTTCAAAATGGATAAGTGGCCTGCTGATTTACTCTATGGGGTGAGAGCAGAAGTCATTCTAGCGTCTCAGTCTATTCCTCAAGCCCGAAAACATGATTTATATCAAGTTATTAAGTCATTCGAAAACTACAATGTTGATTTGTAACGTAAAAAAAGAGATTCCCCCCGAAGTGCTGTGAAGGGCGAGGGCGGACAATAGCTGGTTCACAAGAAGCAACAGTTAGTTACCAGCTGGACTGGTGTTATTGTTAAAACGTGGAGTAAGAAAGCGTTGATTGGTGATGTCTGCAAGAATTCCTGCATCCCGACGCCGAGGCCACTTCTATTGACTGTATGTAATAAAGCTCATGTATACGCACATTCGCGAGGTTTCAACTTTGCTTGATTTGTATAAATAATTAAATTTTTACATGTGTTTATTAAATAGAGCACTTTTCCAGCAAAGTTTGAAGCTGAACCCACACATTTTTTTGTATTCTGACATACCGCAAGGGTAAGCAGGTTACAGAATGTTATGAAAAACCAAAGAAGTTCTTGTCTTTGGAATTCACCAGCGGTGCAACTATCACAACACTATTGAACTAGACTGTGTATTCTCTTCTTTTACTTTTATAACAAGTCAGCCTTGATTGATGAGTAATATTAATATTACATGAAATGAAAGTGGAACTATATGAAGAACGCCACGTACCACATCAACACACAAACCAAGTTTTTATGTCTACTTTGTTGAACTTGCTCTTTGGTATTGAAATTTCTTTCGAACTCTTGAAGTATTTTTACTTTACATGAAAATATTTTCCATTCTTGAAGTAATAAATTATAGTTATCAGAGCGAAAAGATTTGCTAAATTCAGCAAGCATACAGTTAACTTGTTTATTGATTTTACAGTGCAATATTATCAATTATAATTTTAAATGGAAATATTGTAGTATTCAAAATATTATACAATTTTATAGTTTTTATTTACTTTAATTCAATTTGTTGAGCAATTCATTGTATTAAACTTTGAAATATTTAAAGAAATTTTTACTTTAATTTACAATTTATGATTACTTGTGGTGAGCTTACGGTTAAATTAACTATTTGTTGGGCGCCACCTGCAAGAATTGTTCTTGCAGGAAAGGGAAATGCAATATTTAGTTATTAAAAAAAACAATAATTCATTTTCACAGAATTTATACAAAACGAAAAGCTCTCCAGCCTGCCAGGGATGCATGTAACCCCCTCCCTTTCTCAAGATTAACCGTGGTTTTTCTCGTGGCAAACCGACGCGATACCCGGAAGCATGGAACGCGACTTACCAGGTCTGCAGCTCGGACAGGGTCGACTCCCGTTGGCGGCTATCTGTCTCATCAGCATTCACAGAAAACCGGAAACCCACGTGCAGAACCAAAATCTTTCAGGATCAATTCTCCCTGACCACTCTCACCGACGGTCCAAATTCATCTCCCTGTCCACTCTCATCAACGGTCCACATTCATCTCCTCTACCACTCTCTTGTTCGCAGACTTCTTTCTCTGCCTCCTCAAAACCCTCTCTCCTGGTTGGTCCTTGTGCACACGTGACCCTCTTCCATCTATTTTAGGGCCATATTCTCCCGGTCACTTACCCCTTCCTTGGCCGACCCTGACCTTGCTTGCGGGACTTGCGGATTTTCCAATGCACCCCGCCATTGTCTTGTGTCCGCTGCTCGACCCCGGCAAGCCACATTCCCATGCTTCCAGGCAGTAATTAACAGTTATAAAAAAATATTTTGTACAAATCGATAACGAAAAGCGCACCATATAATATTCCCCCTTTGAAATTGGATGAATGGAGGATCCATTCGAACGATTTCAAAATAATTCGCTTGAAGTTCGCGCATGCTCCCTCGCATCTGGCAAAATACAATCCTGTGATACAATTTAATTTTTTTTTCTATGTGATACTTAATTAGCAGATAGTCCAATTTCTTATAATTCTAAGTAGTTTCCATGACAGTATGTAATCTTAAACAGTACAGCATTACATTCACAAACAAATTAATTAGATATTATATTCAGATTTGAAACAAAATTACAACTAACTCAACAACGAAATGATGAATCATATACAAATCTAAGAGTAACTTACAGCTAACTTATTAACGAAAGGTAGGAATATATACATCTGTAACACTAGCTTATAACTAACTTACAACCGAAGAGAATAATTAAATAAAATCTATAACTAACTTACAACTAACCACAGCAAAATGATATGCATTTACTTATCGATATCTTGTCTCCTAATCTAATATTATATCTTTCATATTATTTAACATCTACACATACTACTGTTCGTATACTACACATACTACTTTTAATTATATGCGCACCGGTCCGTAATGCCTAACCCTTAATTTTAACAATTGAGCGCATCCTAAATATAAGTACTTAATTTTAATTAACCTCCATAATCGTCCTTTTATTACTATGAATGTCATTTTCAATATTTAATCCACCTTTTTTTTTCTTCTTAAATTAAACCTTAAAATCACTCCTGTGAGCGTCTTTTGATAACACGACACATCACCTTTTTTTTTTTAGCGTCTGTCGTAATTATAACCTTGTCACTTCTCGTCCCCCTTTTATTGTGTCTGTGGTCATCGGACACTTTCATTATATGTACAAACACCTCACATTAGCTTCTGTACCACTTCGCGCCGTTGCAACCGCATCGCGTAGTCGTGGTTGTCCGCCCGTTCCACTTGTGCGCATCTGGTCGTTGGTCCGCCACGTCTTCCTTTTACATAAGGTGCGAAAATAAGAAGAAAGAAGAACATAGATGAAAGACACCCTCAGTCCTCGAAACCTAATAACCATTGTTGGGGTCGAAAAATCAAGGGTTGGCCAAGAAAGCCTTAGTGACAGTTTTACAGGTGGTTTTGACCAAGCAAGGCCGAATTGAAGAAAAGTAGAACGTGGTAATAGATACCACGTACAGCTCGGGTTCCTGGGTCCGCAAAGCCCAACATGCCTTCGTCACATGCCCTGGGATTATCCTGCCGGCCGCTGACGATGCTTTGATGGTTGGATCCTTCTGGCGAGCCTAGCCTGTAACAATGTCCGGAGGCAAAGGATTATCCGCCGACAGTACCTCTTCCGGGTTCCTGTCCGAGGCTCCAGCTACTGATACACTCATTATTCAACCAAACAAGCACACAATCCTTGACCTGGCCCTATCCCTAAGTATACTTAATCTACTACAAAACTACAATTAATTACAATATTTTCCGCCACCCTTCTTTACCTGCTACACTTATCTTTTACTACCACTTACTTAACCTACATCTGGCGTCTATATATATTACGTTTACATGCTCTTAATTCAGCCTATTAAGCATGTCATTGCTCCGATGAAGAAGCATCGAGAATGGACTTCCGCCGGGATCAAACATGTAACTACCCTCCATTTTCTGCATAAATGAAGTTAATTTAAAACGGTCCGGCGTTCGTCTTTGGGAAAAATATGAAATTAACCCGTTTAATAATTCACGACCGTTCTGACGTCTTCGCCCCCGAAATAATTTCAGCGTAATTTCTAATCGCTGGGTTAAGCCTTCCCGGCGAACTACCAATTCACTGGCTTCCGAAATCCTAATATACAACTGTTTCCACAAGTCTACTTCAATATCAACAATATTCGCCGCAATTGTGCATTCGTTCATCTCTTCCCTAATTGCCTCTGCTTCACTGACTAGCCGATTAATCACCTGCCCAGTTTCTTCGCGCCTAATTTCTACATCTGCCCCGACAACAACTTCGTCTAATCTGTGTGCAAGACTTTGGCGCTCCTTATTAGCCAAATCGGCTACATCGGTTTTTTGTTCGGCGACCTGTTCGACGTTTATGCCTAAGCCTGTTTCAACTAATTTTTCAAAATCCTCTGTCCTTTCCTGCCCTTCATGACTTATACGCGCGCATTTTTCATTAATTGTATCGCTTTGACTTTGTAACTGGTTCCATTGAACTCGATTTCTTTCCTGAATCTCACTGTTGATCTCCCTAAACTTCTTCTCAGTTGCTTCTTGACAGCTTTTAATCTTGGCCTGCAAACTAGCCTCACTATTTTGAATCAACTTGTTATTTTCGTCACTCTTTCTTTGAATCTGTTCCTGTAAATTAGCCTGACTATTTTGAATCTGTTCCTGTAAATTAGTCTGACTATTTTGAATCAACTTGTTATTTTCGTCATTCTTTCTTTGAATCTGTTCCTGTAATATATATATATATATATATTTTAAAAAATGACACATGAGACTCAAAACTTCAGGACCTCTTACTGGGCCTCTAATAATTTGAAATTAGCCCCAAAAGAATTACATAAAAATACTAATTAAATCTACCATAACATATTATATAAAAAAATTAACAAATCTAGAGTAATCTTACGGTAATAATATTTATATAAATGTTCAAAATATTAGGTTTCTTACATACTATTTTATTTGCTCTGGTACCGTATTAATTGTGCACTTCAGAGTTATTTTCTTTTAAAGAAGAATTTAATCAACAGGTCTTAACACTGTTTCACTTCACTAAATTCCGGCCCACTGCCCACCGGACGACTCTACAACACTTGATCACGAACTTTACTTCGTCCTAATTATTATCACTCAACTTTACTGTAAAAGTACGTTTATACCAAACGTTGAATATGACATTTTCAACCTTTATTTCGTATAGGCTTTGCTGACTCATCTACTTATTTAATCACGATAATCCTCGGCTGGTCTCCAAAACTAGACTCGCTCCCAAAACACACGGAATGTTTTTCCAAAGGTCAACGTATTTCACACGCTTTACCGGTCATAATAGAGTGGAAACCTTTCCAACCTCTGCATTCTTACGCCACACAATGCTCTGGCCTCAATATTATGCCGACAATAATATTAAAGAGAAATTGTTAACCAAAACTTTATTTAAAAATTGGTGATCCCTACTATATATATATGAAATATAACACAAAATCTGCAATAGTGTTTTCTTTGGTGGTGTGCATCATATAATTACAGATACATTTGTGTGTATGTGAATCTATGTGTTATGAGATGATTGATTATTGAATCATGCATATGATTCATTTAGCAGAGTTTTACTACAACGGCTATTTGACAAACTGTCTTTTTCAAAACTAATTGCAAATATAAATGAATACGATATTGGTACAAGAATTGACATGTGATAATATTGTGAAATTAAACTTCGTGACGGTTTCTGGATTATATATTCGCTTTTGTCTTGAACGTTAATGAGTAAGTTATTGGCGGAACATTAGAAATGTCTTATTAGGGACTTTTGTGAAGCGTTCGTCGAGAATTGCTGAAGATGTTCGGGTAAGGGAAATTCAATAATTAACTCCGCCTTGATGAGAAACTTAATTTATAAACTTTCCAACCAATATCAAACTTGCATTTTCTACTCTACTGGTATTTAGGGGAGGGCTTATTCTAGGTCAGCTAATTAAACAAACAAATGGGATACTGTAATACATGAGATGAATTGTTAAATATGCATGCATACATATTAAAAGTAATTTTGAAAGTAATATTTACTGGGTATTAATAAAGGGCATTAAATGTAAGTAAAAATTTTATGCAGAATTACTTTTTTTTATTTTTCATTGCAGACGAGACGATTCAACGGTCGGTGGCCACGTGTATGTTTGAGAATTTACCAGGACAAATGTGTTATTTTATAATCGAATAGGCAATTATGTGGAATCTGTAATTATCTTGTGATCCGTGAGGAAAGGAACATTAACAAAGATGACAAATGTTTATTCTAATTTCAAAATAGAGAATATATTTTTTAATGTTCAGCAATCTCCATTTACAGTTCATTAATTAATATTTAATATAATAAATTCCTCGTGTGTATTGGAACGTGGACTATAAAAGGCATAGGAGGTATAGTAAAGCGAAGTGTGTTGGTTATTATCGCCATATTGCTGACATTAGGAGTAGTGAAAATGATTCCTAGTTTTCGAATCATCATTCAGTGTGAGATAGACAAGAAAACCCTAAGGAATAGAATTTATCATAATAAATTATGATCAGAGTGCTCCTGTGCATAATTTATCCGTAGCCACAACAGTTTGAAATTTACACATTAAGGGATAACTTTGGAAGGTTTTGCATTGAGTTAACGTAGTGTTTGTTGCTTAAACACCATGACATAATTTAAGGAAAGTTCAATTACAGAAATGGAAACTAGTAAATGAACTGACGTGAGACTAGTTTTCGTGTTTTCTTGGAAAAACTTGTTGCAGGGGCAAAATTAAATAATTCCAGAGAATCTAGCGCTATCATTAGGCTATGTGATGAAAGAAGAAGCTCTAATGTCTATAAATGGGGGAGTATAGGCGTCACAGAGGGGAAATGCATGCATGTTCAGAAAGTAAGTGTACTGTGACCAACGCGGGCTGTGATTTTTTGTTTTTTGTGCGTTAGCTACACTTGGTGGTACAGGGGATCTCCTTACAGAACGAGCATCGCAGAAACACGATATGAGGTAAACTCACGTAGTAGTGTCCAGTTGTGTGAAAAATGTCGATAAGTGCGAGACACGTGCTGTGATTTGAGCGACTTATTTGGAAGGTGAGGATTTTCTGCGCTCCGTTGTGACTGGAGTAGAAACGTGGGTGGGTGGTCAAAAACACAGTCGTGACTGTGGCGTCACACCAATTCTCCATCTGCCAAAAATTCAAACCCCAAGTTTGGGCAAAAAATTATGTGTCCTCAGTGTCTTGGAACCGAAAAGGCATAATTTTGGTCGAATTTCGGCGACACGGGGAGAAAATAAATGCACAACGATATTGTGAGACCCTAAAAAACTCCAAAGGAGCATTCAAAACAAAAGGATGGAATTCGGACGAGAGTAGTGTGCGACAACGCGCACCATGACACAACATTAGCCACCAAGGCGATCTTGGACTCATCTGGTTCGTATGTTTTGAACCACCCCCTGTATTCCTCTGACTTGGCTCCTTCAGATTATCATCTTTTCACCTCCCTGAAGACACATATGGATGGAATTACATTTTAAACTGTCGAGCAGGAGCAGAAAGAGGTTCAGAAATGGCGAAAGGGGCTGGCGGGAGAGTTCTTCGAGGATGATATAAAGAAGCATGTGTCACAGCTCACCACATACATTGAAAAATAGTCAATAAGTGTATCAACAGTATCCTGTTTTTTTTTTCAAATACCCTTTTTCTAAAAATTAAAAAATGTAGTAATAAAAAAATTTAACTTTTAAATTACCTATGCAGAAGGAATTCTAATTCCATTGTAACCCATCAGCGCCTTTAGAGAAGATTAAATACTCCCCCAAAAAATATTATCCTAAATATTCTCGAAAAACTATAGTCGGCCATCTAATAGAGAAAAAAAATACAAGTACTGTCTTAAGAGAATTAATAATACTCCCGGTGCCCTAAGCGAGTCATATTATTTTCATATCTCATGAGTTATAAAATACGCCCGTTACCATTTCGAGTAAAACACTCCCGGTACCTTAAAATACGCGTAATCAAAATCATTTCCCATACCTTATAATCAAAATTATTTCCCAAACCTTATCAGAGCCAATGTTATTTTCGTTTCTTTAAGACTGTTAAAATCACTCTTAAATGCTAAGTTAATTGAAAATACTCAATTAATAATTTTAAAAATAGTTACTTTACGTTAAGAGAACCAAAATGAGACCCGAACCCTAATACAGTAAATAATAATTTCCGATTAAATTACCCCTTTCACTTCAATAAATAGTTCTTGGTATTCACACGGGTTTTGCATATTTATATTTTGTGGCAAGCCCCTTGACTACCCGCCGTAGGTCGTCTTCAACCGTTCAATTCTTAGAACGGCTTACCTGCGGTAGGAGGAAGTAACTTTTGAAAACAATATCCCTTGGTCATTCTAAGCTAATTTATTAAATATTATTACAGATATATACAATTAAATTTTGCCCTCCCGACTAGCCAGTTATGAAAATCTCAAGGGTTAAAGTGGCAAATTAGGCCCGGGAAACGATTTATGAAAAGTGCTTTAAGCAACCATGATATGTGCAATATTTGTTACCAGACTGGGGTCTCTGCAACACAGCGATGTTCCTCGCTGCTGGTCATCGATGTATATCTCGCTGGTGAATCTCTACTTCTCAAGCAACCTCCTCTAGTCAGCATCAGCAACAGAATGCCTGACCAGGCCTCCACTTCTCCCGACCTGTGGGACCAACCGTTCCTCTATTGGTCCATTTAATTTATTATGGACCAATCACAGGTCCTAGACGATTCCATCAGCGAGACTCTCCGCACCTGCTGTTTGCTGACGGGAAAAGCCCGGAGGTACCGTTACTATCCCCAGCCTGACTAGCACCAAACGGTACTTTTTGCCGACGTTCGATAAACATGGTTGCTCACGCGTTTAAATAAACTGACTAAAATATCAGTAAAAATAAATTAAAAGACGCCTATCCTAAATAACGCGCTATAATTTAAACGCGTTTCGATCACTAAAAGCTCTGTCGCCTACAAGATGACGACAGAGCTTTTAGTCGTCGAAACGTTGCGTTTAAATATAAATATTCAAAATCCGTGTGAATACCGAGAATTATTTATTGAACAACTACACCGGGAAAGACTTCAATCTTTGACCCCTTTCACTTGTTCCGCCAATGTTAAACAACTATTTACTATTAAACACACAATATGAAAAGAATCTTTTGAAACATTTAATCAATAGAATGCTTGAATTGATATGTTCTACAATTCTTTTGCGCTAACTTCGGTAGCGAAGACTTCGGATAGTTTTTTGGATGTCGAAGTCTTTGGAAGAGGGTGTACTTTGACAGTGGAACCTGCATAAGAAATGAGAAAGAATATTAGCTCGAAAAATTATTAAATCTGTGTGATAATGGCATGAATTTATAACATCAAATTATTATTAATTACTAAAGTTGTGTAAGAGAATTAATGGTACATAAAAGTCAATTGCGATAATAATTCAGAAAGGGATAAATTGTGACAATTATAATTATAATTAGCGGAAAATCAAAACTGATTCCCGAGACCTTATACACAGAACAAAGCACGTGACCTCACCTTATTTCAGATCGAGTCTTTACTTAGGACTGTCCGACAACCTAGGGTAGTAGTCATCGAGCCAGTCCCAGTTCCATTCGAATCCCTCCTCCACGTCTGGTAGTTTGAAGGCTCGATGTCTAGGTCTCCAGAAAACCTGCAAAAAGTTGCGTAAAAACGCCCACATATTAATCAAATTGCTAATAATGTGAGTAGAGGCGAGTGCGAGTAGCGATAGCAATGAAAGCGACTTGTGAAATGTTTCCCTAGAAACCAACTTTCAATCACCTGCAAAGTCCATTGTTACCACATGAAAACTCTTAGAATAAGTTAATATTTTCTCTGATATTAGCTCGGAAATATTTAATAAAACATAGAATTAAGTGTACTTGTAAAAATTATGAATAATTTTTTATTAATTTTGTCATAGAAATTGTTGTGCTTGTGGAATCCACCACTGGTGGATTACAGAGGGAGAAGGGCGATAACTTCTTTGGTTTTTAATAATATACGACGTAGTAGTTTTTTGTGAAAAACTTGTGCGCAATTCTTGTGTTTGGAGTTTATTAATAAAGAGGTTATATGAACTAGGAATATTACGACCATTCAACATGGCGCAGTCGGCTTTAATTAAAATATATCAACTCTTTTCTCTGCAGAAAATCATATATTGGAACAATAAACCGTTTAGGAATTCTGTCGGTGACAGGAAACCGGAGAACGGAGTCAACGTTAACCTAAACATACGCATACTTGATACTTTCTCTTATAAGTGACATGATTGGCTTGCTTGTTGTAACCACCGATTTGAACGATATCGTTCAATCTTCAAAATGGATAAGTGGCCTGCTGATTTACTCTATGGGGTGAGAGCAGAAGTCATTCTAGCGTCTCAGTCTATTCCTCAAGCCCGAAAACATGATTTATATCAAGTTATTAAGTCATTCGAAAACTACAATGTTGATTTGTAACGTAAAAAAAGAGATTCCCCCCGAAGTGCTGTGAAGGGCGAGGGCGGACAATAGCTGGTTCACAAGAAGCAACAGTTAGTTACCAGCTGGACTGGTGTTATTGTTAAAACGTGGAGTAAGAAAGCGTTGATTGGTGATGTCTGCAAGAATTCCTGCATCCCGACGCCGAGGCCACTTCTATTGACTGTATGTAATAAAGCTCATGTATACGCACATTCGCGAGGTTTCAACTTTGCTTGATTTGTATAAATAATTAAATTTTTACATGTGTTTATTAAATAGAGCACTTTTCCAGCAAAGTTTGAAGCTGAACCCACACATTTTTTTGTATTCTGACATACCGCAAGGGTAAGCAGGTTACAGAATGTTATGAAAAACCAAAGAAGTTCTTGTCTTTGGAATTCACCAGCGGTGCAACTATCACAACACTATTGAACTAGACTGTGTATTCTCTTCTTTTACTTTTATAACAAGTCAGCCTTGATTGATGAGTAATATTAATATTACATGAAATGAAAGTGGAACTATATGAAGAACGCCACGTACCACATCAACACACAAACCAAGTTTTTATGTCTACTTTGTTGAACTTGCTCTTTGGTATTGAAATTTCTTTCGAACTCTTGAAGTATTTTTACTTTACATGAAAATATTTTCCATTCTTGAAGTAATAAATTATAGTTATCAGAGCGAAAAGATTTGCTAAATTCAGCAAGCATACAGTTAACTTGTTTATTGATTTTACAGTGCAATATTATCAATTATAATTTTAAATGGAAATATTGTAGTATTCAAAATATTATACAATTTTATAGTTTTTATTTACTTTAATTCAATTTGTTGAGCAATTCATTGTATTAAACTTTGAAATATTTAAAGAAATTTTTACTTTAATTTACAATTTATGATTACTTGTGGTGAGCTTACGGTTAAATTAACTATTTGTTGGGCGCCACCTGCAAGAATTGTTCTTGCAGGAAAGGGAAATGCAATATTTAGTTATTAAAAAAAACAATAATTCATTTTCTCAGAATTTATACAAAACGAAAAGCTCTCCAGCCTGCCAGGGATGCATGTAACCCCCTCCCTTTCTCAAGATTAACCGTGGTTTTTCTCGTGGCAAACCGACGCGATACCCGGAAGCATGGAACGCGACTTACCAGGTCTGCAGCTCGGACAGGGTCGACTCCCGTTGGCGGCTATCTGTCTCATCAGCATTCACAGAAAACCGGAAACCCACGTGCAGAACCAAAATCTTTCAGGATCAATTCTCCCTGACCACTCTCACCGACGGTCCAAATTCATCTCCCTGTCCACTCTCATCAACGGTCCACATTCATCTCCTCTACCACTCTCTTGTTCGCAGACTTCTTTCTCTGCCTCCTCAAAACCCTCTCTCCTGGTTGGTCCTTGTGCACACGTGACCCTCTTCCATCTATTTTAGGGCCATATTCTCCCGGTCACTTACCCCTTCCTTGGCCGACCCTGACCTTGCTTGCGGGACTTGCGGATTTTCCAATGCACCCCGCCATTGTCTTGTGTCCGCTGCTCGACCCCGGCAAGCCACATTCCCATGCTTCCAGGCAGTAATTAACAGTTATAAAAAAATATTTTGTACAAATCGATAACGAAAAGCGCACCATATAATATTCCTCCTTTGAAATTGGATGAATGGAGGATCCATTCGAACGATTTCAAAATAATTCGCTTGAAGTTCGCGCATGCTCCCTCGCATCTGGCAAAATACAATCCTGTGATACAATTTAATTTTTTTTCTATGTGATACTTAATTAGCAGATAGTCCAATTTCTTATAATTCTAAGTAGTTTCCATGACAGTATGTAATCTTAAACAGTACAGCATTACATTCACAAACAAATTAATTAGATATTATATTCAGATTTGAAACAAAATTACAACTAACTCAACAACGAAATGATGAATCATATACAAATCTAAGAGTAACTTACAGCTAACTTATTAACGAAAGGTAGGAATATATACATCTGTAACACTAGCTTATAAATAACTTACAACCGAAGAGAATAATTAAATAAAACCTATAACTAACTTACAACTAACCACAGCAAAATGATATGCATTTACTTATCGATATCTTGTCTCCTAATCTAATATTATATCTTTCATATTATTTAACATCTACACATACTACTGTTCGTATACTACACATACTACTTTTAATTATATGCGCACCGGTCCGTAATGCCTAACCCTTAATTTTAACAATTGAGCGCATCCTAAATATAAGTACTTAATTTTAATTAACCTCCATAATCGTCCTTTAATTACTATAAATGTCATTTTCAATATTTAATCCACCTTTTTTTTTCTTCTTAAATTAAACCTTAAAATCACTCCTGTGAGCGTCTTTTGATAACACGACACATCACCTTTTTTTTTTTAGCGTCTGTCGTAATTATAACCTTGTCACTTCTCGTCCCCCTTTTATTGTGTCTGTGGTCATCGGACACTTTCATTATATGTACAAACACCTCACATTAGCTTCTGTACCACTTCGCGCCGTTGCAACCGCATCGCGTAGTCGTGGTTGTCCGCCCGTTCCACTTGTGCGCATCTGGTCGTTGGTCCGCCACGTCTTCCTTTTACATAAGGTGCGAAAATAAGAAGAAAGAAGAACATAGATGAAAGACACCCTCAGTCCTCGAAACCTAATAACCATTGTTGGGGTCGAAAAATCAAGGGTTGGCCAAGAAAGCCTTAGTGACAGTTTTACAGGTGGTTTTGACCAAGCAAGGCCGAATTGAAGAAAAGTAGAACGTGGTAATAGATACCACGTACAGCTCGGGTTCCTGGGTCCGCAAAGCCCAACATGCCTTCGTCACATGCCCTGGGATTATCCTGCCGGCCGCTGACGATGCTTTGATGGTTGGATCCTTCTGGCGAGCCTAGCCTGTAACAATGTCCGGAGGCAAAGGATTATCCGCCGACAGTACCTCTTCCGGGTTCCTGTCCGAGGCTCCAGCTACTGATACACTCATTATTCAACCAAACAAGCACACAATCCTTGACCTGGCCCTATCCCTAAGTATACTTAATCTACTACAAAACTACAATTAATTACAATATTTTCCGCCACCCTTCTTTACCTGCTACACTTATCTTTTACTACCACTTACTTAACCTACATCTGGCGTCTATATATATTACGTTTACATGCTCTTAATTCAGCCTATTAAGCATGTCATTGCTCCGATGAAGAAGCATCGAGAATGGACTTCCGCCGGGATCAAACATGTAACTACCCTCCATTTTCTGCATAAATGAAGTTAATTTAAAACGGTCCGGCGTTCGTCTTTGGGAAAAATATGAATTTAACCCGTTTAATAATTCACGACCGTTCTGACGTCTTCGCCCCCGAAATAATTTCAGCGTAATTTCTAATCGCTGGGTTAAGCCTTCCCGGCGAACTACCAATTCACTGGCTTCCGAAATCCTAATATACAACTGTTTCCACAAGTCTACTTCAATATCAACAATATTCGCCGCAATTGTGCATTCGTTCATCGCTTCCCTAATTGCCTCTGCTTCACTGACTAGCCGATTAATCACCTGCCCAGTTTCTTCGCGCCTAATTTCTACATCTGCCCCGACAACAACTTCGTCTAATCTGTGTGCAAGACTTTGGCGCTCCTTATTAGCCAAATCGGCTACATCGGTTTTTTGTTCGGCGACCTGTTCGACGTTTATGCCTAAGCCTGTTTCAACTAATTTTTCAAAATCCTCTGTCCTTTCCTGCCCTTCATGACTTATACGCGCGCATTTTTCATTAATTGTATCGCTTTGACTTTGTAACTGGTTCCATTGAACTCGATTTCTTTCCTGAATCTCACTGTTGATCTCCCTAAACTTCTTCTCAGTTGCTTCTTGACAGCTTTTAATCTTGGCCTGCAAACTAGCCTCACTATTTTGAATCAACTTGTTATTTTCGTCACTCTTTCTTTGAATCTGTTCCTGTAAATTAGCCTGACTATTTTGAATCTGTTCCTGTAAATTAGCCTGACTATTTTGAATCAACTTGTTATTTTCGTCATTCTTTCTTTGAATCTGTTCCTGTAATATATATATATATATATTTTAAAAAATGACACATGAGACTCAAAACTTCAGGACCTCTTACTGGGCCTCTAATAATTTGAAATTAGCCCCAAAAGAATTACATAAAAATACTAATTAAATCTACCATAACATATTATATAAAAAAATTAACAAATCTAGAGTAATCTTACGGTAATAATATTTATATAAATGTTCAAAATATTAGGTTTCTTACATACTATTTTATTTGCTCTGGTACCGTATTAATTGTGCACTTCAGAGTTATTTTCTTTTAAAGAAGAATTTAATCAACAGGTCTTAACACTGTTTCACTTCACTAAATTCCGGCCCACTGCCCACCGGACGCCTCTACAACACTTGATCACGAACTTTACTTCGTCCTACTTATTATCACTCAACTTTACTGTAAAAGTACGTTTATACCAAACGTTGAATATGACATTTTCAACCTTTATTTCGTATAGGCTTTGCTGACTCATCTACTTATTTAATCACGATAATCCTCGGCTGGTCTCCAAAACTAGACTCGCTCCCAAAACACACGGAATGTTTTTCCAAAGGTCAACGTATTTCACACGCTTTACCGGTCATAATAGAGTGGAAACCTTTCCAACCTCTGCATTCTTACGCCACACAATGCTCTGGCCTCAATATTATGCCGACAATAATATTAAAGAGAAATTGTTAACCAAAACTTTATTTAAAAATTGGTGATCCCTACTATATATATATGAAATATAACACAAAATCTGCAATAGTGTTTTCTTTGGTGGTGTGCATCATATAATTACAGATACATTTGTGTGTATGTGAATCTATGTGTTATGAGATGATTGATTATTGAATCATGCATATGATTCATTTAGCAGAGTTTTACTACAACGGCTATTTGACAAACTGTCTTTTTCAAAACTAATTGCAAATATAAATGAATACGATATTGGTACAAGAATTGACATGTGATAATATTGTGAAATTAAACTTCGTGACGGTTTCTGGATTATATATTCGCTTTTGTCTTGAACGTTAATGAGTAAGTTATTGGCGGAACATTAGAAATGTCTTATTAGGGACTTTTGTGAAGCGTTCGTCGAGAATTGCTGAAGATGTTCGGGTAAGGGAAATTCAATAATTAACTCCGCCTTGATGAGAAACTTAATTTATAAACTTTCCAACCAATATCAAACTTGCATTTTCTACTCTACTGGTATTTAGGGGAGGGCTTATTCTAGGTCAGCTAATTAAACAAACAAATGGGATACTGTAATACATGAGATGAATTGTTAAATATGCATGCATACATATTAAAAGTAATTTTGAAAGTAATATTTACTGGGTATTAATAAAGGGCATTAAATGTAAGTAAAAATTTTATGCAGAATTACTTTTTTTTATTTTTCATTGCAGACGAGACGATTCAACGGTCGGTGGCCACGTGTATGTTTGAGAATTTACCAGGACAAATGTGTTATTTTATAATCGAATAGGCAATTATGTGGAATCTGTAATTATCTTGTGATCCGTGAGGAAAGGAACATTAACAAAGATGACAAATGTTTATTCTAATTTCAAAATAGAGAATATATTTTTTAATGTTCAGCAATCTCCATTTACAGTTCATTAATTAATATTTAATATAATAAATTCCTCGTGTGTATTGGAACGTGGACTATAAAAGGCATAGGAGGTATAGTAAAGCGAAGTGTGTTGGTTATTATCGCCATATTGCTGACATTAGGAGTAGTGAAAATGATTCCTAGTTTTCGAATCATCATTCAGTGTGAGATAGACAAGAAAACCCTAAGGAATAGAATTTATCATAATAAATTATGATCAGAGTGCTCCTGTGCATAATTTATCCGTAGCCACAACAGTTTGAAATTTACACATTAAGGGATAACTTTGGAAGGTTTTGCATTGAGTTAACGTAGTGTTTGTTGCTTAAACACCATGACATAATTTAAGGAAAGTTCAATTACAGAAATGGAAACTAGTAAATGAACTGACGTGAGACTAGTTTTCGTGTTTTCTTGGAAAAACTTGTTGCAGGGGCAAAATTAAATAATTCCAGAGAATCTAGCGCTATCATTAGGCTATGTGATGAAAGAAGAAGCTCTAATGTCTATAAATGGGGGAGTATAGGCGTCACAGAGAGGAAATGCATGCATGTTCAGAAAGTAAGTGTACTGTGACCAACGCGGGCTGTGATTTTTTGTTTTTTGTGCGTTAGCTACACTTGGTGGTACAGGGGATCTCCTTACAGAACGAGCATCGCAGAAACACGATATGAGGTAAACTCACGTAGTAGTGTCCAGTTGTGTGAAAAATGTCGATAAGTGCGAGACACGTGCTGTGATTTGAGCGACTTATTTGGAAGGTGAGGATTTTCTGCGCTCCGTTGTGACTGGAGTAGAAACGTGGGTGGGTGGTCAAAAACACAGTCGTGACTGTGGCGTCACACCAATTCTCCATCTGCCAAAAATTCAAACCCCAAGTTTGGGCAAAAAATTATGTGTCCTCAGTGTCTTGGAACCGAAAAGGCATAATTTTGGTCGAATTTCGGCGACACGGGGAGAAAATAAATGCACAACGATATTGTGAGACCCTAAAAAACTCCAAAGGAGCATTCAAAACAAAAGGATGGAATTCGGACGAGAGTAGTGTGCGACAACGCGCACCATGACACAACATTAGCCACCAAGGCGATCTTGGACTCATCTGGTTCGTATGTTTTGAACCACCCCCTGTATTCCTCTGACTTGGCTCCTTCAGATTATCATCTTTTCACCTCCCTGAAGACACATATGGATGGAATTACATTTTAAACTGTCGAGCAGGAGCAGAAAGAGGTTCAGAAATGGCGAAAGGGGCTGGCGGGAGAGTTCTTCGAGGATGATATAAAGAAGCATGTGTCACAGCTCACCACATACATTGAAAAATAGTCAATAAGTGTATCAACAGTATCCTGTTTTTTTTTTCAAATACCCTTTTTCTAAAAATTAAAAAATGTAGTAATAAAAAAATTTAACTTTTAAATTACCTATGCAGAAGGAATTCTAATTCCATTGTAACCCATCAGCGCCTTTAGAGAAGATTAAATACTCCCCCAAAAAATATTATCCTAAATATTCTCGAAAAACTATAGTCGGCCATCTAATAGAGAAAAAAAATACAAGTACTGTCTTAAGAGAATTAATAATACTCCCGGTGCCCTAAGCGAGTCATATTATTTTCATATCTCATGAGTTATAAAATACGCCCGTTACCATTTCGAGTAAAACACTCCCGGTACCTTAAAATACGCGTAATCAAAATCATTTCCCATACCTTATAATCAAAATTATTTCCCAAACCTTATCAGAGCCAATGTTATTTTCGTTTCTTTAAGACTGTTAAAATCACTCTTAAATGCTAAGTTAATTGAAAATACTCAATTAATAATTTTAAAAATAGTTACTTTACGTTAAGAGAACCAAAATGAGACCCGAACCCTAATAGAGTAAATAATAATTTCCGATTAAATTACCCCTTTCACTTCAATAAATAGTTCTTGGTATTCACACGGGTTTTGCATATTTATATTTTGTGGCAAGCCCCTTGACTACCCGCCGTAGGTCGTCTTCAACCGTTCAATTCTTAGAACGGCTTACCTGCGGTAGGAGGAAGTAACTTTTGAAAACAATATCCCTTGGTCATTCTAAGCTAATTTATTAAATATTATTACAGATATATACAATTAAATTTTGCCCTCCCGACTAGCCAGTTATGAAAATCTCAAGGGTTAAAGTGGCAAATTAGGCCCGGGAAACGATTTATGAAAAGTGCTTTAAGCAACCATGATATGTGCAATATTTGTTACCAGACTGGGGTCTCTGCAACACAGCGATGTTCCTCGCTGCTGGTCATCGATGTATATCTCGCTGGTGAATCTCTACTTCTCAAGCAACCTCCTCTAGTCAGCATCAGCAACAGAATGCCTGACCAGGCCTCCACTTCTCCCGACCTGTGGGACCAACCGTTCCTCTATTGGTCCATTTAATTTATTATGGACCAATCACAGGTCCTAGACGATTCCATCAGCGAGACTCTCCGCACCTGCTGTTTGCTGACGGGAAAAGCCCGGAGGTACCGTTACTATCCCCAGCCTGACTAGCACCAAACGGTACTTTTTGCCGACGTTCGATAAACATGGTTGCTCACGCGTTTAAATAAACTGACTAAAATATCAGTAAAAATAAATTAAAAGACGCCTATCCTAAATAACGCGCTATAATTTAAACGCGTTTCGATCACTAAAAGCTCTGTCGCCTACAAGATGACGACAGAGCTTTTAGTCGTCGAAACGTTGCGTTTAAATATAAATATTCAAAATCCGTGTGAATACCGAGAATTATTTATTGAACAACTACACCGGGAAAGACTTCAATCTTTGACCCCTTTCACTTGTTCCGCCAATGTTAAACAACTATTTACTATCAAACACACAATATGAAAAGAATCTTTTGAAACATTTAATCAATAGAATGCTTGAATTGATATGTTCTACAATTCTTTTGCGCTAACTTCGGTAGCGAAGACTTCGGATAGTTTTTTGGATGTCGAAGTCTTTGGAAGAGGGTGTACTTTGACAGTGGAACCTGCATAAGAAATGAGAAAGAATATTAGCTCGAAAAATTATTAAATCTGTGTGATAATGGCATGAATTTATAACATCAAATTATTATTAATTACTAAAGTTGTGTAAGAGAATTAATGGTACATAAAAGTCAATTGCGATAATAATTCAGAAAGGGATAAATTGTGACAATTATAATTATAATTAGCGGAAAATCAAAACTGATTCCCGAGACCTTATACACAGAACAAAGCACGTGACCTCACCTTATTTCAGATCGAGTCTTTACTTAGGACTGTCCGACAACCTAGGGTAGTAGTCATCGAGCCAGTCCCAGTTCCATTCGAATCCCTCCTCCACGTCTGGTAGTTTGAAGGCTCGATGTCTAGGTCTCCAGAAAACCTGCAAAAAGTTGCGTAAAAACGCCCACATATTAATCAAATTGCTAATAATGTGAGTAGAGGCGAGTGCGAGTAGCGATAGCAATGAAAGCGACTTGTGAAATGTTTCCCTAGAAACCAACTTTCAATCACCTGCAAAGTCCATTGTTACCACATGAAAACTCTTAGAATAAGTTAATATTTTCTCTGATATTAGCTCGGAAATATTTAATAAAACATAGAATTAAGTGTACTTGTAAAAATTATGAATAATTTTTTATTAATTTTGTCATAGAAATTGTTGTGCTTGTGGAATCCACCACTGGTGGATTACAGAGGGAGAAGGGCGATAACTTCTTTGGTTTTTAATAATATACGACGTAGTAGTTTTTTGTGAAAAACTTGTGCGCAATTCTTGTGTTTGGAGTTTATTAATAAAGAGGTTATATGAACTAGGAATATTACGACCATTCAACATGGCGCAGTCGGCTTTAATTAAAATATATCAACTCTTTTCTCTGCAGAAAATCATATATTGGAACAATAAACCGTTTAGGAATTCTGTCGGTGACAGGAAACCGGAGAACGGAGTCAACGTTAACCTAAACATACGCATACTTGATACTTTCTCTTATAAGTGACATGATTGGCTTGCTTGTTGTAACCACCGATTTGAACGATATCGTTCAATCTTCAAAATGGATAAGTGGCCTGCTGATTTACTCTATGGGGTGAGAGCAGAAGTCATTCTAGCGTCTCAGTCTATTCCTCAAGCCCGAAAACATGATTTATATCAAGTTATTAAGTCATTCGAAAACTACAATGTTGATTTGTAACGTAAAAAAAGAGATTCCCCCCGAAGTGCGGTGAAGGGCGAGGGCGGACAATAGCTGGTTCACAAGAAGCAACAGTTAGTTACCAGCTGGACTGGTGTTATTGTTAAAACGTGGAGTAAGAAAGCGTTGATTGGTGATGTCTGCAAGAATTCCTGCATCCCGACGCCGAGGCCACTTCTATTGACTGTATGTAATAAAGCTCATGTATACGCACATTCGCGAGGTTTCAACTTTGCTTGATTTGTATAAATAATTAAATTTTTACATGTGTTTATTAAATAGAGCACTTTTCCAGCAAAGTTTGAAGCTGAACCCACACATTTTTTTGTATTCTGACATACCGCAAGGGTAAGCAGGTTACAGAATGTTATGAAAAACCAAAGAAGTTCTTGTCTTTGGAATTCACCAGCGGTGCAACTATCACAACACTATTGAACTAGACTGTGTATTCTCTTCTTTTACTTTTATAACAAGTCAGCCTTGATTGATGAGTAATATTAATATTACATGAAATGAAAGTGGAACTATATGAAGAACGCCACGTACCACATCAACACACAAACCAAGTTTTTATGTCTACTTTGTTGAACTTGCTCTTTGGTATTGAAATTTCTTTCGAACTCTTGAAGTATTTTTACTTTACATGAAAATATTTTCCATTCTTGAAGTAATAAATTATAGTTATCAGAGCGAAAAGATTTGCTAAATTCAGCAAGCATACAGTTAACTTGTTTATTGATTTTACAGTGCAATATTATCAATTATAATTTTAAATGGAAATATTGTAGTATTCAAAATATTATACAATTTTATAGTTTTTATTTACTTTAATTCAATTTGTTGAGCAATTCATTGTATTAAACTTTGAAATATTTAAAGAAATTTTTACTTTAATTTACAATTTATGATTACTTGTGGTGAGCTTACGGTTAAATTAACTATTTGTTGGGCGCCACCTGCAAGAATTGTTCTTGCAGGAAAGGGAAATGCAATATTTAGTTATTAAAAAAAACAATAATTCATTTTCTCAGAATTTATACAAAACGAAAAGCTCTCCAGCCTGCCAGGGATGCATGTAACCCCCTCCCTTTCTCAAGATTAACCGTGGTTTTTCTCGTGACAAACCGACGCGATACCCGGAAGCATGGAACGCGACTTACCAGGTCTGCAGCTCGGACAGGGTCGACTCCCGTTGGCGGCTATCTGTCTCATCAGCATTCACAGAAAACCGGAAACCCACGTGCAGAACCAAAATCTTTCAGGATCAATTCTCCCTGACCACTCTCACCGACGGTCCAAATTCATCTCCCTGTCCACTCTCATCAACGGTCCACATTCATCTCCTCTACCACTCTCTTGTTCGCAGACTTCTTTCTCTGCCTCCTCAAAACCCTCTCTCCTGGTTGGTCCTTGTGCACACGTGACCCTCTTCCATCTATTTTAGGGCCATATTCTCCCGGTCACTTACCCCTTCCTTGGCCGACCCTGACCTTGCTTGCGGGACTTGCGGATTTTCCAATGCACCCCGCCATTGTCTTGTGTCCGCTGCTCGACCCCGGCAAGCCACATTCCCATGCTTCCAGGCAGTAATTAACAGTTATAAAAAAATATTTTGTACAAATCGATAACGAAAAGCGCACCATATAATATTCCTCCTTTGAAATTGGATGAATGGAGGATCCATTCGAACGATTTCAAAATAATTCGCTTGAAGTTCGCGCATGCTCCCTCGCATCTGGCAAAATACAATCCTGTGATACAATTTAATTTTTTTTCTATGTGATACTTAATTAGCAGATAGTCCAATTTCTTATAATTCTAAGTAGTTTCCATGACAGTATGTAATCTTAAACAGTACAGCATTACATTCACAAACAAATTAATTAGATATTATATTCAGATTTGAAACAAAATTACAACTAACTCAACAACGAAATGATGAATCATATACAAATCTAAGAGTAACTTACAGCTAACTTATTAACGAAAGGTAGGAATATATACATCTGTAACACTAGCTTATAAATAACTTACAACCGAAGAGAATAATTAAATAAAACCTATAACTAACTTACAACTAACCACAGCAAAATGATATGCATTTACTTATCGATATCTTGTCTCCTAATCTAATATTATATCTTTCATATTATTTAACATCTACACATACTACTGTTCGTATACTACACATACTACTTTTAATTATATGCGCACCGGTCCGTAATGCCTAACCCTTAATTTTAACAATTGAGCGCATCCTAAATATAAGTACTTAATTTTAATTAACCTCCATAATCGTCCTTTAATTACTATAAATGTCATTTTCAATATTTAATCCACCTTTTTTTTTCTTCTTAAATTAAACCTTAAAATCACTCCTGTGAGCGTCTTTTGATAACACGACACATCACCTTTTTTTTTTTAGCGTCTGTCGTAATTATAACCTTGTCACTTCTCGTCCCCCTTTTATTGTGTCTGTGGTCATCGGACACTTTCATTATATGTACAAACACCTCACATTAGCTTCTGTACCACTTCGCGCCGTTGCAACCGCATCGCGTAGTCGTGGTTGTCCGCCCGTTCCACTTGTGCGCATCTGGTCGTTGGTCCGCCACGTCTTCCTTTTACATAAGGTGCGAAAATAAGAAGAAAGAAGAACATAGATGAAAGACACCCTCAGTCCTCGAAACCTAATAACCATTGTTGGGGTCGAAAAATCAAGGGTTGGCCAAGAAAGCCTTAGTGACAGTTTTACAGGTGGTTTTGACCAAGCAAGGCCGAATTGAAGAAAAGTAGAACGTGGTAATAGATACCACGTACAGCTCGGGTTCCTGGGTCCGCAAAGCCCAACATGCCTTCGTCACATGCCCTGGGATTATCCTGCCGGCCGCTGACGATGCTTTGATGGTTGGATCCTTCTGGCGAGCCTAGCCTGTAACAATGTCCGGAGGCAAAGGATTATCCGCCGACAGTGCCTCTTCCGGTTTCCTGTCCGAGGCTCCAGCTACTGATACACTCATTATTCAACCAAACAAGCACACAATCCTTGACCTGGCCCTATCCCTAAGTATACTTAATCTACTACAAAACTACAATTAATTACAATATTTTCCGCCACCCTTCTTTACCTGCTACACTTATCTTTTACTACCACTTACTTAACCTACATCTGGCGTCTATATATATTACGTTTACATGCTCTTAATTCAGCCTATTAAGCATGTCATTGCTCCGATGAAGAAGCATCGAGAATGGACTTCCGCCGGGATCAAACATGTAACTACCCTCCATTTTCTGCATAAATGAAGTTAATTTAAAACGGTCCGGCGTTCGTCTTTGGGAAAAATATGAAATTAACCCGTTTAATAATTCACGACCGTTCTGACGTCTTCGCCCCCGAAATAATTTCAGCGTAATTTCTAATCGCTGGGTTAAGCCTTCCCGGCGAACTACCAATTCACTGGCTTCCGAAATCCTAATATACAACTGTTTCCACAAGTCTACTTCAATATCAACAATATTCGCCGCAATTGTGCATTCGTTCATCTCTTCCCTAATTGCCTCTGCTTCACTGACTAGCCGATTAATCACCTGCCCAGTTTCTTCGCGCCTAATTTCTACATCTGCCCCGACAACAACTTCGTCTAATCTGTGTGCAAGACTTTGGCGCTCCTTATTAGCCAAATCGGCTACATCGGTTTTTTGTTCGGCGACCTGTTCGACGTTTATGCCTAAGCCTGTTTCAACTAATTTTTCAAAATCCTCTGTCCTTTCCTGCCCTTCATGACTTATACGCGCGCATTTTTCATTAATTGTATCGCTTTGACTTTGTAACTGGTTCCATTGAACTCGATTTCTTTCCTGAATCTCACTGTTGATCTCCCTAAACTTCTTCTCAGTTGCTTCTTGACAGCTTTTAATCTTGGCCTGCAAACTAGCCTCACTATTTTGAATCAACTTGTTATTTTCGTCACTCTTTCTTTGAATCTGTTCCTGTAAATTAGCCTGACTATTTTGAATCTGTTCCTGTAAATTAGCCTGACTATTTTGAATCAACTTGTTATTTTCGTCATTCTTTCTTTGAATCTGTTCCTGTAATATATATATATATATATATTTTAAAAAATGACACATGAGACTCAAAACTTCAGGACCTCTTACTGGGCCTCTAATAATTTGAAATTAGCCCCAAAAGAATTACATAAAAATACTAATTAAATCTACCATAACATATTATATAAAAAAATTAACAAATCTAGAGTAATCTTACGGTAATAATATTTATATAAATGTTCAAAATATTAGGTTTCTTACATACTATTTTATTTGCTCTGGTACCGTATTAATTGTGCACTTCAGAGTTATTTTCTTTTAAAGAAGAATTTAATCAACAGGTCTTAACACTGTTTCACTTCACTAAATTCCGGCCCACTGCCCACCGGACGCCTCTACAACACTTGATCACGAACTTTACTTCGTCCTACTTATTATCACTCAACTTTACTGTAAAAGTACGTTTATACCAAACGTTGAATATGACATTTTCAACCTTTATTTCGTATAGGCTTTGCTGACTCATCTACTTATTTAATCACGATAATCCTCGGCTGGTCTCCAAAACTAGACTCGCTCCCAAAACACACGGAATGTTTTTCCAAAGGTCAACGTATTTCACACGCTTTACCGGTCATAATAGAGTGGAAACCTTTCCAACCTCTGCATTCTTACGCCACACAATGCTCTGGCCTCAATATTATGCCGACAATAATATTAAAGAGAAATTGTTAACCAAAACTTTATTTAAAAATTGGTGATCCCTACTATATATATATGAAATATAACACAAAATCTGCAATAGTGTTTTCTTTGGTGGTGTGCATCATATAATTACAGATACATTTGTGTGTATGTGAATCTATGTGTTATGAGATGATTGATTATTGAATCATGCATATGATTCATTTAGCAGAGTTTTACTACAACGGCTATTTGACAAACTGTCTTTTTCAAAACTAATTGCAAATATAAATGAATACGATATTGGTACAAGAATTGACATGTGATAATATTGTGAAATTAAACTTCGTGACGGTTTCTGGATTATATATTCGCTTTTGTCTTGAACGTTAATGAGTAAGTTATTGGCGGAACATTAGAAATGTCTTATTAGGGACTTTTGTGAAGCGTTCGTCGAGAATTGCTGAAGATGTTCGGGTAAGGGAAATTCAATAATTAACTCCGCCTTGATGAGAAACTTAATTTATAAACTTTCCAACCAATATCAAACTTGCATTTTCTACTCTACTGGTATTTAGGGGAGGGCTTATTCTAGGTCAGCTAATTAAACAAACAAATGGGATACTGTAATACATGAGATGAATTGTTAAATATGCATGCATACATATTAAAAGTAATTTTGAAAGTAATATTTACTGGGTATTAATAAAGGGCATTAAATGTAAGTAAAAATTTTATGCAGAATTACTTTTTTTTATTTTTCATTGCAGACGAGACGATTCAACGGTCGGTGGCCACGTGTATGTTTGAGAATTTACCAGGACAAATGTGTTATTTTATAATCGAATAGGCAATTATGTGGAATCTGTAATTATCTTGTGATCCGTGAGGAAAGGAACATTAACAAAGATGACAAATGTTTATTCTAATTTCAAAATAGAGAATATATTTTTTAATGTTCAGCAATCTCCATTTACAGTTCATTAATTAATATTTAATATAATAAATTCCTCGTGTGTATTGGAACGTGGACTATAAAAGGCATAGGAGGTATAGTAAAGCGAAGTGTGTTGGTTATTATCGCCATATTGCTGACATTAGGAGTAGTGAAAATGATTCCTAGTTTTCGAATCATCATTCAGTGTGAGATAGACAAGAAAACCCTAAGGAATAGAATTTATCATAATAAATTATGATCAGAGTGCTCCTGTGCATAATTTATCCGTAGCCACAACAGTTTGAAATTTACACATTAAGGGATAACTTTGGAAGGTTTTGCATTGAGTTAACGTAGTGTTTGTTGCTTAAACACCATGACATAATTTAAGGAAAGTTCAATTACAGAAATGGAAACTAGTAAATGAACTGACGTGAGACTAGTTTTCGTGTTTTCTTGGAAAAACTTGTTGCAGGGGCAAAATTAAATAATTCCAGAGAATCTAGCGCTATCATTAGGCTATGTGATGAAAGAAGAAGCTCTAATGTCTATAAATGGGGGAGTATAGGCGTCACAGAGAGGAAATGCATGCATGTTCAGAAAGTAAGTGTACTGTGACCAACGCGGGCTGTGATTTTTTGTTTTTTGTGCGTTAGCTACACTTGGTGGTACAGGGGATCTCCTTACAGAACGAGCATCGCAGAAACACGATATGAGGTAAACTCACGTAGTAGTGTCCAGTTGTGTGAAAAATGTCGATAAGTGCGAGACACGTGCTGTGATTTGAGCGACTTATTTGGAAGGTGAGGATTTTCTGCGCTCCGTTATGACTGGAGTAGAAACGTGGGTGGGTGGTCAAAAACACAGTCGTGACTGTGGCGTCACACCAATTCTCCATCTGCCAAAAATTCAAACCCCAAGTTTGGGCAAAAAATTATGTGTCCTCAGTGTCTTGGAACCGAAAAGGCATAATTTTGGTCGAATTTCGGCGACACGGGGAGAAAATAAATGCACAACGATATTGTGAGACCCTAAAAAACTCCAAAGGAGCATTCAAAACAAAAGGATGGAATTCGGACGAGAGTAGTGTGCGACAACGCGCACCATGACACAACATTAGCCACCAAGGCGATCTTGGACTCATCTGGTTCGTATGTTTTGAACCACCCCCTGTATTCCTCTGACTTGGCTCCTTCAGATTATCATCTTTTCACCTCCCTGAAGACACATATGGATGGAATTACATTTTAAACTGTCGAGCAGGAGCAGAAAGAGGTTCAGAAATGGCGAAAGGGGCTGGCGGGAGAGTTCTTCGAGGATGATATAAAGAAGCATGTGTCACAGCTCACCACATACATTGAAAAATAGTCAATAAGTGTATCAACAGTATCCTGTTTTTTTTTTCAAATACCCTTTTTCTAAAAATTAAAAAATGTAGTAATAAAAAAATTTAACTTTTAAATTACCTATGCAGAAGGAATTCTAATTCCATTGTAACCCATCAGCGCCTTTAGAGAAGATTAAATACTCCCCCAAAAAATATTATCCTAAATATTCTCGAAAAACTATAGTCGGCCATCTAATAGAGAAAAAAAATACAAGTACTGTCTTAAGAGAATTAATAATACTCCCGGTGCCCTAAGCGAGTCATATTATTTTCATATCTCATGAGTTATAAAATACGCCCGTTACCATTTCGAGTAAAACACTCCCGGTACCTTAAAATACGCGTAATCAAAATCATTTCCCATACCTTATAATCAAAATTATTTCCCAAACCTTATCAGAGCCAATGTTATTTTCGTTTCTTTAAGACTGTTAAAATCACTCTTAAATGCTAAGTTAATTGAAAATACTCAATTAATAATTTTAAAAATAGTTACTTTACGTTAAGAGAACCAAAATGAGACCCGAACCCTAATACAGTAAATAATAATTTCCGATTAAATTACCCCTTTCACTTCAATAAATAGTTCTTGGTATTCACACGGGTTTTGCATATTTATATTTTGTGGCAAGCCCCTTGACTACCCGCCGTAGGTCGTCTTCAACCGTTCAATTCTTAGAACGGCTTACCTGCGGTAGGAGGAAGTAACTTTTGAAAACAATATCCCTTGGTCATTCTAAGCTAATTTATTAAATATTATTACAGATATATACAATTAAATTTTGCCCTCCCGACTAGCCAGTTATGAAAATCTCAAGGGTTAAAGTGGCAAATTAGGCCCGGGAAACGATTTATGAAAAGTGCTTTAAGCAACCATGATATGTGCAATATTTGTTACCAGACTGGGGTCTCTGCAACACAGCGATGTTCCTCGCTGCTGGTCATCGATGTATATCTCGCTGGTGAATCTCTACTTCTCAAGCAACCTCCTCTAGTCAGCATCAGCAACAGAATGCCTGACCAGGCCTCCACTTCTCCCGACCTGTGGGACCAACCGTTCCTCTATTGGTCCATTTAATTTATTATGGACCAATCACAGGTCCTAGACGATTCCATCAGCGAGACTCTCCGCACCTGCTGTTTGCTGACGGGAAAAGCCCGGAGGTACCGTTACTATCCCCAGCCTGACTAGCACCAAACGGTACTTTTTGCCGACGTTCGATAAACATGGTTGCTCACGCGTTTAAATAAACTGACTAAAATATCAGTAAAAATAAATTAAAAGACGCCTATCCTAAATAACGCGCTATAATTTAAACGCGTTTCGATCACTAAAAGCTCTGTCGCCTACAAGATGACGACAGAGCTTTTAGTCGTCGAAACGTTGCGTTTAAATATAAATATTCAAAATCCGTGTGAATACCGAGAATTATTTATTGAACAACTACACCGGGAAAGACTTCAATCTTTGACCCCTTTCACTTGTTCCGCCAATGTTAAACAACTATTTACTATTAAACACACAATATGAAAAGAATCTTTTGAAACATTTAATCAATAGAATGCTTGAATTGATATGTTCTACAATTCTTTTGCGCTAACTTCGGTAGCGAAGACTTCGGATAGTTTTTTGGATGTCGAAGTCTTTGGAAGAGGGTGTACTTTGACAGTGGAACCTGCATAAGAAATGAGAAAGAATATTAGCTCGAAAAATTATTAAATCTGTGTGATAATGGCATGAATTTATAACATCAAATTATTATTAATTACTAAAGTTGTGTAAGAGAATTAATGGTACATAAAAGTCAATTGCGATAATAATTCAGAAAGGGATAAATTGTGACAATTATAATTATAATTAGCGGAAAATCAAAACTGATTCCCGAGACCTTATACACAGAACAAAGCACGTGACCTCACCTTATTTCAGATCGAGTCTTTACTTAGGACTGTCCGACAACCTAGGGTAGTAGTCATCGAGCCAGTCCCAGTTCCATTCGAATCCCTCCTCCACGTCTGGTAGTTTGAAGGCTCGATGTCTAGGTCTCCAGAAAACCTGCAAAAAGTTGCGTAAAAACGCCCACATATTAATCAAATTGCTAATAATGTGAGTAGAGGCGAGTGCGAGTAGCGATAGCAATGAAAGCGACTTGTGAAATGTTTCCCTAGAAACCAACTTTCAATCACCTGCAAAGTCCATTGTTACCACATGAAAACTCTTAGAATAAGTTAATATTTTCTCTGATATTAGCTCGGAAATATTTAATAAAACATAGAATTAAGTGTACTTGTAAAAATTATGAATAATTTTTTATTAATTTTGTCATAGAAATTGTTGTGCTTGTGGAATCCACCACTGGTGGATTACAGAGGGAGAAGGGCGATAACTTCTTTGGTTTTTAATAATATACGACGTAGTAGTTTTTTGTGAAAAACTTGTGCGCAATTCTTGTGTTTGGAGTTTATTAATAAAGAGGTTATATGAACTAGGAATATTACGACCATTCAACATGGCGCAGTCGGCTTTAATTAAAATATATCAACTCTTTTCTCTGCAGAAAATCATATATTGGAACAATAAACCGTTTAGGAATTCTGTCGGTGACAGGAAACCGGAGAACGGAGTCAACGTTAACCTAAACATACGCATACTTGATACTTTCTCTTATAAGTGACATGATTGGCTTGCTTGTTGTAACCACCGATTTGAACGATATCGTTCAATCTTCAAAATGGATAAGTGGCCTGCTGATTTACTCTATGGGGTGAGAGCAGAAGTCATTCTAGCGTCTCAGTCTATTCCTCAAGCCCGAAAACATGATTTATATCAAGTTATTAAGTCATTCGAAAACTACAATGTTGATTTGTAACGTAAAAAAAGAGATTCCCCCCGAAGTGCTGTGAAGGGCGAGGGCGGACAATAGCTGGTTCACAAGAAGCAACAGTTAGTTACCAGCTGGACTGGTGTTATTGTTAAAACGTGGAGTAAGAAAGCGTTGATTGGTGATGTCTGCAAGAATTCCTGCATCCCGACGCCGAGGCCACTTCTATTGACTGTATGTAATAAAGCTCATGTATACGCACATTCGCGAGGTTTCAACTTTGCTTGATTTGTATAAATAATTAAATTTTTACATGTGTTTATTAAATAGAGCACTTTTCCAGCAAAGTTTGAAGCTGAACCCACACATTTTTTTGTATTCTGACATACCGCAAGGGTAAGCAGGTTACAGAATGTTATGAAAAACCAAAGAAGTTCTTGTCTTTGGAATTCACCAGCGGTGCAACTATCACAACACTATTGAACTAGACTGTGTATTCTCTTCTTTTACTTTTATAACAAGTCAGCCTTGATTGATGAGTAATATTAATATTACATGAAATGAAAGTGGAACTATATGAAGAACGCCACGTACCACATCAACACACAAACCAAGTTTTTATGTCTACTTTGTTGAACTTGCTCTTTGGTATTGAAATTTCTTTCGAACTCTTGAAGTATTTTTACTTTACATGAAAATATTTTCCATTCTTGAAGTAATAAATTATAGTTATCAGAGCGAAAAGATTTGCTAAATTCAGCAAGCATACAGTTAACTTGTTTATTGATTTTACAGTGCAATATTATCAATTATAATTTTAAATGGAAATATTGTAGTATTCAAAATATTATACAATTTTATAGTTTTTATTTACTTTAATTCAATTTGTTGAGCAATTCATTGTATTAAACTTTGAAATATTTAAAGAAATTTTTACTTTAATTTACAATTTATGATTACTTGTGGTGAGCTTACGGTTAAATTAACTATTTGTTGGGCGCCACCTGCAAGAATTGTTCTTGCAGGAAAGGGAAATGCAATATTTAGTTATTAAAAAAAACAATAATTCATTTTCTCAGAATTTATACAAAACGAAAAGCTCTCCAGCCTGCCAGGGATGCATGTAACCCCCTCCCTTTCTCAAGATTAACCGTGGTTTTTCTCGTGGCAAACCGACGCGATACCCGGAAGCATGGAACGCGACTTACCAGGTCTGCAGCTCGGACAGGGTCGACTCCCGTTGGCGGCTATCTGTCTCATCAGCATTCACAGAAAACCGGAAACCCACGTGCAGAACCAAAATCTTTCAGGATCAATTCTCCCTGACCACTCTCACCGACGGTCCAAATTCATCTCCCTGTCCACTCTCATCAACGGTCCACATTCATCTCCTCTACCACTCTCTTGTTCGCAGACTTCTTTCTCTGCCTCCTCAAAACCCTCTCTCCTGGTTGGTCCTTGTGCACACGTGACCCTCTTCCATCTATTTTAGGGCCATATTCTCCCGGTCACTTACCCCTTCCTTGGCCGACCCTGACCTTGCTTGCGGGACTTGCGGATTTTCCAATGCACCCCGCCATTGTCTTGTGTCCGCTGCTCGACCCCGGCAAGCCACATTCCCATGCTTCCAGGCAGTAATTAACAGTTATAAAAAAATATTTTGTACAAATCGATAACGAAAAGCGCACCATATAATATTCCCCCTTTGAAATTGGATGAATGGAGGATCCATTCGAACGATTTCAAAATAATTCGCTTGAAGTTCGCGCATGCTCCCTCGCATCTGGCAAAATACAATCCTGTGATACAATTTAATTTTTTTTTCTATGTGATACTTAATTAGCAGATAGTCCAATTTCTTATAATTCTAAGTAGTTTCCATGACAGTATGTAATCTTAAACAGTACAGCATTACATTCACAAACAAATTAATTAGATATTATATTCAGATTTGAAACAAAATTACAACTAACTCAACAACGAAATGATGAATCATATACAAATCTAAGAGTAACTTACAGCTAACTTATTAACGAAAGGTAGGAATATATACATCTGTAACACTAGCTTATAACTAACTTACAACCGAAGAGAATAATTAAATAAAATCTATAACTAACTTACAACTAACCACAGCAAAATGATATGCATTTACTTATCGATATCTTGTCTCCTAATCTAATATTATATCTTTCATATTATTTAACATCTACACATACTACTGTTCGTATACTACACATACTACTTTTAATTATATGCGCACCGGTCCGTAATGCCTAACCCTTAATTTTAACAATTGAGCGCATCCTAAATATAAGTACTTAATTTTAATTAACCTCCATAATCGTCCTTTAATTACTATGAATGTCATTTTCAATATTTAATCCACCTTTTTTTTTCTTCTTAAATTAAACCTTAAAATCACTCCTGTGAGCGTCTTTTGATAACACGACACATCACCTTTTTTTTTTTAGCGTCTGTCGTAATTATAACCTTGTCACTTCTCGTCCCCCTTTTATTGTGTCTGTGGTCATCGGACACTTTCATTATATGTACAAACACCTCACATTAGCTTCTGTACCACTTCGCGCCGTTGCAACCGCATCGCGTAGTCGTGGTTGTCCGCCCGTTCCACTTGTGCGCATCTGGTCGTTGGTCCGCCACGTCTTCCTTTTACATAAGGTGCGAAAATAAGAAGAAAGAAGAACATAGATGAAAGACACCCTCAGTCCTCGAAACCTAATAACCATTGTTGGGGTCGAAAAATCAAGGGTTGGCCAAGAAAGCCTTAGTGACAGTTTTACAGGTGGTTTTGACCAAGCAAGGCCGAATTGAAGAAAAGTAGAACGTGGTAATAGATACCACGTACAGCTCGGGTTCCTGGGTCCGCAAAGCCCAACATGCCTTCGTCACATGCCCTGGGATTATCCTGCCGGCCGCTGACGATGCTTTGATGGTTGGATCCTTCTGGCGAGCCTAGCCTGTAACAATGTCCGGAGGCAAAGGATTATCCGCCGACAGTACCTCTTCCGGGTTCCTGTCCGAGGCTCCAGCTACTGATACACTCATTATTCAACCAAACAAGCACACAATCCTTGACCTGGCCCTATCCCTAAGTATACTTAATCTACTACAAAACTACAATTAATTACAATATTTTCCGCCACCCTTCTTTACCTGCTACACTTATCTTTTACTACCACTTACTTAACCTACATCTGGCGTCTATATATATTACGTTTACATGCTCTTAATTCAGCCTATTAAGCATGTCATTGCTCCGATGAAGAAGCATCGAGAATGGACTTCCGCCGGGATCAAACATGTAACTACCCTCCATTTTCTGCATAAATGAAGTTAATTTAAAACGGTCCGGCGTTCGTCTTTGGGAAAAATATGAAATTAACCCGTTTAATAATTCACGACCGTTCTGACGTCTTCGCCCCCGAAATAATTTCAGCGTAATTTCTAATCGCTGGGTTAAGCCTTCCCGGCGAACTACCAATTCACTGGCTTCCGAAATCCTAATATACAACTGTTTCCACAAGTCTACTTCAATATCAACAATATTCGCCGCAATTGTGCATTCGTTCATCTCTTCCCTAATTGCCTCTGCTTCACTGACTAGCCGATTAATCACCTGCCCAGTTTCTTCGCGCCTAATTTCTACATCTGCCCCGACAACAACTTCGTCTAATCTGTGTGCAAGACTTTGGCGCTCCTTATTAGCCAAATCGGCTACATCGGTTTTTTGTTCGGCGACCTGTTCGACGTTTATGCCTAAGCCTGTTTCAACTAATTTTTCAAAATCCTCTGTCCTTTCCTGCCCTTCATGACTTATACGCGCGCATTTTTCATTAATTGTATCGCTTTGACTTTGTAACTGGTTCCATTGAACTCGATTTCTTTCCTGAATCTCACTGTTGATCTCCCTAAACTTCTTCTCAGTTGCTTCTTGACAGCTTTTAATCTTGGCCTGCAAACTAGCCTCACTATTTTGAATCAACTTGTTATTTTCGTCACTCTTTCTTTGAATCTGTTCCTGTAAATTAGCCTGACTATTTTGAATCTGTTCCTGTAAATTAGCCTGACTATTTTGAATCAACTTGTTATTTTCGTCATTCTTTCTTTGAATCTGTTCCTGTAATATATATATATATATATATTTTAAAAAATGACACATGAGACTCAAAACTTCAGGACCTCTTACTGGGCCTCTAATAATTTGAAATTAGCCCCAAAAGAATTACATAAAAATACTAATTAAATCTACCATAACATATTATATAAAAAAATTAACAAATCTAGAGTAATCTTACGGTAATAATATTTATATAAATGTTCAAAATATTAGGTTTCTTACATACTATTTTATTTGCTCTGGTACCGTATTAATTGTGCACTTCAGAGTTATTTTCTTTTAAAGAAGAATTTAATCAACAGGTCTTAACACTGTTTCACTTCACTAAATTCCGGCCCACTGCCCACCGGACGACTCTACAACACTTGATCACGAACTTTACTTCGTCCTAATTATTATCACTCAACTTTACTGTAAAAGTACGTTTATACCAAACGTTGAATATGACATTTTCAACCTTTATTTCGTATAGGCTTTGCTGACTCATCTACTTATTTAATCACGATAATCCTCGGCTGGTCTCCAAAACTAGACTCGCTCCCAAAACACACGGAATGTTTTTCCAAAGGTCAACGTATTTCACACGCTTTACCGGTCATAATAGAGTGGAAACCTTTCCAACCTCTGCATTCTTACGCCACACAATGCTCTGGCCTCAATATTATGCCGACAATAATATTAAAGAGAAATTGTTAACCAAAACTTTATTTAAAAATTGGTGATCCCTACTATATATATATGAAATATAACACAAAATCTGCAATAGTGTTTTCTTTGGTGGTGTGCATCATATAATTACAGATACATTTGTGTGTATGTGAATCTATGTGTTATGAGATGATTGATTATTGAATCATGCATATGATTCATTTAGCAGAGTTTTACTACAACGGCTATTTGACAAACTGTCTTTTTCAAAACTAATTGCAAATATAAATGAATACGATATTGGTACAAGAATTGACATGTGATAATATTGTGAAATTAAACTTCGTGACGGTTTCTGGATTATATATTCGCTTTTGTCTTGAACGTTAATGAGTAAGTTATTGGCGGAACATTAGAAATGTCTTATTAGGGACTTTTGTGAAGCGTTCGTCGAGAATTGCTGAAGATGTTCGGGTAAGGGAAATTCAATAATTAACTCCGCCTTGATGAGAAACTTAATTTATAAACTTTCCAACCAATATCAAACTTGCATTTTCTACTCTACTGGTATTTAGGGGAGGGCTTATTCTAGGTCAGCTAATTAAACAAACAAATGGGATACTGTAATACATGAGATGAATTGTTAAATATGCATGCATACATATTAAAAGTAATTTTGAAAGTAATATTTACTGGGTATTAATAAAGGGCATTAAATGTAAGTAAAAATTTTATGCAGAATTACTTTTTTTTATTTTTCATTGCAGACGAGACGATTCAACGGTCGGTGGCCACGTGTATGTTTGAGAATTTACCAGGACAAATGTGTTATTTTATAATCGAATAGGCAATTATGTGGAATCTGTAATTATCTTGTGATCCGTGAGGAAAGGAACATTAACAAAGATGACAAATGTTTATTCTAATTTCAAAATAGAGAATATATTTTTTAATGTTCAGCAATCTCCATTTACAGTTCATTAATTAATATTTAATATAATAAATTCCTCGTGTGTATTGGAACGTGGACTATAAAAGGCATAGGAGGTATAGTAAAGCGAAGTGTGTTGGTTATTATCGCCATATTGCTGACATTAGGAGTAGTGAAAATGATTCCTAGTTTTCGAATCATCATTCAGTGTGAGATAGACAAGAAAACCCTAAGGAATAGAATTTATCATAATAAATTATGATCAGAGTGCTCCTGTGCATAATTTATCCGTAGCCACAACAGTTTGAAATTTACACATTAAGGGATAACTTTGGAAGGTTTTGCATTGAGTTAACGTAGTGTTTGTTGCTTAAACACCATGACATAATTTAAGGAAAGTTCAATTACAGAAATGGAAACTAGTAAATGAACTGACGTGAGACTAGTTTTCGTGTTTTCTTGGAAAAACTTGTTGCAGGGGCAAAATTAAATAATTCCAGAGAATCTAGCGCTATCATTAGGCTATGTGATGAAAGAAGAAGCTCTAATGTCTATAAATGGGGGAGTATAGGCGTCACAGAGAGGAAATGCATGCATGTTCAGAAAGTAAGTGTACTGTGACCAACGCGGGCTGTGATTTTTTGTTTTTTGTGCGTTAGCTACACTTGGTGGTACAGGGGATCTCCTTACAGAACGAGCATCGCAGAAACACGATATGAGGTAAACTCACGTAGTAGTGTCCAGTTGTGTGAAAAATGTCGATAAGTGCGAGACACGTGCTGTGATTTGAGCGACTTATTTGGAAGGTGAGGATTTTCTGCGCTCCGTTGTGACTGGAGTAGAAACGTGGGTGGGTGGTCAAAAACACAGTCGTGACTGTGGCGTCACACCAATTCTCCATCTGCCAAAAATTCAAACCCCAAGTTTGGGCAAAAAATTATGTGTCCTCAGTGTCTTGGAACCGAAAAGGCATAATTTTGGTCGAATTTCGGCGACACGGGGAGAAAATAAATGCACAACGATATTGTGAGACCCTAAAAAACTCCAAAGGAGCATTCAAAACAAAAGGATGGAATTCGGACGAGAGTAGTGTGCGACAACGCGCACCATGACACAACATTAGCCACCAAGGCGATCTTGGACTCATCTGGTTCGTATGTTTTGAACCACCCCCTGTATTCCTCTGACTTGGCTCCTTCAGATTATCATCTTTTCACCTCCCTGAAGACACATATGGATGGAATTACATTTTAAACTGTCGAGCAGGAGCAGAAAGAGGTTCAGAAATGGCGAAAGGGGCTGGCGGGAGAGTTCTTCGAGGATGATATAAAGAAGCATGTGTCACAGCTCACCACATACATTGAAAAATAGTCAATAAGTGTATCAACAGTATCCTGTTTTTTTTTTCAAATACCCTTTTTCTAAAAATTAAAAAATGTAGTAATAAAAAAATTTAACTTTTAAATTACCTATGCAGAAGGAATTCTAATTCCATTGTAACCCATCAGCGCCTTTAGAGAAGATTAAATACTCCCCCAAAAAATATTATCCTAAATATTCTCGAAAAACTATAGTCGGCCATCTAATAGAGAAAAAAAATACAAGTACTGTCTTAAGAGAATTAATAATACTCCCGGTGCCCTAAGCGAGTCATATTATTTTCATATCTCATGAGTTATAAAATACGCCCGTTACCATTTCGAGTAAAACACTCCCGGTACCTTAAAATACGCGTAATCAAAATCATTTCCCATACCTTATAATCAAAATTATTTCCCAAACCTTATCAGAGCCAATGTTATTTTCGTTTCTTTAAGACTGTTATAATCACTCTTAAATGCTAAGTTAATTGAAAATACTCAATTAATAATTTTAAAAATAGTTACTTTACGTTAAGAGAACCAAAATGAGACCCGAACCCTAATAGAGTAAATAATAATTTCCGATTAAATTACCCCTTTCACTTCAATAAATAGTTCTTGGTATTCACACGGGTTTTGCATATTTATATTTTGTGGCAAGCCCCTTGACTACCCGCCGTAGGTCGTCTTCAACCGTTCAATTCTTAGAACGGCTTACCTGCGGTAGGAGGAAGTAACTTTTGAAAACAATATCCCTTGGTCATTCTAAGCTAATTTATTAAATATTATTACAGATATATACAATTAAATTTTGCCCTCCCGACTAGCCAGTTATGAAAATCTCAAGGGTTAAAGTGGCAAATTAGGCCCGGGAAACGATTTATGAAAAGTGCTTTAAGCAACCATGATATGTGCAATATTTGTTACCAGACTGGGGTCTCTGCAACACAGCGATGTTCCTCGCTGCTGGTCATCGATGTATATCTCGCTGGTGAATCTCTACTTCTCAAGCAACCTCCTCTAGTCAGCATCAGCAACAGAATGCCTGACCAGGCCTCCACTTCTCCCGACCTGTGGGACCAACCGTTCCTCTATTGGTCCATTTAATTTATTATGGACCAATCACAGGTCCTAGACGATTCCATCAGCGAGACTCTCCGCACCTGCTGTTTGCTGACGGGAAAAGCCCGGAGGTACCGTTACTATCCCCAGCCTGACTAGCACCAAACGGTACTTTTTGCCGACGTTCGATAAACATGGTTGCTCACGCGTTTAAATAAACTGACTAAAATATCAGTAAAAATAAATTAAAAGACGCCTATCCTAAATAACGCGCTATAATTTAAACGCGTTTCGATCACTAAAAGCTCTGTCGCCTACAAGATGACGACAGAGCTTTTAGTCGTCGAAACGTTGCGTTTAAATATAAATATTCAAAATCCGTGTGAATACCGAGAATTATTTATTGAACAACTACACCGGGAAAGACTTCAATCTTTGACCCCTTTCACTTGTTCCGCCAATGTTAAACAACTATTTACTATCAAACACACAATATGAAAAGAATCTTTTGAAACATTTAATCAATAGAATGCTTGAATTGATATGTTCTACAATTCTTTTGCGCTAACTTCGGTAGCGAAGACTTCGGATAGTTTTTTGGATGTCGAAGTCTTTGGAAGAGGGTGTACTTTGACAGTGGAACCTGCATAAGAAATGAGAAAGAATATTAGCTCGAAAAATTATTAAATCTGTGTGATAATGGCATGAATTTATAACATCAAATTATTATTAATTACTAAAGTTGTGTAAGAGAATTAATGGTACATAAAAGTCAATTGCGATAATAATTCAGAAAGGGATAAATTGTGACAATTATAATTATAATTAGCGGAAAATCAAAACTGATTCCCGAGACCTTATACACAGAACAAAGCACGTGACCTCACCTTATTTCAGATCGAGTCTTTACTTAGGACTGTCCGACAACCTAGGGTAGTAGTCATCGAGCCAGTCCCAGTTCCATTCGAATCCCTCCTCCACGTCTGGTAGTTTGAAGGCTCGATGTCTAGGTCTCCAGAAAACCTGCAAAAAGTTGCGTAAAAACGCCCACATATTAATCAAATTGCTAATAATGTGAGTAGAGGCGAGTGCGAGTAGCGATAGCAATGAAAGCGACTTGTGAAATGTTTCCCTAGAAACCAACTTTCAATCACCTGCAAAGTCCATTGTTACCACATGAAAACTCTTAGAATAAGTTAATATTTTCTCTGATATTAGCTCGGAAATATTTAATAAAACATAGAATTAAGTGTACTTGTAAAAATTATGAATAATTTTTTATTAATTTTGTCATAGAAATTGTTGTGCTTGTGGAATCCACCACTGGTGGATTACAGAGGGAGAAGGGCGATAACTTCTTTGGTTTTTAATAATATACGACGTAGTAGTTTTTTGTGAAAAACTTGTGCGCAATTCTTGTGTTTGGAGTTTATTAATAAAGAGGTTATATGAACTAGGAATATTACGACCATTCAACATGGCGCAGTCGGCTTTAATTAAAATATATCAACTCTTTTCTCTGCAGAAAATCATATATTGGAACAATAAACCGTTTAGGAATTCTGTCGGTGACAGGAAACCGGAGAACGGAGTCAACGTTAACCTAAACATACGCATACTTGATACTTTCTCTTATAAGTGACATGATTGGCTTGCTTGTTGTAACCACCGATTTGAACGATATCGTTCAATCTTCAAAATGGATAAGTGGCCTGCTGATTTACTCTATGGGGTGAGAGCAGAAGTCATTCTAGCGTCTCAGTCTATTCCTCAAGCCCGAAAACATGATTTATATCAAGTTATTAAGTCATTCGAAAACTACAATGTTGATTTGTAACGTAAAAAAAGAGATTCCCCCCGAAGTGCTGTGAAGGGCGAGGGCGGACAATAGCTGGTTCACAAGAAGCAACAGTTAGTTACCAGCTGGACTGGTGTTATTGTTAAAACGTGGAGTAAGAAAGCGTTGATTGGTGATGTCTGCAAGAATTCCTGCATCCCGACGCCGAGGCCACTTCTATTGACTGTATGTAATAAAGCTCATGTATACGCACATTCGCGAGGTTTCAACTTTGCTTGATTTGTATAAATAATTAAATTTTTACATGTGTTTATTAAATAGAGCACTTTTCCAGCAAAGTTTGAAGCTGAACCCACACATTTTTTTGTATTCTGACATACCGCAAGGGTAAGCAGGTTACAGAATGTTATGAAAAACCAAAGAAGTTCTTGTCTTTGGAATTCACCAGCGGTGCAACTATCACAACACTATTGAACTAGACTGTGTATTCTCTTCTTTTACTTTTATAACAAGTCAGCCTTGATTGATGAGTAATTTTAATATTACATGAAATGAAAGTGGAACTATATGAAGAACGCCACGTACCACATCAACACACAAACCAAGTTTTTATGTCTACTTTGTTGAACTTGCTCTTTGGTATTGAAATTTCTTTCGAACTCTTGAAGTATTTTTACTTTACATGAAAATATTTTCCATTCTTGAAGTAATAAATTATAGTTATCAGAGCGAAAAGATTTGCTAAATTCAGCAAGCATACAGTTAACTTGTTTATTGATTTTACAGTGCAATATTATCAATTATAATTTTAAATGGAAATATTGTAGTATTCAAAATATTATACAATTTTATAGTTTTTATTTACTTTAATTCAATTTGTTGAGCAATTCATTGTATTAAACTTTGAAATATTTAAAGAAATTTTTACTTTAATTTACAATTTATGATTACTTGTGGTGAGCTTACGGTTAAATTAACTATTTGTTGGGCGCCACCTGCAAGAATTGTTCTTGCAGGAAAGGGAAATGCAATATTTAGTTATTAAAAAAAACAATAATTCATTTTCACAGAATTTATACAAAACGAAAAGCTCTCCAGCCTGCCAGGGATGCATGTAACCCCCTCCCTTTCTCAAGATTAACCGTGGTTTTTCTCGTGGCAAACCGACGCGATACCCGGAAGCATGGAACGCGACTTACCAGGTCTGCAGCTCGGACAGGGTCGACTCCCGTTGGCGGCTATCTGTCTCATCAGCATTCACAGAAAACCGGAAACCCACGTGCAGAACCAAAATCTTTCAGGATCAATTCTCCCTGACCACTCTCACCGACGGTCCAAATTCATCTCCCTGTCCACTCTCATCAACGGTCCACATTCATCTCCTCTACCACTCTCTTGTTCGCAGACTTCTTTCTCTGCCTCCTCAAAACCCTCTCTCCTGGTTGGTCCTTGTGCACACGTGACCCTCTTCCATCTATTTTAGGGCCATATTCTCCCGGTCACTTACCCCTTCCTTGGCCGACCCTGACCTTGCTTGCGGGACTTGCGGATTTTCCAATGCACCCCGCCATTGTCTTGTGTCCGCTGCTCGACCCCGGCAAGCCACATTCCCATGCTTCCAGGCAGTAATTAACAGTTATAAAAAAATATTTTGTACAAATCGATAACGAAAAGCGCACCATATAATATTCCCCCTTTGAAATTGGATGAATGGAGGATCCATTCGAACGATTTCAAAATAATTCGCTTGAAGTTCGCGCATGCTCCCTCGCATCTGGCAAAATACAATCCTGTGATACAATTTAATTTTTTTTTCTATGTGATACTTAATTAGCAGATAGTCCAATTTCTTATAATTCTAAGTAGTTTCCATGACAGTATGTAATCTTAAACAGTACAGCATTACATTCACAAACAAATTAATTAGATATTATATTCAGATTTGAAACAAAATTACAACTAACTCAACAACGAAATGATGAATCATATACAAATCTAAGAGTAACTTACAGCTAACTTATTAACGAAAGGTAGGAATATATACATCTGTAACACTAGCTTATAACTAACTTACAACCGAAGAGAATAATTAAATAAAATCTATAACTAACTTACAACTAACCACAGCAAAATGATATGCATTTACTTATCGATATCTTGTCTCCTAATCTAATATTATATCTTTCATATTATTTAACATCTACACATACTACTGTTCGTATACTACACATACTACTTTTAATTATATGCGCACCGGTCCGTAATGCCTAACCCTTAATTTTAACAATTGAGCGCATCCTAAATATAAGTACTTAATTTTAATTAACCTCCATAATCGTCCTTTAATTACTATGAATGTCATTTTCAATATTTAATCCACCTTTTTTTTTCTTCTTAAATTAAACCTTAAAATCACTCCTGTGAGCGTCTTTTGATAACACGACACATCACCTTTTTTTTTTTAGCGTCTGTCGTAATTATAACCTTGTCACTTCTCGTCCCCCTTTTATTGTGTCTGTGGTCATCGGACACTTTCATTATATGTACAAACACCTCACATTAGCTTCTGTACCACTTCGCGCCGTTGCAACCGCATCGCGTAGTCGTGGTTGTCCGCCCGTTCCACTTGTGCGCATCTGGTCGTTGGTCCGCCACGTCTTCCTTTTACATAAGGTGCGAAAATAAGAAGAAAGAAGAACATAGATGAAAGACACCCTCAGTCCTCGAAACCTAATAACCATTGTTGGGGTCGAAAAATCAAGGGTTGGCCAAGAAAGCCTTAGTGACAGTTTTACAGGTGGTTTTGACCAAGCAAGGCCGAATTGAAGAAAAGTAGAACGTGGTAATAGATACCACGTACAGCTCGGGTTCCTGGGTCCGCAAAGCCCAACATGCCTTCGTCACATGCCCTGGGATTATCCTGCCGGCCGCTGACGATGCTTTGATGGTTGGATCCTTCTGGCGAGCCTAGCCTGTAACAATGTCCGGAGGCAAAGGATTATCCGCCGACAGTACCTCTTCCGGGTTCCTGTCCGAGGCTCCAGCTACTGATACACTCATTATTCAACCAAACAAGCACACAATCCTTGACCTGGCCCTATCCCTAAGTATACTTAATCTACTACAAAACTACAATTAATTACAATATTTTCCGCCACCCTTCTTTACCTGCTACACTTATCTTTTACTACCACTTACTTAACCTACATCTGGCGTCTATATATATTACGTTTACATGCTCTTAATTCAGCCTATTAAGCATGTCATTGCTCCGATGAAGAAGCATCGAGAATGGACTTCCGCCGGGATCAAACATGTAACTACCCTCCATTTTCTGCATAAATGAAGTTAATTTAAAACGGTCCGGCGTTCGTCTTTGGGAAAAATATGAAATTAACCCGTTTAATAATTCACGACCGTTCTGACGTCTTCGCCCCCGAAATAATTTCAGCGTAATTTCTAATCGCTGGGTTAAGCCTTCCCGGCGAACTACCAATTCACTGGCTTCCGAAATCCTAATATACAACTGTTTCCACAAGTCTACTTCAATATCAACAATATTCGCCGCAATTGTGCATTCGTTCATCTCTTCCCTAATTGCCTCTGCTTCACTGACTAGCCGATTAATCACCTGCCCAGTTTCTTCGCGCCTAATTTCTACATCTGCCCCGACAACAACTTCGTCTAATCTGTGTGCAAGACTTTGGCGCTCCTTATTAGCCAAATCGGCTACATCGGTTTTTTGTTCGGCGACCTGTTCGACGTTTATGCCTAAGCCTGTTTCAACTAATTTTTCAAAATCCTCTGTCCTTTCCTGCCCTTCATGACTTATACGCGCGCATTTTTCATTAATTGTATCGCTTTGACTTTGTAACTGGTTCCATTGAACTCGATTTCTTTCCTGAATCTCACTGTTGATCTCCCTAAACTTCTTCTCAGTTGCTTCTTGACAGCTTTTAATCTTGGCCTGCAAACTAGCCTCACTATTTTGAATCAACTTGTTATTTTCGTCACTCTTTCTTTGAATCTGTTCCTGTAAATTAGCCTGACTATTTTGAATCTGTTCCTGTAAATTAGCCTGACTATTTTGAATCAACTTGTTATTTTCGTCATTCTTTCTTTGAATCTGTTCCTGTAATATATATATATATATATATTTTAAAAAATGACACATGAGACTCAAAACTTCAGGACCTCTTACTGGGCCTCTAATAATTTGAAATTAGCCCCAAAAGAATTACATAAAAATACTAATTAAATCTACCATAACATATTATATAAAAAAATTAACAAATCTAGAGTAATCTTACGGTAATAATATTTATATAAATGTTCAAAATATTAGGTTTCTTACATACTATTTTATTTGCTCTGGTACCGTATTAATTGTGCACTTCAGAGTTATTTTCTTTTAAAGAAGAATTTAATCAACAGGTCTTAACACTGTTTCACTTCACTAAATTCCGGCCCACTGCCCACCGGACGACTCTACAACACTTGATCACGAACTTTACTTCGTCCTAATTATTATCACTCAACTTTACTGTAAAAGTACGTTTATACCAAACGTTGAATATGACATTTTCAACCTTTATTTCGTATAGGCTTTGCTGACTCATCTACTTATTTAATCACGATAATCCTCGGCTGGTCTCCAAAACTAGACTCGCTCCCAAAACACACGGAATGTTTTTCCAAAGGTCAACGTATTTCACACGCTTTACCGGTCATAATAGAGTGGAAACCTTTCCAACCTCTGCATTCTTACGCCACACAATGCTCTGGCCTCAATATTATGCCGACAATAATATTAAAGAGAAATTGTTAACCAAAACTTTATTTAAAAATTGGTGATCCCTACTATATATATATGAAATATAACACAAAATCTGCAATAGTGTTTTCTTTGGTGGTGTGCATCATATAATTACAGATACATTTGTGTGTATGTGAATCTATGTGTTATGAGATGATTGATTATTGAATCATGCATATGATTCATTTAGCAGAGTTTTACTACAACGGCTATTTGACAAACTGTCTTTTTCAAAACTAATTGCAAATATAAATGAATACGATATTGGTACAAGAATTGACATGTGATAATATTGTGAAATTAAACTTCGTGACGGTTTCTGGATTATATATTCGCTTTTGTCTTGAACGTTAATGAGTAAGTTATTGGCGGAACATTAGAAATGTCTTATTAGGGACTTTTGTGAAGCGTTCGTCGAGAATTGCTGAAGATGTTCGGGTAAGGGAAATTCAATAATTAACTCCGCCTTGATGAGAAACTTAATTTATAAACTTTCCAACCAATATCAAACTTGCATTTTCTACTCTACTGGTATTTAGGGGAGGGCTTATTCTAGGTCAGCTAATTAAACAAACAAATGGGATACTGTAATACATGAGATGAATTGTTAAATATGCATGCATACATATTAAAAGTAATTTTGAAAGTAATATTTACTGGGTATTAATAAAGGGCATTAAATGTAAGTAAAAATTTTATGCAGAATTACTTTTTTTTATTTTTCATTGCAGACGAGACGATTCAACGGTCGGTGGCCACGTGTATGTTTGAGAATTTACCAGGACAAATGTGTTATTTTATAATCGAATAGGCAATTATGTGGAATCTGTAATTATCTTGTGATCCGTGAGGAAAGGAACATTAACAAAGATGACAAATGTTTATTCTAATTTCAAAATAGAGAATATATTTTTTAATGTTCAGCAATCTCCATTTACAGTTCATTAATTAATATTTAATATAATAAATTCCTCGTGTGTATTGGAACGTGGACTATAAAAGGCATAGGAGGTATAGTAAAGCGAAGTGTGTTGGTTATTATCGCCATATTGCTGACATTAGGAGTAGTGAAAATGATTCCTAGTTTTCGAATCATCATTCAGTGTGAGATAGACAAGAAAACCCTAAGGAATAGAATTTATCATAATAAATTATGATCAGAGTGCTCCTGTGCATAATTTATCCGTAGCCACAACAGTTTGAAATTTACACATTAAGGGATAACTTTGGAAGGTTTTGCATTGAGTTAACGTAGTGTTTGTTGCTTAAACACCATGACATAATTTAAGGAAAGTTCAATTACAGAAATGGAAACTAGTAAATGAACTGACGTGAGACTAGTTTTCGTGTTTTCTTGGAAAAACTTGTTGCAGGGGCAAAATTAAATAATTCCAGAGAATCTAGCGCTATCATTAGGCTATGTGATGAAAGAAGAAGCTCTAATGTCTATAAATGGGGGAGTATAGGCGTCACAGAGAGGAAATGCATGCATGTTCAGAAAGTAAGTGTACTGTGACCAACGCGGGCTGTGATTTTTTGTTTTTTGTGCGTTAGCTACACTTGGTGGTACAGGGGATCTCCTTACAGAACGAGCATCGCAGAAACACGATATGAGGTAAACTCACGTAGTAGTGTCCAGTTGTGTGAAAAATGTCGATAAGTGCGAGACACGTGCTGTGATTTGAGCGACTTATTTGGAAGGTGAGGATTTTCTGCGCTCCGTTGTGACTGGAGTAGAAACGTGGGTGGGTGGTCAAAAACACAGTCGTGACTGTGGCGTCACACCAATTCTCCATCTGCCAAAAATTCAAACCCCAAGTTTGGGCAAAAAATTATGTGTCCTCAGTGTCTTGGAACCGAAAAGGCATAATTTTGGTCGAATTTCGGCGACACGGGGAGAAAATAAATGCACAACGATATTGTGAGACCCTAAAAAACTCCAAAGGAGCATTCAAAACAAAAGGATGGAATTCGGACGAGAGTAGTGTGCGACAACGCGCACCATGACACAACATTAGCCACCAAGGCGATCTTGGACTCATCTGGTTCGTATGTTTTGAACCACCCCCTGTATTCCTCTGACTTGGCTCCTTCAGATTATCATCTTTTCACCTCCCTGAAGACACATATGGATGGAATTACATTTTAAACTGTCGAGCAGGAGCAGAAAGAGGTTCAGAAATGGCGAAAGGGGCTGGCGGGAGAGTTCTTCGAGGATGATATAAAGAAGCATGTGTCACAGCTCACCACATACATTGAAAAATAGTCAATAAGTGTATCAACAGTATCCTGTTTTTTTTTTCAAATACCCTTTTTCTAAAAATTAAAAAATGTAGTAATAAAAAAATTTAACTTTTAAATTACCTATGCAGAAGGAATTCTAATTCCATTGTAACCCATCAGCGCCTTTAGAGAAGATTAAATACTCCCCCAAAAAATATTATCCTAAATATTCTCGAAAAACTATAGTCGGCCATCTAATAGAGAAAAAAAATACAAGTACTGTCTTAAGAGAATTAATAATACTCCCGGTGCCCTAAGCGAGTCATATTATTTTCATATCTCATGAGTTATAAAATACGCCCGTTACCATTTCGAGTAAAACACTCCCGGTACCTTAAAATACGCGTAATCAAAATCATTTCCCATACCTTATAATCAAAATTATTTCCCAAACCTTATCAGAGCCAATGTTATTTTCGTTTCTTTAAGACTGTTAAAATCACTCTTAAATGCTAAGTTAATTGAAAATACTCAATTAATAATTTTAAAAATAGTTACTTTACGTTAAGAGAACCAAAATGAGACCCGAACCCTAATACAGTAAATAATAATTTCCGATTAAATTACCCCTTTCACTTCAATAAATAGTTCTTGGTATTCACACGGGTTTTGCATATTTATATTTTGTGGCAAGCCCCTTGACTACCCGCCGTAGGTCGTCTTCAACCGTTCAATTCTTAGAACGGCTTACCTGCGGTAGGAGGAAGTAACTTTTGAAAACAATATCCCTTGGTCATTCTAAGCTAATTTATTAAATATTATTACAGATATATACAATTAAATTTTGCCCTCCCGACTAGCCAGTTATGAAAATCTCAAGGGTTAAAGTGGCAAATTAGGCCCGGGAAACGATTTATGAAAAGTGCTTTAAGCAACCATGATATGTGCAATATTTGTTACCAGACTGGGGTCTCTGCAACACAGCGATGTTCCTCGCTGCTGGTCATCGATGTATATCTCGCTGGTGAATCTCTACTTCTCAAGCAACCTCCTCTAGTCAGCATCAGCAACAAAATGCCTGACCAGGCCTCCACTTCTCCCGACCTGTGGGACCAACCGTTCCTCTATTGGTCCATTTAATTTATTATGGACCAATCACAGGTCCTAGACGATTCCATCAGCGAGACTCTCCGCACCTGCTGTTTGCTGACGGGAAAAGCCCGGAGGTACCGTTACTATCCCCAGCCTGACTAGCACCAAACGGTACTTTTTGCCGACGTTCGATAAACATGGTTGCTCACGCGTTTAAATAAACTGACTAAAATATCAGTAAAAATAAATTAAAAGACGCCTATCCTAAATAACGCGCTATAATTTAAACGCGTTTCGATCACTAAAAGCTCTGTCGCCTACAAGATGACGACAGAGCTTTTAGTCGTCGAAACGTTGCGTTTAAATATAAATATTCAAAATCCGTGTGAATACCGAGAATTATTTATTGAACAACTACACCGGGAAAGACTTCAATCTTTGACCCCTTTCACTTGTTCCGCCAATGTTAAACAACTATTTACTATTAAACACACAATATGAAAAGAATCTTTTGAAACATTTAATCAATAGAATGCTTGAATTGATATGTTCTACAATTCTTTTGCGCTAACTTCGGTAGCGAAGACTTCGGATAGTTTTTTGGATGTCGAAGTCTTTGGAAGAGGGTGTACTTTGACAGTGGAACCTGCATAAGAAATGAGAAAGAATATTAGCTCGAAAAATTATTAAATCTGTGTGATAATGGCATGAATTTATAACATCAAATTATTATTAATTACTAAAGTTGTGTAAGAGAATTAATGGTACATAAAAGTCAATTGCGATAATAATTCAGAAAGGGATAAATTGTGACAATTATAATTATAATTAGCGGAAAATCAAAACTGATTCCCGAGACCTTATACACAGAACAAAGCACGTGACCTCACCTTATTTCAGATCGAGTCTTTACTTAGGACTGTCCGACAACCTAGGGTAGTAGTCATCGAGCCAGTCCCAGTTCCATTCGAATCCCTCCTCCACGTCTGGTAGTTTGAAGGCTCGATGTCTAGGTCTCCAGAAAACCTGCAAAAAGTTGCGTAAAAACGCCCACATATTAATCAAATTGCTAATAATGTGAGTAGAGGCGAGTGCGAGTAGCGATAGCAATGAAAGCGACTTGTGAAATGTTTCCCTAGAAACCAACTTTCAATCACCTGCAAAGTCCATTGTTACCACATGAAAACTCTTAGAATAAGTTAATATTTTCTCTGATATTAGCTCGGAAATATTTAATAAAACATAGAATTAAGTGTACTTGTAAAAATTATGAATAATTTTTTATTAATTTTGTCATAGAAATTGTTGTGCTTGTGGAATCCACCACTGGTGGATTACAGAGGGAGAAGGGCGATAACTTCTTTGGTTTTTAATAATATACGACGTAGTAGTTTTTTGTGAAAAACTTGTGCGCAATTCTTGTGTTTGGAGTTTATTAATAAAGAGGTTATATGAACTAGGAATATTACGACCATTCAACATGGCGCAGTCGGCTTTAATTAAAATATATCAACTCTTTTCTCTGCAGAAAATCATATATTGGAACAATAAACCGTTTAGGAATTCTGTCGGTGACAGGAAACCGGAGAACGGAGTCAACGTTAACCTAAACATACGCATACTTGATACTTTCTCTTATAAGTGACATGATTGGCTTGCTTGTTGTAACCACCGATTTGAACGATATCGTTCAATCTTCAAAATGGATAAGTGGCCTGCTGATTTACTCTATGGGGTGAGAGCAGAAGTCATTCTAGCGTCTCAGTCTATTCCTCAAGCCCGAAAACATGATTTATATCAAGTTATTAAGTCATTCGAAAACTACAATGTTGATTTGTAACGTAAAAAAAGAGATTCCCCCCGAAGTGCTGTGAAGGGCGAGGGCGGAAAATAGCTGGTTCACAAGAAGCAACAGTTAGTTACCAGCTGGACTGGTGTTATTGTTAAAACGTGGAGTAAGAAAGCGTTGATTGGTGATGTCTGCAAGAATTCCTGCATCCCGACGCCGAGGCCACTTCTATTGACTGTATGTAATAAAGCTCATGTATACGCACATTCGCGAGGTTTCAACTTTGCTTGATTTGTATAAATAATTAAATTTTTACATGTGTTTATTAAATAGAGCACTTTTCCAGCAAAGTTTGAAGCTGAACCCACACATTTTTTTGTATTCTGACATACCGCAAGGGTAAGCAGGTTACAGAATGTTATGAAAAACCAAAGAAGTTCTTGTCTTTGGAATTCACCAGCGGTGCAACTATCACAACACTATTGAACTAGACTGTGTATTCTCTTCTTTTACTTTTATAACAAGTCAGCCTTGATTGATGAGTAATATTAATATTACATGAAATGAAAGTGGAACTATATGAAGAACGCCACGTACCACATCAACACACAAACCAAGTTTTTATGTCTACTTTGTTGAACTTGCTCTTTGGTATTGAAATTTCTTTCGAACTCTTGAAGTATTTTTACTTTACATGAAAATATTTTCCATTCTTGAAGTAATAAATTATAGTTATCAGAGCGAAAAGATTTGCTAAATTCAGCAAGCATACAGTTAACTTGTTTATTGATTTTACAGTGCAATATTATCAATTATAATTTTAAATGGAAATATTGTAGTATTCAAAATATTATACAATTTTATAGTTTTTATTTACTTTAATTCAATTTGTTGAGCAATTCATTGTATTAAACTTTGAAATATTTAAAGAAATTTTTACTTTAATTTACAATTTATGATTACTTGTGGTGAGCTTACGGTTAAATTAACTATTTGTTGGGCGCCACCTGCAAGAATTGTTCTTGCAGGAAAGGGAAATGCAATATTTAGTTATTAAAAAAAACAATAATTCATTTTCTCAGAATTTATACAAAACGAAAAGCTCTCCAGCCTGCCAGGGATGCATGTAACCCCCTCCCTTTCTCAAGATTAACCGTGGTTTTTCTCGTGGCAAACCGACGCGATACCCGGAAGCATGGAACGCGACTTACCAGGTCTGCAGCTCGGACAGGGTCGACTCCCGTTGGCGGCTATCTGTCTCATCAGCATTCACAGAAAACCGGAAACCCACGTGCAGAACCAAAATCTTTCAGGATCAATTCTCCCTGACCACTCTCACCGACGGTCCAAATTCATCTCCCTGTCCACTCTCATCAACGGTCCACATTCATCTCCTCTACCACTCTCTTGTTCGCAGACTTCTTTCTCTGCCTCCTCAAAACCCTCTCTCCTGGTTGGTCCTTGTGCACACGTGACCCTCTTCCATCTATTTTAGGGCCATATTCTCCCGGTCACTTACCCCTTCCTTGGCCGACCCTGACCTTGCTTGCGGGACTTGCGGATTTTCCAATGCACCCCGCCATTGTCTTGTGTCCGCTGCTCGACCCCGGCAAGCCACATTCCCATGCTTCCAGGCAGTAATTAACAGTTATAAAAAAATATTTTGTACAAATCGATAACGAAAAGCGCACCATATAATATTCCTCCTTTGAAATTGGATGAATGGAGGATCCATTCGAACGATTTCAAAATAATTCGCTTGAAGTTCGCGCATGCTCCCTCGCATCTGGCAAAATACAATCCTGTGATACAATTTAATTTTTTTTTCTATGTGATACTTAATTAGCAGATAGTCCAATTTCTTATAATTCTAAGTAGTTTCCATGACAGTATGTAATCTTAAACAGTACAGCATTACATTCACAAACAAATTAATTAGATATTATATTCAGATTTGAAACAAAATTACAACTAACTCAACAACGAAATGATGAATCATATACAAATCTAAGAGTAACTTACAGCTAACTTATTAACGAAAGGTAGGAATATATACATCTGTAACACTAGCTTATAAATAACTTACAACCGAAGAGAATAATTAAATAAAACCTATAACTAACTTACAACTAACCACAGCAAAATGATATGCATTTACTTATCGATATCTTGTCTCCTAATCTAATATTATATCTTTCATATTATTTAACATCTACACATACTACTGTTCGTATACTACACATACTACTTTTAATTATATGCGCACCGGTCCGTAATGCCTAACCCTTAATTTTAACAATTGAGCGCATCCTAAATATAAGTACTTAATTTTAATTAACCTCCATAATCGTCCTTTAATTACTATAAATGTCATTTTCAATATTTAATCCACCTTTTTTTTTCTTCTTAAATTAAACCTTAAAATCACTCCTGTGAGCGTCTTTTGATAACACGACACATCACCTTTTTTTTTTAGCGTCTGTCGTAATTATAACCTTGTCACTTCTCGTCCCCCTTTTATTGTGTCTGTGGTCATCGGACACTTTCATTATATGTACAAACACCTCACATTAGCTTCTGTACCACTTCGCGCCGTTGCAACCGCATCGCGTAGTCGTGGTTGTCCGCCCGTTCCACTTGTGCGCATCTGGTCGTTGGTCCGCCACGTCTTCCTTTTACATAAGGTGCGAAAATAAGAAGAAAGAAGAACATAGATGAAAGACACCCTCAGTCCTCGAAACCTAATAACCATTGTTGGGGTCGAAAAATCAAGGGTTGGCCAAGAAAGCCTTAGTGACAGTTTTACAGGTGGTTTTGACCAAGCAAGGCCGAATTGAAGAAAAGTAGAACGTGGTAATAGATACCACGTACAGCTCGGGTTCCTGGGTCCGCAAAGCCCAACATGCCTTCGTCACATGCCCTGGGATTATCCTGCCGGCCGCTGACGATGCTTTGATGGTTGGATCCTTCTGGCGAGCCTAGCCTGTAACAATGTCCGGAGGCAAAGGATTATCCGCCGACAGTGCCTCTTCCGGTTTCCTGTCCGAGGCTCCAGCTACTGATACACTCATTATTCAACCAAACAAGCACACAATCCTTGACCTGGTCCTATCCCTAAGTATACTTAATCTACTACAAAACTACAATTAATTACAATATTTTCCGCCACCCTTCTTTACCTGCTACACTTATCTTTTACTACCACTTACTTAACCTACATCTGGCGTCTATATATATTACGTTTACATGCTCTTAATTCAGCCTATTAAGCATGTCATTGCTCCGATGAAGAAGCATCGAGAATGGACTTCCGCCGGGATCAAACATGTAACTACCCTCCATTTTCTGCATAAATGAAGTTAATTTAAAACGGTCCGGCGTTCGTCTTTGGGAAAAATATGAATTTAACCCGTTTAATAATTCACGACCGTTCTGACGTCTTCGCCCCCGAAATAATTTCAGCGTAATTTCTAATCGCTGGGTTAAGCCTTCCCGGCGAACTACCAATTCACTGGCTTCCGAAATCCTAATATACAACTGTTTCCACAAGTCTACTTCAATATCAACAATATTCGCCGCAATTGTGCATTCGTTCATCGCTTCCCTAATTGCCTCTGCTTCACTGACTAGCCGATTAATCACCTGCCCAGTTTCTTCGCGCCTAATTTCTACATCTGCCCCGACAACAACTTCGTCTAATCTGTGTGCAAGACTTTGGCGCTCCTTATTAGCCAAATCGGCTACATCGGTTTTTTGTTCGGCGACCTGTTCGACGTTTATGCCTAAGCCTGTTTCAACTAATTTTTCAAAATCCTCTGTCCTTTCCTGCCCTTCATGACTTATACGCGCGCATTTTTCATTAATTGTATCGCTTTGACTTTGTAACTGGTTCCATTGAACTCGATTTCTTTCCTGAATCTCACTGTTGATCTCCCTAAACTTCTTCTCAGTTGCTTCTTGACAGCTTTTAATCTTGGCCTGCAAACTAGCCTCACTATTTTGAATCAACTTGTTATTTTCGTCACTCTTTCTTTGAATCTGTTCCTGTAAATTAGCCTGACTATTTTGAATCTGTTCCTGTAAATTAGCCTGACTATTTTGAATCAACTTGTTATTTTCGTCATTCTTTCTTTGAATCTGTTCCTGTAATATATATATATATATATATTTTAAAAAATGACACATGAGACTCAAAACTTCAGGACCTCTTACTGGGCCTCTAATAATTTGAAATTAGCCCCAAAAGAATTACATAAAAATACTAATTAAATCTACCATAACATATTATATAAAAAAATTAACAAATCTAGAGTAATCTTACGGTAATAATATTTATATAAATGTTCAAAATATTAGGTTTCTTACATACTATTTTATTTGCTCTGGTACCGTATTAATTGTGCACTTCAGAGTTATTTTCTTTTAAAGAAGAATTTAATCAACAGGTCTTAACACTGTTTCACTTCACTAAATTCCGGCCCACTGCCCACCGGACGCCTCTACAACACTTGATCACGAACTTTACTTCGTCCTACTTATTATCACTCAACTTTACTGTAAAAGTACGTTTATACCAAACGTTGAATATGACATTTTCAACCTTTATTTCGTATAGGCTTTGCTGACTCATCTACTTATTTAATCACGATAATCCTCGGCTGGTCTCCAAAACTAGAATCGCTCCCAAAACACACGGAATGTTTTTCCAAAGGTCAACGTATTTCACACGCTTTACCGGTCATAATAGAGTGGAAACCTTTCCAACCTCTGCATTCTTACGCCACACAATGCTCTGGCCTCAATATTATGCCGACAATAATATTAAAGAGAAATTGTTAACCAAAACTTTATTTAAAAATTGGTGATCCCTACTATATATATATGAAATATAACACAAAATCTGCAATAGTGTTTTCTTTGGTGGTGTGCATCATATAATTACAGATACATTTGTGTGTATGTGAATCTATGTGTTATGAGATGATTGATTATTGAATCATGCATATGATTCATTTAGCAGAGTTTTACTACAACGGCTATTTGACAAACTGTCTTTTTCAAAACTAATTGCAAATATAAATGAATACGATATTGGTACAAGAATTGACATGTGATAATATTGTGAAATTAAACTTCGTGACGGTTTCTGGATTATATATTCGCTTTTGTCTTGAACGTTAATGAGTAAGTTATTGGCGGAACATTAGAAATGTCTTATTAGGGACTTTTGTGAAGCGTTCGTCGAGAATTGCTGAAGATGTTCGGGTAAGGGAAATTCAATAATTAACTCCGCCTTGATGAGAAACTTAATTTATAAACTTTCCAACCAATATCAAACTTGCATTTTCTACTCTACTGGTATTTAGGGGAGGGCTTATTCTAGGTCAGCTAATTAAACAAACAAATGGGATACTGTAATACATGAGATGAATTGTTAAATATGCATGCATACATATTAAAAGTAATTTTGAAAGTAATATTTACTGGGTATTAATAAAGGGCATTAAATGTAAGTAAAAATTTTATGCAGAATTACTTTTTTTTATTTTTCATTGCAGACGAGACGATTCAACGGTCGGTGGCCACGTGTATGTTTGAGAATTTACCAGGACAAATGTGTTATTTTATAATCGAATAGGCAATTATGTGGAATCTGTAATTATCTTGTGATCCGTGAGGAAAGGAACATTAACAAAGATGACAAATGTTTATTCTAATTTCAAAATAGAGAATATATTTTTTAATGTTCAGCAATCTCCATTTACAGTTCATTAATTAATATTTAATATAATAAATTCCTCGTGTGTATTGGAACGTGGACTATAAAAGGCATAGGAGGTATAGTAAAGCGAAGTGTGTTGGTTATTATCGCCATATTGCTGACATTAGGAGTAGTGAAAATGATTCCTAGTTTTCGAATCATCATTCAGTGTGAGATAGACAAGAAAACCCTAAGGAATAGAATTTATCATAATAAATTATGATCAGAGTGCTCCTGTGCATAATTTATCCGTAGCCACAACAGTTTGAAATTTACACATTAAGGGATAACTTTGGAAGGTTTTGCATTGAGTTAACGTAGTGTTTGTTGCTTAAACACCATGACATAATTTAAGGAAAGTTCAATTACAGAAATGGAAACTAGTAAATGAACTGACGTGAGACTAGTTTTCGTGTTTTCTTGGAAAAACTTGTTGCAGGGGCAAAATTAAATAATTCCAGAGAATCTAGCGCTATCATTAGGCTATGTGATGAAAGAAGAAGCTCTAATGTCTATAAATGGGGGAGTATAGGCGTCACAGAGAGGAAATGCATGCATGTTCAGAAAGTAAGTGTACTGTGACCAACGCGGGCTGTGATTTTTTGTTTTTTGTGCGTTAGCTACACTTGGTGGTACAGGGGATCTCCTTACAGAACGAGCATCGCAGAAACACGATATGAGGTAAACTCACGTAGTAGTGTCCAGTTGTGTGAAAAATGTCGATAAGTGCGAGACACGTTCTGTGATTTGAGCGACTTATTTGGAAGGTGAGGATTTTCTGCGCTCCGTTGTGACTGGAGTAGAAACGTGGGTGGGTGGTCAAAAACACAGTCGTGACTGTGGCGTCACACCAATTCTCCATCTGCCAAAAATTCAAACCCCAAGTTTGGGCAAAAAATTATGTGTCCTCAGTGTCTTGGAACCGAAAAGGCATAATTTTGGTCGAATTTCGGCGACACGGGGAGAAAATAAATGCACAACGATATTGTGAGACCCTAAAAAACTCCAAAGGAGCATTCAAAACAAAAGGATGGAATTCGGACGAGAGTAGTGTGCGACAACGCGCACCATGACACAACATTAGCCACCAAGGCGATCTTGGACTCATCTGGTTCGTATGTTTTGAACCACCCCCTGTATTCCTCTGACTTGGCTCCTTCAGATTATCATCTTTTCACCTCCCTGAAGACACATATGGATGGAATTACATTTTAAACTGTCGAGCAGGAGCAGAAAGAGGTTCAGAAATGGCGAAAGGGGCTGGCGGGAGAGTTCTTCGAGGATGATATAAAGAAGCATGTGTCACAGCTCACCACATACATTGAAAAATAGTCAATAAGTGTATCAACAGTATCCTGTTTTTTTTTTCAAATACCCTTTTTCTAAAAATTAAAAAATGTAGTAATAAAAAAATTTAACTTTTAAATTACCTATGCAGAAGGAATTCTAATTCCATTGTAACCCATCAGCGCCTTTAGAGAAGATTAAATACTCCCCCAAAAAATATTATCCTAAATATTCTCGAAAAACTATAGTCGGCCATCTAATAGAGAAAAAAAATACAAGTACTGTCTTAAGAGAATTAATAATACTCCCGGTGCCCTAAGCGAGTCATATTATTTTCATATCTCATGAGTTATAAAATACGCCCGTTACCATTTCGAGTAAAACACTCCCGGTACCTTAAAATACGCGTAATCAAAATCATTTCCCATACCTTATAATCAAAATTATTTCCCAAACCTTATCAGAGCCAATGTTATTTTCGTTTCTTTAAGACTGTTAAAATCACTCTTAAATGCTAAGTTAATTGAAAATACTCAATTAATAATTTTAAAAATAGTTACTTTACGTTAAGAGAACCAAAATGAGACCCGAACCCTAATAGAGTAAATAATAATTTCCGATTAAATTACCCCTTTCACTTCAATAAATAGTTCTTGGTATTCACACGGGTTTTGCATATTTATATTTTGTGGCAAGCCCCTTGACTACCCGCCGTAGGTCGTCTTCAACCGTTCAATTCTTAGAACGGCTTACCTGCGGTAGGAGGAAGTAACTTTTGAAAACAATATCCCTTGGTCATTCTAAGCTAATTTATTAAATATTATTACAGATATATACAATTAAATTTTGCCCTCCCGACTAGCCAGTTATGAAAATCTCAAGGGTTAAAGTGGCAAATTAGGCCCGGGAAACGATTTATGAAAAGTGCTTTAAGCAACCATGATATGTGCAATATTTGTTACCAGACTGGGGTCTCTGCAACACAGCGATGTTCCTCGCTGCTGGTCATCGATGTATATCTCGCTGGTGAATCTCTACTTCTCAAGCAACCTCCTCTAGTCAGCATCAGCAACAGAATGCCTGACCAGGCCTCCACTTCTCCCGACCTGTGGGACCAACCGTTCCTCTATTGGTCCATTTAATTTATTATGGACCAATCACAGGTCCTAGACGATTCCATCAGCGAGACTCTCCGCACCTGCTGTTTGCTGACGGGAAAAGCCCGGAGGTACCGTTACTATCCCCAGCCTGACTAGCACCAAACGGTACTTTTTGCCGACGTTCGATAAACATGGTTGCTCACGCGTTTAAATAAACTGACTAAAATATCAGTAAAAATAAATTAAAAGACGCCTATCCTAAATAACGCGCTATAATTTAAACGCGTTTCGATCACTAAAAGCTCTGTCGCCTACAAGATGACGACAGAGCTTTTAGTCGTCGAAACGTTGCGTTTAAATATAAATATTCAAAATCCGTGTGAATACCGAGAATTATTTATTGAACAACTACACCGGGAAAGACTTCAATCTTTGACCCCTTTCACTTGTTCCGCCAATGTTAAACAACTATTTACTATCAAACACACAATATGAAAAGAATCTTTTGAAACATTTAATCAATAGAATGCTTGAATTGATATGTTCTACAATTCTTTTGCGCTAACTTCGGTAGCGAAGACTTCGGATAGTTTTTTGGATGTCGAAGTCTTTGGAAGAGGGTGTACTTTGACAGTGGAACCTGCATAAGAAATGAGAAAGAATATTAGCTCGAAAAATTATTAAATCTGTGTGATAATGGCATGAATTTATAACATCAAATTATTATTAATTACTAAAGTTGTGTAAGAGAATTAATGGTACATAAAAGTCAATTGCGATAATAATTCAGAAAGGGATAAATTGTGACAATTATAATTATAATTAGCGGAAAATCAAAACTGATTCCCGAGACCTTATACACAGAACAAAGCACGTGACCTCACCTTATTTCAGATCGAGTCTTTACTTAGGACTGTCCGACAACCTAGGGTAGTAGTCATCGAGCCAGTCCCAGTTCCATTCGAATCCCTCCTCCACGTCTGGTAGTTTGAAGGCTCGATGTCTAGGTCTCCAGAAAACCTGCAAAAAGTTGCGTAAAAACGCCCACATATTAATCAAATTGCTAATAATGTGAGTAGAGGCGAGTGCGAGTAGCGATAGCAATGAAAGCGACTTGTGAAATGTTTCCCTAGAAACCAACTTTCAATCACCTGCAAAGTCCATTGTTACCACATGAAAACTCTTAGAATAAGTTAATATTTTCTCTGATATTAGCTCGGAAATATTTAATAAAACATAGAATTAAGTGTACTTGTAAAAATTATGAATAATTTTTTATTAATTTTGTCATAGAAATTGTTGTGCTTGTGGAATCCACCACTGGTGGATTACAGAGGGAGAAGGGCGATAACTTCTTTGGTTTTTAATAATATACGACGTAGTAGTTTTTTGTGAAAAACTTGTGCGCAATTCTTGTGTTTGGAGTTTATTAATAAAGAGGTTATATGAACTAGGAATATTACGACCATTCAACATGGCGCAGTCGGCTTTAATTAAAATATATCAACTCTTTTCTCTGCAGAAAATCATATATTGGAACAATAAACCGTTTAGGAATTCTGTCGGTGACAGGAAACCGGAGAACGGAGTCAACGTTAACCTAAACATACGCATACTTGATACTTTCTCTTATAAGTGACATGATTGGCTTGCTTGTTGTAACCACCGATTTGAACGATATCGTTCAATCTTCAAAATGGATAAGTGGCCTGCTGATTTACTCTATGGGGTGAGAGCAGAAGTCATTCTAGCGTCTCAGTCTATTCCTCAAGCCCGAAAACATGATTTATATCAAGTTATTAAGTCATTCGAAAACTACAATGTTGATTTGTAACGTAAAAAAAGAGATTCCCCCCGAAGTGCTGTGAAGGGCGAGGGCGGACAATAGCTGGTTCACAAGAAGCAACAGTTAGTTACCAGCTGGACTGGTGTTATTGTTAAAACGTGGAGTAAGAAAGCGTTGATTGGTGATGTCTGCAAGAATTCCTGCATCCCGACGCCGAGGCCACTTCTATTGACTGTATGTAATAAAGCTCATGTATACGCACATTCGCGAGGTTTCAACTTTGCTTGATTTGTATAAATAATTAAATTTTTACATGTGTTTATTAAATAGAGCACTTTTCCAGCAAAGTTTGAAGCTGAACCCACACATTTTTTTGTATTCTGACATACCGCAAGGGTAAGCAGGTTACAGAATGTTATGAAAAACCAAAGAAGTTCTTGTCTTTGGAATTCACCAGCGGTGCAACTATCACAACACTATTGAACTAGACTGTGTATTCTCTTCTTTTACTTTTATAACAAGTCAGCCTTGATTGATGAGTAATATTAATATTACATGAAATGAAAGTGGAACTATATGAAGAACGCCACGTACCACATCAACACACAAACCAAGTTTTTATGTCTACTTTGTTGAACTTGCTCTTTGGTATTGAAATTTCTTTCGAACTCTTGAAGTATTTTTACTTTACATGAAAATATTTTCCATTCTTGAAGTAATAAATTATAGTTATCAGAGCGAAAAGATTTGCTAAATTCAGCAAGCATACAGTTAACTTGTTTATTGATTTTACAGTGCAATATTATCAATTATAATTTTAAATGGAAATATTGTAGTATTCAAAATATTATACAATTTTATAGTTTTTATTTACTTTAATTCAATTTGTTGAGCAATTCATTGTATTAAACTTTGAAATATTTAAAGAAATTTTTACTTTAATTTACAATTTATGATTACTTGTGGTGAGCTTACGGTTAAATTAACTATTTGTTGGGCGCCACCTGCAAGAATTGTTCTTGCAGGAAAGGGAAATGCAATATTTAGTTATTAAAAAAAACAATAATTCATTTTCACAGAATTTATACAAAACGAAAAGCTCTCCAGCCTGCCAGGGATGCATGTAACCCCCTCCCTTTCTCAAGATTAACCGTGGTTTTTCTCGTGGCAAACCGACGCGATACCCGGAAGCATGGAACGCGACTTACCAGGTCTGCAGCTCGGACAGGGTCGACTCCCGTTGGCGGCTATCTGTCTCATCAGCATTCACAGAAAACCGGAAACCCACGTGCAGAACCAAAATCTTTCAGGATCAATTCTCCCTGACCACTCTCACCGACGGTCCAAATTCATCTCCCTGTCCACTCTCATCAACGGTCCACATTCATCTCCTCTACCACTCTCTTGTTCGCAGACTTCTTTCTCTGCCTCCTCAAAACCCTCTCTCCTGGTTGGTCCTTGTGCACACGTGACCCTCTTCCATCTATTTTAGGGCCATATTCTCCCGGTCACTTACCCCTTCCTTGGCCGACCCTGACCTTGCTTGCGGGACTTGCGGATTTTCCAATGCACCCCGCCATTGTCTTGTGTCCGCTGCTCGACCCCGGCAAGCCACATTCCCATGCTTCCAGGCAGTAATTAACAGTTATAAAAAAATATTTTGTACAAATCGATAACGAAAAGCGCACCATATAATATTCCTCCTTTGAAATTGGATGAATGGAGGATCCATTCGAACGATTTCAAAATAATTCGCTAGAAGTTCGCGCATGCTCCCTCGCATCTGGCAAAATACAATCCTGTGATACAATTTAATTTTTTTTCTATGTGATACTTAATTAGCAGATAGTCCAATTTCTTATAATTCTAAGTAGTTTCCATGACAGTATGTAATCTTAAACAGTACAGCATTACATTCACAAACAAATTAATTAGATATTATATTCAGATTTGAAACAAAATTACAACTAACTCAACAACGAAATGATGAATCATATACAAATCTAAGAGTAACTTACAGCTAACTTATTAACGAAAGGTAGGAATATATACATCTGTAACACTAGCTTATAAATAACTTACAACCGAAGAGAATAATTAAATAAAACCTATAACTAACTTACAACTAACCACAGCAAAATGATATGCATTTACTTATCGATATCTTGTCTCCTAATCTAATATTATATCTTTCATATTATTTAACATCTACACATACTACTGTTCGTATACTACACATACTACTTTTAATTATATGCGCACCGGTCCGTAATGCCTAACCCTTAATTTTAACAATTGAGCGCATCCTAAATATAAGTACTTAATTTTAATTAACCTCCATAATCGTCCTTTAATTACTATAAATGTCATTTTCAATATTTAATCCACCTTTTTTTTTCTTCTTAAATTAAACCTTAAAATCACTCCTGTGAGCGTCTTTTGATAACACGACACATCACCTTTTTTTTTTTTTAGCGTCTGTCGTAATTATAACCTTGTCACTTCTCGTCCCCCTTTTATTGTGTCTGTGGTCATCGGACACTTTCATTATATGTACAAACACCTCACATTAGCTTCTGTACCACTTCGCGCCGTTGCAACCGCATCGCGTAGTCGTGGTTGTCCGCCCGTTCCACTTGTGCGCATCTGGTCGTTGGTCCGCCACGTCTTCCTTTTACATAAGGTGCGAAAATAAGAAGAAAGAAGAACATAGATGAAAGACACCCTCAGTCCTCGAAACCTAATAACCATTGTTGGGGTCGAAAAATCAAGGGTTGGCCAAGAAAGCCTTAGTGACAGTTTTACAGGTGGTTTTGACCAAGCAAGGCCGAATTGAAGAAAAGTAGAACGTGGTAATAGATACCACGTACAGCTCGGGTTCCTGGGTCCGCAAAGCCCAACATGCCTTCGTCACATGCCCTGGGATTATCCTGCCGGCCGCTGACGATGCTTTGATGGTTGGATCCTTCTGGCGAGCCTAGCCTGTAACAATGTCTGGAGGCAAAGGATTATCCGCCGACAGTGCCTCTTCCGGTTTCCTGTCCGAGGCTCCAGCTACTGGTACACTCATTATTCAACCAAACAAGCACACAATACTTGACCTAGCCCTATCCCTAAGTATACTTAATCTACTACAAAACTACAATTAATTACAATATTTTCCGCCACCCTTCTTTACCTGCTACACTTATCTTTTACTACCACTTACTTAACCTACATCTGGCGTCGATATATATTACGTTTACATGCTCTTAATTCAGCCTATTAAGCATGTCATTGCTCCGATGAAGAAGCATCGAGAATGGACTTCCGCCGGGATCAAACATGTAACTACCCTCCATTTTCTGCATAAATGAAGTTAATTTAAAACGGTCCGGCGTTCGTCTTTGGGAAAAATATGAATTTAACCCGTTTAATAATTCACGACCGTTCTGACGTCTTCGCCCCCGAAATAATTTCAGCGTAATTTCTAATCGCTGGGTTAAGCCTTCCCGGCGAACTACCAATTCACTGGCTTCCGAAATCCTAATATACAACTGTTTCCACAAGTCTACTTCAATATCAACAATATTCGCCGCAATTGTGCATTCGTTCATCTCTTCCCTAATTGCCTCTGCTTCACTGACTAGCCGATTGATCACCTGCCCAGTTTCTTCGCGCCTAATTTCTACATCTGCCCCGACAACAACTTCGTCTAATCTGTGTGCAAGACTTTGGCGCTCCTTATTAGCCAAATCGGCTACATCGGTTTTTTGTTCGGCGACCTGTTCGACGTTTATGCCTAAGCCTGTTTCAACTAATTTTTCAAAATCCTCTGTCCTTTCCTGCCCTTCATGACTTATACGCGCGCATTTTTCATTAATTGTATCGCTTTGACTTTGTAACTGGTTCCATTGAACTCGATTTCTTTCCTGAATCTCACTGTTGATCTCCCTAAACTTCTTCTCAGTTGCTTCTTGACAGCTTTTAATCTTGGCCTGCAAACTAGCCTCACTATTTTGAATCAACTTGTTATTTTCGTCACTCTTTCTTTGAATCTGTTCCTGTAAATTAGCCTGACTATTTTGAATCTGTTCCTGTAAATTAGCCTGACTATTTTGAATCAACTTGTTATTTTCGTCATTCTTTCTTTGAATCTGTTCCTGTAATATATATATATATATATATTTTAAAAAATGACACATGAGACTCAAAACTTCAGGACCTCTTACTGGGCCTCTAATAATTTGAAATTAGCCCCAAAAGAATTACATAAAAATACTAATTAAATCTACCATAACATATTATATAAAAAAATTAACAAATCTAGAGTAATCTTACGGTAATAATATTTATATAAATGTTCAAAATATTAGGTTTCTTACATACTATTTTATTTGCTCTGGTACCGTATTAATTGTGCACTTCAGAGTTATTTTCTTTTAAAGAAGAATTTAATCAACAGGTCTTAACACTGTTTCACTTCACTAAATTCCGGCCCACTGCCCACCGGACGCCTCTACAACACTTGATCACGAACTTTACTTCGTCCTACTTATTATCACTCAACTTTACTGTAAAAGTACGTTTATACCAAACGTTGAATATGACATTTTCAACCTTTATTTCGTATAGGCTTTGCTGACTCATCTACTTATTTAATCACGATAATCCTCGGCTGGTCTCCAAAACTAGAATCGCTCCCAAAACACACGGAATGTTTTTCCAAAGGTCAACGTATTTCACACGCTTTACCGGTCATAATAGAGTGGAAACCTTTCCAACCTCTGCATTCTTACGCCACACAATGCTCTGGCCTCAATATTATGCCGACAATAATATTAAAGAGAAATTGTTAACCAAAACTTTATTTAAAAATTGGTGATCCCTACTATATATATATGAAATATAACACAAAATCTGCAATAGTGTTTTCTTTGGTGGTGTGCATCATATAATTACAGATACATTTGTGTGTATGTGAATCTATGTGTTATGAGATGATTGATTATTGAATCATGCATATGATTCATTTAGCAGAGTTTTACTACAACGGCTATTTGACAAACTGTCTTTTTCAAAACTAATTGCAAATATAAATGAATACGATATTGGTACAAGAATTGACATGTGATAATATTGTGAAATTAAACTTCGTGACGGTTTCTGGATTATATATTCGCTTTTGTCTTGAACGTTAATGAGTAAGTTATTGGCGGAACATTAGAAATGTCTTATTAGGGACTTTTGTGAAGCGTTCGTCGAGAATTGCTGAAGATGTTCGGGTAAGGGAAATTCAATAATTAACTCCGCCTTGATGAGAAACTTAATTTATAAACTTTCCAACCAATATCAAACTTGCATTTTCTACTCTACTGGTATTTAGGGGAGGGCTTATTCTAGGTCAGCTAATTAAACAAACAAATGGGATACTGTAATACATGAGATGAATTGTTAAATATGCATGCATACATATTAAAAGTAATTTTGAAAGTAATATTTACTGGGTATTAATAAAGGGCATTAAATGTAAGTAAAAATTTTATGCAGAATTACTTTTTTTTATTTTTCATTGCAGACGAGACGATTCAACGGTCGGTGGCCACGTGTATGTTTGAGAATTTACCAGGACAAATGTGTTATTTTATAATCGAATAGGCAATTATGTGGAATCTGTAATTATCTTGTGATCCGTGAGGAAAGGAACATTAACAAAGATGACAAATGTTTATTCTAATTTCAAAATAGAGAATATATTTTTTAATGTTCAGCAATCTCCATTTACAGTTCATTAATTAATATTTAATATAATAAATTCCTCGTGTGTATTGGAACGTGGACTATAAAAGGCATAGGAGGTATAGTAAAGCGAAGTGTGTTGGTTATTATCGCCATATTGCTGACATTAGGAGTAGTGAAAATGATTCCTAGTTTTCGAATCATCATTCAGTGTGAGATAGACAAGAAAACCCTAAGGAATAGAATTTATCATAATAAATTATGATCAGAGTGCTCCTGTGCATAATTTATCCGTAGCCACAACAGTTTGAAATTTACACATTAAGGGATAACTTTGGAAGGTTTTGCATTGAGTTAACGTAGTGTTTGTTGCTTAAACACCATGACATAATTTAAGGAAAGTTCAATTACAGAAATGGAAACTAGTAAATGAACTGACGTGAGACTAGTTTTCGTGTTTTCTTGGAAAAACTTGTTGCAGGGGCAAAATTAAATAATTCCAGAGAATCTAGCGCTATCATTAGGCTATGTGATGAAAGAAGAAGCTCTAATGTCTATAAATGGGGGAGTATAGGCGTCACAGAGAGGAAATGCATGCATGTTCAGAAAGTAAGTGTACTGTGACCAACGCGGGCTGTGATTTTTTGTTTTTTGTGCGTTAGCTACACTTGGTGGTACAGGGGATCTCCTTACAGAACGAGCATCGCAGAAACACGATATGAGGTAAACTCACGTAGTAGTGTCCAGTTGTGTGAAAAATGTCGATAAGTGCGAGACACGTGCTGTGATTTGAGCGACTTATTTGGAAGGTGAGGATTTTCTGCGCTCCGTTGTGACTGGAGTAGAAACGTGGGTGGGTGGTCAAAAACACAGTCGTGACTGTGGCGTCACACCAATTCTCCATCTGCCAAAAATTCAAACCCCAAGTTTGGGCAAAAAATTATGTGTCCTCAGTGTCTTGGAACCGAAAAGGCATAATTTTGGTCGAATTTCGGCGACACGGGGAGAAAATAAATGCACAACGATATTGTGAGACCCTAAAAAACTCCAAAGGAGCATTCAAAACAAAAGGATGGAATTCGGACGAGAGTAGTGTGCGACAACGCGCACCATGACACAACATTAGCCACCAAGGCGATCTTGGACTCATCTGGTTCGTATGTTTTGAACCACCCCCTGTATTCCTCTGACTTGGCTCCTTCAGATTATCATCTTTTCACCTCCCTGAAGACACATATGGATGGAATTACATTTTAAACTGTCGAGCAGGAGCAGAAAGAGGTTCAGAAATGGCGAAAGGGGCTGGCGGGAGAGTTCTTCGAGGATGATATAAAGAAGCATGTGTCACAGCTCACCACATACATTGAAAAATAGTCAATAAGTGTATCAACAGTATCCTGTTTTTTTTTTCAAATACCCTTTTTCTAAAAATTAAAAAATGTAGTAATAAAAAAATTTAACTTTTAAATTACCTATGCAGAAGGAATTCTAATTCCATTGTAACCCATCAGCGCCTTTAGAGAAGATTAAATACTCCCCCAAAAAATATTATCCTAAATATTCTCGAAAAACTATAGTCGGCCATCTAATAGAGAAAAAAAATACAAGTACTGTCTTAAGAGAATTAATAATACTCCCGGTGCCCTAAGCGAGTCATATTATTTTCATATCTCATGAGTTATAAAATACGCCCGTTACCATTTCGAGTAAAACACTCCCGGTACCTTAAAATACGCGTAATCAAAATCATTTCCCATACCTTATAATCAAAATTATTTCCCAAACCTTATCAGAGCCAATGTTATTTTCGTTTCTTTAAGACTGTTAAAATCACTCTTAAATGCTAAGTTAATTGAAAATACTCAATTAATAATTTTAAAAATAGTTACTTTACGTTAAGAGAACCAAAATGAGACCCGAACCCTAATAGAGTAAATAATAATTTCCGATTAAATTACCCCTTTCACTTCAATAAATAGTTCTTGGTATTCACACGGGTTTTGCATATTTATATTTTGTGGCAAGCCCCTTGACTACCCGCCGTAGGTCGTCTTCAACCGTTCAATTCTTAGAACGGCTTACCTGCGGTAGGAGGAAGTAACTTTTGAAAACAATATCCCTTGGTCATTCTAAGCTAATTTATTAAATATTATTACAGATATATACAATTAAATTTTGCCCTCCCGACTAGCCAGTTATGAAAATCTCAAGGGTTAAAGTGGCAAATTAGGCCCGGGAAACGATTTATGAAAAGTGCTTTAAGCAACCATGATATGTGCAATATTTGTTACCAGACTGGGGTCTCTGCAACACAGCGATGTTCCTCGCTGCTGGTCATCGATGTATATCTCGCTGGTGAATCTCTACTTCTCAAGCAACCTCCTCTAGTCAGCATCAGCAACAGAATGCCTGACCAGGCCTCCACTTCTCCCGACCTGTGGGACCAACCGTTCCTCTATTGGTCCATTTAATTTATTATGGACCAATCACAGGTCCTAGACGATTCCATCAGCGAGACTCTCCGCACCTGCTGTTTGCTGACGGGAAAAGCCCGGAGGTACCGTTACTATCCCCAGCCTGACTAGCACCAAACGGTACTTTTTGCCGACGTTCGATAAACATGGTTGCTCACGCGTTTAAATAAACTGACTAAAATATCAGTAAAAATAAATTAAAAGACGCCTATCCTAAATAACGCGCTATAATTTAAACGCGTTTCGATCACTAAAAGCTCTGTCGCCTACAAGATGACGACAGAGCTTTTAGTCGTCGAAACGTTGCGTTTAAATATAAATATTCAAAATCCGTGTGAATACCGAGAATTATTTATTGAACAACTACACCGGGAAAGACTTCAATCTTTGACCCCTTTCACTTGTTCCGCCAATGTTAAACAACTATTTACTATCAAACACACAATATGTAAAGAATCTTTTGAAACATTTAATCAATAGAATGCTTGAATTGATATGTTCTACAATTCTTTTGCGCTAACTTCGGTAGCGAAGACTTCGGATAGTTTTTTGGATGTCGAAGTCTTTGGAAGAGGGTGTACTTTGACAGTGGAACCTGCATAAGAAATGAGAAAGAATATTAGCTCGAAAAATTATTAAATCTGTGTGATAATGGCATGAATTTATAACATCAAATTATTATTAATTACTAAAGTTGTGTAAGAGAATTAATGGTACATAAAAGTCAATTGCGATAATAATTCAGAAAGGGATAAATTGTGACAATTATAATTATAATTAGCGGAAAATCAAAACTGATTCCCGAGACCTTATACACAGAACAAAGCACGTGACCTCACCTTATTTCAGATCGAGTCTTTACTTAGGACTGTCCGACAACCTAGGGTAGTAGTCATCGAGCCAGTCCCAGTTCCATTCGAATCCCTCCTCCACGTCTGGTAGTTTGAAGGCTCGATGTCTAGGTCTCCAGAAAACCTGCAAAAAGTTGCGTAAAAACGCCCACATATTAATCAAATTGCTAATAATGTGAGTAGAGGCGAGTGCGAGTAGCGATAGCAATGAAAGCGACTTGTGAAATGTTTCCCTAGAAACCAACTTTCAATCACCTGCAAAGTCCATTGTTACCACATGAAAACTCTTAGAATAAGTTAATATTTTCTCTGATATTAGCTCGGAAATATTTAATAAAACATAGAATTAAGTGTACTTGTAAAAATTATGAATAATTTTTTATTAATTTTGTCATAGAAATTGTTGTGCTTGTGGAATCCACCACTGGTGGATTACAGAGGGAGAAGGGCGATAACTTCTTTGGTTTTTAATAATATACGACGTAGTAGTTTTTTGTGAAAAACTTGTGCGCAATTCTTGTGTTTGGAGTTTATTAATAAAGAGGTTATATGAACTAGGAATATTACGACCATTCAACATGGCGCAGTCGGCTTTAATTAAAATATATCAACTCTTTTCTCTGCAGAAAATCATATATTGGAACAATAAACCGTTTAGGAATTCTGTCGGTGACAGGAAACCGGAGAACGGAGTCAACGTTAACCTAAACATACGCATACTTGATACTTTCTCTTATAAGTGACATGATTGGCTTGCTTGTTGTAACCACCGATTTGAACGATATCGTTCAATCTTCAAAATGGATAAGTGGCCTGCTGATTTACTCTATGGGGTGAGAGCAGAAGTCATTCTAGCGTCTCAGTCTATTCCTCAAGCCCGAAAACATGATTTATATCAAGTTATTAAGTCATTCGAAAACTACAATGTTGATTTGTAACGTAAAAAAAGAGATTCCCCCCGAAGTGCTGTGAAGGGCGAGGGCGGACAATAGCTGGTTCACAAGAAGCAACAGTTAGTTACCAGCTGGACTGGTGTTATTGTTAAAACGTGGAGTAAGAAAGCGTTGATTGGTGATGTCTGCAAGAATTCCTGCATCCCGACGCCGAGGCCACTTCTATTGACTGTATGTAATAAAGCTCATGTATACGCACATTCGCGAGGTTTCAACTTTGCTTGATTTGTATAAATAATTAAATTTTTACATGTGTTTATTAAATAGAGCACTTTTCCAGCAAAGTTTGAAGCTGAACCCACACATTTTTTTGTATTCTGACATACCGCAAGGGTAAGCAGGTTACAGAATGTTATGAAAAACCAAAGAAGTTCTTGTCTTTGGAATTCACCAGCGGTGCAACTATCACAACACTATTGAACTAGACTGTGTATTCTCTTCTTTTACTTTTATAACAAGTCAGCCTTGATTGATGAGTAATATTAATATTACATGAAATGAAAGTGGAACTATATGAAGAACGCCACGTACCACATCAACACACAAACCAAGTTTTTATGTCTACTTTGTTGAACTTGCTCTTTGGTATTGAAATTTCTTTCGAACTCTTGAAGTATTTTTACTTTACATGAAAATATTTTCCATTCTTGAAGTAATAAATTATAGTTATCAGAGCGAAAAGATTTGCTAAATTCAGCAAGCATACAGTTAACTTGTTTATTGATTTTACAGTGCAATATTATCAATTATAATTTTAAATGGAAATATTGTAGTATTCAAAATATTATACAATTTTATAGTTTTTATTTACTTTAATTCAATTTGTTGAGCAATTCATTGTATTAAACTTTGAAATATTTAAAGAAATTTTTACTTTAATTTACAATTTATGATTACTTGTGGTGAGCTTACGGTTAAATTAACTATTTGTTGGGCGCCACCTGCAAGAATTGTTCTTGCAGGAAAGGGAAATGCAATATTTAGTTATTAAAAAAAACAATAATTCATTTTCACAGAATTTATACAAAACGAAAAGCTCTCCAGCCTGCCAGGGATGCATGTAACCCCCTCCCTTTCTCAAGATTAACCGTGGTTTTTCTCGTGGCAAACCGACGCGATACCCGGAAGCATGGAACGCGACTTACCAGGTCTGCAGCTCGGACAGGGTCGACTCCCGTTGGCGGCTATCTGTCTCATCAGCATTCACAGAAAACCGGAAACCCACGTGCAGAACCAAAATCTTTCAGGATCAATTCTCCCTGACCACTCTCACCGACGGTCCAAATTCATCTCCCTGTCCACTCTCATCAACGGTCCACATTCATCTCCTCTACCACTCTCTTGTTCGCAGACTTCTTTCTCTGCCTCCTCAAAACCCTCTCTCCTGGTTGGTCCTTGTGCACACGTGACCCTCTTCCATCTATTTTAGGGCCATATTCTCCCGGTCACTTACCCCTTCCTTGGCCGACCCTGACCTTGCTTGCGGGACTTGCGGATTTTCCAATGCACCCCGCCATTGTCTTGTGTCCGCTGCTCGACCCCGGCAAGCCACATTCCCATGCTTCCAGGCAGTAATTAACAGTTATAAAAAAATATTTTGTACAAATCGATAACGAAAAGCGCACCATATAATATTCCTCCTTTGAAATTGGATGAATGGAGGATCCATTCGAACGATTTCAAAATAATTCGCTAGAAGTTCGCGCATGCTCCCTCGCATCTGGCAAAATACAATCCTGTGATACAATTTAATTTTTTTTCTATGTGATACTTAATTAGCAGATAGTCCAATTTCTTATAATTCTAAGTAGTTTCCATGACAGTATGTAATCTTAAACAGTACAGCATTACATTCACAAACAAATTAATTAGATATTATATTCAGATTTGAAACAAAATTACAACTAACTCAACAACGAAATGATGAATCATATACAAATCTAAGAGTAACTTACAGCTAACTTATTAACGAAAGGTAGGAATATATACATCTGTAACACTAGCTTATAAATAACTTACAACCGAAGAGAATAATTAAATAAAACCTATAACTAACTTACAACTAACCACAGCAAAATGATATGCATTTACTTATCGATATCTTGTCTCCTAATCTAATATTATATCTTTCATATTATTTAACATCTACACATACTACTGTTCGTATACTACACATACTACTTTTAATTATATGCGCACCGGTCCGTAATGCCTAACCCTTAATTTTAACAATTGAGCGCATCCTAAATATAAGTACTTAATTTTAATTAACCTCCATAATCGTCCTTTAATTACTATAAATGTCATTTTCAATATTTAATCCACCTTTTTTTTTCTTCTTAAATTAAACCTTAAAATCACTCCTGTGAGCGTCTTTTGATAACACGACACATCACCTTTTTTTTTTTTTAGCGTCTGTCGTAATTATAACCTTGTCACTTCTCGTCCCCCTTTTATTGTGTCTGTGGTCATCGGACACTTTCATTATATGTACAAACACCTCACATTAGCTTCTGTACCACTTCGCGCCGTTGCAACCGCATCGCGTAGTCGTGGTTGTCCGCCCGTTCCACTTGTGCGCATCTGGTCGTTGGTCCGCCACGTCTTCCTTTTACATAAGGTGCGAAAATAAGAAGAAAGAAGAACATAGATGAAAGACACCCTCAGTCCTCGAAACCTAATAACCATTGTTGGGGTCGAAAAATCAAGGGTTGGCCAAGAAAGCCTTAGTGACAGTTTTACAGGTGGTTTTGACCAAGCAAGGCCGAATTGAAGAAAAGTAGAACGTGGTAATAGATACCACGTACAGCTCGGGTTCCTGGGTCCGCAAAGCCCAACATGCCTTCGTCACATGCCCTGGGATTATCCTGCCGGCCGCTGACGATGCTTTGATGGTTGGATCCTTCTGGCGAGCCTAGCCTGTAACAATGTCTGGAGGCAAAGGATTATCCGCCGACAGTGCCTCTTCCGGTTTCCTGTCCGAGGCTCCAGCTACTGGTACACTCATTATTCAACCAAACAAGCACACAATACTTGACCTAGCCCTATCCCTAAGTATACTTAATCTACTACAAAACTACAATTAATTACAATATTTTCCGCCACCCTTCTTTACCTGCTACACTTATCTTTTACTACCACTTACTTAACCTACATCTGGCGTCTATATATATTACGTTTACATGCTCTTAATTCAGCCTATTAAGCATGTCATTGCTCCGATGAAGAAGCATCGAGAATGGACTTCCGCCGGGATCAAACATGTAACTACCCTCCATTTTCTGCATAAATGAAGTTAATTTAAAACGGTCCGGCGTTCGTCTTTGGGAAAAATATGAATTTAACCCGTTTAATAATTCACGACCGTTCTGACGTCTTCGCCCCCGAAATAATTTCAGCGTAATTTCTAATCGCTGGGTTAAGCCTTCCCGGCGAACTACCAATTCACTGGCTTCCGAAATCCTAATATACAACTGTTTCCACAAGTCTACTTCAATATCAACAATATTCGCCGCAATTGTGCATTCGTTCATCTCTTCCCTAATTGCCTCTGCTTCACTGACTAGCCGATTGATCACCTGCCCAGTTTCTTCGCGCCTAATTTCTACATCTGCCCCGACAACAACTTCGTCTAATCTGTGTGCAAGACTTTGGCGCTCCTTATTAGCCAAATCGGCTACATCGGTTTTTTGTTCGGCGACCTGTTCGACGTTTATGCCTAAGCCTGTTTCAACTAATTTTTCAAAATCCTCTGTCCTTTCCTGCCCTTCATGACTTATACGCGCGCATTTTTCATTAATTGTATCGCTTTGACTTTGTAACTGGTTCCATTGAACTCGATTTCTTTCCTGAATCTCACTGTTGATCTCCCTAAACTTCTTCTCAGTTGCTTCTTGACAGCTTTTAATCTTGGCCTGCAAACTAGCCTCACTATTTTGAATCAACTTGTTATTTTCGTCACTCTTTCTTTGAATCTGTTCCTGTAAATTAGCCTGACTATTTTGAATCTGTTCCTGTAAATTAGCCTGACTATTTTGAATCAACTTGTTATTTTCGTCATTCTTTCTTTGAATCTGTTCCTGTAATATATATATATATATATATTTTAAAAAATGACACATGAGACTCAAAACTTCAGGACCTCTTACTGGGCCTCTAATAATTTGAAATTAGCCCCAAAAGAATTACATAAAAATACTAATTAAATCTACCATAACATATTATATAAAAAAATTAACAAATCTAGAGTAATCTTACGGTAATAATATTTATATAAATGTTCAAAATATTAGGTTTCTTACATACTATTTTATTTGCTCTGGTACCGTATTAATTGTGCACTTCAGAGTTATTTTCTTTTAAAGAAGAATTTAATCAACAGGTCTTAACACTGTTTCACTTCACTAAATTCCGGCCCACTGCCCACCGGACGCCTCTACAACACTTGATCACGAACTTTACTTCGTCCTACTTATTATCACTCAACTTTACTGTAAAAGTACGTTTATACCAAACGTTGAATATGACATTTTCAACCTTTATTTCGTATAGGCTTTGCTGACTCATCTACTTATTTAATCACGATAATCCTCGGCTGGTCTCCAAAACTAGAATCGCTCCCAAAACACACGGAATGTTTTTCCAAAGGTCAACGTATTTCACACGCTTTACCGGTCATAATAGAGTGGAAACCTTTCCAACCTCTGCATTCTTACGCCACACAATGCTCTGGCCTCAATATTATGCCGACAATAATATTAAAGAGAAATTGTTAACCAAAACTTTATTTAAAAATTGGTGATCCCTACTATATATATATGAAATATAACACAAAATCTGCAATAGTGTTTTCTTTGGTGGTGTGCATCATATAATTACAGATACATTTGTGTGTATGTGAATCTATGTGTTATGAGATGATTGATTATTGAATCATGCATATGATTCATTTAGCAGAGTTTTACTACAACGGCTATTTGACAAACTGTCTTTTTCAAAACTAATTGCAAATATAAATGAATACGATATTGGTACAAGAATTGACATGTGATAATATTGTGAAATTAAACTTCGTGACGGTTTCTGGATTATATATTCGCTTTTGTCTTGAACGTTAATGAGTAAGTTATTGGCGGAACATTAGAAATGTCTTATTAGGGACTTTTGTGAAGCGTTCGTCGAGAATTGCTGAAGATGTTCGGGTAAGGGAAATTCAATAATTAACTCCGCCTTGATGAGAAACTTAATTTATAAACTTTCCAACCAATATCAAACTTGCATTTTCTACTCTACTGGTATTTAGGGGAGGGCTTATTCTAGGTCAGCTAATTAAACAAACAAATGGGATACTGTAATACATGAGATGAATTGTTAAATATGCATGCATACATATTAAAAGTAATTTTGAAAGTAATATTTACTGGGTATTAATAAAGGGCATTAAATGTAAGTAAAAATTTTATGCAGAATTACTTTTTTTTATTTTTCATTGCAGACGAGACGATTCAACGGTCGGTGGCCACGTGTATGTTTGAGAATTTACCAGGACAAATGTGTTATTTTATAATCGAATAGGCAATTATGTGGAATCTGTAATTATCTTGTGATCCGTGAGGAAAGGAACATTAACAAAGATGACAAATGTTTATTCTAATTTCAAAATAGAGAATATATTTTTTAATGTTCAGCAATCTCCATTTACAGTTCATTAATTAATATTTAATATAATAAATTCCTCGTGTGTATTGGAACGTGGACTATAAAAGGCATAGGAGGTATAGTAAAGCGAAGTGTGTTGGTTATTATCGCCATATTGCTGACATTAGGAGTAGTGAAAATGATTCCTAGTTTTCGAATCATCATTCAGTGTGAGATAGACAAGAAAACCCTAAGGAATAGAATTTATCATAATAAATTATGATCAGAGTGCTCCTGTGCATAATTTATCCGTAGCCACAACAGTTTGAAATTTACACATTAAGGGATAACTTTGGAAGGTTTTGCATTGAGTTAACGTAGTGTTTGTTGCTTAAACACCATGACATAATTTAAGGAAAGTTCAATTACAGAAATGGAAACTAGTAAATGAACTGACGTGAGACTAGTTTTCGTGTTTTCTTGGAAAAACTTGTTGCAGGGGCAAAATTAAATAATTCCAGAGAATCTAGCGCTATCATTAGGCTATGTGATGAAAGAAGAAGCTCTAATGTCTATAAATGGGGGAGTATAGGCGTCACAGAGAGGAAATGCATGCATGTTCAGAAAGTAAGTGTACTGTGACCAACGCGGGCTGTGATTTTTTGTTTTTTGTGCGTTAGCTACACTTGGTGGTACAGGGGATCTCCTTACAGAACGAGCATCGCAGAAACACGATATGAGGTAAACTCACGTAGTAGTGTCCAGTTGTGTGAAAAATGTCGATAAGTGCGAGACACGTGCTGTGATTTGAGCGACTTATTTGGAAGGTGAGGATTTTCTGCGCTCCGTTGTGACTGGAGTAGAAACGTGGGTGGGTGGTCAAAAACACAGTCGTGACTGTGGCGTCACACCAATTCTCCATCTGCCAAAAATTCAAACCCCAAGTTTGGGCAAAAAATTATGTGTCCTCAGTGTCTTGGAACCGAAAAGGCATAATTTTGGTCGAATTTCGGCGACACGGGGAGAAAATAAATGCACAACGATATTGTGAGACCCTAAAAAACTCCAAAGGAGCATTCAAAACAAAAGGATGGAATTCGGACGAGAGTAGTGTGCGACAACGCGCACCATGACACAACATTAGCCACCAAGGCGATCTTGGACTCATCTGGTTCGTATGTTTTGAACCACCCCCTGTATTCCTCTGACTTGGCTCCTTCAGATTATCATCTTTTCACCTCCCTGAAGACACATATGGATGGAATTACATTTTAAACTGTCGAGCAGGAGCAGAAAGAGGTTCAGAAATGGCGAAAGGGGCTGGCGGGAGAGTTCTTCGAGGATGATATAAAGAAGCATGTGTCACAGCTCACCACATACATTGAAAAATAGTCAATAAGTGTATCAACAGTATCCTGTTTTTTTTTTCAAATACCCTTTTTCTAAAAATTAAAAAATGTAGTAATAAAAAAATTTAACTTTTAAATTACCTATGCAGAAGGAATTCTAATTCCATTGTAACCCATCAGCGCCTTTAGAGAAGATTAAATACTCCCCCAAAAAATATTATCCTAAATATTCTCGAAAAACTATAGTCGGCCATCTAATAGAGAAAAAAAATACAAGTACTGTCTTAAGAGAATTAATAATACTCCCGGTGCCCTAAGCGAGTCATATTATTTTCATATCTCATGAGTTATAAAATACGCCCGTTACCATTTCGAGTAAAACACTCCCGGTACCTTAAAATACGCGTAATCAAAATCATTTCCCATACCTTATAATCAAAATTATTTCCCAAACCTTATCAGAGCCAATGTTATTTTCGTTTCTTTAAGACTGTTAAAATCACTCTTAAATGCTAAGTTAATTGAAAATACTCAATTAATAATTTTAAAAATAGTTACTTTACGTTAAGAGAACCAAAATGAGACCCGAACCCTAATAGAGTAAATAATAATTTCCGATTAAATTACCCCTTTCACTTCAATAAATAGTTCTTGGTATTCACACGGGTTTTGCATATTTATATTTTGTGGCAAGCCCCTTGACTACCCGCCGTAGGTCGTCTTCAACCGTTCAATTCTTAGAACGGCTTACCTGCGGTAGGAGGAAGTAACTTTTGAAAACAATATCCCTTGGTCATTCTAAGCTAATTTATTAAATATTATTACAGATATATACAATTAAATTTTGCCCTCCCGACTAGCCAGTTATGAAAATCTCAAGGGTTAAAGTGGCAAATTAGGCCCGGGAAACGATTTATGAAAAGTGCTTTAAGCAACCATGATATGTGCAATATTTGTTACCAGACTGGGGTCTCTGCAACACAGCGATGTTCCTCGCTGCTGGTCATCGATGTATATCTCGCTGGTGAATCTCTACTTCTCAAGCAACCTCCTCTAGTCAGCATCAGCAACAGAATGCCTGACCAGGCCTCCACTTCTCCCGACCTGTGGGACCAACCGTTCCTCTATTGGTCCATTTAATTTATTATGGACCAATCACAGGTCCTAGACGATTCCATCAGCGAGACTCTCCGCACCTGCTGTTTGCTGACGGGAAAAGCCCGGAGGTACCGTTACTATCCCCAGCCTGACTAGCACCAAACGGTACTTTTTGCCGACGTTCGATAAACATGGTTGCTCACGCGTTTAAATAAACTGACTAAAATATCAGTAAAAATAAATTAAAAGACGCCTATCCTAAATAACGCGCTATAATTTAAACGCGTTTCGATCACTAAAAGCTCTGTCGCCTACAAGATGACGACAGAGCTTTTAGTCGTCGAAACGTTGCGTTTAAATATAAATATTCAAAATCCGTGTGAATACCGAGAATTATTTATTGAACAACTACACCGGGAAAGACTTCAATCTTTGACCCCTTTCACTTGTTCCGCCAATGTTAAACAACTATTTACTATTAAACACACAATATGAAAAGAATCTTTTGAAACATTTAATCAATAGAATGCTTGAATTGATATGTTCTACAATTCTTTTGCGCTAACTTCGGTAGCGAAGACTTCGGATAGTTTTTTGGATGTCGAAGTCTTTGGAAGAGGGTGTACTTTGACAGTGGAACCTGCATAAGAAATGAGAAAGAATATTAGCTCGAAAAATTATTAAATCTGTGTGATAATGGCATGAATTTATAACATCAAATTATTATTAATTACTAAAGTTGTGTAAGAGAATTAATGGTACATAAAAGTCAATTGCGATAATAATTCAGAAAGGGATAAATTGTGACAATTATAATTATAATTAGCGGAAAATCAAAACTGATTCCCGAGACCTTATACACAGAACAAAGCACGTGACCTCACCTTATTTCAGATCGAGTCTTTACTTAGGACTGTCCGACAACCTAGGGTAGTAGTCATCGAGCCAGTCCCAGTTCCATTCGAATCCCTCCTCCACGTCTGGTAGTTTGAAGGCTCGATGTCTAGGTCTCCAGAAAACCTGCAAAAAGTTGCGTAAAAACGCCCACATATTAATCAAATTGCTAATAATGTGAGTAGAGGCGAGTGCGAGTAGCGATAGCAATGAAAGCGACTTGTGAAATGTTTCCCTAGAAACCAACTTTCAATCACCTGCAAAGTCCATTGTTACCACATGAAAACTCTTAGAATAAGTTAATAATTTCTCTGATATTAGCTCGGAAATATTTAATAAAACATAGAATTAAGTGTACTTGTAAAAATTATGAATAATTTTTTATTAATTTTGTCATAGAAATTGTTGTGCTTGTGGAATCCACCACTGGTGGATTACAGAGGGAGAAGGGCGATAACTTCTTTGGTTTTTAATAATATACGACGTAGTAGTTTTTTGTGAAAAACTTGTGCGCAATTCTTGTGTTTGGAGTTTATTAATAAAGAGGTTATATGAACTAGGAATATTACGACCATTCAACATGGCGCAGTCGGCTTTAATTAAAATATATCAACTCTTTTCTCTGCAGAAAATCATATATTGGAACAATAAACCGTTTAGGAATTCTGTCGGTGACAGGAAACCGGAGAACGGAGTCAACGTTAACCTAAACATACGCATACTTGATACTTTCTCTTATAAGTGACATGATTGGCTTGCTTGTTGTAACCACCGATTTGAACGATATCGTTCAATCTTCAAAATGGATAAGTGGCCTGCTGATTTACTCTATGGGGTGAGAGCAGAAGTCATTCTAGCGTCTCAGTCTATTCCTCAAGCCCGAAAACATGATTTATATCAAGTTATTAAGTCATTCGAAAACTACAATGTTGATTTGTAACGTAAAAAAAGAGATTCCCCCCGAAGTGCTGTGAAGGGCGAGGGCGGACAATAGCTGGTTCACAAGAAGCAACAGTTAGTTACCAGCTGGACTGGTGTTATTGTTAAAACGTGGAGTAAGAAAGCGTTGATTGGTGATGTCTGCAAGAATTCCTGCATCCCGACGCCGAGGCCACTTCTATTGACTGTATGTAATAAAGCTCATGTATACGCACATTCGCGAGGTTTCAACTTTGCTTGATTTGTATAAATAATTAAATTTTTACATGTGTTTATTAAATAGAGCACTTTTCCAGCAAAGTTTGAAGCTGAACCCACACATTTTTTTGTATTCTGACATACCGCAAGGGTAAGCAGATTACAGAATGTTATGAAAAACCAAAGAAGTTCTTGTCTTTGGAATTCACCAGCGGTGCAACTATCACAACACTATTGAACTAGACTGTGTATTCTCTTCTTTTACTTTTATAACAAGTCAGCCTTGATTGATGAGTAATATTAATATTACATGAAATGAAAGTGGAACTATATGAAGAACGCCACGTACCACATCAACACACAAACCAAGTTTTTATGTCTACTTTGTTGAACTTGCTCTTTGGTATTGAAATTTCTTTCGAACTCTTGAAGTATTTTTACTTTACATGAAAATATTTTCCATTCTTGAAGTAATAAATTATAGTTATCAGAGCGAAAAGATTTGCTAAATTCAGCAAGCATACAGGTAACTTGTTTATTGATTTTACAGTGCAATATTATCAATTATAATTTTAAATGGAAATATTGTAGTATTCAAAATATTATACAATTTTATAGTTTTTATTTACTTTAATTCAATTTGTTGAGCAATTCATTGTATTAAACTTTGAAATATTTAAAGAAATTTTTACTTTAATTTACAATTTATGATTACTTACCGAAATCTTTAATTTATCAAATTTTCATACCAGTTCTAAACATCTGCTGAAAGGTTTGAAATGATGAAACTAAATTTTAATTTTAAAAAATAAAAGGAATTTATTAAAACAGAAAAAATTAATTCACATATAAATTTACACAAAATATGCGAAGGTTAATTATTTTAAATGAAAGTCTTAAATTTTATCTCAGTGCGTTTTATCCGGCATCAGAAATGCATAGAAATTTAATATAAAATTTTCTAATAGGTTCTTCAGATTAAATGACAAAATGTTATATTTTAAAATATTCCCCAAAATACAACAAAAAAGAAATAAAATTTGACGGTACAAAAACTGCACAACGTTTACAGGAAAGTTACCAAATTTAAAACAAGCTTTTTTATATACAATTTTTTATTGATCTTCAATTTCACTTTCACTGAATTTACAAAACGACAAAGTTTAAACAAATGAAAACTTTTAATTTTAAAATAGGCCATTTTATTGCAACTCACTTTAACAACACACACAAATTAATTCATTTAGAGCTGGAGACTACAGCATTACGTTAGTTGACTCAAGTCAGTTCACCAACAATCAAGATATGTTATCATGTAAACCGGTCAGTATAATAGTGATCACAATAATACGTAGATCACCAGGTAGTTCGTATGACCGTTATTATAATGTTCCAAATATTTTAACTAACTTTCGTACTTCTAGTATGACTCCAGACGACCTCGCCCCATGGCGACCTCTCTCCTCCTCGAACACAGACAGACTAACAATTTTATTGACAAAATTCACCCCCTCCCACTCGCATGAATACTATCGAATGTTGAGAAATAGAGATATTTCGGCCTCACACCGTTCAGATCTTACGCAACAACCTTTATAACCCAACAATTATGAAACTTATTTTATTACAATCACTGATGTATATTACAACATAAAACTACGATTCCAAACCATAGTTATAAATGTATAATAATGCTTTCGTTAAGAATCATAACATATAAATAGTATGTGCAATGTGCACTAACATTTTTTTTCCATTAAATAGATAGATTCTGGTTAAAACTATTAAAAAATATTATACTTAAAATATTTATAAATGTTCTTTATATTATACAAAAAGGTCAAATACACAATCAAATAGTCAATTTTATTTATTATATTATACACTGAGAAAACCATTTTCATTAATATAACAAGTAGTTTTGAAGGAAAAAAACATTCAAATTTGTACTAACAATATGACGCTTAATAAAATATTTTCTCATTCTTTGAGGCGAAAGTTCGTTTGTTAGAGCCAAGATTGAAGGTCTTTTATCTTTCTGCTTGAACTCAGTTATTGATTACACGAAGTTTTACCAGACTCCTTGAGGCAATAATGGGAAAGCCGGTAATTTATGAAGCAGACTTTATCTGTTATTACTTCTTAATTCTCTTTATTCAATGAACCATAAAGAAAGCAGAAGGTGAAGCCTTCAAACTTTCCATGTTGCTGACTGCAGTGCAATCTGTTTTCCTGGCGTTAGTCCGTCTCTGCTCTATGGAGCAGAGGGACCAGTTTATCGTGAGCCGGAAAACGGCCCCTCTGGGACCCTTAATGGTGTAATTTTGTGTGCACGCCTAACTGTTCAGTGCTGGGAAATGGATCGTCATAATAAGCTTGATATCGCTTACTAACGTTTTATTATACAGAACATCACACGATTCCAAACATAATGAATGAAATATTTACGACTTTCTACGATCAGAATTGATAATTGGAACAATAAAGAATCTCACAGTACAAAAGTGGATACTTAAATTACGACGTCTTCTAAATAAAAATTAAAGTTAAGGGAACAGCCTAAATATAAATATTAGCGCTTAAATGGAACTATTATTCTTAATTTTTTTCTGTGATCAGGAAGTATTGTTTTGATTACAGTACGAAACGTAGATCGATTAATACTTTTTTTTTCAAAAACTTCATCTACATACAGTATATATTCTTGAAATCTAATATATATAAAATAAACTGTACGTCAGGGAGTGTATTATTGGACTTGTGTGTGCATGTTTCGCATACAAATATACACATGTGGAGCAAAATTTGACTAAATTATGTACTCGTGTTCCTTTAGAAACGGAACCAAACACTGTGGGAATATGGTACGTCTACTACCACCAGGGAAGGGGGAGAGAAATTTCAAACATCCTAAAACGACCAATATTTGCATCAAATAAATTTTTTTCCGATCAATGTTGTTTGTGTTTAATTTCAAACACTTTCGGCATGGGAGAGGAGCACCCTTAGGGGTGGGGGTGGAGGGCGTTTGCTATTTGCATATAATTAATTCAGAATCATGTATAAACTTAGGGATCTGTTTGATAGTCGAAAGACAGTCGGTGATTAGTAGGAAGTATTTATCATTTGATAGTTCGTAAAAGTCTAGGGCCAATTTTATGGCAGTTGGTTCGTCCGCAATGATTGACGTATGAGGGCAGAAGAATATTTTGGTTGTTTTTTGAGATACAGGAACTGCCGACACCGAATTAATTTTTGCTCCGTCCGTAAATACCAATTGATAATTATGCTACTTTTCACAAAGCAACTTGGAGGCTATTATCCATTGAATATGCGATTTGTTTGTCGGTTTTAGCTCAAGTAACGAGAGATCGGTTAGGGTCCTGTCTATTTTCCAAGGCGGGAAGGTTATTCATGGTTGGGTGATGTTGGAGTTGGTTACATATTGTGTTGAATCTGTAATGAGATAAAGGGAATTTTTGGGTCTGGGTTGGAAGGGTTTCCGTATGAAGTAGTTTGTTGTCGGAAGAAAGCGCTTTTAAATTGTGCTTTATTAGTAGGGTTTTTCAAAAAGGTTCTGTTTAGGCACATATTTAAACATTAGATGGGGCGAAAGATGTATTAAAACCAAGCTGAAGCAATGGAAGATTCACGTCCCAGGCGACATGTGAGGAGGAGTAGTATGCAAACAGAGCGGATTTAAGATTTCTCATTAACCGTTCGGCACGGTTTCCACGGGGAAAGAGAATTACGTGTCGTATGGCTGACTGATTACAATAATTGGCAAACGCGCGTGCTGTAATTTGCAATTCATTATCGGGGACAAAATTTTCCAGTGATTCAGATGATGCAAAAATATATCAGACATAACACCTTCCTTACTTCATTACACCGAAATGGGAGAGATCTAAACTTAAAATTAAATAGACAAGCATTATAATTTATTTCGAAATGGGGAGTTATCCATAATAATGGGTGGATATTCTCCAGTGAAAATTAAAAAAACAACTAAGAAAATAAGGAGGAATATGAGACAATTTCATTCAGGGGTCACAGGTATTTTGTAGGATCAACGTGTGGCACGCAAAATCGTACACGAGTCTTGCTTATACATATAATAGTAGTTTAATTTACCCCTTTCCTGAACTGCGCCGTGTAAACGTCCCAGAAAGGTATGGCGTCAGGCGGCTGGTGGGCTCTGGGTTTCTGCTATCGCTGATGGCTGACAGGCACGACGTCGGGCTATTGGTACACCCTTCTCGGCTACACACTCGGTCTAGTATCCCTATAGTCTTTTGGAACAACTCCTCTCCATTTTCTATACGGTTCCTCAGCAACAACCGTATCTTTCCCACTACACTTCTGTTAGTTTCTCCGACTGACCTAAAATCTCTCGTTTTTCAACCCTCTTCCTATTGAAGTCTCGAAGATCGTCATGACATATTTTACCAACCAGGAGGATCGTCTGCTACCCGCCAAAGCCAACACCATAGCTTGCCCAGAAGTTTAGGAAGACGCACTGCTGCAGCTGCAAGGTGCAACTGCAGGAAAATGGTGCATTTGCCATTGTCGGCAGTTTCCTTTGTCTTATCACTTCAGCAGTACCCACTTGTAGATAAATTGTACCCTTGTTTTGTAAATAGTAATTTCCTAGTGCGCGTGCACCACCGAGGGATAAAATGAAATAAACTTTTACATTAATTTTAATATAAAAATGGAGACGCGCGCTACGGAATGTGAGTATGGAGGGCTGAGCTACTAAGTGCACGCAACGAAACGAATTTGGAAAAAGCATCGACGGTCACCAAACAATAAGAATTATTTTAGCTGTTGCGAGGCAAAAGATCTAGGAAAGCAATGTTAATTTGCTCCATCAAATACAAGGTAAAAGAAGAAGGTAACAATCTGGATTTGATATTAATCGCCGTTTTCGCAGACGCATACGTATGACAATCTGTGACCAAATTTTTATTTGTTTATACATCTCTTTCCTTATATACCGTACGCATATAATTGACTTCGTTTTAAATAAACGTAAATGGCCACCCAGGTAGGACTTATGAAAAAAGGAAACACTAATTGCACCAATGACCCTGGAATGGCATGATTAGATCAGTTGCAAAGGAGAACATTATTGGTTAAATAATACGTATCTACCTATTTACGTTGTCGAATCTCGGTTAAAATAAGTTCAATTTTGGGTCTTTAGATTGGTACTGCGATAAGGTTTCTAGGAAAAATGGTAACTGAGGTGCGTCTGCCTCGGCATTCAACCTTGTGTTACGAACTCTGTGTTGGAATCTTCGCGGACTTTTACTTCGGGCGAGTGTGCGAGAGTTAAGGCGTGCAATTCTGTGCTCTGTCGATAGAAATTTGAACGCCGAAAGACGCACAGATCACCTAGATAGTTGACCAAGTCGACGCGGTCTGCCGAGCGATCATGTCAGTGCTTGGCAGTTCCATTCGATAAGGAAATGGGCATGCTCAAAATACAACATGAACTTTTCAACGCCGAACAAAATGGTAAGATCCTCTAGCTTTTTTGTTGTTGTTGTTGCTGTTGTTGTTGGGTGTAGACAGTCTATGTATAGGGTAATCCACATAGCGGCAACTCCCCTCTTATAGCATAGGAAAGGGATTTGAAAGGGGGAATGCGGAAGGGTGGAGGAAGGTAGCCAAGGGTAACTAGGGCCCCCTGGCTATGGTTTTTTCCACCAGCGAGAAATTGAGAAGCTATCGCTAGGCCAAAGGACATACAATTGTATTCGAATAAATTCCACGTGGTGCAGAAGTCGGTTAGGTGTTTCGATCTTCAGTTAAGGGGAATTTGGTAATAATTCGAATTCAAATAAATCACAGAGAAAAGAAAAGTCTCTCTGAATCATGGGTGAGCATTTTTTATTTTAGGTAGGAAAACAAACCCCACCAAAAAATCTCGCTTGAGGTGACAGTAATCAACGACTGATTGGAAGTGATTGCCTTTGGACACTATACCGAGCTCGAAAAATGGAAAGTTGACGGTCGATTACTGCCCTGAAATAACGGATATGACGTCTCATCAATCTGTTTCTCAAAACCAGAAGCCGCTGGGGGAGGGGGAGTAATAGGTTGATCACCTCCAGGGCTTATAGACTTCCATCGAGATTTTGCATTCGATCCAACGAGTCGTTCCTAACTTCTCTGAAAAGATTTGCGGAAAAGATTCGTTCAACTCATTAAGAACCTGTGCTTGAATTTCCGTCTAGTCAGACAAGTGAGGCGCTGCGGAAGCATGCTTGAAAGCGGCAGAAAGGAGCCTCTCATCCGGTAAAAACGTAGGCAAATCCTTTGGAGGAAAGCACTGACAAAACGGTACGGAAATTTAAGACCAAATTTGAACTTACACATTCCGTTCTCAAAGTCTAGTACGACTCGCGCCTGAACGAGAAAATTACCACTCATAAAACATGGAGTGACGTGCGAAGACACTATAAAAAATATCCAATTCCAGGCTCTGTTTGAAAGCCCAGTTTTGCATCTGACCTCGCAGATCACTTTCACCGATATACGCCTACGTATTTACCTACGTGCTCAGAAGAAGTTTAGTACTCCTGAAAATTCGATCCGACGCTAAGATAGACGTGTTCGCCCTTAAATTTATTAGGCCACACACCAGGCGCTTACCTATCTGAACGAGCACATAAATCGGTGACGGGCAAAATTTCCGACCACAGGGCGTGATAGGCATTGAAGCACCACGTACCCCGGGCGCGTAGCAAGGATGACGCCACAGCCTGACATAGGGTGTTCTCACCGCTTCGCCGCGGAGCCATATCGTTACGCTAAAACAATTCCTGGCCAGATGCCCATAACGCTTACACAATGCAGGGCGCTGATACATCGTGGGGTAAACGAGCAGTAGGTAGCGGATGCGGAGAAGAACTGCCGCTCGCAACGTCCACATCCTGCACAACTAAAACCAAAGAAAACAACTGGGTCATCTTGGTTGGGTAGACCTCGAAAATATGTTTCAACCCCGTGTCCGAGTCCAGACCTGAAATAATTAAATCATGGCTTCTGCCACTTCCGGCAGTAAAGCTGACCTCCAAAATGAAATATGAGAAATTTTCACCTTCCATTTGAACACGATAAACTTTATGAGCCTCTCTCTAATTCTCCAAGGGTAATAAAAGTTACCGTATGTAGTCATGACCTTCCGCAAAAATAATTCCTCGTGATAACCCACTCAGAAATAATTCCATAACGGTACCGTCCGTTCAACTTAATAATAATTGGAGTACAAGACCCTACTAAAACGAAAACTCTCTTATCCTGCCCACCAGGTTTACAAAAAAAACCTCTTCCGGAGAAAATCCCGACCACACATGTGAACTGATCAGTTAAAACAGCTTTGGGGTTCTTGACCTTACTCTGGATAAAGGAAACAGCTGATTGCTGGTTAATTCTACATCTCAAGGGTGCCCGCATGACCATGTATAGGCAAGTAAACCTTTCTCGTTTCAGCAAACGTCGGAGTGGGAGAAATCGTCCTATTCTTGATCGATGGCTGATTACGGTCAACAACTAATTCCAAACTGGGGATTAGAAAGGAAAAATAGTGTCGGAAATTTCAAGACAGATCATCCGAATTTCCCTTTTAATTAGTCACATCCCCAAGATGATGCAACGGAAATCTGGTCCATGATCCTATCCTTAATATGCCAAACTTGGTTCTACAGGTGTTTCACGTGGCGTCGAGAGACCGGGAGTTCAACCTCTAATAAATTCTTAGTTTTAACTGTAAAGTGCCAACACAGCCTGCACTTCGTTTTGCGTATACTGAGTTATGCGCCCATTCTCCGGTAAGTCACGGACTAAAGGAAGCAATGCTGGAACCAACAAGGAACCACATTCCTCCGGACTCTTGCCACATCGCCCAGATGATTACAACTACGAGCAGAGTGCTGCTGCTGCGGACTGGCTAATAGGGTTCCGCAAACTCACACTGCAAACGGTTAAGGTTAAAAAATAAAAATAAAATTCACACACCGAAGTGAGTCCATACTAAGCTGTAAGTTCATTTATACATTTGTTAATAACAACTGTTCACTTTATGTATTCATATTGTATTTAGATGATTTGTGAATATATGTTGAATGAATATTTATGTAAAGTTACTAATTAATTCAATGCCACATTTAAAAAAGTAAAAGTAAAATAGTATTTATATAATATTGAAATAATAAGAGCACGTTCCAATTTGGCACCCCACAACGTGAGGCTGTTATTTTGTTTACATAGCGGTTCTTTCAATTAAGGCCGAAAAAATTCTAGTAATTAATTTTTTCTTTAAATCTCTCTGCCGGTCGTTTTGTATAAACAGTATAAACTAATATGTTTACGTTGGTTTTGTTTTGTGAAACACGTTCCCTCCTGGTAGCCTTTGTCTGAAGCCAAAAAGTTGGTATCACGCTGGTGCGTGATATTAATCCTTAAACAATAATTTCAGCTTCCATAAAACACACGCGAACGTCTGTTACAAATATATATATATATATATTATAAATATAGATGTATAGATAAGCATATTTCATGAAATTGTGCACTATATTGATTTTACTTTTATTTTATTATATGTAAGTTTTATGCTAACTAGTTCTGTGTTTCTGAGTTACTTGTACACACTGGTCTACATACCTTGAATTTTACTCAAGCAAACCATTATTTTGAAATATCTAGAGGATTTACGAAGGTGGAAACTTTGGGACTACTTTTAAGTCTACTATGTACTATCCGTCGGCGAAATTATCGATCGAATCTAGTAATCTTCCTATATTCTATATAATGTTCAGTATATGTTTATATTCCCTGTAAGAAGTAAAAAGGCAGTTATGGGCGAATTAATTCATAGAAATTATTTGAAATGTTGAGCACAGAGGCATTATCGGAAAATTTATTATACTGTAATAAACACGTATCGATTGTCAGAATAATTTAATTTCGTAAGTAATTAATTGCATGTCGAATTAATCATATTATTAGATAGCATATTATTAGATTAAGCTCACAGTATAGTTGAGTACCGGCTATAATGAATCAGTTACCAATGTTATGTCCCCTCCAGATTGTTGACATGTGCAACTGATCAACTTAAGTCTCATAGCTTGCAACAGACGTTTTTATTGGCAGGGATTTTTTATGTCCCGCTTAAAAGAAGAAAGGTGATTGATGGAGAGAGGAAAAATTTTAGAAGCGCCTGTGAGCGAAGGATCTTACAGAGACACTTGATCCCTGGGGAGTGCAAAGAGGAAGGGGGCCGTTAATACAGGACAATCAATAACTTTATAGATTCTTTCGCAAGTAGCGACGCAGGATGTTAAAGTTTTTCCTTTGCGTCCTCTTTCAAGAAACGTGGATCGTGTAGATCCTGCTGCGTGTTCGCACCAGGAGCGAGCCTGATATTTCCGACTGCACTATCCGGAGCCACTGCGAAATTTGGACCTGTAATCGAGAACGGCAGTGTTACAGGTCCTCCATTCACTTTCTGCTAGAATCGTGCTGATAACTTGGACGTAAAACTGCAGGTTGTGAATTCATAACATAAGCTCCACATGCTAAACATTTTCATTTCTTAAAAAATGCGTGATATTTCATACTGCTCTGAGTTTGGTTACTGCTTAAAAACCCTCCCACAATACTCAGAGAAAAAGAAATATTTTAATGGTCATAATATATTTGGAAGCCGGTGAATTTTTCTTAATTCTTATTGTTTCATAATTCTGCAAAAAATCTACTGGCGGTCAATCTATTTGATTGTGATATCAAATATTTACTATGTTGAATTATAAAATAAAGCCATTTATTGTTGTTAATAAAACTCCATAAGTTTTCCTTCCTTTTCTATGCCAATTTTCTATAATATGTTTCTTCACTCCACACTTTTTCTTGCGGATAGGTATTCTGATATGAAACAAGACGTAACAGCTGATTTTTACCCTTAACCATAATGATTATCATTTCTGTAATGCACTTATATGTAAAAGGGATTTTTACTGCTCATTTTTAAGATATTTAAATATATTTACTTAATTATTTACCTCAGAAAATATTTAAATGTATGGCAGTGGGAAAGTAAATAAATAATTTATATTTTATAACATACACAAAAGAAAAATTACTTTCCTACTCTCGTAATCAACTTGAAATTACTACGGGCTATTAAAACATAAAAGAACAAAACGCAGAAAAATAAAGACAATTTCTTTCAAGGGTTATGGGCCCATATATTATTATGGCTATTATAAGCCGACTTTGACGAGATTATCGTCACAGTTTACAGTACGTTACCACTCACTAGAATCTGGGGGGTAAGTAGCCTTTACAGATAGCTCTGAAATTTCTCGTATTTTCTTTGTATGCGTTAGAAAAAGACGCCAATCCGCGTCGAAACGTCCGGCACTTATATATTTAAATTTTCTTAGTTATTGTTTCTCTATTTAAAGTTTGTCTGTATGAAAGTCGTTAATTTATGAAGATAACTAACTATAAACTAGGTGTTTGGTATTGTAGTGTTGGGCATTTGAGCAGGTTTACTCTCGCTCTAAAGGCGGGTTTTCGTAGACAGCGTGTTACGAGCGCCGCTTACGAGGTAGCAACAGTTGTACGTCGGGCCTGATTAGGCTGACTGCATTCAGAGGATTCAATTGAGTCGTACTCGGCATATTATTTTGTGAAAGTGTGTTTAGTTTCATATACAATACAATAATTAATATATTATAATTATAATTTTAATTTAAATGACTAAAACTTAAAAGCTTCATTGCTGAGAAGGATGAGCATTTAATTGAGCACGTCAGTTCTTTTTAATATATATGGAACATGAAGCATGCGGACTACAAAATAGACCTCAAAAGAGACCAAGTTTGGCGAGACATTGCGGACAAGTTATCAAGAAAAGTACATATCAAAATAATTAATTTATTTTAAATACATTTATGCTGAAACTACTGCCAGTATTCAAAGTACCCAACAAGTCAGCAAGAAATTTCTTAATCAAGAAATGAATTTGAAACAACTCATATGTGCCTGAGAATAGTCTGAAAATCGCGTATAACACCCTCCACAACGAAAAACAGAGTATGGAAAATTCAGCAATAGTTAAATACTTGAAAGAAAGAAAAGATCAAAACACACTCCTCAATGACTCCATTAAATAAATATAGAAATACGACAAACAAGTTTATGTCGATCAGTTTTTTTAAAGTATTGCCAGGGCAGTGAATGCGTTTAAACCACAGCTTGTTAGAAAAAAAAATCAACGTTTTGGAAATGGTATCTGACATGTAGCGGCTTCAGCATACAGAAGTTGATACCATACATAACGTATTTTACGGACTATAAGCCGCACCTTCATTTTTAAGCAATTTTTTTGTAAAAATAACATTTTTACCTTTTTAATTATTAGGTTGCAAAGCCAGACTAAAAAAAATCTTAGATTATAACACCGAACTGACCTTTAAAATCCCTGAAAATCGTAATCTGAACTTTCTTCTTCCTCTTCATCGCCATGGTTGTCCTCTTCATATAAGATGCCATCGAGAGTGTTACTTATGCCTCACTTTTTGAAAGATTTAACTATAATATTTTCTCTCACTGTAGACCATGACTGTTTTATCCACTGGCACACTTGTTTCATTGTATGTCGTTTTAAGGCTCCTTTCGATGTGAATTCATGTTGGGTTTCATCCATCATCCATTTGCTCCATTCGTCTCTTATATAGACTTGAAATGGTTTATTTATCGAGACATCAAGAGGTTGCAATTGTGAAGTAAGTCCTCCCGCAATAAGAGCAAGCTCTGTATTTTACTATCTCTATTTCTCTTTCACAGAATTTTTCAAATGTCTACTAAACTGATCTAGCACAAGAAGAGAACTCTTCCGAAATAAAGCACTTTTCTTCTCTCCCACACTCTGTTAATCCATATTTTCATACCAGCCTCGTCCATCCAACTCTCCATTTGCCGTATCGGTGCACTGCTGCTACCAGTTGAATCCAATGATGCCAGATAGAAATAGGTTTCTCGCGGCATCGAATATATGGCCATTTTTAAGACTGGCGGGAATTTTAAATGAAACACCGGACGTTTTGATATTAATTTCTCGTAAAAAACGTACCTGAATTTTGGAGACAAGTTTTTTAAGATAAAAGTGCTTCTTATAGTCCGTAAAATACGTTAATAAATTTCCCAACTATCCATCCATCGCTTTTGGCTCCTTATTACTTCAATCCACATTCCAAACAATCATTAATGTGCGTCGTCGTTAGGTTATACCGCATAACTTTCCAATCAGTCCTCCACCACACATCATCCCCGCCATAGAATTCACCAAGTAGTCCTCCCACCACACTTCCCCTGCAAATGACCAATAATAATTCTCGAACCAGTCCTCTCACGACACTTCCGCTGAAAATTATCAGTCAGAACTCTCCTAGCATTCCTTCCATCATACATTAAGTTTATCTTCCCAGCAAAAGTATCATAACTGTCCAACCTTACCTGTGGCCTCATTATACAATCATATGAATTGTGTCCAGTTGATGACGCGGGATAATAATTACTCAAGTTATTTAGTGTTTGCTTATATGTTACAAGGAATAGTTTTATTACCTTAAAGTAATGGTCAGTTTTTCAGCAAGAGATATTGGTACCATGACTCTATTTCACGGATACGTTTGCAGGTCCTCTTAGATGACATTCAAGATCGAACTGGATTGCTCACGGGTAAATCTATAATACCTTTGAAACAAATGCTTGTTAATCAATATCTTGAAAGCACCCTTCTCTTGTTGATTTAAGAACACATTACTGATAGGTTTTCTGTTTACGTAACTTTGCAGTATTCTTTTTCCTCCGTCCTCCTCCGCCAATTTTTTTTAAGCAGCAATAAAACTAAGATTTTAAATTTTTTTCTTTATAAAAGGTTCTCACAAATACCACTAGTAAATAATACGTTCTCTAGAAAAAATAAATGCGCTTCTGCCGACACAGATACTCTGCCTAGAAAAACCCGCCATAAGTTCTTGGAAAAATCCACCTGCCCTGAACAGTGTCATTTGTTTACGACTGAGAGGTTCAAAGGTGATTAACGAATGCCACTCAATAAATTTGCATTTAATTTATTTAAATAATTTGAAATGGAACTTGCTATGCTACTTACTCAAATATAATAATTCTTTCGTGGTTTCGATTCTACAGGCTATCCAGGAAAGTTAATCTCGGTTTAACAGTGAAAAAAAAAACCTAGGAAAATGAAACTAAAATTGTTTAAACGACTATGAGACGTGACGAGATTGTAGTACCATGACTGTAATTTCTCTGCAGCAGCCGGATATTGCCATCTTCCTGAAGTGTCAGGTTCTTTGGCTTGGTGATTATTATTTCGAACATCCGAGTGTTATACGTAAAAAACTGCTCCACTCTACTTCTTTAAGGTTTTTGTTTTATTTATGAACTGTTTCTTACTCGTCTTCCATACAATAAAATTAAGGAATTATTAATTATGAGACAGAAAGCGAAGTCACAATTTCGACACATTTTTTTTCTTTTTTTTTTAGGGCGGCAGGCTACATGAGGGTAATCCACGATGGGCAACTCCCCTTTAATAGCATAGGAAGGGATTTGAAAGGGGAGATGCGGAAGGGTAGAAGAAGGTAGCCAAGGGTTACTAGGGCCCCCGGGTTATATTTTAAGGATCCTACCCGGAATTCGCCTATAGAAATGCAGGGAAAACCCTAGAAAAACCTGCATCAGGTAGGTCGGGCATTGGGTACTTGTCCCACGCCCTTCCGATAGCGGGAGAGGAGTTTTCTGTGGGGACGCAGCATTTCCTTCTCCGTGCCTCGACCTGTTTATGAGGCAGCTGGCCGACTATTCTAATAGGAATAGCGGACAACTCTTACCGTATGCCAAGGTCTGCGGAACATACACCTCCTAAAACAGACCGAGGTTTCTTGGCATGTGGAAACCTTAGTTCAAAAAACCAGAGAGATGAGACGGCATCCCCAAAGGTAGCCCCCACCAGAGCTCTCTGGGAAGGTTCACCTGCGAGAAAATCCTCTCGCAGGCTTCCTATTCTTACCATTTTACAAGAAACATTTAAGAGTTATCAGCGATCAGCTTTCGAAGTCGCAGTGAGAAAGTTATTGTTAGCAGAGGATAGAGATATTCTGAAAGCAGGTAATTCATAATATCGGCGAACAAGAAGCAGAATCACATCGGCGTACATATTAGAAAGATATCCAAGCACTGCACATAAAATTCATTACCTTTAAATTCGAGGGTCACTCCAAAAGAAATGCACACTATTTTTATTTAAATTTATTTTTCATTCAACATCCATAAAGTTTATGGAGTTCTTAGACAAATCCTTAGCGTTCGTGTTAAAATTTATTTCAATCCGTTCCGTGACTGGCGCTGTCATAGCATGTCTTAAAGATGACATTCGTCAAAAGCAACGTGCTGTTATACATTTCCTGTACTGTGAGCACGAGATAGTGGGAAACATCCACAAGAGATAGAAAAATACGTATCAAGATTCTTCTTTCGATCGCAGTGCAGTTAGTCGGTGAGCAAGCAGATTACGTTGTGAAAGATGGCACGCCCATATTCGGGATACTGCTCACAGCGGCAGACCCCACATTACATCAACTCCAGACAATAAGCAGGGTGTTAACGACATGGTTCAGAGCGGTGGGGATGAAGTGGAAAAGTGATATTTTGTTCCTACTGGATGTATCAACCCACTGTAAAAATAAGAAAGCTGTAGGATGAAAATGTAATTTTAAAATAAAATGGTTTGCATTTCTGGTATGACCTTCGTACTCACGTGATTCATGAAATACTTCCTATAATTAATTTTACATAATTCACAAAAAAAGAGTTTGGAATTTAATGTATTTGTCTGTAGGCAGGAAAATAAATTAAAATTTAGGGGTTACCGTTTCGTTGTAGAAATGCATACGAAAATCAAGTTACAATGTGTCTGATTTAAAATTTAGGTTGAAGATACGGATAAACGAATGTAATGTGGCATAGTTGGAGTAAGTGGTAAGTGCCAAACTAATAGTGTGAGAATGCTGCTAGCTATGCGTAGTGTTACATCGAATGACCCAATTTCAAACTAGCTCCTAATGGATAGCCGTGGTTGTTTACATCCTCCGCTAGATTACACTACCAGCACCGAAGTCGCTTCTGTCGTATAGGATAACGAGGGACCTATGTTTATGATTCCAATTGCGTTTCAAAGATGATACAGAATTGATTCATTGTTGGCAAACAATAACATGCACCAAATTTAATTGGATTTTAAGCGAGTACACGTCGTGCACTAACTCGTGTAACTTTTTTGTGTGGTAAAGTAGGATGGATGCCCATTATGAAGCCGTATAAATTTACGCCATTTAATTTTGTTATGGAAACACTGTTAATATTCTATTTTATTGTGCATTACAACAATCTGGAGATGTTCTGAAGATTTCACATTCCTCTGGAGCTATCACCTCTTTGGAACGATGAAGCATGTCGGTTGCTAATTGAAACGAAGCCCCGAGGTTTCGGCTTCAGGATATATTGCACAATGTGACCTTTTGATATAAATATGTGTTATAGAACATGCTTATTAATCTGATGAGATAATGAATCTATACTAACTAATGCCGGAAGCGTTGCGTTTACGGCTCGTACTGTAATTTGTTTACTTCATTTTGAATTCGGTTTGCATTTATTCGGGATTTTAATTGTGATCATTACGGCACATTGCGAAAGTCGTCTTTTACTGTGATTTTTTATGTAGAGTCTCGTTGAATAAATGGCATGCACCTAATGTAGGTTATAAATTGATTGTAAGAATTATTCACCGAGTTATATTAAACAAGCGATACTTGTTTTAAAAAAGTTGTGGTAAAGGATAGGCAAGTGCGACGGCTTTGGTCTTCGCATATCATACGATCGGTGTTCACAATAAATTGATACATTGTATGTCAACGATGTGATCAATATTTCTTCATATATATATTGTAATAACCAACTTTTAATATTTAATGAAAGGAAATTTGAATTAAACAAAAATTTAAATTTAACAAAACAAAACAAATTTATTCACACAAAATACAATTTAAATCTCTACTTTATTTCGCCACATTTAGATCAAATTTTACTAACAATTAATTTTACCTTTTGTGCCATTTAAGAAAATTTATACCTTTATTTTTTTTTTTACAAAGAATGAAACTCAAAATCTCAGGGTCTCCAATAGTCCTGATAGAAAGAACAAAAATCCAATTACACTTGAAAGAATTTTACAGAATATAGAAATTCAATTTATTGAAGTTACTAGAAACGAAATCTGACCTTTAACCTTTAATTTACGGTTTACAAAATTATTTTTTTTTAAATCGATACTTACAAGTTTTATGCTTTTGGGTTCGGGAACACACTTCACTTTAATAGTGGCCTCTCTGTGCATAAAATTTACACAGACATTTTACTGACACACGTTTCACAACACAACACTATCCTTTCAGTATCCAAACTCCAGACTGCAGACTTCCGACTACTCGTATGGATGTTTCACCCGCGGCCACCAATCAATTTGTCTAGTATTATTGACAATTCCAATGCCTTTGTATTATTTAAAATGTTCTGGACCTCTCAACCATCACCAAGACAGAGTTCAAATCTGGTGTTCAACCTAACACTCCTTTCTCCTTCCAGCTATGACATCAACTGCTATGTCTTTCTCCTCTAAAATCTCTTACACAAACATTATTCAATTCTAACACCAACTTCTAAATTCTTCATTACTTTGGCTTTATTTACTGCCAAAACCGCCCACTTTATGCCTATATCTCTTATCGATGACCAAAGTCTGCTCTCTGCAACCACGTCTCCTCCCTTGCTCTCTGACATCCAACTAACTTGTTCGTTCTCTGGCTTCCAACTAACTTTCCTATTAGCTTCCCCCTCTCCAGAATATTCCTTTTTCCCACAGTTTTGATTTCCCAAGTTCGGACCTCATCCGGCTTTCTGACGCTAAGAGAGTTACTCAATATTGTTAGATAAACATTTCCTTATCTTATAATTGGATGTCAACAAAAAACAGTTGTCATCGTTCCTTTGGAGTTTTGTTCCGATGTCCGTCAGACATTAGATCTAAGAGCCGTTAAAGACCCCCAATTAAAAAATAGTTCTCCCTTTTGTGAGCCTTTTTCCGCTGTCAATCATCATTTTTTTTATACGAACCACCCAAGATCCCCAGTCTGAGTTGGTAAACAGATTTTAAATAATGGCCGTCCACCTCTAGTCTGTGCCGTGAGACAAATATTATGAAATATAAACAAAATAATGGCCTTCTTAACTAGGTATTACAATATATATATATATATATATATATATATATATATATAATTTATAAATGAGGCATATTGATCACGAAACTTATAACAAAATCAGTAACTATATCGAGTTGAATAGAAATTAATGGAATAGAAATTACACGGTAGATATTTACATATACAGTTTACAGATGATAAATTTGTTTGTATTACATATCATTGTCTGGTCTTCTGGGGTTTGTGCACGTAATTTTATTTTTAACAATTTTCACTGATTCTATTTATTATTGTTTGCGAACACATTAAAACACTGCCGACGTCTTTCTGATTTTGAATTATATAATTGTTTGTAGATTTCAGCATCACTCGCAGACTAATTGCTGTTTACGGTTTACTCGCTACATTCTGCTCCTTATACTGATGACCACTGACATATAATTATCAGCTCCCAAAACAAACTCATCATTTTCCTCGGATTAACTCTCTCTGTTAAAGTTCTAGTGACTACTGAACTGCTAAAGATATGCACGTCTATTTCTGCCTTAGCCAACAATGCCCTTGGTAGCAACCATTATCGGCTCCGCATTCTCGTCAATAATACTGCCATTGCCTAAGGATTATGAATGATAACTTTTTAAAATTATATATTTGTAATTCCCACAATATATATATATATATATATATATATATATATATATATTGTAATACTAATTAGAGGCCATTAATAATTTTAATAATTAGATAGTTATGATGGATTGTTAACGGTACCAATTTTCAAAAGACAACAATGTGTAGGCAAGCTTTGTCGTGAGACTCAAGCACTTTCTGGAACGACAGTCTGTCTGGTGTTATAGTCGGGAGCAGAAGTCAAAATTTGAGAGCAGACAACAAACAGCGTGGCCAGCGTATAAATCCAGCTGAGAAGGTTACCAGTTTTAGAATTCGAGTATAAAGTTTGGACACCGAGATACTTGGTAATACTGCAAAGAGTAACCTAATAATCCGCGACACATTAAAAAACTTTCTACGAGTACCGAGACCATCATCAGTTTCCACATAAAGACAATTTTTGCAACAATCTGTCTAACTAAAAATCCGGAGGAAGAAGAAATTCCAGTTCCCAGAGGAGAAATTCCAAAACTACGACCGTGTTTTGTACAATCAAGTGTAGAGTCACTGATTTTATGGCCTGTAAATCGTGAGCCAGAGCCCAGGAGATCTTAGTCTGGTACCAGCCAAATAATTTGTAAGTAGAAACCAATTTAATTAAGTTTTTGTAAACGATAATTAAAGGTATTCGTCAGATTTCACTTTCTCGTTTTGTTTTGATTGTTTAACTTTTTAGTTTGTAAATTCTGTGATTGTGTAACGTAAATTCTATAAATATAAATGTTTTTTTACTTAGCAGGCCCAGATAAATGACCATGAGAAAAGAATTATAAAATCTCTAAACATTGAAACGTTAAGTGTAATTAATCTAATATAAAATGTTATAAATTTTTATTGAATAAAGTAAATTGTATTGTAAAGTTTAAAGAATGATGTAATTATTGCTCGATCCTTCAATTTAAAATAAAATAAATTGTTTCATAAACGAACTATCAATTTAATAAAAAATGAAAATTAATTGTTTAATAAATCATTAAATTTGGTTAATTAATTATTAAGCCGCTAATGTTATTCATTACAATATATTGTAATGCCAATTAATTGAAACATATATTGAGAAATTTAAAAAAAATAAATTGTTTGAGATTCTTCACGGCGGTACAGAACACAGCAACAATGTAGCCAAGTATTGTTTCCTTTGTCGGAAGAAGGAATGCGCGCTCAAAATTGCGAGACGGTAGTTCAGTTGGCTGGAAGGTTTGGCAAGTACAGGTCGTATAAAAATAGACGAGATATTCTTTTTAAAAGTAAAGTTAAGTAGAAGCAGTGAACAGACACGACAGAAATTGGTCGAGTTGAAATAGACAAGACAATTTCAAATATTCAAAGGAAATTTGCAGAGAAACATCGAGAATTACCAATCAACAGCTTTGATTGGCCCATGAACAGTTAGCTCAAGACGAAATATTCACTTGAGCAGAACTACGAAACCTGTTAAAAACAAACAGTTTTGGTGCACATAGCCGAGCAAAAGTCAATCGAGAGAGACAGACGAAAGGAAGATTATCCTGGTTCCCGATTTTTTATCTAAAAATTTTAATTTAGAATCTGTGAGTTTAAAAGAAGTGCAAAAACCCGTCATAGTGCTTCGTAAATCAAAGGTATCCCGGAATGCTGGGCAGCCGTGAGTACCATTTACAATCAACAAAGTATGTAAACCGGATAAAAAGATAGACGTCAGATTTCGTTCCCTCCTTTAAATAAAATTTGTTAATTAGAATCCATCTTTTTAGTTTAATTTCGCTGACAAGTAAATTTCGTCATTGTTAATTGATGAGTAAATGTTTTCACTTTTCAATTGGAATTTGTGTTTAAGTTGAGAAATAAAAAATGATTCGCCATTATCAAACCCAGTAATGACCCTGAGATAAATTTTTAAATTTTTAAATTGTGTAATTGTTTTTAAACATTGATAATAAATTTGTTTGTTTGTAAAGTTGAATAATTTTTCATTTAAAAGTCCATCTTTTTTGTATATTACAATATATATTCTCAAAGTGGATTATAGCGGTCAATTCCGAACTGCAAGGGGTCCATGTGAGCTAAAACAAAAATTTGGGGTTCATATGAATGGATCCCATCTAAGAAGATCGTGACCGAAGTTTTGGCTTTCCATAAATGGGAAAATTCTCATAACAGATATAGTACCTATGTACTGTTACTTTACATTATCCAATAAATCCTGTGATGATTGTTATCCGAAGGTTGTTTTAAATTTGCAAAATGTTATTTAATTCTGGTTCGAATATCACGCTATGTATATCCAGCAAAATGAGTTACAACTGTGTCACGAATCGATAACATCTAGTTGCCAAAAATCTAAAAGGTAGATTGCATCAACCTCTTCAATTTGTCATTAACGCAGTAAACAAAATATTGTGAGTAACGCGGAGTTGTATACTAGGTTATTTGCGCAGATGTGTGAAGAAATGACGAGAAGTTTCTTCGATCACTCGTTCACACTTAAGTTAGCTGACCTGCAAAAGGTTTTGATATGATTTTTTTCACTTTTGAGACAATTTGAGAGATATTGGATGGTAAGAATCAAATTTCAAAAGAAAATTTACTTAAGTAGAAACCAAACATTGCCTACTTAACAGATTTGGGCACTTAATTTAATGAGGTTTACCTGCAGTTACAGGGTAACAGTCCAAATTTGATAAAAACAAAGTCCATTATTTCAGCTTATTTTGTCAGGATTAAGCTAATGAAGCAAAATATGGGACGGCGCGAATTTTCCCAGTTTACCAATTTGCCACAGACTAACGGCCAGTATGATGACGTTTCAACCTGCGTTTAACATTTAAATATGTTCCATACGTGCTTTGAAATTAGGTTTGAGGATATTTTGACTATGGAAATACCGCAGTGACTTATCTATCCATACAGTGACATCGAAGAAAGGGTTGTCGTGCTACAGGAAGAACTGACCGGAATAAGCACCAACAAAGAACTTAAGGTACAGTTCAGACAGGGATACAAGCGATTTTGGCTTCAGAGAAAGACATACCTATTACTTATCCTGCATTATGGACTATCGCGAGAAAGTTTTTGATAGGTTTTACATTTTCATACCTCGTGGAAAGGGGATTTCAGCGCCAATCTTATTTCAAAAGAAAGGAGCAGATTAGAAAACACCAGTCGAGGAGATTTAAGAATAAACTAACTAAATTGAAACCAAACATTGAAAATTTGCGGTTAAAACATGACGATTAGACGTCCAATTCAACCTTTTTTCGTACTTATTTTACATTATAATTATACAAGATTGTCTCGATTGTATTAATAAATGTATAAAATATCAAATGTTTTTTAACCTTTACAGCCTACATTTAAACCTATCAAAGCGAGTAGCACTGGGTAAGATGTCAAACACAATTGAATTTGATGAATTTGTATCAATTCAATATTAGTTTAGCGGGGGTCTACCCGAAATAGAAACAATTGTCAAGTAGTCTACGATACAAAAAAGTGTTGGAACCACTGGTATAGAGTAATAAGTAAATGTCTTGTCTACTGGAAGGCCTCCTGGATTTTTCAGTGAGGTCCTCCGGTCTTACTCTTTTCAGTCTTCTCACTGCAGTCCGTTTGGAGCAGAAGTTGGCGAATAATTCGTTGGCGAGATTTAGCAGTCGTTTTTTCTAATTTAAGTAGCATATTTATTGATTACTTCTGTGAAGAATGGAATTCTTACATCCAGATGAAAAGTTTGTTTGTTAATGAAGGAAGGTGCGTTGGCTAGAATACGCAATGTTTTTCATTGGTAAGACTTAAGCTATTGGTGTTTGATCGCTTACTGGATCCCCTTAGTTCGATTCCGTAGGATCATACAGGTATTAAGATGGCTTTATATAATAGTAGCGTGTTTTCGAGTGTGACCTGTGATTTAAGTCAAAGTATGCATAGCAGAGTTCTTGTCTTTAGATTGTCTGTTGTTTCTGGGCTTTCCAAGTCAATTTTTGATCGAGGTGAAGTCCTAGTTACTTCACTTCAGTTTTATTGGAAGATGTTGACTGTATATTAACACTTTAGGGCACGATGAGGGTATATTGGTAAAAGTAATTTGAGTAGATTTTCTGCTGTTAACTTTAATGTGCCATTGGTTGAGGGAACTTCTTAGAAGGTTTAGGTGTGGCTGGAGCCTATCTGTTGCTTGATCCACGTCAGTATCAACTGACATCTGACATCTGCAAAGTTAGCGATTAAGGTGTTCTCTAAGTGGAGATGTCTTTTGTATAAAGGAGATAATGAAAGGGACCAAGAACGTTTCCCTGCGGAATACCGGAGCTCAAACATAAAAATAAATTATGAAATAAATACCACAAAATCCTTGTTGATTTCGACAGGTGATTTAATAATACTAGAGATGCAATGTTGTGTAGAATTTATTTTATCACCTCTTTTTGTCTACTATTTGGCTACTTATTTTTGTAATTATTATACTTTTAAACCAAACGTATTATATTTTAGAAATTAATGGAATCGCTGGAAAATGTGACCCTTAATAAAAATTAATTTCTACGCCTTTTTTTCTAAAAAATTGAAGGAATACAGAAATGATAGTTTCTGAACTCCATGACGCTCATAGTAATGTTTTTAATGGGCAATTTGAAGCACACTGATGCACGTACCTACAGTACACCAACCAGTTCAAATGTTTCAGACTTTTTCGTGGAGACATTAATACTTATAATAAATCGAACGTATTGGCGGTGTAATTTGAAAGGCACAAAGGACAACATCACTATTGTTGGAGTGACGTAGGAAGTGAACCCTCTAGAATGTTCTACATCCATCAGTCACGTGGATCGAAACACGTAAATAGTAGCAACTTTTTTGGGAAAGTTACTCGAGTCAGTAGTTGGGAGTTTGAAGAGGCAGATCAGAGAGTTAGTAAACAATTATATGTGCAAATTGATGAAGTGGCAGTTATTTAAATTTCGTCGATAGTCAGATTAGTAAGAACGGTTTTTCGAGGCAAGGTTTATAGCACTTGTAAGGCTATCTTGTATTCGTATATGCGCAATCCAGTTGAGGCTGATTAAATTGTGTTTATCCCGAGAGAGGTAAATATATGGTATTTGGTAATATTTTGTTCCTTCTGTTTTGTAGTAATTGTAGTAATAGTCTTCCTGGTCGTTGGTTTTGGAAATTGTTGTAGCTAAGCGGCCCAAATATTCGGTAAAGATGAGACTTCCTGAATGTTTAATAATCGTAAAAAGATATACGCTATTATTGCCATATCTCGCGTTATAGGAAAGTTAAAATTGTTTTTATTACAGAATTCTTAAAGTAGTATTTATTGGTGTTCCACAATGAACCCTGTAATGCTAAGCTGAAAAAAAATATTGCTGGTATCAAATAAACTCTTAATTTCATGAATATATATTATAAATTCAGTACTAAATACATAAAGACGTCTGTTTAGCCTCATTCTTCCCAAAATCAAATGATGTTAAATATCTTTATTAAATAAAGTATTAATAATGGTGATGATTATGGCTTGATGCCGAAAGCTTCTGCTTTTTGTTGACGAATTGACGCAGGATTTATTTATTATTAATAAATTGTTGTGGTAATGTTACTAGATTCTTAAATTTAAAAGTAGTAATAATTTTTAAAGATTTAAATTGGCGTTCTTTAAATACTTTTATTAATAGTACACGTTAATGCCTTGTAGTCTCTGTGATTCTGCCGATGATGATGTTTGACTATTTTTGTGACGTCCAAATATGGCCGCCAAGCATCCATCAGAAAGATGCTGGTTCAAAGGCGGAAGATAAGGAAAATAACGGAGAGGATGATGAACAAAATGTTTTGCACAAAGTCGTAGAGTTCGTGTAATTACATTTAATTATTTTCGATTCCATTACAGGGAAAGATCATATTTGCTTTTAAGTTGTCGACTATTAATACGAACTGTTAAGATAATTTTTTACAGCTGATTCATGGTTTGCGATATTAATGATTAACTGATTAGATTTACAATGAAATTTAAATAAGTTAATGATTCAGATTTTTCTATTTATTATTCAATTACATTAAAGATCTCTTTCTCTCAGGGCAATGGAAGTGTGGTCAATAACTTATTTATATTTATTTGAAATAATAAATTACCTAAAATGAAGTCGTTTATGATTTTTGAAAAATAACTGTCGGATTCGGGATGTTCGGTCAATAAACCCCAGTAAATGACGAATCTGAGTTACCGGATGACGACCAGTGATCCCACAGTAGACTAGCAAGCAATCGATGTTTAATTCCAGTCCATTCTGTTCGCGTCTGCTTACAGACTGCCCGACTTCTATATTAACCAATTCTTACTTGCTGCACAAGGCTCCTCCAAAATTAAAATTCCCAACAAAAACTGCACGCGTCTCTACCAGAATTAACAATGAAGAACAACTCACTTTGAGATGAAAAAATATATATCACTGTTTCACTCAACACAAAGAAAGAAACAGCAATTAGTTACGTGTCCTGAAGAGGAAAACCTCACACGAAAACAACTGGAAACCTCCGATGTACACGTGCATTAAGTCAGTTGGAGTCCTAGAAGATGGGCCATCACATTATTTCACTTTCCAAAGCTATTTATTTTCGGTTCTGGACAGGCACATCACGCACCTTAATATATATTTGTGCCTTTGGCATCAAATAAATCACAAAACTATTTGAAGACGTTTGTTCATTACTGAGTTGTTCTTAGAAAATTGAAAATTGGAGGTTATTTTAGCTCAACAGCCAATAAAAATAATTGGCTTAATTTTAAAAAAGATTTGAATATTCAATTTATAATGATGATTTAAACTTATCGACACTTAGGAGACGCATGTTTATGTTGGCGAACCGAGATCCATGCATTTAAAAATACCAAGAGTATATGATCATAGTTTATAAAAAATGTACAAAAATTAGTTCATCATATTGACATGAAATCATAAGTGAAAATAAATCACTGAATCTTGAAACAACGCGTTGACGTATGAGTTAGAGTTTTAAATAAAAAAATGACGAATTAGTAATTGTCAACCACATTATCATCAAAGTTTTCAAGACTTTATGTGTGTTTAATGATGGCTTTCCTCTCTATCGAAGTAGATATTTTATTACTGAAAATACGGTCCAATTAGAGAAATCGATAGAGAAGTAAAAATGAAGAGGCATGGTAAATAGTTGAATTTTTTCAACTATTTCACATGCGTATGAAGATAACATTGACAATGTTCGTAAAACTGAATACAGGGAAATATTAAGTTACGGCTACACAATAGGAGCCATCATTACTGTAATAACGTCAATTTCCAAATATTGTAAAAAAACACGTTAATATAATTTGTTGTTGAAATTGTAGATCTGAATAAGAATATTTAAATCATGTAAATAATCACACTATATTTTATACTCCAGGATAAATAAAAATAAATTTAGCGTTATTGGTTTTCATAAGCATCTTACCATAATCATATTTGTATAAACAAAATTAATGAAAATGTAATTATAAAAACAAAAAATCAGCACAATGCCATATAATTCTTTGCCAAAAATAAGGGATTAAGATCTATATTTATAAAATGTATTTATTAATTAAAATAATTGTTGCAATTAGTTTTATAAATACGATAGCAACGCAAAGGTGACCCGGGATAATCCCCTCCACTTAGAAAACTAATACCAGAAGATGAATGAAAAACACTTCACACGTGTGTTTGCGTTATGTTTTGCATGCAAACTTTTGCTACTGCAGACAATTCGGTAAAATTTGAGTCAAAAGCGTGCAATGGAGGGGAAAACATGACAAAGTACCTAATGCGAATGTTTCAAATTTTAATCAATATTTCTGTAGTTCCAGAAGACTGCGAAAATGCTACAGTAATTTCTATTTACTAATCTGGCTCCAACATCAGAAACCAGCAACTACAGACCGGTTAGTTTAACGTCAGTCACGTGTAAAGTTTTAGAACATCTAATATCGGGTGACATAAGAAATCTCTGGAATAATAAGTGATTTATAATCAATGGACAACATGGTTTTCGTCGTAAAAACTCTTGCGAAAGTCAGTTAGTGACAGCACGTGAAAAATTTTGTGACAAACTGGACGAAGGTTGTAGAATCGATGCGATAATAGTAGATTTTTCACAAGCCTTCGATCTACTTGCCTCATAAGCTCTTAATACACAAATGAGAGAGACGAAGTGGCTACCTTTGGGGATGCCTTTTCCACTCCGTTTTTGAACTAAGGTTCCCACAAGCCGAGGCACTTTGGCCTGTTCTGAGAGGTGTATGTTCCGGGGTCTCTGACCTTGGGCATACGGTAAGAGTTGTCCGCTATTCCGATTGGAATAGTCGACCAGCTGCCTCCTAAACTGGTCCAGGCACGGAGAAGGAAATGCTGCGTCCCCACAGCAAACTCCTCTCCCGCTATAGGAAGGGCGTGGGACAAGTACCCAATGCCCGACCTACCTGATGCAGGTTTTTCTAGGGTTTTTCTACATTTCTTTAGGCGAATGCCGGGTAGGATCCTTAAAATATAGCCCGGGGGCCCTAGTTAACCCTTGGCTACCTTTCTCTACCCTTCCGCATTCCCCCTTTCAAATCCCTTCCTATGATATTAAAGGGGAGTTACCCATCGTGGATTACCCTCATGTAGCCTGTTGCCCTAAAAAAGCCCGACCTACCTGATGCAGGTTTTTCTAGGGTTTTCCCTGCATCACTTTTAGTAGGCGAATTGCCGGGTAGGATCGTTAATCCATAGCCCGGTTAACCCTTGGCTACCTTCCTCTACCCTTCCGCATCCCCCCTTTCAAATCCCTTCCTATGCTATTGAAGGGGAGTTGCCACTGTGTGGTGTGGATTACCCTCATGTAGCCTGTTACCTAAAAATAATAATAATAAAATAAATTCTGAACTACGCGTTCCTGTGGATTTACTTCTGAACGACGGCATTATTTATAGAGAAATTAAAAAGCTAAACGCTCTTCAATTAGATTAAGACAAAATATTAAAATGTTTTTATAAATTGAAGTGAAAAATGCAATCAAAAGAAAACTAATAGCTATACAAAGCATAAAATTACTGAGGGTGCAAATTACACCCTAGGGGACGAAATAATAAAATTATCCCTCCAATAGTTTCAAATATTTGGGTGTAACGTTTAGTAAAGACCTATCATTATGGAAACGCGTAAATTGAGTGGTGAATAAAGAATGGAAAGCACTAAACGTCATAAAAGGTTTTAAATAAATTCCCTTGATAAACAAAAGTGGTTACTTATGGAATTTTCGTGTGACTTATTGTGGAGTATGGAGCAGATTTTTGGGATCTGTAAAGGAATGAGTATATTTAGGAACTGGAAAAATTTCAGAAGAAGCATTGAAATTAGCGTGTTCGCCAAATGAGTTAGATACTTTGGCGAGTAGAAAGAAACGGAATAGACTTTGTGCATTATTCAGTCTGAAGAAATGCAAACAGTTTGCTCTTACCTCCCACGTACCAATCTAAAAGGGATTATTCATACAAGATTAAACTGTGAAAACAGCGAACATAAAAGGAAATTTTTATTCGTAAATATAACCATTCGGGATTGTAATAGTCTGCCTGTAACTGTACCAGCGGCGTTCCCACAAAGAATAAAACATTCAAAAGAAGACTGACGAATTATTATAGTTGTGTATAGTAAAAATAATATTTATCTTAATAAATTGAGTGAAGTTGATAATAAAATAACATGTTAATAATAGTTTAATCCGTAAAGCATTGCAGTGAGAATTGCATAGACTGTGCTACGCCATTTATAGTCTTAATGATAGTTAATCTGTATTAGTATAAAGTAAAAATGTTTATAGGTGTAATGGAACCATTTTTTCCAATATTTATTTCATGATCATGTTGGTATTTTGTGACATTTTAATTTTACGGGTTGGCCTAGTTGATGATAATGATAATTAACATTAAAAACGGAAAGGTTTAATTACAGTTATTAGAGAATTGTTTACACTGAATGCAATTAATCCTTCTGAAAGTTTTTTAGTTAAGTGTGAGACCCTATTCCCAGGTTTCCCATGAGAAGAACAATTGGCAGTTACTGTGGCATAAATAATTAATGTAATTGAACGTTTGTATTTACTTATGTGTCGTACTTTGATGATGTGGAACACGTGGCTTTCTTTCTTACGCGGAACTTCTAGAAGTACTTGAAATATTTAATCAATTTATATTGCTCTGATTTTTGGCCCTAACCTCTTTACTTTCTTACTATTACCAATACCCTACTTTAATAGAGACGTGGCTCACTTAACACGCTATAAGATTTAATTCATATCACATTTAATGTTTTCGATTAAATGAATATACTCGTAGTTAACTTTAACAGCTTCAACATTGCTCTGAATGCTCTATTAATACAAACAAATTTTTATTGCGACGCTTAAGATAATCTACACGGAACTCTGAGTGTTATCGACTTCCTTTCATCACACCGCAGTCAAGAGTACTCGCCAACAAAGCCGTCTGGGCGGATCCAACAATTGAATAATTTTACAATATTACGTATACAAATAATTCGGGACTACTTTCCCGTGTTACAATACAGTATGTGTGACTAATTTGAATGCATGTTTAAAGTTACCGTCGGGCTTTAATCAATGCAATTAAATATATCTATGGAGCTGTCTGGAGGATTAAAGTTTTTTTATTATGTCTGTATGACAGCATTGCAAATAAAAGAAAATTGACAGTTAAATTACACAAAATGTGCTTATAAATAATCGGAAAGGTAAGGAAGCATATGGATTATACAAGGTTGAAAGTTTTTCCGCCGTAACTGCTCTATAAAACGAAACATTCTCAAACGAGGGCGAAATGACGGTATATTTAATTTTTTATGTCAACAATTTTCTGACTCAAGGCAATTTATTTATTTATAAAATAGAATGTGGTGTACGTGACAGCAAATAGCAAACAATAAAGAATTACTTACGGAAATAACAAGTAAACCGGAAAAAATAGGAATAAGCGTAGAATCAGGCATATAAGGATAAAAGTACATAAGAGAACACGAGAATTGGAAACTACATAAACCTAAAGTACAGTGTCCGAAATGCAGATTTAAACAAATTTAATCATAATCTGATAAATAATGAAAAGACAGGCACAGCTTTGTACGACACAATAAAATGTGACAAGCCACTGAAACCAACTCTTTCTATGAAAGTAAGGGGAAACTGTAGCTAGTATAACGATTTAACAAAAGAAAGAAGCCACTGGTAGACAAACAGGGCGTGGCAAGAAGTTACAAGGGGAGAGCAAGCATCAATTGTGGTAGGGTGGTGAGGGAATACAAACGGGCGATAGCAAACACCATAGAAGAAAACTGAAAGCCTACGTAGAACCTCCAAAACAGGAAGACGTCTGGGCCCCAACATGTGAAATAGCAAGTGGAAAACAGTATGTCTGGACATCAGTCAGAAAGCGGGATGGAAGTTTGACTGCAGTTTCGTAGGACACCGCCATCAAATCTCTAAATTCCGTTCCGGAAGACAATGAGGAAGAAAACACACGGAACTAACAAATTGAAAGTCTGGAGAAAAACAAAATGTTAACTAGAAGCACTGGTTCAAACGTATGAAATAATAACGACAATAAGATGATACATAAGGTGGACTTCCTGTGGTGTAGTGGTCAACGTCACTGCCCCACATGACAGAGGTACCGGGTTCGAATTCCGGCGAGGATGTTGTGTGTGAGAATCTACCCACTCATTATTTCCCCAACAAAGAAATTCCACATAGCACAAAGTCGCTAATTACCTTAGTAGTTTATGCGACTATAAAAAATATTTTTTAAAAAGAATTAATGCAAAAAAACAGGACGCTGGACCTAAAATAATACAATATTACATTTTAATATGAACAGAATAATAAATAATAACAGCACTAACTAAAATGAATAACCAATCAATCGAATAAAATACCTTTCCTGATTGTTCAAAAATCACGGATATCATTCTACTACATATTAGGTAAGAGATCGGAGAGTCCTAAAGCATATAATATAAAGGCTAGTGGAAGAAAGAATAGAGAGAAATCTGGAGAAAGAATGACCAAAGCAAAACCAATTCAAATTTAAAAGGGACTTTCAACATCTGAAGACCTCAAAAACCAACTGGCATAATGGTCTCGAGAATGAAATACATCATGTCCAACTTCAGGGCTTCCTGGACCAGATTATTAAAAATAATTGTAAACCATAAGCAAAAAAAAATCATATGCTAGGTGAGAACATCCTGTAAACAGGATCGGAAAATATATTACTACAAAAGGGGTTCCGGGAAATAAGCGTCATGGTGGCTACCGTACGGAAACTATACACTGTTTATCGCAACACCAAAGAAGAAAACTGGAAACCCGAATACAGGAAGACATCTGGGCCGTAACATGTGAAATAGCAATTGGAAACCTATACGTCTAGACATGACAGAAAGTAGAATGGGCGAAAGGAAGGGTCTGCGAGGGCTATACTCTCAATGCCCGACCTACCTGATGCAGGTTTTTCTAGGGTTTTCCCTGCATTTCTTTAGGCGAATGCCGGGTAGAATCCTTAAAATATAGCTAACCATTGGCTACCTTCCTCTATCCTCAAGTTGAATGTGGTTATAAACCCCTAAGTTAGGAATTCATGCCATCAATTTAATGTAAATTTCCCTGAAAAATTTGATGCCTCTTAAGAAATGTGGAAAATATTTTAAAATTCAAAAGAACACAATTTCCTGTCAAGCTATATTTTGTTACGATAGTTATCAACGCACGAGAAAAAACATTCGAACAAGTTTGGACCTAAAGTTCAAACATATACAAATTAATATTCAGCTGTATCGAATAACATTTCGCCAAAACATTAAGATTTGTTGTACATCTAATCGTCTGAATAAACAAAATAATTTGCCTAATGCAATAATAATATTGCATTGATATTTGAGGCGTTGGAAGAGCATTATGAAAACTGTGTAAAAATCTGGATTTTTAAAATTTATTTTTCTGATGTTGTTCACATTTTCGAGTTAGCGGTCTCGTAGATTCAGGCCGATAACTAGTAACGAAACGAGCAGGGGGAGGATGCCCCTAAATTCAATGCAAGAAAAATTGAGACGCGTTTCGTAAGATTCAAATATTAGCTTAAGTTTATTTTCGCGTATGGTAGCACAGAGAAAACTTATAAAAATTTAAGACCATACGGAATAGTCTGTGGAGGAGGTGAACCTTCCCAGACAGCTCTGGCGGAGGCTACCTTTGGGGATGCCTTCACATCTGACCGGTTTTTTTGAACTAAGGTTCCCACATGCCGAGGCACCTCGGCCTGTTTCGAGAGGTGTATGTTCCGGGGTCGCAGACCTTGGGCATACGGCAAGAGTTGTCCGCTATTCCTATTGGAATAGTCGGCCAGCTGCCTCCTAAACCGGTCAAGGCACGGCGAGGGGACAGCTGCGGCCCCACAGCTAACCTCTCTCCCGCCATCGGAAGGGCGTAAGAAAAAGTACCAAATGCCCGACCTACCTGATGCAGGTTTTTCTAGCGGTTTCCCTGCATCACTTTTAGGCGAATTGCCGGGTAGGATCCTTAAACCATAGCCCGGGGGCCCTAGTTAACCCTTGGCTACCTTTCTCTACCGTTCCCCCATTTCAAATCCCTTCCTATGCTATCAAAGGGGAGTTGCCACTATGTGGATTACCCTCATGTAGCCTGTTAACCTAAAAAAACAAAAAGGAATAGTCTGTTATTTATTTCGAAATCGCATCCTATTTTTATTATAAAATTCAATTATTTCAGACTAGAATATATTTTTTGAAATTCGAAATATATTAATTATAAACATTTAAAATCAGTTCTTCAATATTTGGCAGCAGACCCACGGTATTATAGAACTTTTGTGCAAATGTAAAAACAAGTCAATCTGTGGCCAAGGGAAATTCCAATTATAAAGTGGCTGGCAATTTTACATGTTAATGACAAATAATGCGAACAATTTTTCAACTAACAAATTTATCGGTAATTAAAATACCCGATGGTGTGTTTTAGTTACCACAACAAGAATATTTCGCGGTATATTGCCAGCCAATGGGAGCTCGTGGGCTGATAACGCCAATGGCGGGTCGTAAACACGTCACCGTGTGTGCGCTCATTGTGGACACAGCATGTTCTGAATAGAGACAGGAATGTCCTGTGTATCTATATTATATTTCACATCAGTCAGCAACGGCTTAACTTCAGCAATCTTGACAAGGTAATATCTATCACAGCCAATGATGAAGTTTGTAATGGCTCGCAGCACCTCAAACAACACTTTATGTTGTCATAAAAGTTTTTTATATCTCAACTATATGAACATTTATTTATTACATTCAGTCTGCAGGGGGAAAAAAAATTGGAATGCCAGGTATTGAAGTCTAAAATTGTTTATTGCCCTGTCATGTCTATATTACACAAGTCCAATATTGGGAAACTCTACATATGAACAGATGATTTAATCGAATAAGCGGAGATAAAAAGTGTTATCATATTCATAAATAAAAGTAATAGTCAAAAGCTTATACTGATTTTTAAAACTTTTTAAACTCTTAGTAGATTATCTGAAAAAAATCAGCGGATAATCAAAGTCATGAGTTCCATTTCGTTTTAATAACGCCGCGGGGTTTGATAAAAGTTATTAGAAATCATTAATGATAAAAAATCTTTAGTAGAGTCTCCGATTTTTTTTTAAATCTTCAGAAAGCTTTAGACATTATGTCATAATCATTAATTGTAGATTGACACATATGTGCACAGGAATTATGTATTATATGAGGCAATTATAACAATTATTAAGTTTTTTCAAACCTTTAAAAACAGACTTGTTTGAATCAAGTTAAAACATATTTAGTTACAATTAAACACTTGAAAGTTTTTATATAAAACCTAAAGTTTCAAATATCTTTCGTTGAAAAACTAAAGATTTTATATAATATATAAAATAACTAAAGTTTGAAACAATAAAATATTTGAAAGTTTCTACATAAAAACTAAAATTTGTATATACTTTCAAGTGTTTTATTATAAACTAATGTTTTTATATAAACATATTTCAAGTGTTTTCTTGTAACTCAAGCTGTTTTAACTTAATTCAGGAAACTCTGATTTTAAAATGTATGTACAATCCTAATAATTATAAGAATGACCACATATAATGTATAATTCCTGTGCTCATGTGTTTCAATCTCGAGAATGATTATGACGTAATTTCGTAAGAAGTGGTATGAACAAGACAACTTATACAATTTCCAGAAAGTTTCCACAGCACAAATGTACGCGATGTGACTAATTTTAAGTTCCAATAATTATGTATATACTAATGTTGTTATTAATTTAAATTTGTTCAAGTATAAAGTTTGTTTGCGTAAGATAAGGGTATATTTAAAGAGTCAGTGTGCCGTGAGAACACTGAATCTAGAGAATTGCAAGAGTTTATTTTAAGGGTTTTTGTAATTGTTTTGAAGATCAGCGGCGCAGTTCGGCTAATAGATACGTCTGTCTGGTCTGTGGGAAGACGGATTGTATTAATTTCTTGCCACTACATAGCATAATGCGAGTGGGAGGGGGTGAATTTGGTCAGTTAGTCTGCGTGTAGGGGTCGGGAGAGAAGATCGTCATAGCGCTTATCAGTCGTCATCGAAGAAGAAAATATCCATTGGGTGAGGTCGCCCCGAGTCGGGCTAGGAATATGGAAGTTTTAAAAGGAATAGATATAATATATTTTAAAAGTTGAATTGCTTTGTTGAACATGTGAGCGAAATATAATTCGGCGGAGTTTGTATATTTGAAAGAATTCGGCAACAGAGGACAATTTAAACTTGCCAGTAATAATGGTTGTTACACTAGGAAGACTTAATAGACTGGTGCCTAAGGACAAAATCTATTATTTTGATCACTATAATACTGACCGGTTTCCTTGGAAAAATATCTTGAATATCGACCATCACAATTGCGAAAAGACTTCACGTGCAGTAGAGTTGATCTCTAAAGGAAATAATTTGTGTATGTTTGTAAGTGGGATTGCGCAATCCGATGCACAAAATGGACTCTTTTCAAAGTTAAAAGTATTCTTTTTTAAAAAAGTTTAAGTTTTGTAAATTCTGTGCAACTGAAATTGAAGATAAATCCAAATTGGTATGTAGAGTATTAATTTTAAATTTGGTAAAATATAATGTAAACTTTTCATAAATGTTATGCCGTCCAATTTCATTTCATTTTGGGGCATATTTTGAAGTGTATCATTTTATAATTTCAATTGAATAATTCTTCCGTAAATTTGTTATTTATTTTTAATTTGATACTTTTCATGAGGTCAGATAAAATGCTCAGGGATAAAAATTAGTACCTCATTTAAATTAATGGCCGTCGAATTATTATGTAAAATTTATATGTAAAAGTCGTTTTCATGTATTAAATAAAATCTTCAAAGATTATATTGACCAAATCATTGTTTCATCATTTCAAACCTTTCACTAAATGAGAAGAATTGCAATTAAAATTTGATAATTCTAAAATTTCATTAATATAATTTAAATTGTTCAAAGTAAATATTTCTTTAAATGATTATAATCTGTAAAGGAGAGTAAAATTTAAATTAATTTAAATAACTCAAAATAAATATTCCAATTAAGTTTCTTCTCAAAGTAAATTAAATAATTTAAATATCTACATACTGTTTATTACATTAATTGGATGCCAAACCGTGGAGCTAACGTTAAAAGCTTCATATTTGATTATTAGTTGACGCCAAAACGTGAGGCAAATTTGTTTAAATCTAAAATCTTATTTTCGGATATTACAATATATATGAGCAGCCGTTTACGTTTTGTAGACAATTTTAATCAGACAATAATATCATCAAATCATTTTATTTTGTGAATACTTAAAAGTTTAACGTTTCAACAACCATCTACGCTATAGAAATTATTTTTTACTCTACAAATAAGTAATTTAATGTTTAAATGGTAGGTTTATTTCAATTGTTATCAATTTAAAAATACTATCCTAAGGTAAATAAAATTATGTAAATATCAAGTTTTCATTTCAGACAAATATTCCGAATTCGGTTCCAACTAAGCAACTACAAGATTTTGAAAGAAAGGCACAAGGTTTCCAGCAACGTTGTGTGGTATTTATTTTATCACTTCTTTTGTACGAATTTGACTATTGTTCTTATTATTAATTTTCAATCCGACGTAAATTTTTCATTTTAATAAGAAGAGTTAATCTTCATATTATAGAAAATTTAGATTTCAACCTCACAAAACACGTAAATTGGTTTAAGTTATGAATTCTTACCTAATGGCCAGTCCAACAAAATGAAAGTAATAAGTTTTGAAAACTATTACAGTTGAAATGTCTGCATTTTTATTCTGATGATTAACTTTTGACTCATTTTTTGAGTTCTTCGTATTTGCCTAAATTCTAGTAGAAAAACATAACTCGTCACTTAATTAAAACGTTTTTCGTATTCAATTGTAGTGTAAAACAAAAGTACTGTCGTTAATTATATATATGTGCTTGCACGTTCATTATAACTGCTACGAAATACTTTAAAATTCAACTACTCGCAAGTTTAGTAAATTGCCAGTCCTCATTCAAAGTTACAAAAGATGTCAGGCCGCGGCAACGATTTCGGTTCTTCGTGATGATATTAATAAGGGATAATTATTTTTTATATAGTTAGTAGATCAATTATAGAAGTATGGTTCTACATCATATGAGAGAACTGAGAAGAGCATACTACAAAGTGAATGTCACAGGGTCCAATTAAAAGTTATGAAATTGAATAATCTCGCCCTAGAAAGATGAACTGAGGAATGATGTGCAATTAAACAAATGTTTCATGAACAAAAAATGGGAGAGAAGTTAATGGAACTAGTAGCCGCGGAGTTGATAAAAGACGCCAGAACCACTTCATGCAGGCCAAAGTTTTAGTGACCCGGCTCCTTTTTTTTTGCGGTGTATATGCAAGGCTATTTTAAAGCTGCGAGCGCGCTTTGAAACAGAAACACATCAAACGTGGCCAGAAAAGGGTAGGGTACAAACTCGAGTTCCCCGCCAGCTGCACACTTCTTTGTGCTCGCGATCGCTTCCTACCTGCTACTAATTATTTCATCTGTTCAAGTTATTATTTTCCTCGTTGAATGCTTTTTTTTTTGTCAACATCATGCAAAGCGTCTGCGAACATAGTTCCAGCCTCAAAGGGAATACGCAGAATTTTGTTTTCGGGGCCTGACAGAATCATACCTGCACTGTTAATTCTGACTCAAATAGCTGTTGAAATTGTGTTATCATGTGGTTACATTTTTTCTCATTTCAGCAGCAATATATAACTCTTTTGAGCCACCGTGCAATTTAATGTCGTTTTGGAGCTTATTTTTAAAGTAATTTGCTTTGGTTAGAGACTGAAAGCATTTAAAACAAAAATAAATGAATGTTTAAGCCCCACATAATTTTTTTTTATTGTAAAAAGCTACTACATCTTTCAATGTTTTGACGTGCGAAATGTAGATTCTTCTAAAATGCTTTTTTGCGTTTTATGTTTTCAAATAATGTAATTTTCAACCTTTCCATTAAGTAATAACTTCGGAGTCCCATCAAAAAGATTAGAATTTAACACTTGATGACAGCTATCAGTTCAACTTAGAAGTATTTTTCTGATTTTCTTATATTAAATAGAATATGGGAAACATGTTTGAAAAATTAAATGGTGCCTGATAGCCTCGCTCATTAGAAGTAAAACCTCAAAGACAGCGGAACGGAACACTTGAAGTTTGAATAAAATTGAAAATTTGAAATTTTAATTCAATTTAACCATTGTTCTTACGGTTTGAGGCTTGTAAATACTTTTTAAATAAATACTAGCTGGGAGCCCTGCGTTGCCCTGGTTGTTATAATTAAACTCAGCGGCATCTGTAACCCCGGATTACAATCCAATCTCCGTTGTTTATACTTCAATTTATGTAACGCGCCTCCACACCCACCCCTAAGGATTATCCCCTCCTATGCCAAGATGGGTTGAAATTATACACAAAAAACATCGGGAGAAACAACATCAATCTCATTGATCCTAAAAAAATATATATCCGATGGAAATGTGCCGTTGATTATGTTTGAAAATTTGCCCCCACGTCCTTGAGGGATAACCGGCAAGTTGATTGTCATAATTAATACTCAGCGACAACCATAATCTCGTATGCGATTCCAATCTCGGTGGATTCGCGATTTTTTGGGTAACGCCCCTCTATACCCACCCCGAAGGGTGTTGAAGTTATATACAAACAACATCGGAAGAAACACTATTAATCTCATTCATCCAGAAAAATATTTATTCAAAGAAAATATCGGCCGTTTTAGCATATTTATAAATTTCCACGCAAGGAACACGTAAGGCTTACGTAATTTGGTCAAATTTGCTGTTCGGGTATAGGCTTGTATACGGAACATACACAGATACATACATACAAATATACACACACTCTATTTTATTTATTAATTTTTAATTTGAAATATTTCTAAAGTAATTTAGAGTTGAAGTTGCAAGATCATTGTACGAGCATCGTATAGCATCGTGCCCAACTTATAAATAAAATTCAACATGTTACATATTATTAAACATAATTTTAATGATTTAATAATTCTTATTTCTTTATTCATTTTCGAGAAGTTTGTAAATATGAACGCTGTCCACCTGTCTGTTCATGATTGAAGCTCAGTTATTGACATGATAGGCTGTAACGTCATCTCACTTCTGTTGCGTTACGGTCGTATTTTCCAAATCAACCGTCAACGACAGAAGATTTATTTCAATAAAATTATTTATATTAGTTTACTTTGTCTGTATATGGCTATCTTTCTTATTATTATAGTATCACAAAACGTTTATGGAAGCCTTGTTCCTTTCTTCAGATGCAGAAAAAACGCAAGACCCTAGAGAGATTCAACGGCACAAGTCTATTGACAAAACACAAAAGCATTTATTTGTTTTTTCTACCTTGCCTGTTGTATATACAACACGCAAAAAATTTACGGGCAAGTTGTTGCTGCTCTACCTCCAATTTTTTCTCGTGATTTACAAACAAAACTATTAAGCCGACATACTGTGGTGTAGTGGTCAGCGTTACTGCCTCAAATAGGTCAGGTTTAGAATCCCAGTAAGGGCATGGATGTTGTATGTGTCTGTTTCCATTCCAATAAATAATTTATCACAAAATTAGAGACCCGACAGTAAAAGCAACAAAATACAAAAAAAAACGTTGATGCGACTAGGTCGTAAAATTAAAAAAAATTGAACCTGAAGGGGTACTAAAAAGGGACGTCGTATATTTAATGTTTTGTTAAATAACATAATTTTTCTGACTCAAGACTATATATTTCTGATAAAATAGGTTACTATTTAGGACCTTTAATACCTCATAGATATAAATAAATTGAAATTAAAAGACCTTCAGGTTTAATTTTTCGATATAATCTTTATTATATACACGTCATTTAGTTTAACGACAAGCTTTCAACTTGTGTCATATTTATCTTACATTCAGCCTATATATTTATTTAAATTGATAATTACTAATGTCAGAAAATTTTCTTCATAAATACAAATAGTGTTCTAGATCGATTAACGGATGTCATTCACCATCTCCTGAGCGTCCAAGCCAACCTTTGTTTTGAACCTCGGAGAAAGTGTCGCCAAGGGCCTCGACAAGCGCGTGTACAGCGGGTTCTCTAGTCATGGACATAGCATATCTGAAATTCAATCGACACAGTTTGTCTAAATCTTGCCAATTGTTTTAAACATTTTATAATTAATAGAACGTAAATAATAAATATATACATGCGAAAAATACTCTCTTATTACACGCGTTTCCGTCAAATAGCAGCAGTTAATGGTCTTTTTTTAGTTAATTTGTACTTGTACGAAAAGTTAGAGTTGAAAATTATTACAATGAACCCTCCATTTTCACAAACAGTAAATTTATTGGAGGTTGTACTGTGAAAGGGCAAATCAGCGTCAACTCGACGTTTGATGGTGCGTAACGACGCAGCGGCATATGTTATTACAGCTTGCAGATAAATGGCTAACTGACCACAAATTTCTGCATTTAAATTGGTGCATGAAGCCATTATTCTTCCAGCTAGTTAACCTAAATACATTACAACAAAACAATTTTTATTAGGACGGGTATTTTGTCAATTACGAAAATACTAAAATAAAATATATAAGCTGGGCAAGGATAAAAATAATTCTATAAATGTTTCAAATTTTATTCAAGCTATCGAAGAGTGGTTTTTATATGCTGTTCCATTTTACACTTTCATATAACTTGGTGAGAGAAATGGATGAAATAACAAGCATACTAAGATAAATAAAAATAATATGAAAATTTAATAATTTATATTAGCTGTTTCCATAACAAAATTTGCTTGAAAAATTGAAGGAAATGAGCGTTAACAAAATTATAAAAATTATAGGATGTAACTAAAACATACATCTTTAAAACAAATCTATCAACAAATTATTCAAACTGTTTACCTGTTTACAAATCGGGCTCAAACCAGAACCTACAGGCTACCAAGTTTACCATCAGACGAGCTTAACGACGTGGGTGATCTTTAATCTGATTTAGAGACAACACTAAACTAGTCTTTTCAAAATGAAATGAAACTAAATGCATGACTATTAGGTGTAAAGGGTAGAAAAATGTGGTTGTGCAAATTGGCAACTATGGGATGATATAATAGAAGTGACCATCTAATAGCTGCAAATGTTTGGGTGTCACGTTTAATAAACACCTATCATGAGGGAAACATGTAAATTCAGTAGCCAATAAGGGATGGAAAGCACTGAACTTTCTGCATAGGGCTTTAAATAAAATCTGAAAGTCTACGGCAGTTGCTAATGCAACATTATTGAGGTCTATTCTAGACTATGGAGTAGCTTGTTTGGATCCATATAAGTGCATATGAAGCTACTACCCAAAATTCAGGTAGAAAGCTATGAAAGAATGAAAAGGACTAGAATTTGTGCGTTATTCAGGGCACACAATAACGAACATGTCTGGAGAAATGTAAACAGTTTGAACTCCAACTTCAAAATCTAAAAGCGATCATACGTGCAACGTTTGTGAATATATATTGGTATTGATTTGTGTCTTTATTATTATATTATGGATAAGCAATGCGGAACAGCGTGACGCCTTGTGGGAGGCCGTTTTCAATTCAGATAGTACCAGGTGTTGCGTTATTACTTTTTACTTGTATACTCTTGCTCATAATGAGATTATTTATACACGCGAGTATGTGTTCGAATATCCGCATTTCGTACAGCTTTTTCATAACTTTCCATCGCCAGGTGGTGTCATACGCTTTGTTTATGACTAGCGTTGAGACAAATGCGTCATGGCCCACATAGATTGCTTGCTTGATTAAATTGTCAATAGCAGAGAACATAGTCATCATACAACAATACCTCTTGTTGTTTGCACCAGAGAATGTTCTACATATCAATTACCATACAAGCCTATTCAAGATCATGTTCTCGAGTATCTTAGATAGGTTGAAGATATCGGTCGATAGCAATGCGAGTCGCTTCTATGTTGGCCTGGTTTTAAGTTAGGAATTATGTACGACGTCTTCCAGAGGTCTGGGATATTATGTATCATCCATATGAAATTCATGAGGCTATGCAAACATCCCATTGCGTCCTCAGGTAGATTCTTTATTAAGCACCCCGGTATTCCATTGGGTCCTGGTCCGCATCCTCAGCGCCCTTTATGATTTATTTAAGCTTTCCTAGTGAGAAGCCTTCATTTATTTCCGTCTGTCTCACCATTAGCTATTATATTTATAATATAAAAGTATCGCGAATAAAGCGCATGGAACAGAACACGAATAGTGAGAAACAAATAAAAAATTAATTGTTTCTGTTTATATTTTTTATGCTGTGAAAAAAGTATGCGTAATGAATGCACACGCCAACAAGACATCGATACTCATAATTCAGTGTAGAGCAATTGAAGGCGTTCCTGTTTCATAATTTAAGTAAAGCTGAAACAATATTAGCCTTATATAAAAGAAAATATCTCTTAGTGGGACCTAACATTTAGTATTTCACTACCTCATTAAAGACGTTGGTAAGCTTTAATTCTAGTTCTACCGAGCGGCCTTTTACTTTATTTCCGACAGTTAAACGGCGGTACAGAACAATAGTGCATAGGATTTGTAATTGTTGCTATTGTTTTCCACTGCCCGATTACCGGAATTATTACAATAAGAGACTCCAGGGAATCCAAAATTACGGTTCCTTTGATTGTTCTTTGTTCTCTATGCCATTGACTGCCGGATGACAGAAGCGAAATCAATGCGAAATTCTAATAAAATAAAATTGAGAAGGAAACTTTCAAAATTGATAAAAGCGCCGAATAAATTTTATCTGTGGGAGTTGTTTCCTGTTTCAGAAGTTATATCTACACATTTTTCCTCCAGTTGTCTTTTATAGTTTCGCAGGCCATAATTTTTATCGGCAAAAGCTCATGAAACATTACTTTGCTCCTGTGGTTGCCCATTATGACTGCAATGCGATCCTGATAAAAGCAGTATGTTTTCCTTTGCAGCAATGTGGCGAGAAACACATCTGTTCCCTGAAATTCGTAAACGATAATATGTCCTCAGTAAATATTGCTTTTATCTAGCATATATGATAAAGTTTCAAAGTCATTGCAATATTTATTCACAATAAATTTACATAAGAGCCAGTCTCAGACCAACCTTGCGGATGCACGGTGGAACGGCGAAGCAAACACGCCAGAATTTGCAATAACAACCTAGTTACTTCAGATTGTTTTCTTTATAAAATCGTTAACAAGGGCATTAAATTATCTCCCCGAACACCTTCGTGCCAATTATGTAAGACTTACATGGCTTCCCGGCTTAGCTCGGGTTGTCATAATTAAATTCAGCTACTTCCATAACCCCGGAGTTGACTCCAATCTCGGTTGGTTTTTAGTTATTTTTACGTACCGCTCCTCCACCTCCATCCCTAAAGGTGCTCCCCTCCCATGCCGAAAGGGGTTGCAGTTATACACAAAAATAAACGCTATCTATCACATTAGCCTCAAAAATATTTCGTTTCCTCTTTCGACGAAAATATCGGCCGTTTTAACATGTTTGAAAATTTCCACCACCGTCCCCCCTTCGCCCCTGGTGGTGGTAGTCGTGTCTTATCCCCACAGTGTTGGTTTCCGGTTCAAAAGGAACATGTGTACGATAGTTGGTCAAATTTGCTATATGGGTGTAGATTTGTATGCGGAACATACAACAGTGCCAACCTCCAGTGGTGTAGTAGGCAGCGTCACCGCCTCACCTCGCAGTGGTCCCAGGTCCGAATACCGGCGCGGGTATGGAAGTTTGTGTGCGTGAGAGATTAGTCCCACGACAAGTAAAAAATGAGTACTCGTAATGTGTCGCTAATAATCTGAAATGATAAAAAATGCGACTGTAATAATTTTTTTTAAAAAAATACATCTAATACTTTTTTAGAAGATAAATTATATTTATGCAAGTGTGTACGTGTGATAGCAATGATCACTATGAACGTCACATATTAGGACTTTCGGTAAATATTTCATCGAGTGTTTTGTTGATAGTGTTAAAATTTTCTATTACAGGCTGTGGAACACCAAATATCATCCTCACATACATATTTACAACTAGTTGGGTGCCTGGCGTTTCCTGTGTACTTATTTATATAAACCCGTAAAAGAATTTAATTCCATATTAATCTTTAGTCAAGAAGTTATTTTACACACATCCAACTGTACCTAATTCCGTACATACTTTCGACCGATAGTACAATAATTCAACAGCTATAAAATACATTAAATTTTATTACATCAATCCCTACAAACATTCCTCCGAATTTATTTACGAATAGAATACTTAAATATACTCCTTGAGTATTGCAGGATACAATTGTCCCTCAGTCTTCAGACATACGAAAGATTAAATTGATGATATTGTTAGCTAGTGTAAACAAATGTTCGCCATATTTGAGTCACTAATATGGCTCGAAAATTAACTTACAATTTCCGCAGGGATCGTAAAGTATTTCGTATTGTTTTTATTATCATCATTATATTGAGTATTACTGGATAAAATTATACTTTTTATTCAATTAAAATATTTCTACTTTATTTAATTACGGAAAAAGGAACTATTACCTTTTTTCGTCGCGTAGTAACGTCTCTCGCTTGCGTGACGTCACGGTCTATAGTTGCGCACTAATTTAACACAAAATTATCTCGTTTTTCAATTATAATTATTTCCGCCTTTAAGATAGAGGCTTCTCTCCCCCACAGTACCAATTCTCGAGTTTTTAAGAATATGTGTACCAATTTTTTTTTTCAATCTGCCCACGCGTTTGAATTAGTATAGAAATTAGTGTTAATACATACATACAAATATACATCCTGTTCTAGCTGGGTGCCCGGCGTTTCCCATGTACTTATTTATATAGATAGATAGATTTATTCACCATTAGCCCTCTAAAGAGGAAATAGGATTCGTCACAAATGTACAGTAGATAAATTATATATAAACAGAATTAATATTAATCGGTTACACACACACACACACAAAAATTCATATCTGTTCACATTTGTCTAGTCACCACAATCATACACACAATCTTTGGGAAACACGCACACAACACTTATCTCTTCCTGGTATTCATGTCCTGTCGCTAGGTACGGAGGGATGTCGTCATAGATATTTACTAAAACAGAAAGCAGAGGCAGGAAAACAGAACCAAAAGGGGAAAACTGGACAAACTATTTACTTATTTATAGAATATTATGGCAATTTTGTTCAACGAATGTGAAACCGATTCAAAAATTCCATTTACACGAAACGTTTTACAATCCTTGACGAATAAGTTGTAGCTATTGATGTTCTTTACATGTTCAGGAAAGCTGTTAAATAGTCCGATACCGGAATAATGAACGCTAGACTCCTAGAGACTGAGGCTGTGCTTGTCAGATCTGAGAACTGAACGGTTTCTTGTGTCGTAGCCATGATTGTCCCCGTTACTTGCAAAGAGGTTCATGTTGCGTTTAACAAATTTTAGTCTTTCTAATATGTAAGCGCTAGGTAGAGTCAGAATATGAAGTCTTTTGAACAGAGGTCTGCAGCTTTCTCTAGCATCTGAACCTGATATAATTCTAATGGCTCGTTTTTGCAGTTTGAAAACATCCACACTACGAGAACAATTGCCCCAGTTGGCAATACCGTAACACATATGTGAATGAAAGTAGGCAAGTATAAAATCCGAAAAAGTATTTAATTCTATATTAATCTTTAGTCAAGAATCTAACTGTTCCTAGTACATACTTTCGACCGATAGTGCATTAATTGAACAGCTATAAAATACATGGAATTTTATTGCATCAATCCCAACAGACAAACCTCCGTATTTCTTTACAAATAGAATACTTAAATATACTACTTGACTATCGCAGGATATAATTATCCCTCAGTCTTCAGACATTACGAAACATTAAATTGATGAAATTGTTAGCTAGATTCACAATGTAAAGAAATAGTCGCCATATTGGAGTCACGAAAATTATGGCTCGAAAATTAACTTACATTTTCCGCAAGCATCGTAAAGTATTTCGTATTGTTTTTTTATTATATTTCGATGGAGTAAAGCTGGATAAAATGTTACTTTTTATTCAATCAAAACAGTTCTTCTTTACTTCATTACGAAATAAGTTACTATTTTGTTGTCGAGCAGTCGTAACGTCTATCTGTCGCGTTATGTCACGGTCTCTTGGCGCGCAAAATGATCACATCTTTTAATTATAATTCTTTCCACCTTTATGCTTGGGGGTTTTCACCCCCACTGTACCATTTCTCGTGTTTTGAAGAATATGTGTACTAATTATTTTTTTTGCAATCTGTCTACGCGTTTAAAGCAGTATAGAAATTAACGTAAATATATACATACATACATACAAATATACATCCTTTTTTATTATATAAATGTCAACGAAATTCAAAATCAAAATCTTGAGATTATTGCAAACAACTATCAATTTCAAGCCGATTTTTTTATAATAGCTCACAAAACAGAAGATTTATCATTTATTTTTATGTAAAAATATATCTTAATATGGCCTATGCTTTAGACCAAATACTTTCCGTCGCATTTGCTTAACCCAAATATTGTATCTGAAAGTTGTACACATTTAAATTTTTTCTTTCTGTTTGTTATATTTTGAATTTCGATTTGGACTTCACTTGGGAGAGTAAATTCACACTATATTTAATAAATTAATTATACGTCGGTCCGGAAGGTAAAGAAAATTTTTAAGGGATCGTTGTTGTTCGATATAATACTTGAACAATTGAAAATCATATAATAATGGATCATACAGGAGAAAACATACGGCACAAATATTTGAAATTGAAATTTTGACTTTGATCATTCACGCATAATCTTTACGGGATTAGGTTGTAAGCCCTCTGGCTACCGTATAAAACCGGGAGTAAAATCTTGTTTCAACATTCGCTTTGTAGAAAAATGAGATAGCTGTATGTATATCACTGGGCTGAACCGAATAGGTGCGTGTGTACAGCAGGATTCTATGCACCGAATCCCTTCTACGTGAAGAAGAGCAGAGCTTATTTATTGTTCGAATCGTTAGTTTCGTAATTATTCTTGTTATCGTTGTCTTCTTCTCTATTTGAAACGTTGATTTTCTACTTCTTCTTGCTTAATTTTTGTTAATGGTCTTTCGACTTGTCCGTTTCTCTACCTGACTACATATTATCCTTTTCACGTTCTATTATTCTTAAACATCCTTAACGTAAGCGTAAATGTAACCGTAAATAGAGGCAGTGGCCAAAAACCAACAATGATATCTACTCATAAATATTTGGCTAGAAAATAATTAAAATTCAATTACTATCGTCTATCGTCTATATAATAAAATAGCGTGTATATTTGTACCTATGTATGTATGTATTTACGTTGTTTTGTATACAAATTTTATCGCGTGGACAGAATTTAACAAAAATTGGTATATATATTCTGCCAAAATCGAGAACCGGTACTGTGGGGGTGAGAAACCCCTAGAATAAACGTGGAAATAATTATAATTGAAATAAGTTACGAATTAGTGTTAAATTACTGCGCGAGACGATGACGTCATAAGTTTTCAAGACATTGACGCATCCTAAATATAGTTCTGTATTTCGTAATGAAATAAAGCAGAAATATTTTGATTAAATAAAAAGTATAATTTTTTTTCAGTAATACTCCATCGATTTTAGTAATAAAAAACAATACGAAACACTTTACTTGCGCAAAGTTAATTTGGAATAGTTAATTATCCTGCTATCTTTGATAAAGCCAATATGGCGCCTTATAATACATTCAAATGTGTGTCGGTCGAGATTTATAAAATTTCATAATATAACGTACTATTGTATCCTGTATAATATTTCAGAAGATAATAAGATTTGTCTGAGGTACGACTGCTGAAATATATGTTTGTAACTATAAAAGTATTGAAAATGACGTACGGAACTCCGAAAGTTTTTATGGTCGTTATTCAATTAATGCACCATCAGTCAAAGGTATGTACAGAAATAGGAACATTTTAATTGAATTAAAAGTACAATTAATTATACTTTACGCAACGTATTTCTATAAATTTGTATAAATGTAAACAAATTATTGCGTGCAATTTGTGTCGTGAAACAAAAATTTGAGGTTAGGATAGCAATATTTGTTTTCCATTTTTGGGAACGACGTTATAGATGTTCAATTTCTGAGAAATGAAGCTGAGCAAAAATATTTTGATTGAATACTACCAATACTACATCGAGTGATAAATATAATTTATTATCAAAGGTTATACAATCCATGGTATTAATTTTCTTTTAAATAACTTGACTTTTGATGTGGAATATTTAACGGGATCAGGGACCAATATGTTTCCTAATTATATCTTGCAATACGCACTGGAAGATACATAGAATTATGATAAAAACAATACTTAAATGTTCAAAATTAATATTTTTTTATTTAAGACAGCGTATTTCGTAATGTTTTGCATTAATTTTATACAATGCTACCAACTGCAGATTGCTAAAACCACCAAATAGTTTAATTTCAGATGGAAAAATTATATGTCTACAAATTTAATAATTGTTTTAAATAGTGTATGTATATCTATCTATATTATATATTTCTACATGCACCGGAGGAGACTAAGAATGATGGAAAACACAATCCCTAATACTTCTTAATCATTATAATTTGATAGATTTTAAATCTGCAGAAAGTGACGTGTTCTTGAAGTGAAATTCATGAAAAAAATTTGGTTATGTATGTATCATTATAATTTCACATATTTGATTATAAATGTTTAAAGTCTAAGGGAGTAATTCCAAGTGAGAACTGTTAAATATAAAATTTGTGCAATATCATTAATATTTTCTATTTGAGAGTTGACGCATACCGTAATGTATTGCATTCCTTATACAATGCTACCAACATCAGAGAGTAGAATCCACCAAAGAGTACTTTGACTCCTTTCAGTTATCTGGAGTAAATTGGTTATATTCATAACGGTTTTGGTTGTATACCACAAATGTACCGGAGTATGTTTTACACAAAAGAAGTGATGATATACATTACTCTATATTCTTATTATTAATTTATAAAACAGAAGATAAAATTTTCATTTTAGAAATATGATATATACATATATTGTTCAATATATATATATATATATATATATATATATATATATATATATATATTAGATATAGGCTCATATCCTCATTTTTATGAAGTAGGTTTTATAGCCAAATACTGACAAAAAGAAGTGATGATATACATTTGTCTGCAATTGGATAATACTTTTATTATTAATAATTTTAAAACAGATGTAAATTTATCATTTTAGAAATTTTTGAAATTAAGTTGTTTCAAATGTGACATAGTCAAAATTATTCAGCCAGACATAACATAATTTTGTATAAGGTATATATATATATATATACATTACTTAAAAGACTTCCCAAATTTGTATATATATAATTTTTCCAGCTGAAAGTTATGTTAATAATATTTTTCAATAAATATATATATTAGGTATAGGCACATATCCTCATTTTTATGAAGTAGGTTGTTTTATTATTCATATAGCTCTATTTTCAATTTTTATATTTTAACTATAAGAAACATACAAAATAAGAGATGAGATACATTTGTCTGTATTAGGATATTTTTCTTATTATTAATTTACAAACAGATGTAACAGATGTGAAATTTTCATTTTAGAAATAAATATTTTTTAAATATTAGACAGTTAATAATAATGTTCAATAAATATGTATATCAGGTATAAGCTCATATCCTTATTTTTATGAAGTAGGTTTTTTATTATTCATATGGCTATCTTTTGAATTTTTTATATTTCTAAACTATATTAAAATAACCAAATACAGTGAAAAGAAGTGATGATATACATTTGTCTGTAATTGGATAATATTTTTATTATTAATAATTTTCAAAACAGATGTAAATTTATCATTTTAGAAATTAAGTTGTTTCAAATGTGTCATAGTCAAAATTATTAACTCATTTGGATAGAAATGATCAGCTGATTAACATTCAGGCAACAGCAGTGTGACTGGTTTGTAATAATTCAGGATTATTTAATCACTTATGGCTATTTACAAATTCATATATATATATATATATATATATATATATATATATATATATACTAACTTATTTACATAGGTAACGAGCCAGGGTGTAGATGACATACCATAAATCTGTATATGGTATATATAATTTATTAATGTATTTTACTTAAAAGACTTCCAAAACTTATATATAAATAATTTTTCCAGCTCAAAGTTATGCTTTCAATTGTTTACTTTGCATTGTTGCTTAGAATTGTAAAAAATTACATATGTGAATTTAAAAGGCTCTTCCCAAATTTGGAATCTAAATTAATGTTTACTATGTCCAAAAACATCTGATTAAGATAAAATTTATGAAATTCTATATACTATCCCATTTGGAAAGTAAAAAAGTACAGAGGTCAGATTATATGATGAATGTTGATGTGGTCCAGTTACATAAAAATATCCGAAAAATACATGTTTACCGGCAGTTTAAATATATTTCTGGAACAATGAAATTAATAAAATTTCTCTACAGGTTCTCTGTGTTTAATTTCAACCCCTTTTGGGATTGGGAGGGGAGCTCCTCTTACGGGTTTGGGGTGGATTGGCATTACATTAAAATAACGCAAAAGCAATCAAGATTGGAATCGAATTCAAGGTTACGTATGTCACTGAATTTGATTATGACATTCTCTTTAATCCCCAGGCACGGGCACGGACGGGGTGGAATTTTTAAAAAGTATTAAATCGTCGATACTAACGTGGAATAAATAAATGTCAGGGCCATTGGCGTTGATAGTATTTCTACCGATGTTGTTTGTAAAATTTCAACCCCTTTCAGCGTGAGAGGGGAGAACGCTTAAGGGTGGGGGATGAAATATTCTAACATCCTACGACAACCGATATTTGATTCGGATAAATATTTTTGGGGGTCAAAGAGTTGATAATGTTTCTAGCAATTTATATTTTTTCAACCCCTTAGAGCATGGTAAAGGAGCACCCTTAGGGTGGGTATGGAAGGGCGTTACAAGGAAATAACGGGAAAACAACCGAGATTGGAGTCAAAACCAAGGTTATGGATGTCGCCGAGTTAAATTATGACAACCAATTTGCTCATTTAACCCCCAGTATTTGGATGGTTAGGGGTGGATATTTTGAAACATGCAATCACGGCTGTTATTAGCATAGAATAAATTTTTTCAAGGGTTAATTAGATTGATTGTATTTCTACTGATGTTGTGTGTGTAAAATTTCAACCTTTATCTTGCAGAACTCAAGGAGTATATTTAAGAAGAAATTAGGAGGTATGTTTGTTGCGACTGATGCAATAAAATTCTATGTATTTTGGGGTCGGGATCATATGATTTCTCTACAATTTCACAAATTATAACTTCAACTCCTTTCGGGCTTATGAGTAGAGCACTTTTAGGTGTTGGGTGGAGGAACGCTGCAATAAAATAACGCGAATACAACGTCACACCCAAGGTTATGGTTGTCGCCCAGTTCAATTATAGCATCCAATTGGCCATTTAACCCAAAGGGGCGGGAGTGGATGGGGTGGAATTTTTCTAACATGTTAAATCATCGATATTAGCGTGGAATAAATAAATGCCGGGACCATTGACGTTGATAGTATTTCTACCGATGTTGTTTGTAGGCATGATAGGGGTGGGTTTGGAGGGGATTTACAAGAAAATAACGGGAAAACAACCTAGATTCGAGTCAAATCGAAGGTAATGGATGTCGTTGAATTTATTTATGACAATCTGGGCAACGCGCGGGTATCGGCTGGGTTGGGATGAGTTGACCGGCCGTATTTTTCGTCGATTAAATATATTTCGGTGTTATTAGATTAATTAAAATTCCCTACATGTTCTCTGTGTGTAATTTCAACCCCTTTCGGACTCGCTAGGGTGCACCCTTAAGGGTAGGCGTGAAGTGGCATTACATAAAAAGAAATCAGAAACTATCGGGATTGTCTCTGAGTTTAATTATGACATTAAACTTGACCGTTTTAGTCCCCGAAGCGGGAGTTGTCCGGGGTGGAAATTTTCAAACATGCTAAACGGTAAATATTTGCGATAATTATTTCCTGGGGTTAATTACTTCGATAGTATTTATACCGATGTTGTTTGTGTATAATTTAACCCCTGTGAGGGGAGCAAGTTTAGGGGTGGGGTGGAGGTACGTTAAATAAAAAACCACAAAAACAAACGAGATTAGAATCAATTCATATACTATGAATGTCGCTGAATCTAATTGTGACAACCTGGGCAACGCGACGGGTTTGGGAGGGGGTGGGCGGCGAAAGAAATTTTCAGACAATGTAATCGGCCGATTTTTGCGTGGAATACATTCTTTTTTATTATCGCACATTTGTGGGGGTGGTCATTTTCTAACATGTATAAACGGCCGATTTATTTAGTCAATGACTTCATCCCCCTTCGGCATGGGAGGTGAGCACATTTAGGGTTCGAGGAGCGTTACATAAAAATAGCTCAAAAGCAACCGAAATTGGAGTGTATCGGGGGTTATGGATAAATGACATCTCGGGCAACGCCGGGCACCCAGCTAGTTCTTAATAAAACAGTTGGTCGCAAAAAATAATCAATGATAAAGTTTAGGAGTTTTCTAAAGAGATGTAAATTTGACGAAAGATTTCTATCTCTTAGTTTGACCGAATATCGAATGTGAACACACAATTCGATGCAGAATTTTATGCTCTGCAAGTAATCACTGAGGATTATTTTCAATACAATGCTTCATGCTTTTCCTGTTAGCGAAAATAAGAACGTAGTGCAAAAATTCGTGGTTTTTGGCCACAGAAATTTTTCCCGAGAACTTTAGAATTGGAAAACTTGGTATTTTAACTAATGGTGACAACGTATACAAATTGGGGAAAAAATATAATACCCGATATTTTGCTCGCGGAAGATTTTTATTTTGGTCATAGCAACTGCGCTATTAGGGTCGAGCTCACATCAGTCAGTCAGTGTATGTAGTTCTTATACACAATTCCAAATATGAATCAGGGTCTACGAGTGGTTATGCTGACGGAGGGACAGCAGAAGAACAGTTACATGCAACGTAATTGTGAAAGAAAGCTACGCTTTAATTAGAACCTATAAATAAAATATAAATACAAATATAAAGATAAAATCCTTAATTAAGCGACTGTTTTTGCTAGTCTAATTTTTTACCAACAATTTTATTTAACTTTGGAAGACATTTCAGTCACGACTTAGGACCACCTATGATGGTTATTAATATTATTTAAAAAATAATCTTGTGTTTACCCAAAGAAGTAGGGGAGTATTCGTAAGGGCGGTAAAAGCATTTGTTCACTATCACAGAACAAAATATAAATTTATATTTAATTAGAAAATTAATATTTTACTGTTTTGTAACTAATGTTTGAAATGTTACAATAATATAGTCTTATAATATTGTTCTTGTGATACGAGGTGAATAATTACGTTATTGGCAGGGAGCCCTAATTGAACACAAACTCATAGCAGAAGCTGTGATGTCGGGGAAGTTGCGAGAGTTCGAAGTGTTATTAAAGTAAAGATGTACTCAGTTGGCTGCCGTAAAATAACGGAACTTCGTGCGTTATTGCGTTGAAGCCAACTAACGAGTTGCTGCAAAGCAAACACTCTCCCGAAACAATTGAGTGTCGCACTGCACTGCTACAGCAGGTACAACCACCAGAGATTACAGCCGACAAAGCGTAATGCGTTTCCAGATAATTCTGCTCGCTCTCAACATCGCAACACGTATCTGTGACTATAATTTGTGTAAGCCGCCTGTTATGTCCACGCTATTGTTATAACCGAATGTATTCTAAAGTACTGGAAATAAACTAAATCTGCTGCGGTAGACATTTGCTTTTGTAATTCTGTGCTCTCACTCCCACGTCGAATACCACACCAGTTCATTACTCGTGTGCAGAAAAAAATGTTTGCTCTCAATGGTTAACGGATTATTTCACGTTATATGTGTTATATGTTATGCTCTTTGGATGTTGTTTCCCTGTTTAATTATTTGCCCTATTCTTTAGTTATCGACACATTTAAAATGGTTCATATTTACTTAATTAACTACTGTCCCTTTACCTGAAATTTTAATTGAATGCCAATAAACAATTAAAACAATCTGTCGTCATATTTAAATTAAATAATAAAAACATCAGCGAATAAGTCAGAAAAAATTTAATTATTCAATTTAAAACAATACATATAAAACACGATGTTTCGTCCCTTATCGAGGCCACTTCAAGAATATAGACTTTACAATCAATTATCTAAAAAACAAAGTATTAAAAAAAGATATTAAAAAATATACTAATCATGTAAAATATAATTTATTGTGTTTCTTACAATTTCTTATGAGAAAATTTAAGTTGGAAAAAATTCCTAACGGCCGAAATGACTGTCATTGGCATATCTGTTACGACTATTATTGAAATTTAAGAAAACAACGGAAATACAAATTTACATTATAGTAATTGAGTACTCGGTGTTGCCCGGGTAATTATTTAAATCAGAATTTAGAAGGAATTGTAACGACACTAACCTCTTGGTAAAACATTTCATTGGTACAAAAAGCCTACATATTCATGCAGAACCTTAAACTTTAATTCCAGACAGCCTAATATTTAGACCTGTATAAAGATACTGACTTTCTTTGGTTTACCTGTGTCCTGCAGTCAGCTATCGGCTGGACATGCACCGGCAGAATCGGTTTACACCGTGGAACCAGTCAATTATTTTCTTTCATTATTATTATCAAATTATGAATGTTACATTACTTTTTGTTCTTGTGTCATTTAAATGCAAGTGACATGTTTTAAAACTGCTTTTGACAATTTATTTATAATATTTATATTACTTTAGTTAATTTGAGACTTAGTTGGTAACAATAATGCAGTAGTATTTGTTTCATGATCTCCTAATTATAATTAGTACCTGAAGAGGTCCGATTCTTATGGACAGAACTTAATTTATGCAATAACAGTTTATGCTTACGGTACCTTGTTATACATTTTTTCTGTCTTATCTCACCAGTAATTATTATATAATTCTTATGCAATCACAAATAAATTTTAATTTAAAAGAATTATTTGTCATCTTCTTTGCAAACAGAACGAGAAGACTGTCTCACGTGCAAAATTTTTTGATGTAGACTTGTTTTTTAGCAAAGCAAGAGAATATTACTAAAGAAGAAATTTGTGCAAGGAAGGTAAGGACTGATTATACGGAAGTTCATATTGAATATTTAGGTACTGGGTGAAGTTGATTTTTTGGATCGTGATTATTGAAACACCGTATTATCACTATTCAGGTTGATTGTTGAGAGTTTGATCCTAGGTGACTGCCACAGGCTGTAGTTTGCATCTGTAACAACATGAGATCCTTGTCGCTACAGCAACACCGGGAATAACCGGAGAGCATAAAGATACTGCTGTAGCATGACCGCTAATAGTCGCAAATTTCCAATATAGTTACGGTTTTAAAACGAGATTATGAAGTGTTCTCAAAGAAAGTTTCAGTTTACTGGAAAAATTTCTTAAAGTAATAAATAATTTATTAAATTAATCCCAACCTTCACCGTACGTTTTAATGTGTTTCTTGTCTTCAAAAAATATCGTTACATGAAGTCTGGTGCTACAAAAAGAAGTCTTATATCGTACACTACTTACACTGCTACAAGTTTTCATGATAACATACAGGATATTATTATGAGGTGGCACAACGTTGTCATAAGCAAAATTGAAAGGAATTATTCGACATAATCAACGGTTTTTAATTGTAATAAAATTGAATACCTGAAAATTTTATTTAAGCAATAATATAATTTGTTTTAATAGCAAGTAGAACATTCATGATTGTTTTGAAGGCTGTTCAACTGTTTTTTGTATTTGGCAAAAATGTAGATTGTGTAAGTCTTCTAAGTCAACCTTCTGGGTTTTTATGTTATATTGAGATATTTATGTTCGATTTATTTTCAATGGCTGGTTGTCGGCGTTTTCAGAGTATTTATTTGTATAATCCTCATAAAGTACTTATTTCCACATCAGTCTATTATTAAAGAAACGATTTAAACTTTAACCTACGTCTACAGACGGAATGCTAATTTCATCAGAATCCATCAGTGCATTTAGAGAAGCATAAATACTCCCGACACCAGATTTTATCAAAATATCTCTTGAAATAAAATATACTCGGTATATTATACGCGCACTACCTTTACCATGCATAGTGTAGCATATGAACTTTTAGCATCTCCCCAGAAAGGCGTCTGTTGCTTTCTAAGAGAGCAAATTTGTGATGCAGATATGAAACAACATGCACTTAAGGAAATGTGAAATTTTTTGCATCCATGGACAGGTTAAAAACATGCCTTTCCTAGCTCTTTGTGAGTCCACCCCTTAAACCTGTGTTTTCTACCCGCCGGTCAATTCAGAACACATATTCGGTGGTTTATTTTATCTTCTTTTCAAGAAAGAAAATTTAAGCGTCATTAGCAGGGTATTCTAATTGAACAAAATTTATAATTATCCAGTTAAGGTTGATAATTCAGACGTAATAAATATTTATGTTGAAGATGTGCAACATCATGAGGCTAATTGACTTATGATAAGTTTGATTTTTTTTTTAGATTTTTTCCGTATTGTATTCACAAAAATATATTTTAAAAAAATTATTTTAAAAGAATACCAAAAATTATGCACTAAATGGTTAAGATAGTTAATTATACTCCCGATGCCCTAAGCGAGTCAAAATTTCTTCATGTAACTGAAGATCGTCAAAAATACTCCCGGTACCATTGAGAATAAAAGTACCTTAGAATCAAACCTATTTGACATAGCTTAAAACAGTCAAAAATGAAAACAAAATAATTTTCGGTTCCTTAAGAGAGTATATATGAACACTCCCGGTATTCTAATAGAAACCTAAATACACACTTAAGAACTAAATAAATAGTTCCTTTACGTTCGGAGAGTAAAAAAGAGTCTCCGTACCTTAATTGAGTAAAAAATAGTTCCGTTACCTTAAGAGGGTTAAAAATATCCCAGTACTTTAAGAGTAAAAAATTCTCCCAGTATACTTTAAGCGAATGGTAAATAATCCCGGTACGTTAAGAGACAACAAAAATACACTCGCTACTAAAAAATTCTAGAAAGTACTCCCGGTACTTTAAGAGTAAAAAGTATGGCCCACCAACCCCTGTTAGAAATTGTCTCAGGTTTTTTATTTTGTTTGAAAAATACTCTTCATTATTTTTTAAAAAAACATTACAAAATTGGAGCTGCAATGTGTGGGGCCTGATATCAAAATACGCTGTGGTCTGAAAATGTGGAAAAAGTGATATAATGAATATTCACTGTTTTATTTTATCTTTCTGTGTGTTCAAAACTTTTATACGTTTATCTAAAGTTGATATATGTGACGTATTCTTTAATTTTCTATGTAAACTTGCGTTTGGTGTCATGAGGAAGGCCGCGGAAGATGATATAGAGAATAATTTGTGAAATGCGGCACTATATATTGAAACAACCAATGAAGAAAACAACATGGCGACAGTTCTTGATAACTCTAACAAAGATTGAGGCAATTGTTAGACTCTTTGCACAAAATTTTAAACAAATGAAGGCAGTTTTTTCCAAGATGAGAGAAGAAATGCGCACTATGCATCATGATAACTTGCGAATTATGAGGAATGGAATAGGTGAAAGAAATAATAAGGAGAACCGTGCATCAGAATACAAAATTGAGGGATGTTTTAAAGATGTCAGTGATGATACGCTGCTAATTAAGTATTTAGTTATTATTATTAAGTCATAAAGGTGGCTTGTAAATTGTAGATGAGAGAAATTTAGGTCTATGAAGAAATTTCGCATCAGACAAGGGATAACTTTGTAATTAGAGCGTCCTCCCGGAAAGCGGGACGTCCTGGGTTCGATTTGCGATCCGTTCGACATTTTTTCTCACGTTTAAAATAAATAACTTAACATGGCCTTAGGTCTGACGTCTAGTTAAGCTTTCCTTATTTCTGAAATAAACCAAGTTGTAATGGGCTAAAAACTCAAATTATTGGTTCAAGGAGAGGACAATAGAGTTCGAAGAAGTAATCGAAATAGCTAAGGATGGTTTTAAGAGCATTGGTAGAAATATATACGAATTATTTCCAGGAGGAGATGGCAGTCAACAGATCTCAGTATCTTGTAATGATCGGCAATCAAAATGTAATAAAGTGAAGAGAAGGGAGCAAGACAAACTTTATAAAAGGATTAAAAAGAAAAAGTATAAAAAGAAGAGGAAAAGTTTTTCCTGTCTACAGTGGATCTACGAGGTAGGAGAAAGATTGTTCCACGCGTTCTTTGTTCAAATTGGGCGAAAAAAAAATCCTTTTAATGTTACAAAATTTAATTTGATATCACACCAGTTACAATGAGCATAAAAAAGTATCGTGTACTGATAATACTCTGAGTAATATTATTACATCATTAATACAAAATTTCTCAGATTTACGTATTATGAAAATAATGAAATGCTTGTGATTTACGCAGTATGAACCAGATGGTCAAAACGCCGTAACAGCAATGAGTTCCTCATCAACCATAAATATATATTTATTGTGAAGGGAAGGATTGCTGTCGGGTGTCTACACGCAAAATATTGGCTTGAATAATACAGAATACGAACTTCATATTAAGGTCATATTTATAATTACTATCTTTAACAGACGTTAATTTATGTTATAATTAAAAGTTAACACGTTTGTTGACTGTGCGCTGGATTGTTACGATTAGTCAATTTATTGATATTAATAATTGATGGAATATATATGTATATATATATACATACATATATATATATATATATATATATATATATATATATTGTAGCAATAGATAATTAGGCCAGTAATTGTTTGGACATAAAATTTGAATTGTTTGATAAATCCATTATAACGGACTGATCGAACAAAGCAACAATGGAGAAGCGAGCTCGGCCGCTTTGTCGAAGAGTCAAAATGGTGTTTGCGCGCAGGAAAGTCTAGGTGAGTTTACGTCTACAGACAGCCAGGAAAGGAGGCACATTATAACAAATTTTTCACCGAGATACCTTGCAGTCTATTTCAAATCAATAAAAATAACAGTATAAGTCTACAAAGAATCTGCAAATCATCAGTTCCAGTAATAAGGCAAATTCAAACAATTTTACACTGAGGGGAAGACGACATCCGATAGCTGACCAAGGAGAGGTTCATCCAAGGCTCCGGAAATTTGTCTGCTTTTTATTCGCCGGTGAGCGTGTAAATTCTGTGAGAACTAGAATCTGTGTAAATAACGATTTGCATTTATCGTGTTGTGTAGGGGAAACAAAGAATGCTGGGACCAGACGGACAATGTGTGAGTAACTAAATTTTAATTATAATACCTGTGAACATTAGCTAAAGGGTAAAGTCAGATATCGTTCTCTTTTAATTGTCAAAGTTAATTTCTTTCATTCTATCGACATATTGTTTGGGCAAATTGTAAACTGTTTTGTTTATAAGATTTTAAATCATATTTTTTTTTCATTATCAAACCCAGTAAAGGCCCTGAGAGTATCGATCTAAAATTTTGTTTGTAATTATATTTTATTCTTTGAAAGCCACAAAACAAAAAAATATTTTTGTTTGTTAACTGTTCATAAGTTTTTCATTTATATTAACCCATCATATTTAATTATTACATTAAATAGCTACCACAACGTGAACAATTAAATTATTAATTGATTGTTTATTACATATATATATATATATATATATATATATATATGTGTGTGTGTGTGTGTGTGTGTGTGTGTGTGTGTGTGTATGTATGTAATGGACTTGGGTAATCGTTAGCCTGTTTTCTATCAGTTCACACGATAGTTTCCAGTTATTAGTGCGTGAAAGTTTTCGAAAGTTTTCAGTTATTAAAACAGACAGATATTTAAATGGAAACTATGGTGCATAGATCTTGCAGGAAATTGAAGTTTAGTTTAGTTATCATTTAACTTATTTAGTGAAATTAAATCTATTAAATAAAACCGACTGTACGTGTGCGTGTATGTGTATGCTCCGCACGGTGCAATAAGACCAAATTTTGTACACATGCTCGTTTTGAACCGGTGACAAACATTGTTGGGGGTACTACGCGACTACCACATCTAGGGGAAGGGGTGAAGGGGGTGGAATTTTACAAACAAGCTAAAACGGCCGATATTTGCGTCGAATAAATATTTTTGTGGGTCAATAATATTGATAGTGTTTCTCCGGATGTTGTTTGAGTATAATTTTGGCCAAGGAAGGGAGTAAGTAATGGGGTAAAGTAGATGCGTTACTTAGATGCTTTTATTTCATTCTAATATCACGGATTAAATTTTAGTATGCACATAAAATATGTTTTTACTAAGCCCACAAGGAACTTTCCGTTTCCAAAGTGTTAATTAGTTTGTCTTGACCTACGTCTCTCTGCCTGCACTATTCACTTAAAAACTTTGTAATTCGTTGGCTTCCGTCGTTTGATTAAATATAACATTAACACGAGCGAGATCGCAATTCATTTAAGCAAAAGAAGCCTTTGTTGCGCCACTGTTTCAACCATTGCACCGGATAACTTGACTAACTTTTTAATTGACCGCGGCTGAGTGCAAAGTTTGAGGGAGTCAGAATAGTTGACTTTTACTGCTAAGAAGCTCTAAATTTACTCAAACTTACCGATGTTTCCTGCACTTTGCCAAAAGTCTGCTACTCGAAACTACGAGAACATTTTTGCGAATAACAGGAATAACGCTACACAAGCATAAAATAAATTTATCTTTCCAAGAAAAAATTACATCAGAAATACAATTGTATACTTATTTATGTGCTCAGTACAAGAATATCTGGCTACCTGCCAAAAACTTTATATTCTTAGATAATTCCACTTGTTCTGATATGAAATATATATTTTAAACATTCTATGGAGAACAATTAGTTGTCGGTTATCTTTTATGAGAATGTAGGATTTATTTTGAGCTTTGGCAATATTTACTGTCGCTATAAGAAGAATCGAATCTCGTTATTAGCCATATATTAATAAAATTATATGAAAGCAAAGAGTGGTTTAAGCTCAAGAACCTAAACGGAGTCATAAGAGACTGAAATTAATTATAATGTCTGTAATAATAAATTTTATGTAATAATTTACAAGGAATGAAGTATGTAGGAAATGGTCGACAATGGGTCAACAATAATATCCGGAATAGATGGCCAAAGACGAGTCACACATTAATAATGCTGTATAACACGCAGGTTTTAGGAAGTTCAGTGCAATCTATTATAATCGATTCGTAAAATATCCAGTTCACTGAGAACAGGTAAAATGAAGCCATGTATTCAATGTACAGATAAGAGATATTTGACACTAGGGAGTGTAAAAGAAACACCATTAATTTCAAAGACCCAGAAAAATATTTATTATATGCCGTTTTCTCAAATCAAAATCTAACGTTTTGAGAGGCCTACTCACTTCATCAAAGTTTCATTGCAATAGGATGAATGGTAGAATAACGAATAAGGAACAAACACAGATACATTCATTTACACACACACACACACACACACACACACACACACACACACACATATATATATATATATATATATATATATATATATATATATATATATTGTAATTAATAAAATAAAAGTTAATTTTATATATTTTGCCCCATGTTTAAGCATCGATTATGTAATAAAACAAATTAAAAGTTAAAAATGAAAGGATTTAAATGAAAACAACAATTTAAAATATAGCAAAACTAATTTAATAAAACAAATTTTTATCTCGGTTTGAATTTTACAAATTGATATTGTTGTGCCACGGCTTAATTTTCAGGGCCGTCTATCGGACCTCCAAAAAAAATAGTGACATAAATAACAATTAAATCTTACAAGGCAAAATATTTCCGACTTAAATTATTATTATTTTAAATGAAATGATCGAAATTCGAAATCTGACGCAAATTATATTTACACTACAAGGTTTACAATTAAGAAAATTCCTTTTTGTCTACTTTACCCTTATCTGTTCATCTGGGTTCGATCTCACTAATTTTTTTAAACACACCACATAAAGGCCATACTTCACTGAATTTAAAGATATTTAGTTTGCAAACACAAATCACTTTCTGACCCTAACTGTTGATAAATTTTGAACAATCACATTTTATAGCTTTGTTCTCTAAAACTTTGATAATTAGTCTAGCATGGCAATAGACGAAATATAATTCCAAACTGGCGACTTGAAATTCCAAAACCCGGGGACTTTTAATACAACATTTCTCAGCTTCCAAATCACGCTTGCTCAGTCGTGGTCCCGGGAATTCTGAATACGGACTCCTCAAAACACACCTTCCTCAATCCTCCTCCGAGAAACTCTGAATCTCTCAAGTTACATACGTCTCAATGCAGCCTGAGGCAAAATTGCTTGTAGACAATCCTTAAGCTATACTGCAATGACCTCATATTTATGCCGCCGATAATGAAAATAGTAACATTTTATTTATTAAAGCATTACATATTCGTAATCACCACTATATATATATATATATATATATATAGAGAGAGAGAGAGAGAGAGAGAGAGAGAGAGAGATGGTAGAAGAAGGTGGTAACTGAAGAGACTGATTGGCCAAAGTAGTCAAGCGTTAACTACGGCTCCGGGCTGTAGTTTAAGAATCCTACCCGGAATTTTCCTAAAAATAATGTAGGACAAACCCTTGAAAAACTGCATTAGGTAGGTCGGGCAGTAGGTACTTTTCCACGCCCTTCCGAACCGGGAGAGGGGTTTGCTGAGGGGACGCAGTTCCTCGGCATGTGAGAACCTTAGTTCGAAAGCAGAGTTAGGAAAAGGAATACATTTTTTAGGTAACAGGCAACTCCCCTTTAATAGCATAGGAAGGGATTTGAGAGGGGGGATGCGGAATAGTAGAGGAAGGTAGCCAAGGGTTAACTAGGGCCCCCGGGTATAGTTTAAGGATCCTACCCGGCATTTGCCTAAAAGAAATGCAGGACAAACCCTGGAAAACCTGCTTCAGGTAGGTCGGGCATTGGGTACTTGTCCCACGCCCTTCCGATATTTATAGAGGAGTTTGCTGTGGGGACGCAGATTTCATTCTCCGTGCCTCGACCAGTTTTGGGAGGCAGCTGGCTGACTATTCCAATGGGAACAGAGAACAACTCTTACCGTATGCCCAACGTCTGTGATCCCAGAACATATACCTCTCAAAACATGCCGAGGTGCCTCGACTTGTTGGATCCTTACTTCAAAAACGGAGAGAGGAAAAGGTAGCCCCTTCCACCTTTCCTACAAGGATCTGCCTACGAGAGAATATCCCTCGCAGGTTCTACCTGTGAGAGAATATCCGTCGCGGACACCTTTCAGAAAAGGAATACCCATAAGTACCCCTATCCGTCTCTCCTAAAAGGTTCTGTCTGCGAGAGCTAACAACATCCCTGCCAGGCTTCAGCTTTATAAATTGTAATACCAATTAAAACGGCTATTAATTGTTTTTAATATAATTTAATTGTTGGCGGTACGGATACTTAAAGACAACAATCGCAGGAGACTTTCTTGGTTAACAATGGGAAACTGGACACCGCGCGCCTAGAGGAACGCAATCACGGCAAGACGCGAAAGGAAAAGTATGCGTCAAGAACTGGGACATAGCAGTTCGGTCCACATAGAGAATTAAAAATAGTAAAAGTCTGCGGATCCAGAATTATGAATACGACTATCTAGGATGTCCAACGGCGATATAATAGTTTACATAAAACGCACGTAAACAATTTGACGAAGAGACTCATAAAATCGCAGTTTGGAAGCAGAATTTTTGCTTCACAAACAGAACTAATTTTCGCATAGAGAGACTTTGAGGAGATCTACGTCCGGCAACTGGCCGAGGGTGAGCTAATCCTGGTTCCAGGATAGCAGACATTCAGAGCAACTACCGTGTGTTCAAAATCTAATGAGTAGAATCGGTGTATAACGGCCTGTTTAGTGGGTGTTGACTTCAAGATACAAGAGTCCGATCTGGTACCAGAAGCCCTGTCGTGAGTACAAAACAATTATTAATGACTGTAAACGATATTTAAAGGGTATAGTCAGATTTCGTTCGCATTTTTCTTTTCATTCGTTTTCTTTTAATTTTGTATTTAATATTGTATTCCGTTAACTTCAATGAGTTTGGATTGTTAATATTTTGGTTCATTGTATACGTTCTTCCTATCAAACCCAGTGGTGACCCTGAGATAATGAGAAATTTAACGTAATTGATTGTAAAATTATAAAGCTATATTTTCATAGAACACCACAAATTAATAAAATAAAAATTTGAAATATATGTTTGTAAAATTGACGGAATTCGGCGAGCAAAGTAGGGCATAAATGTGTAACTATCAACAATAAATTTTAAATACATAATAATTTTGTTAATTTTGCCTATTAATTAAGACCACCTTTTTAATCATGTCTTCAACGTGTTTGTAACTATCATTCAAATTTTAATTAATTTTTTGTTTAATAATTTATTTTAATTAAAGATTTGTTTGTTTATTACAATATATATATTGTAATAATTAATTTACAATTAAATATATTTGCCTCTCATTGGCACGCCAAATTGTAATAAATAAATTAGATAGATGAATTGCCCCACGTTAAGAAGAAATATGTAATAATTAATAACTAATTAAATACATGAATTGCCTCACGTTGGTGAAGCCAATATGTAATAAACAAATTACAACTAAATTAAATATGACAATTATGGATTAATTTATTTTATTTATAATTTAAAATGAATTGTTGTTGAATAATTTACAAATATTTAAACCTCAGAAAAACAATTAATTTATTCGAAGTAAAATAACACAATTTCTTGATGTGATTTATTTACATTCGTGCCCTTACTATTTTACAAATTTTATCTTCTCTCATCTCAGGGTCGTTTATTTGTGCCATTTAAATAAAGAACAAAACTTTTTTACATTCAAATTTAAAATCAAATTTTACAACATTATAGTTGAACAACAAAGTGAACGTGAATCCGTAATCTGACGATTTTATCATTATTTAATGTTTACAAACTTTTATAAAATTTCTCTCTCTACTTAAATTTCTTTACTGGTACCAGGCATACGTTTGGGTCCTGATGCACTATACACTATTCACATACAAGAGGCCATAATTTTACAGAATTTAATTTTGTTTCACAATAACTGTCCAAAGTTTTGTATCTATCAACTGGAACGATTGTAGTTCTCGTTCTGATTAATGGTCAATCAGAATGTTATCGACTCTTTCTCGATGAAATTTATAACAGTCTTTATTTGTTGAATTTCTGACTGTGGATTTACTTATTGAGTAACTTTCCTGCGACCTTTACTTGATCGAATTCTATCTCCAAACTTTACTCGATGAAAATCTGTCCGCGAAACATTACTCGATGAAATTCTGCCCGCGACTGCCTCCTGTAAACCCCGTAGTTCGGCACGACAAACCCCGCCTGTACATTGTTGTGTTTTCGTTCTCGCCGATAACAATTTACTACAAATTTCCAATTATTAATCTCTAATTACCTCTAATTAGTATTACGATATATATATATTGTAATACTAATTATGGCGGCCATTAATTGTTTTAAAATAATTGGATTGTATACGGTACAATTTCTTGAAAGCAACAATCACTGCAAGCTTTGTCGGCAATCTTTGTTGGAAACCGCGCGTTCATACGGGGAGCAGTCTGGCGGAAGTTTTGAGAGAGAGGAGAGAGTAGGTCTGGCGAATATCTTGGGGAGAGAGAGGAGACCAATTGAGCGGTACGACGAACATTACGGGAGAATGAGGATGCTGATCTAAGAGTACGAACAGCGTGGTCCAGGAAGTTTAACTGCGAGACCTATAAATTCTATAAAACACGAGTAAATAGTTCTTGACGGAGAGACTCATTTTATAAAATACGCAAAGTGGAAGCAAAAGATTTGCAACACACAGACCGAAATAACATTTCGCATAAAGGCATCGAGGAGACACGTCTGACGGATGACCGAGGGAGCATCTGACCCCAAATTCCAGGTGGAATAAAACGGGAACAACTATCGTGTGTATTGATAATGAGGTGTGTAATCAGTGAATAATGGCCTTTTTAGTGACTTGTGTCCTCAAGCTCCAAGAATCAGATCTGGTACCAGAAAGACATTCGTGAGTACAAACACAACTATTTAAAGTCTGTAAACGATAATTAAAGGTATAGTCAGATTTCGTTATCGTGTTTAGATTTCGTTTTTCTTTATTGTGTTTAGAATTTATATTCCGTTCATTTAAATTTTTGATTTGTTAATCAGTTTATTAAATTTGATTGTTCTTACTATCAATCCCAATAAAGGCCCTGAGAAGAAGAGTAAAATAGATGTAATTGTTTATAAAATAGGAAAGTTTGTATTTTCATAGAATGCCACAAATTATAAAAAGAAATAAAGAATAAAATTAAATTTGGTTTGTAAATTTGATTCACTTTCGCGTGCCTAAGTAAGGCTGATAAAGTGTACCTTTAAAGAATAAATTTAATTTACTAATTAATTAATTTTTTTAAATAAAGCCATCCTTTGTTTTATAATCATTACAATATATATATATATATATATATATATATATATATATATATATATATAGAGAGAGAGAGAGAGAGAGAGAGAGAGAGAGAGTGTGTGTTTGTGATTTACTAATGCAGTTTCTTTACAGGAATATAAATTGTGTGTAATAAGTAATTCAATTGTTCAATTCTGAGAAGAGACTTTTCATAGGAAATTATAAATTTTTATATACAACTAGTTATTTCAGACCATACCAGTATATCGAAATGAAAAGTGGCCACCAACCACTCGTATGGTTATTCAACTTAAAGGGTCCCAAATCAAAACTTATTCGCTAGAAAGAAAAGATGGAGGAATTTTATTATATCTTTAAACCATGTAAAAAATCATAACGCCAAGGGTTGCTCAATTTGTCCAATTAATCTCAGCGACATTCATTACCCCGGATTTGACACCAATCTTGATTGTTTTTTTTGCGTTATTTTTATGTAACAACACTCCACTCCCATCCCTAAAGGTGTTCGCCTTCCATGCTGGATAGGGTTGAAATTATACACAAAAATATCTGTCGGAACGCTATCAATCTCATTAACCCAGAAAATTTTTCTTTCGACGAAAATATCGGCCGTTTTAACGTGTTTGAAAATTTTCATCTCCGCCCGTGGGGGCGTTAGACTTGTTTTACCCCAACAGTGTTTGTTTCCGGTTCGGAAGGAATACGCGTACGCCGATTGGTGAAATTTGCTCCACGGGTGTAGATTTGTATGCGGAACATACACACACGCAAACATACAGTCTATTTTATTTATTAGAAGGAGATAAAAGTTTGAAGGAAATAATTTCTCTCGTTGTTAATCATTATTAGTATATATGTCATTCCACTAATATTCGGCCTCCAATTCTGTTATGTAATACATACTAATATTTTATTTTCTAATGATTATAGGCAATAAATAATTTTCGTATTTTTTATATTGATAAACACAAAAACAGACTGGTGACGGTTTTTTATAGTAGCGGGATTTTGAATTACGGCGACATGTTGTCCATGGAAACAAGTTTTTGTTTTCGAAACGAAAGTTTTACTTTTTTCTTGAGCAATATTTAATTTTCTGCTAACAACATTTTCCCTATAATTTTTTCTTTTATTTAAAGTACATACTGAAAGCTTAGTATATATATTCACTGCGATGATAAAAGAATACTATGTCATCATTTGCTCGTATAATTTCGTAGTTAAATGGAACAGTATAAAATGTTAGCGTTTCCACTATGATTTTGATGAGTCCACAATACAATGACATGAAATTGCAACAGAGTTCCACTGCCCGGAACTACCTTAATTCAGTTAGCGGCCTTGTAAGCCCATTCCCAAATAATTTGGATTCGGTTAAATACAACAACCAATGCAAACAATGAAAACCACGAATTTATCGCGCTGATTTACAGGCAACATTTGCACACATTTGAAGTCGAAATTTGAAACGATTGTAGGATGCAAATGCTGTCGGCGGGGCTGTGAGCGGTGATTCGCTGCTTTTAGCCTGGCATCCGTGTCCACATGTTGGCAGTGGCGTCGTTTCGCACGAAACGCGTTCAATAAAACATTGCTCTACGATCACTCGCGAACGAGCCGAGTTTGATTCCCCGACGCTTCTGCGTTTTACGTTCTATTTATTGAGCTCACAGTACTGTAAAAGTTGAAGATGCAATGTGCTTCGCTGTAGTCAAGTGGTGTCGCTTTGGGAACTGGGGGAAAAAATATCGTTTCTCATAAAATCATCCACTAAAAGTTGAGGTTAGCCCTCTTCATAACTGATCGTTGCCATACGTTGGAAATATTTTCTAAATATAAATTTTGTCCAATGGCATTGACGTGATTGTTTACAAGTTGTTCACGCAAAAAATTAGAAAAGAGAGCCTAATGAAATGTGATTAATATAATCTTGAAAGACAGAAAAAATAAAATGAATTCTATCTCTGCAATCGTGTGTGATGAAATCCCTCAGAACACAAAGGATCAAGTAGTATAATGTATAGAGAAGGGAAATTTAGGTATCCAAAGTAATAAAAGCATTATAAGTGTTGTAAACTCAGTTAAGAAACATTTTACAATATACAACGTAATTGATCTATAAGTACAATAACTATTTTACTTACTTCATTACGGCTTTTCTTCCACTGTTGTCCATATGTTTGCCGTGTAATGGGAATTGGTATACAATTAAATTTAAAATGTTATTCGAAAAAACTTAACATCTCTGTAATTTTTAAATCTGTAAATTATTTTATAAAAACGCAAAGATTGTCTTAATAATTTGAATTTCCATAATTTTGTTTATAAACTGAATTTAAATAATTGCTCATTTTGTTATATCGGTCAGATCAAACGATCTTTGTGAACTAGAATTAAGGATAAAAAAACTAATGTAAAATTACCACCTTAAAAACATTCTACGATTACAAAACATTGTTTCGATTATAAATAGTCTTTCAATTTTGATAGTACTATTATTCTACATAAAGAAACTAATTTTAATAAAAGGTTAATCTCAAATTTTCTGTAAATGTTTAACTGGACACATCTCATTTCAACTGAATTTATGATGGCTTATTAAATATTATATTTTAATTTATATCTTGTATTCATATCCTTTGTAAAGTGTTTTAACTTTGGCTGTATCACTTCAGTCTTACCATAGTATTGACAAGGATGGGTCTAGTTGATCGAAACATCTACATTTTTTTTTCAAATTTTATTGTTCAAAATTAATATATGTTTTACGTATTTATACGTTAATTTCTTGTGTTACCTTACAGTCAATAATTTTGTTTCTATAATATTATGAAATATTCAACTTGAGATGTGGAATTTTAAATATTTTACGTTTAATTCACTTTACTTAGAAGTTTGAATTAATAAGGTTATTGAACAAAAACATATTACTATATAAATATAAATATAGTTGATTACGAACCAAATTGTAATTATACGATTTTATTTATTTTTCTTACGGTGAAATATGAATTGACGTCTCATCACCGTAATGGTATCTGTGGGCGTCTAATTGAGGGAAAAAAGTGAAATTTAGTAGGAACTTCCATTTGCTTTGGAAATTTGATCTCGTTGTTGACGGACCATCAGTACTTGGACAGGCTTCTTGAATTCCACCCCCCCCCCGTTTCCAAATCAATTTGATTTGTCTTTGGAGTGAAACTTCGAGAAGATCATTATTTAGAAAACATAAACTATTAACTGTTTATTCAATATATATTTATAAATCAATAATAATGGTGAAAAAGAACAAAGTGAAAAACACATGGAAAAACTAGGTGTAACAAGTATTTTAGAGTTAAAACTAATTTAAAGAAAACAGAAAATAACCCACTACTTAAAGGTATGATACCTTTCAACAAACAGTCATAGCACATAAAAAGCAAATTCAGGATGAGCAATTTATGAATGCTATAAAACAATATATTTCAGAGAAAGTAATATAATATGCAAGATTTGTAATTTTAGTAAATTTAATATAAGCTACAAAATAAATTGCTGTAAAATAAATAAATGTATATATAAATTGTAAATAAAAACAAATAATGTTCGTCTTACTTTATAAATAAGTGAAATTTCTGTAATATTAATATGTGTATGTAACGTTGTATAAATAAGTTTTTGAAATAGACTATAATTGACTTTTGTGCAACATTTTGCAATTGTTTTTTTCCAATATTCTATTGTTCAATTGAGGGAATTAATAAATATTATTGAAATGAAAAAAATTTACATCTGATTGAAAATAATGAATAAGAAAGACAGCCAATTCAGACATAAATGTGATAATATAAATACCACACAACGTTTCTGGGATCCTTGATCCTTTCGTCAGGTGCGTAAAAGAGTATAGAGCGACACAACTGCACTTGTCAGTTGACAAAACTCATTAGCGATGAAAACGCAACGATAATGGCAGAGCGGAAGGGTTAACGTAACAATAAGGGAGCAACGACAATGGAAAACAGAAGGTTCAGCGTAATAATAAGGGATCATAACAATTATTGAATTTCATTACAATGTGTCTGTTTTTACATTAATAGCTGTGATGGTAGATTTAATGTGAAGCGTCTCTGAAATGAGTCTGGAATTTTACCTGGTGTCAATGTCTAAAGTCTTAGCAAATTGCCCATCAAATGTATGTTTAGAATTGATGATATGTTTGGATACAACAGATTTCTTATCAATGTGAATTTTGAAATTAGATATATATTCCTTGATACGTGTATTAATGAAACGTTTTGTTTGCCCTATGTAGCAGGAATTACAATTAGAGCAAGAGATTTTGTAAACAACAAAATGCTTGCTGCAGGTGTCAAGTGGGTCCTTATAGTTTTTAATCAAATAGAAAAGGGTATTAGTGGATTTGTAAATGATGGATATTTGATCTTCTTTGAATATTTTGATAAATTTGTGATGTAGAAATTTTTTATTTCTTATTAAATAAATATTACTATTATTAGTGATGATACAAGTCATGCTCCAGGTTTTACTGGCCTATGAGCTTTCAGGTATAACGATCTCAAATTTAAAACTGGACCTGTTGATTTCCAGTTTAAGATTTCATCTTTTAATTTCTAGTTTATGCAGAGTGATCAGAAAAGGTCTGAAAAATTTCTAAGTGTGTTGCAGGTTACGTTTACTGAAAGACAATTGATAAGAAAAAAATTCGATATGTTGCTCCATAGAATGGCATGAAGGCTTGATACATAAACTTAACAAAATTCTGCCAAAGCAATATTTATAGACATTGAATTCATACATCACTGACAGGCTATTCAGAATTAATCAAGAAGATGAATATTCTGATCTGATAGAGGTAAGAGCCGGAATGCCCAAAGGTAGCGTCCTGGGTCCTACCCTTTACTTTCTATACGCTAGCGATATCCCAAAATTGAAAGTAAGTGAGGTATCTACATATGCAGATGACACCGCGTTACTTGCAGTAGAGGAAGAGCAAAACCTGTCAACTAGATTACTACAAGAAACCAGCAATGCAATAGCTGACTGGACTAAACAATGGAGGATAGAGCTAAGCGACCAGAAATCTAGCCATATCGTATTCGATAAACAATCAAAATACCCACTGTCACTAATTATGAATGGAACTATAGTGTCGTATAGAACAACGCCAAGATCCTAGGCATGACTCTAGACACCAAACTTGGGTAGAAAGAGCATGTTAAGAAAAAACCCTGAATTAAACATAAAATATAGACAATACTATTGGCTAATGTAAAGAAATTACAAACTTTCAAGTTTACTATAAAATATTGAAACCAACTTTGGGGATGTGTCTGTACCACACACATTAATTTCAACCAAACGTTTCAGAACAAAGTGTTAAGAAACATCGTGAATGCTCCCTGGTATCGGAAATAAATAAAAATGGTATGCGGGAAAACGTGAAGAAATCAACACAGTGGTCCGACAACTTCTGGAAAACCCACACCGTACCAGAAGATTGAAAAGAAGAAATACAGCTGATAAAGCAAGCACAATGCGTGAGTTAAGTGACACAAAACCAGAAAAAAAATAGACAGCATTGGAAAGACTCTAGTCGTAAGTACATAGTTTAAGATTTTTATAAGTAAATTGTTGGTTAGTCATAAAAGACTTGTGCCGGCACACAGTTGCTGATTTATATATAAAAAAAACGTTGCGCCGTTTACGATTTAATTAGCTTAGAAGGTAGCCAATCAAATCGTTGCGCGCGGAAATTCAAGCAGGCCGCCATAGGCGATGTTGCCAAACGTGTCCTTCGTTTCCTTGTAGTGATTTTCGTCTGAGGATTCTAAATATTTTTAATGGCAGTGCATTATTTATTGTTCGTCTGAGAAAATTATATTGCAATTGGACGTAATTTGAAGGATTATATAATTGTGTCTCTGCCAACGGGATATTTTCTCAATTGTACATTACCAAACGCATACATGCACTTGTTAACAAGTTACTATCAGTCACAAAATGAAGTGTTTCGCCGAATCTAATCAGATTATTCTAGCTTCAAAAAACATCTATATCTTCCAAATTAAATACGATTAAGGTTGGCAATCTGCAAGAAAATGTTCTCCAGACCAATTGAATCAACCAATTTTGAAGGTTGTATATCGAATGGTATTAACATATTTGCTATCGGATCTGTTTATATTTAAGAATTGGTTCATCTTCAAGTGTGATTTTTCTGGAGATCAACTGTGCGATTTCTAATTCTACAAGTCGAGTGTACCATAGACATCTCAATCTACCAAACAACCCACAAATAGCTTTAGATTATTCACATTAGGTACTTATACTGCTTTTTCAAAAATATTTTGTAAATGCCTATGTTTTTCACGTATTTTTAATTCATTTACACTATCACAATATAAATACTTTTCATTTATCCTCACCAGTAACAATCTTTCGAAATTCCTCTATCATATTAGACCTTTCTTTCAACACTAAAGTAAAAAAAGGCATGAAAAACGTGTTAATTTCACTTAAAGATTTTACTACGTAAAACATAGATTATTGAGACGGTTTTCAACTCCTTGAAAAACAAACTTCAAATTGAGCATACAAGGCACAGATAACCAAAAAATTTTCTAATGTCTCTTTGTTGTTAATAAATACACACAATGACTATTTTGCAAAATTGTACTTCTTGTCAAAATCGGAATTACGAACACCATTATAATGTTTAACTATAATATTTATATATAAAAATGAATTTCTGTCTGTCTGTGTGTCCCCTGTATGTACGTTCCTAAGCCATTCATCCGATTGCCATGAAACTTTGTTGAGTTATTGTGCGCACGCGCACGAAGGTTTCTGTCGTCATTTCGAATTGTTAGGAAACTCCCAAGCAGTGAACGGGGCTGAAATTTGAAAAAATGTTAATACGGACGTTTATAGCGTCGAATATTAAGTATTCAGGGTCGATGAGATTAATTCAGATGTTTTTAGTGTATAATTTCATCCCCTTACAGCGTGGGAAGTCAGCACGTCTAAGGAAGCGGGTGGATGGGCGTTACATAAAAATAACGCCAAAACAACCGATATTGCGGTCAAATTTATGCTTATAGAGAAGTCAAAGAGTTTATTTCTGACATTCACTCTGTCAGATAAACTGTAGTTCAGCCCCTAGTTGTAGGATGGGGGAGGATGTGGGTGAAAGGTCGTTATATAAATGTATGGAGTAAACAATTGAACATGGTGTTCAATATGGGATTATGGAAGCCACCGACTTTAATTCTGACATTTACCGTACTGGTTCAGCTGTAGTTCAGCCTCTAAAAGTTGGCGTGGAAGGAGATGAAACAAATTTTCGTGTACATAACCGAGATTAGGGTTATAAAAGTTACTGACTTTAATCCTGACTTTTACTATACTCGTTAACATATAGTGCAACCCTCGAAGTGAGGGTGGAGAGGACGAAACAAATTTCCTTCTACAATCTTGAACTCGTAGAGCAACTTTTACCAAACTTTGTTTACATGTTATTTACGATCCAAGAACACATAACGAGGGATTAAGACACACCTAACACTTCTAACGGTGTGGGGATAAAATTTAAAATCATTGCTGAACGTCCATTGTTAGGTTCGAGTGAAACGTTTTCTGGGTCTCTGAATTTGTTAGTGTTAGTAGAATTTTTGAAGTGTCCAAAAGGCAACGGAGGGAAGAAACCTTACGGTAAATGTGGTTGTTGAATGGGTTTACATGAAAAGAAAATACAAAAAAAGACCGATATTGGTGTCGATTCCAGGGTGATTGGAGTTTAATTCTAACATTAGCCATGGTCATTAATGAAATTTTATGTTCCTCGTCGTGGAGGTGGACGTGGTTGACAAAACGTTACTCAGCGTAGTTTTATTTTCTTCGTGTACTATCTATATTTTGGTCTCTGTGTAGGTACCGGGAGTATATTCAGACCTCATTAAGCTAGCCAGTATTTTTCACTTTTAATTCGGCGTGATTTTTAGACACTCTTATTTTATATAGTAGGAGAATTCCCGAGTTGTTAAAGTACCGTCAGGTCCGGGGGCTTTACTTGAAGTTAGATGTCGAGGGGTTAACGTAAATGGGTAAATGTTCCAAACAGTGACGCTTCTGATTTTGGTTTAATGAAATGTTTACAAGGATGTTGGATGCGATTAATTCTTTCTCCGGACTAATTTAAATAAATACCAGGGCACAAAGCTAGTTTCCTACATATTTTTATCGGTAATAAGAATATATATTAGCTACAAATAAGGTAAAAATTTGAATCAGGTAAACAGCACTCCATTTATTCGTGTGGCTCAAAGAAACTACATACAGTATATGCGTAGTAGAAATTGTACAGTGTTCAGCAACTGCCTCATACTCAATAAAAGATTAGGTTACCAATTTTGCTCCTTACGCAGCATAGTTAAAAAAGAGTAGATAATGGAGGATAAATGGTGGTGGAGATCCCAGATTTGTGTCTTGATCATAATAATTCTAAAAACGTTTGGTTTAAGAGAGGGGGAGAAAGAAACTGGGCTGTATTTAAGAACAGAGTTAGCAGTGCGAGTGCGTAAGTCGAAGTTATGTTCGAGGAAACATTTGTTTCCACCAGTTCTTCGCGGGGGCACTGCACAGAATATTCATATATCGAGTAAATGTATCAGTCACCGTCTTATGCACTTAACAGGGGAATCATCATATTTTCAGTTTCACTTTCCAGAGTTTGACGGTGTTTTAAACAGAGGTGGACTGCCATTCAATGTAACAACAGAACATAAGTTAGGCAAACAAGATACGATTGTCCCATTTTTCTGATTCCAAAAACTGAAATTGGTTGGAAAGCTAGCAAGGTGAAACTTTCCACACCACGTAGGAAGCAGATTTGACAACCTTGTACAGAAAATAGAGAGAACCTTTAGTTCAATTGTAGAAGCACGTTTAGCATTGTGCCGCTTGGAATCGCTGACGGTAAATACAACTTTCTGTTTGAATGCCGAGGGTAAATTTCCGATAAGGATGATTCCAAGGATACTTCGCGTTAAAAACTTCTAAGAAGGATCCGTTTACAGAGGCATTGCCATGAAGAATTATCCACATATTTGATGAAACCATAGCAAGGGACGAGCCTGTAAAATCTACGTGGGAAAGGGAATACAAATAGCTACAAGAAAAATAGAAAATCTATTTGTATCGCATCTCCTAAATTTAGTATGCTACTGAAACCAATACCTTTACATATAGATAAACATTTTCTTCGCATAAATTTCTTATCACTATTGTTAGTTTCATACAATGTTGGAAATTTAATTTAGAGATATTGAAGAATAAAACTGAATGAACATAATAATAATTTGGCAGACCTTGCAAATATGTCACTAAAAAGAGATTTCACGAAATTCTAGATGATTTTCAATACTATTTTATTTCTCCTAACGGGTAGGCTTAATGCCAACACAAATATTAATAAAATGCCGACGTATCATAATAGTAATATAGTTTATAATATATTATTTTAAATAATTTAAATCGTGTAATGATAAGCGAGTCAAAATTTCATCACGTACTCCCGGTACCATTGAGAGTAAAAAATACTCCCTGTACATGAAAGGAATAATAATGATTTGCCATACCTCAAAAGAGTGAAAATTACTTTTGGTTGCTTAAGAGAGGGAAAAAACACCCGATAAGCTAACAGAATCAAAATTACTCATTAAAGAAACACAAAAATACTATAATTACCTTAAGAGAGTCGAAGAGTTTCCGTTCCATAATAGTGTTAAAAATTATCCCAATATCTTAAGGGATTCAAAAATAACTCCAATACCTTAAGAGAGTGAAAAATAACCCAGATACCTTAAGTGGGTCACAAATAGCCAGATACTTTAAGGGTCAAAAATACTCCCTGAATTGAGAATAACTTCCAAATATCTCCTCTTCCAGTCTATAGGTGTTAGGAATGTTTTAAAGAACCAATGTTTGTTTCGTCTCGTAAGTATTATGTGTACAAATCTATAGTATTTTCAAGCACGTCTTTAAGATTGTACGTGGAACATTTTTCCGTTTCCACCTCACTCCAAGAGGCAGGACTATAAATTAACCATAATGTAGAATGTCATAATTAAACTCAGCGAAATCCATAACCCCAATTAGACATCAATCTGGGTAATTTTCACATTACTTTTATATAAAGTCTCTCCACTTCACTTCTCCGAGCGAAACGTTTAGCTTAGACAACCACAAAATGTCGCTTGGGGATAGATCTGGTGAGTAAGGAACATTTTCCGCTTCCACCTCACTCCAAGAGAAAGGACTATAATTTAACCAGCATTTAGCCTGTCATAATTAAACTCAGGACCTCCATAATCCCGGAATAGACAGCAATCTGGTGGTCAAATCGTAATTAATGCGCTTCGCCATGGCAACCGCTGAGGTGTGAGACGGCGCATATTCTTGGTAAAACCATTTCTTTCTGAAAATGTGTCCGTTTTTCCGCATTTTCAGCCTTCATCTTGTCAAGTAATGATGCTTAGTATGATCCTGTAATGGTTTTTCGTTATTGAAGATAAGGATTAAGATAACTCCATGACTATTCAAAAAAAATAGTAGCAATCACTTTCCCAGCCGAAAAAGTAGTTTTTCCTTTTCTCTTGGAGCCGATTACCACTTTTCGGTCCACTGATTTGACTGTATTTTTGTTTTGGGGGTGTAATAATGTATCCAGTTTTAAATTACAGTAATTAATCGGAATCAAAACCCTGATATATTGCGCAAACTATTGACATATTTATAGCTTCTGATATTTGTCTCGCCCTAATTCGACGGTTGTGTAGCATCATTTGATGAACTAAAGCAATGTTGCATTTGTAGTTTTTGGACGTTCATCGTCTCCCAAGCTGGTACAGCCAATTTAGATTCAGCTGTCCAAATTACATGTTTGTGCAGGATCCCCGTACACAGCATACAACTCGTCTTTGATTTGCGTAGCCGTATTGCCTTCCAAAAACAAATATTTAATGACAACTCGATACTCGATTTTACAAAGCACTAACATTGACTCCGTCAAACGATTGTTAAACAACAACTGCGCGTCCAAAATGGCTGAAATTTTGGTGAGTACCTTTCGAGCCATGCGCAAACACATTCCTTAGCTTTTGTTGACGAGCTCTGCCAATTCCATGTTGAAATCGGATACTTTTCCGACCATCCTCGTATATACAGTTTTGTAAAACAAATATGAGCTGCAATCACTATTAATAATAGTAGCAAAAATTGATGACGTTAGGTCAAAATACAGATATATCGGCTGGAGTGTACCATATTTGTTAATTTTATCACAAATATGTGGAGCGATCGCGTACATAGTTATACCTTTAACGGAAATTGTGATGTCCCTATGTCATTCAAGTACCTTCAAAAATATGAATATATTAAATGATATAGAACTTAAGAAGTTATCGAATTTTTGCTTATATGCTCTTCTATTTCACTGTGTTTTTACTTTCAAAGTAATTTATATTTACTGTTACGTGTTTTTTGATAGTCTCTTGATAACCGTACCAAAATGCACGCATACAGTCGCAATTTTTTTATTTTGTGGCGAAATTTTCGTATCATCTATCTCTATGTTTCAAATTGAACATCTGACCGATTGCGATTAAACTTTGGTGAGTTGTGAGCACGACGGCAAGGTTTCTGTCTGTCTTTCCAAGCGTAAGGAAACTTCCAAGGGATCAACGTGTGTTAAATTTAAGAAAATACTCAAACGACAGTTTTTAACGTCGAATAATTAGTATTCTGGGTCGATGAGATTAATAGTTTCTCTCCAGAAACATTTCTGATATAATTTTTAACAAATTTCAGCATGGGAAGGCAGCACCACTAAGAGAGAGAATGGAGGGGCGTTACATAAAAATAACGCCAAAACAACCGAGATTGGTGTCAAACCAGGGTTGTAGATGTCAATGTGTTCATTTCTGGCATTCACTATGTAAGCTAAGCTATAATCCAGTCCCCCGTGAAGGGTTTTGGGAGGAAGTCAGTGAAAGACCGTTGTATTAAAGTAATGAGTGATCAACTGAGACTGGTGTTGAATCTGGGGTTATGGAAGTCACTGACTTTATTTCCGACATATTCAATAGTGGCGAAGATGTAGTTCAACCCTTAGGATTAGAGATGGAAGGGGGCGACACAAATTTCCATCAAAAATCTTAAAGACATTGATCAATTTCTACCAAAACTTTGTTCACATGTGACTTACGATCCAGGATAATACACCGAGGGTTTAAGAGATACCTATCACATCTAGGGGTGTGTTGGCATTTAAAAACATTTCTAAACAGTCTTAATTTGTGCCAAATAAAACTTATTCGGGGTCGCCGATTTTTATAGTGTTATTCTAGATTTTTTTAAGGACCTTATTTCAACTCCAAAGTCAACGGAGCACCCTTATTGTATAGATGGTACTTGAAGGGGTTTACATAAAATGTAATGTAAAGACCGATATTGCTGTCAATTCCTGGGTTATAGGAGACTCTTAGTTTAATTCTCGCATTAACCATGGTGGATAATGAAATTTTATGTTCCTCGTCGTGGAGGTGTACGTGATTGACAAAAAGTTTTGATCCTATTACGATACCGAGTGTATATTTTATTTTCTTAGGGTACCAGCTATATTTTGGTGTCCGTGCAGTTTAAGGTTGTATGTTTTTACTTCTTGATTGTTCCGGAAGTATATTTAGACTTCATTAAGTAAGCCAGTATTTTTCACTTTGAATCTGGTGTGTATTTTTAGACACTGTTATTTTATGTAGTAGGAGAATTCTAGAGTTGTCACCATAGTATTTTATTTTAAGTTAGGTGCCGAAGGGTTAGGTCGGGGAGAAGAACATAAATGTAAATGTTCCAAACTCTGACGCTATTGATGCTGGCTGAATGAAATGTTTACCAAGAAATTTTTTATCCTTTGTAATTTAAATAGACACTGATCATGTCAACGTGACCAGTATAACCTTTATTAATAATAAAATAAATACGCTCTACTGGTATTGAATATATAAGCTTCCGTTTAATTTTTAAACTTTTTAAATCACGTTGTTTCGTTAATAAAATTATGCTCAACCTTTGACATCAGTGTCGCTGTTACATTAGCTTCATTGTTGTTCCGTGTTTAGTAAAACATATACTACGTAATAGACGTATTTAAATATTGTGTTGAAAATAAAGAGCTAACATTTAAAAGGATACGACAGTACAGACAAACCTGTTTCGATTAAACTTGGATCATCCTGTGCTAGAAATAAACATTTGAACTCATTCGTAATATTTTTAAGACTAGCTACATCCGTCCTGTGTTAATTCTTATCAATGTGACGATATCATAGAGTGAGGATTCTGGAAGGATAAAGGGACTGGAAAACCTGTTTATGCGGGTGTAACGCTGTCATAAAGTGTGGCGTCGCGTAGCGTCTCGTAGCTTCGCTTCTCCAGCGAGCTGTTTACAGCAGGGAAGCCCAGTGCGTTCGTCATGCTGAAGCACTCCAGTAAACTCTTAAATATGCTCACGAAACGCGAGGAAAAAGTGAATTATGGACGTAATTTCTTTCCGGGGGAGGTGTATGTATCTCACGCATGTGGCATAAATCGTCATGAAACGTATGCAAAGAACATAGTTCTGATGGTGAAGTGAACAGTGCACGTTTATGGCTATCCATGTTCTAGTAAAACCGCAGGGTACGGTGTTGCGGAAGTAAAACGTAGAAGACTTTAAAATTCAGCTCATATTCGACGGTGAAGCTAAGTTACTTATAGCAACAACAGTACATTGATTAAATTAATTATTATAAATATAATAACACTACTTAGGGTACTATGAATACAGTTATTAAATGAAAAGAAAACCTTATATCTAATACGGAATATTTACTATTACCATTAAACTTATGTAACACGTGAATAGTAGGACTTGTTATTCTTCTATTATATAAATCATATTTCCAATATCGCAAAGCAATCTCTCAAGCTATTGTTTTTTGAATGAACGAAAACTGTGATAAATGTTATCGGCTACTTCTAGCGAAAATACCGTATAATGCCAGGTTGTTTTATTTGCTGTAATTATATATTCTGACATTTATTTCAAATTAAATCATCCAACTAACGAAATTAACATTTCAGATAAATATAATGTTATTTACAAAATTAATTGTTTTGCTTGTCATTCTTGTTATATCGGGCAAATGAAACGATGTAAAAAAAACAAGAATCAATGTACAAAAAATATTGGAATTTAGCATAAAAAATTATTCAGTTGTGTCCAAACATATTTCATTAAATGAACATAATTTTGATTTGCATAATATAAAGATGAATAATGTAAATATTATCCCAGATTGATGAGTGAAATGTTCCATATTAGATCTAACGATTCGGTCATTAATGTTAAAAATGATACACATAATTTAAATCAAATTTATTATTGTGATCTATCTGTTGCATTATATAATTTTAATTTTTATTGTTATCTTAAAATGCAATATTACTGCTAACAGCTTTGTCAATAAGTCATTTCAGCCTCAACGTGTGTGAAAACAGCTCATTTATAAATTTGTTAACCTAAATTTTATTATAATAAATTGTAAGTAACACGCTATAAATTATACTTATACATAATTGTATTAAAGTTTATCAGGCATGTAAAATTTTGTTTCTTGAATGCTTTTACATAATTTAATTTAATTCTAATTGAACACCTGAAGAGGTTCCAATCAGGAATGAAACGTTATGTCTTAAATTTATGTTTAAATATTTTTTTTTCTGACGAATAGGCGGTTGTTTTTAACATTTAACTTTTGTTTTCATAATAAGATTTTAATTTAACAATCTGTGTGTGCATATAATTATCAACAATATCATATAATTTTTGTACACATTTATCGTACCACTTAGTTTTTTTCCAGTCACCTATTGATTGTAATTCTGTCTTCCTACTGTCTCTCTGGACCAAATATCACATATCTCCATCTGTCCATTTCTCATATCACCCTATATTCTGCTCTCCCGCTCATCTGAAGTATTAATGTAAACCCATTAACCAACAAATTATGTAGTATGCAGTGCAACTATTGACTTTCCACAAACAAAAAAGAGGAATTAATTCATTGAGTGAACCGATAATATTTCTGTTTAACCCGTTTTTTGATATAATTCATAGAATTATGCGTAAATATATCGATTTCTGTTATTGAATATAAACACCCTTCATTGTCCTCCAGTAGGGGATTTGCATAAGATATATTCACGCTGGACGGTTCATATGTCCAAAAATGTAGTTTTGCATTAATAATGATATAAAGACACATTTATTCTTTATGCGAATTATCAACGTAAATGTTTTAAACAATTGAACTTTTCAGCTTTTAATATGAAATATTACAAATTTCTTTATATAGAGATAAGATATTCATTCTACACACTGTTCTCATAATTCAATTCCCCTGGTTTGATATATTGTAACAAAAAGTTACTGTTCGCCGTCAGATGTTTTTTTGACAGAATCAATCTGCTCGCAGTTTCATAAATATACAATAGTCTCTATCAGCTGATTTGATTGGGATTAGTAGGACATCTCAATTAATTAACTTTCTAAATAGATTTATTTATTTGTCACAATGGGCGGAGTCCAGCAGCAGCTTATATCATTATTACAAGTTACGATACTAAACTAATAATACGCCTAATAATCACCATAATCGCATCTATTTTACCAGACTTCCCAGCGTTTGTCATGATTACCATAGAATTGAGTATTTGGTACCTCTGTATAGTTTCCCTTCAATACACTTTATTTACTTTGTCAATTAACGGCATAGAAGTTTTATGTACCGCCTTGAACGTCATACGCAGAACTATATTACACGCCGTTACCCGGGTGTTTATTTATATAAGCACAAAAATTTATTTAATTCTACATTCATCTATTAGTCATCAAGTGATGTAATCTACCAATGCAGAGGGAATGCTAATTTTATCAAAACCCCTCAGCGACTTTAGAGAAGTAAAAATACTCCCAATACCAAATATTATCAAAAATAATCTTGGACATTAAGAGCGTCAAAAATACTCCCGATGCGTAGAGTCAAAATATTCATGATACCCTAAGAGACTAAAACATATACTCCGTACCTTAATACAGTCAAAAAATGCACGCATTAACTTAAGAGAGTTAATTATACTCCCAGTGCCCTAACCGAGTAAAAAATTCATGTATTTTCAGAGAATCAAAATTCTTTCCCACTTTAAGAGTTTAGAGTCAAAATTTCTTCATGAAACCTGGGAGTGTAACAAATACTGCCGGTATCGTTTAAAGTATCAAATACTATCGGTACTTTAAAGGAATCAAAACTATTTGCCATGCCTTAAGAGAGTCTAAAATGGGAGTCAAAATTACTTTGGTTCCTTAAGAGAGTTTGAACCATTCCATGGTACGTTAAAATAATCCAAAATACTCACGGTACCTTCAGAAAGACAAAAATACCTCCATTATATTAAAAGAGTAGAAAAGAGTCCCCGTTCCCTAATAAAGTCAAAAAACCTACCGGTTCCTTAAGGTAGTCAGAAATACTCCCAATACTTAAATATATTCCCTTAAGAGCTACAAGAATGCTTTTGCTAGTCTAAAACAGTAAAAAATACCTTTAGCGTGAAAAAATACACCCGGTATTTTACGCTACTCAAAAATATTTTCATTAGATGAAGAGAATCAGAAATATCTCCCTTAACTTAAGGAGGATAAAATTACTTCCGTTTTCTTGAGTGTGTCAAAGGTTCTCTCGGTACCGTACGAACGTGAAAAATATTCCCGGTACTTTAAAACAGTTTAAAATACTCTTGGTACCTTATGATAGTATAAAATATTCCAGTACATAATACTTATGTCTTTAAAATGCCATTCCTTCCGGCCCCACTTCTATAGATGATTGGGGTGTTTTACCGATCTAGTTTTGTTTCGTATCGTAAGTAACATCTGTAAAAAATTTGGCAGAATTCGCTGCACGTGTTTAATATTTACGCGAAACAATGTTTTCCCTTCTCAGGGGATAAATACAACTCTACCGGCATGTATAATGTCATAATTAATCTCAGCGACTTCTATAACCTTGGATTCGACAAAAATATCGTTAGTTTTCGCGTTATTTTTACGTAACTCCCCTCCACCCGCATCCCTAATGGTGCTCCCCAGTTTTTACGAAAGGGGTTAAACCGATACACATATAACTTCGGGAGAAACACTATCAAACTCATTGACTCCGAAAATCTTTATTCGTCGAAAAAATCGGAGTTTTATGAATGTTTTTAAATTTATACCTACGTTCAACCCCGGCCCAGGGGCGTGAATCGTGGATTTCCCGCATAGCGTTTGTGTCAGGTTTGAAAGTTTGGTCTAAATTGCTCCACTCATTTATATTTGTATGCGTAACATTCACATACAGAAACTCACAAACAAACATCAATTTTATTTATTAGAAAAAGGATATACAATTTTCTTATTCTAACAATAAATTAATAGATTTACAGGGAAATTATTCCATGTCCCCACGGATTTATTTAGGAATGAATACTTTCTCTTGACTTCTCAGTTTAATTTTTCCCTGAGTACTCTATATATAAAATGTAATGCTCTCCATCCTTTCCCAGTTACTGAATTAATATGTTCCTCCAACTCTAATCCTTTCTAATTGTTCCGGTCAGATATTTACAGCTGCTTCCTTGAATTACGTATCAGTTCCTAATTTATATTTTCGCTTTCCCAATTTTTGTAAAAAATATATATTTAACTTTTTCAGCGTTGATTTTCATCTTCTTCGTTTTGGACGAAAGTTGAATTTTGTCCAGCTCTGCTTGCAGCATAATTTCGTCCTGAACTCTTCGAATTCCTCTATAAATAATTCAATCTGCTGAAAAATATTCTTATTTGAGACTTGATGCCTGTAGCCAAAACGTTCATGAAATCTAGGTCCGAATATACTTTACTCTGCAATCCCTGACGGAATGGGCACAGGATCAGAAATCTCACTATTTACCAGAACTCTGAGCTTACGATCTTTAAAAAATTCGTGAATCCAGTTCAATATGTTTGTCAGTTCCCCGTTTCTCTAAATATAATTATCAGTATATGGTGTGCTACTACATCGCATGCCACAGAAAAGTCAATTATTATAGCGCATATGCTTCCCCCCAGTATCTACCAGATCTTGACAAAGTGCCGTTATTTGGCTCTCGCAAAAACCCGCGCTGCGCGCTATTCAGCCACCCCGTTTCGTCCCAGTGAATACGTAAATATTCTGATAATAATCGCTCTAGCTGTTTACATACAACTGATGTTAAGCTAACCGGGCTGTAGTTTTTCGCTTCCGAACGTGAGCAAGTTATATATATATATATATAAATATATGTTCTACCGTTGCATCCCATTTGTCGTCCGGAACTTCAGAGTTACGTATTTAAATTTGGAACAGTCTCATAAAGTACGTTATCATTATTTCTCCCCCAAAGTTTGAGCATTAGTCCTGACATTACGCCTGTATCAACCGATTCATTTGCCTTAATGTTTATGAAATTTTTCTTTAAAGATCCCGGGATAATGTTGAAAATAGTTTTGCTTTCCACGTTAGTAAAGTATTGTTTTATCTCAGAACATCGATGCAAAATATTATGTACATTTTTTAACTTTATCTTTATCCATTAAAATTATTAACTGTACAGTCCTTTAGCGGAGGAGATATTATTGTCTCCATTTTTCGCTTTCTAACATATTTATAAATTATCCTCCACTCATTTCCATAGCTTTCCTTTTAACAGCCAATAAATTTTGCACAAACTTATCCCTAAGCTCTTTGTTCTTTTTCCTCCTGCTGTAGTATTTACGAATCTTCCCCATTAGTTTCTTTATACCGGCATTCTAAAATTCAGGATTAGCTTTTAGTTTTAAGTATTTTACAGAATCATATTTTATTATGCCTTCTAATATTATGCTTCTTAACATATTCCAGAATTCACTGACCGGAATTTTGTATAAAAAAGTGTCGTAAACCCACCTGGTCTGCCTGGTAAGAAGGCCTTTCCTGCTAAATTCGTGCAGTTTCCATTACCGTCCCAACTAATCTCTAAGACAGCGGTCGAATGGCCACTCCAGCTATTACATCTCAGAACTTTTAAAAATCTGAGTGGGATTTAACAGAAAAATGTCCAGTAACAAATTATTCCTATTAGGCGTGTCTGTTGTTCGTAAAATTTACTTTTTCAAACAGAAAAATATTTATTAACACAGATATTTGATTTATATACTTAGTTTGAATACAATATAATTTTGTTCAACTGGTAAATTGTCTAAAAATTTTAGTATATTGCCAACCGCAGAAGTTAATAAAAAAAATTTCAAAAAATATTCTTTAGCTTTAAATTCTTTCATGTCAATTATATGATACATTCATTATTAGACAATCTAGGCATCGAAGTACTGAGCGGAATAAATGCAGCTTTAGCATTTTCTTTGCTAACGTTATCAATCAGCGGGGGAAGAGATCCTATACACGCTTTCTGGTGTCTTGGTCATGTTATCAGCGGCAAAGTGTGTTAAGACGACGAACAGACCGAACGGAACCGACCTGATAAATTCTGTGACCATAAAACGACAAGTGCAAGCAATACTTCAAGTAAGTCTGGATATTTTAAATAATGTAAACTGTCGTATTAACTTCGGTCACCAAATAATTGATTAAGATTAAAAGTTTACATTGAGTCTTATTGTAGAGCCGAGCTTCATGACCAGAGCTATTCTAGAACGTCGCTTGTGCTTAGTATTTTCTTGTATTTACACCACATTTTATTTGCTTCTATTTTAGATGAATTTTTTATTTTAATAGGAATGAATATAATATTCTGATTCATAGGATTTTAATTTAAAAATTATGTTTTTCCTAACCAAATAAAGGTAAATATATTGTACTATACAATTAAGTAAAAAACGTAGCCACCACGTTACGCGACAATTAGTGTAGTAAACCAATTAATAGAAAATCAAAGCCCACGATGTGGTGCTAATTAATGTGGTAACCAATTAAGGAACTAGAACTTATTTTAAAAATTCATAAATAGGAACTATTAACTATTGACGGATTTTATAAGTGAAATGATTACAAGTCCAATTTCAAACCCAGAAAATTTATTACAATTTAAATTTAATAACTTTTTAAACATGAATGCCACGGCTTTAATGAGATTCTTGAAACCTTCAGGGTCGTTTATCCGGACTTTAACAGTAATTAAATAAAATATTGAAATGAATTTATTTGAGAAATTTTTTATTTTAAAAGTAATGAATATAATATTTTGATTCGCAGGATTTTAATCTAAAAATTATGTTTTTCCTAACCAAATAAAGGTATGAAACTAACATAAAAAATACGACGATAAGGAATATTATACAAGGTTTACAATGGATTTTTGTACATACCAGACATGGGAGCAGTTCTCGTACCACACTTAATCTTTCACTTCACAAATTATTTAAACTTTTGAGTTTAGATCACAAATTATTTAAATTACTTTAATTAAACACGCCATAGTATCTCACTTTCTACACAACTTAAGTCAGCATACGCAATTAAATACCTATCACACCACATACAATCCTCCATTTGATATCCAAATATTTCGGAGAACAGTAATAATGTCGACAGCAAGGATAATGGAATTTCACTTTCCAAATATCAGTTCGATTCAACTCTCGATAAATTGTAACATTGCTATCAGTTCAACAACAGCCAGTACAACTTTTCCTACAAAACTTATACTTGTTTCCTTCAATATCTGACACCAACAACCTAAATAAACTGTCTTTTATTCGTCGACTTTTACATTCAGATTCATTAAAAGGGTCTACAAGCAATCCTAATAAGCAGTCCTCACAGTTTGACTGCCACGAACAGAGTCTGAAAAAACTTCCCCGATCAGCTTGTATCAGACTGTAACCAACCTTAACCGGTCAGATCGTATTACATACTCGTTAATTTCTTCAAAGCCTTTAATATTCTATGACGCAGACAATAATACCGTCTGAAACACTCAAAATTCTTACGCATGCCTACAAAAACCCGGGCCACAATATAACGCTAACAATACAAATATTAAATAATTTATAAAATACTTCATTACATATATTGGTGGTCATTAAAATATATTAAAATATTGCTATTACTAAGTTAGCAAACTTTGGGTTTTATCAAAATGATTAACCCCCACATTAGAATAACATGGAAATAATATTTATTATAATTAAATCTAACCTTACAACGAGAAGTTAATAAATTGCTAATTTATAAGTCTTCTAACACAATACCTTCTTTTCCAAATCGATAAATATCTCTCATTTTAAGTACTAACAGTTGGACTAGAAGCGATTAAAATGGATATTCATGCCGATATTATTGGCGAGCACAGGCCGTATTTGTTCGTGGTCCTTGGTAAATCTCGTGTCACTGTATGAGAGCTTCTGAGTGTTTATGAGAATCGTGTGTACTGTCTTCTTCCATGGAGTCTGTTTGAGTCACACAAACCTCGGGCTGTGTGTCTCGCCACACTCAGTCCACTGCTGGCAGGGAGAGGACTGCAAACAAGGGAAGACAAACAGAGATTTCCTTTCTCGACTCGCTGCTAAATTTAAAGTCACTTTGAAATTGTCGCTCGTCAAAGCGTTGTGCTCCTACGCGTAAAATTACAAATGTATGTTTCAGAGTGGCATATCTCCTGATAGAACTTTGATAGGACGATACTTGCGTATTAACACGAAACAAAAATTTAGTAACGAATAAATATAGAAATACACTAACATTATCATTCCCAAATTAAGTTCCCTATTATATCTGTGAAGCTATAGGGAATTTTACCGACCATTTTACGCCAAATGGAATTGTAATATAATGCTGAGGGGCATTAAATTAAATTTCATTATAATTAAGGGTTTACACAAATTCAACTGGCACATTTTCAATTGCATCAAGGTAATTAAAGTTTACTCACTCTTGAGTTTAAAGTTTAGATAATTTACTTAAACTGCATTCAATATTCACATAAATTTATGATTCGTTAAATGGGAAAATCTTAGGGCGATTTTATGGGACTCTGTGCATGAACCAAAACACAAAGAGTTCGTATGTGGGTGCATATACATGAGGCAGAAATTTCAATTATGTACGTCGCAGACAGAAACCCACCTGTTCATCTTTTGTAGTTGGCTTCCCCAGGCTAACCGGAAAATCTTCATAGGGTAGCTTTTTGGTAGCTTCCTTCTTTACATTTCCTCATCGGAATAACAATTCTTAGCATCTTTAGTTTGCAGATTCTTCTTCCGTCGGTCGGGGTTTGTTGTACATGCGAACTCTACATTACACTCCAAGTTGTAGATCTAAACTCCTACGTTCCACTCTAAGTTGTAGCTATGAACTGGCCTCTCCAAGAACATCTTTCGAACTCTTACATTTTTACTCCTACACTTTCTACCCTCCCAGACTTCCCCGTTGTCCGTGTTATAGATAGTAACTGTCCTGTTTCCTCGCTTGTCCACATTCAGTTCGACTCTTGTCGATCCACACCAGAGGGTGGAAACCTCTTCAAGTGTTTTATTTCAGCCAATCTGCGTCGATTTTACACTTTAACGGGCTCTCGCCTGTTGGAAGGGTATGACCTTCGGGGATTTCGAACTGGTCAGTGCCCTTGAGGCAGGGTTCTCCCATAATCCACCACCTTTGTCTGAAGGCACGGTTTCTCCTCGACGCCCCGACACCTCGGCACCATCTTTTATGGGCGTAATTTACAATTTCACAGCTCGGTTCTGGCTACACAGGCGTTGTTACTAAAATATTAAAATTATTCTAGAATTAATTTTGGGGGTGTTCTTCTGAGCTTCAGAAATTTCATTGCCCCTGTGCGGATTTAATCCATGATTTTTAGTTTCTAGAATCAAAGGATGAAATTCTGGCAGAAATTTATGACCGTGGAGAATTAGTGCGAGTTGTTTGCTATAATAAATCCAGAAGAATAAATTATAAGAACATAACATTTGAATTCCACATGATTTTAGTTGATAATATTAATTTTCTCGTGATCGACGCATATTTCGCAATAACGTTAGTGCTACATTTTATAACTTTGCTATAATGATTACACCATTCTTTATATTTCAAGTTAATTTCTAATTCTCAGTTGGAGCATTATTTTTTAATTTCTGACCTCAAGCCGTTTAGTTCCCTAGAATTGGAAAATATTCAAATTCCGTAGTAAATTTTTCATTAGTTGCCTAACCTCCTCAATAAAAATTTGGCGTGTTAATACCGGACCAATGCATATAATGTGGCATTCTGATGAAATATGATTCGTAAAAGTCAGAGACGAAAATGTAAAATTGAAGAGAAAATGAGAGCAAAACGAAATATTGTATACTCGACAGTGAAAACTGAGTTTACAGTTTTCAAACTAAAAATAAGAATGAATCATACTTGATTTGAAATTTTAATAAAAAAACACATCTGAAACGTTACCAACCATACTTAAACGTCAACAAATGATTTATGGTCAAGTTAATAAATATTTTGAAATATTAAAATGAAGTTTCTCCTCCTGTGTTTATCATTTACGATTTTTATTGATATTATAAAATACCTATTTGTATTGTAATGCATTACTTACGGTCCTCGAAATATTTTCTAAATTATACTAAGAGGACTTAGTTTTTGGGGCTGCACGACAATTTTGAGAATCACAAAGCATGAACGGCTGGCAGAAGTTTATGACCGTCGAGAATCAGAGCGATGTTTTTGCTCGGATCTTCTTCTCACTATGGTTATTAAAAGAAAGGAATGAGGTTTTTGTCATGGCGTGAGGAGTTTTTCCACTTTGGGTGGTTAGTAAACGCGCAGGCAAAATTCCTCCTCCGCTTTTCAGAAACAGAAGCCAGCGGAACGTATGAATACGCGAGACGTGAAAATGTGGGTCCAATTTATGCAGTTTTAGTGGAGAGGAGTAAATGGGCCGCTAAGTAATTTTCAATGAGAGAGAAAGATGCCCAGTTTTCAGTGTTGGTGGCTTCAGAGACGGAAGTAATGAACTCCTCGTAGAGAGAAGAGACGATTCATCCTGACAGATCCAGCATCGATGGCGGCCTCCTCCGATTTATTCTTTTCGATCCAAGTGTGATGCGGTCCGTACATCTAGAGCTTTCCACGGCCATGGCACTTGGATCGAAATGCCTGCCATTTTAGTTTTTTATTAAGTGTTATGAGTCTGACCCATTGGAAACCCCGAAAGTAAGACTCCAATGTTTTATCTCTGGTGACACTAAAATTAATTAATTAATTTCTTAATTCCAAAGTAAATTTTTGTTGTTAATAAATTTATATAGTAATTAAATTAATATTATCCATTAAGTAATATTGGACTTATTTTAATATCTGAATAATAATAATAATCCTTTTGTACCGTCCCAATTTATTTAAAAAACTGCAGAAAGCTTTCGAAATTATGTCATAATAATTCTGTGGATTGAAAACACATATAATTACCTCATATGATGTATGATTCCGGTGCTAATGTGTTTCAATCTACAGAATAACTATGACATACTGTCGAAAGCTTTCTGAAGAATTTTAAATAAATTGGGACGGTACAAAAGGATTATTATTATTATTCGGATATTAAAATTAGTGCAATATTACATAATGGATAATATTAATGTAATTACTATATAAATTTTTTAACAACAAAAATTTACTTTGGAATTAAGAAATTAATTAAATAATTAATATAATATATATTATTTCTTCCTAATCTGTATTCTACTTTTTTATTTGTTTGAAAGTGACAGTTTGCAACTACTAGAACAGAATTTGTTTGAGTTTGAAATTTTGTTAAGAGACAAACTATTTGATGGTTTCTAATAAAAATATTATTTATCTTTTTAACATACTTTTCTACAAACAATTGTAAAAATTTGAACGTTTATAAACTGTTATATCTACTGTGTTTTTACTATTATACTGCAAATATTCTATTTTTATACATATAGTTTTGTGTGTTTGTTTATTTAGGATTTGAATAAGAATATTGTGTGAATATATTTATGTTCTGGTACCTTCCAATAATGATAACTTTACAGCTTCTTTTACTAATAGAAAAAGGTGTAGTGTGCATGACCAAATGAGGCCCTGGTTTTCAATCCTCAGCAATGGAAAAATTGATACGAGAGCCGTGGCGGACCTCATAAAATTTTTCGACGAGGCAAACTTTACAGAACAAATTTAGAAACCAAACTGTAAATAATTTTAAGAATTTCAATGTATATAAATAAGCTATTTATGTAAACGATATCAGACTTCGACACGACCATTATAAACCGTATGAAAAAGTGTTAGTGTCTTGTGTTGAAGTGTTAAACATCAGAATAGTTAATAAATAAGTGCCCATTTGTAATCACATCTAACATTAAGAAGTAAACGGACTCGTACGACAGAGTGAAAATACTCCAATTTTTGAAGAGACTTCTATTCGACATTCGTGAAGTGACCTGTTATATTTTTCGGATAATACGTTTCTGAGATACAAAACCTTTGACTTTGCCCGTTGAATTGCCCCAAATTAATAATTCCATATGACAAAACAGAATAAAAAATTGAAAAGTAAGCTAGTTTTATTGTTTATACATCATTGATAATTCCTACTGCAAATGTGGCAGTTCTTTGATAATTGATTAATGTGATCAGCCCAATTTAATTTATTATTCAGTACGAGCATTTAGTGCGTGCAGCATAATTTATATTATTGTTATTGACTGTTGGAGTAAAGGTTGTAAAGTTGTGTTTCATGTGAAATTGCATAAAATGTGTATGTTTTGCCACAGTTAATTCTTAAGTTATTCACAGGAACTCAATTAAATAGATTTAGTAAATTATTGATACTTACAGTGATACACTGATTATTGTACAATAGTCAAAATCCAAGAAAAAAACGTATTATCTTCATATGTTAAAAACAATAATTTGATGACACGAAAATATTAAATTAGAACAATTATAAAACTAAGTTAATAATTGTGTAAGAAATTTTTATATGATTAAACAAAAAAACCGACGTAAATTTTAGAAAGCATATATTATTCTAATACAGACCCATAAGTAATGTAAAATATAAGAATATATAATATATATATTGATTTATAATAAGTGCTAAATATAAGTAACTATGATTTTTTTTCGGTCGTATCAACAACTTGATCTTAGATTTACATATTAATATACGTTTACACGAGTATCTAATTTACATGCTATATATTTACATTCATCAATAATTATATTTTATTTTCCGATCGCACATTTTGTAATCCTAAATAATGTGCTCCACTGTTTTTGTACTTTACATTTTTCGCAAAATGGTGGGGTAACTGTAGAGAATGATATGTCCGGTTATTATTCTCGATATAATTATTTCTTTAATGCGTTTTACTTCCCCGTTGATATCTAAACTGTAGGTGCTTTATGTGGATTTTGCTTGGCTTTAGATTCTTCCATTCGAAGTTTCCATTGTTTTTTGGCCTCTTTTCTTATTTGCTTCCATATGAGGTTCCTTCTCTTTTCTATTTATGTATGCTTGATGTTTAGTTCCTCAAGTGCTCTCCTCGCTATTGTATACAAGGGTATGTAGCGTGAAATTTAAAAAATGTGATTATATTAATTATTGTAATAGATCACACCGACGTTGAGATAAACACTAAGATAACTTGAAGTCCTATTGTCAACTGTTATTATGAATTTTTATATTACGTATCGCAATGAAGTGCTGAAGTATTGATGTTTGTCAATGACACGTGTGTTTGGGAACCAGTCATTGAAAGTATAATTTTAACGGGTTTTAAGATATTTTTAAATTATTGGTTCGTAAACGCCAATTATTTATATTTGTACGCGTTACTAACTTGATGAAAATGGCCAGTATCGGTCGAAAGGACAATTATCAACCCTTATTGGATTAAAATATCATTGTGACTGAATAAAGATTTTTTTAATACATAAAAATAATATTTTCTACAGTCATTATAAATATAAAATTGTTAAATAACATTTTCAGGATACTTTAAGGAAATTAAATATAGTTATATAGCAAACATTATATTTCCTTTTATTCTAATGGACAGATTGTATATAGAATGGAATAAAAAACAAAATATTCACAGTTTTCTTCTAGAATTCTTTCTCAGGTCCTGTATACAGTTATAGGGCGAAAACCTCACAATAAAATATAAGTTTTGCTTTTTTTGAAATTTATAAACGAATTATTACATTTAGACATTCATATGAGAATTGGTGTTCATACTTTAGTTATTCGTAAAATAAACTTTTATTCACGTTTTCTAGTGATTATATGACTTATCAAATTTAAGGGTCTACAGTTAAGACATTTGTTCGCATATTAATATGAAGTTATGCAAAACGTTATATTAAATAATTGATAATTAAACATTGACATATATATATATGTATATATATATATATATATATATATATATATATATATATATATATATATTGTAATACACAATAAATTAATAATTTATTTGTTCACGTTGTGGTACCTATTTAATGTAATAATTAAATATGATGGGTTAATATAAATGAAAAGCTTATGAACAATTAACAAACAAAATTATTTATTTTGTTTTGTGACTTTCAAAGAATAAAAGATAATTACAAACAAAATTTGAGATCGGTTCTCTCAGGGCTTTTACTGGGTTTGATAATGAACACAAAAAAAAATTATTTAAAATCTTATTAACAAAACAGTTCAAAATTTACCTAAACAATATGTCGATAGAATGAAAGAAATTAAAAAGTAAAGAAATTAACTTTGATTGACAATTAAAAGGGAATGAAATCTGACTTTACCCTTTAGCTAATGTTCACAGGTATTATAATTAAAATTTGGTTACTCACACATTGTCCGTCTGGTACCAGCATTCTTTGTTTCCCCTACACAACACGATAAATGCAAATCGTTATTTACACGCTCACTGACGAATAGAACGCAGACAAATTTACGGAGCCTTGGTCAGTAATAGTATGTCGTCTTCCCCTCAGGTAAAATTGTTCGAATTTGCCTTATTACTGGAACTGATGATTTGCATATTCTTTGTAGACTTATATTGTTATTTTTGTTGATTTGAAATAGACTTCTAGGTATCTCGGTGAAAAATTTGTTATACTGTGTCTCCTTTCCTGGCTGGCTGTAGACGTAAACTGACTCAAGACTTTCGTGCGCGCAACCGCCATTTCAACTTTTCGACAAAGCAGCCGAGCTTGCTTTGTTCGATCAGACCGCTATAATGGATTTATCAAACAATTCAAATTTTATGTCCAAACAATTACTGACCTAATTAAATATTTATACATAAATATATATATACAAATTAAGATATGTCAATGATTCCAGAATAACTTTTAGACTACCAAGTTGCCGTAACACAAGTTCGTCATAAACTGTGCTGTGGTTGACCGCCACTACAATTACAGGTCAGCCGACCTCTGCGCTATACATACGAATGTATAATATTATTTTTATCGATTATAGATAAGTCGAAATTATAAATTAGGACTTAACAAGTGGCGGCCGATGCATATATACTCATTTAATACAAATTTAGGAACAATTTTATTTTATTGGTGAAATTGTGTTTTAATTTCTGCTTCTAGTGGCGCTCCTACACTAATGCAGCAATCTTGCTATCTTTGTGCTCAGCAAACTATCTGTTTGGAAAGAGAAATGTACATGCTCAGTATTACGTTTCACTCCGATGGACAAACTTCCTCTTTTATATACTAACTGCAGCTCAGAACACTGCCAACATTGTTTTTAAAATTAACTTTATATAAAAAATTCACGAAGGAAACATATTTTCCAGTTACAAATGAGTGTTGACTTGGTTCTGAATTATTCCTCTCTTAAAATATTATGAACTATTGGCTGTATAGTATTAGTAACACTATCACGGTTGTAGTATTTAGAATCTTACAAAGCTATTCTTGTAAGAATTGTTATTGATGCTTGGGGTGATGTAACACGTAACTTAAAATATCTCACGAGTAACTGGATATGACTGAGGCACAATAACCTAAAGATGGCATGACAATAATGACACTTATTTAAAAAGAAGGTGGTAAATCATGATAATGGAATTTATTATTATTTCGTTTACTGATAATAAGAAAATATTAGTTTCATATATTATGATATGCATTTTATCCATATTTAAAATTTAAACTTTATATCAGGATCAGTTTGCTGAAGCACGTCATATGCATTCCCATTAGTTCCGTTGTGTCTAACTATGCGAACTTCAAAGAGATTCATGAACTTTGTACATAACAATCGACCCATCTGTCAGTTGTCACTATCTAAAGGCTTTATCGTCTTCGCTTTCACGACCAAATCAGAACGCTGAGGCTATTAATTTCCAGCTCTTGTGTTATCTATGACAGTTAATTACAAAGACTCAAGATATTTAGTGGAAGATCAAAGGGTGAGATTGTACGTTGAATACAATGCACTAATTTCCAGAGCTAGAAGTAGTGAATTCTGTGATTAACTGCCTTAAATAAAATTGTTTCGCCGTACTAAATACGGGAAAGTTTATTTCCAGTTTAATTAAATTTAATTTCGCTCCGTTTTCAACAATTTTCCTCCATACTATTAGAATAAATTATTTAAATTCTGGATAAATTAAAACTAATAATTCGATTACTGATTTTTAATAAATTGTTTACGTACATTTCTCATTCAGTAACTTTTCTCTGTTTTTACTATCTTTACACACCGAACTTTCATATAACTACAATTTACACATCTCCATTCTGTATCGTAACAAATGAAACAATTTAACATTTTTGAAACTAAAATGACCGAGACTAAAATTTCCAATACGATTGGTGACAGACCCTATGGTATTTAAGATGGACTTTAATCAAACATTAGAAATGTGAAGAAGACTGTTTATATTAAATGAAAAGCTGATTTTCAGTAAAGAGGCAGTTGAAACTAAATATAGTTAATAATATATAATGAACAAGAAGTTAGTTAATAAATAATTATAAACTAAAATTAATTGCGCATAGTTTATTACCAAACATCTCTATACTACGTTTCTTCCACAAGAATCCCTCGCAATAATTATCCTCTCTCCATATAAATACCTCCCTAAGCAAAATCATCTCAAAACACAAGCGAATAACATAATTGAGGACATTATAAAGAAGCTACATAACCCGATTCAAATCTACACTGATGCCTCAAAAACTGACGTAATGACAACCTGAGAAATAATTCTACCAAATAATTCCATAAAAGTTCGAATAAGCGATATAGAATCGATAACCACAGCTGAAACATATGCTATTGGTTTAGCCATTGAATACTATATGTAATTAACTATTGGCAAAGCGGTGATCTTCACAGATCCCTTGAAACGCTAAGGAACATAACCAAAAAAATCAAGAATGGTATAATCAACAAAATTTATACAACTGCACTAAACCAAACAGAAATATAAACTTTGTCTGGATTCCGGCATAGCTGGTAATCAGAAGGCAAATACTCTGGCTACCATCACAAATCAATACCTTAATGAAATAGAGACCCCTGCATGCACTGCAATGGATATTATAAAGGATAGTTTACCAAATATTGAGGAGATCTGGAAAACTAGGATGAGCACAGACAACATCGGTTACTTTCACCAGCTGAACTCTGTCATATTAACAACGCACCAAGAAAACATCAAGTAATAATGTCAAGTATCAGATCGTTACATACTCAAGTTACACATAGGGATGTGTTCAAAATCCGGCTCAACCCACTTGCGAGGAGTGCAACTACCCTCTCACAATCATACACAAAATCTTACACTGCAAGAAGTTTGCAATGAAGAACGCATGAAGATAATAGCCAGCTACTCAGACTTTTGTTCCAGCTCTGCTCATAGACTTTGTTATGGTATCGAAATTATCAGGTTTAATCTGATCCATAATGAATTTTTACCTTGATATTTTGACTATAATTTTAATATTATGTAACTAAATTGTAAATTTGTGAAGGTCGCCATTAAAGACAGATGCTGACGTAACCATAATAATAAAAAATTAAAAAGTCATAGAACGAATAACAGATATACGTAATAGGAGATCAAAAGGTTATTTGAGAAACAGTCATACCTGAGATGTATTGGGTTTAACATTGATGGATGAACAGTTAGATTTAATGTGTAACATTTCACACATGAATATCGCATAATATTGAATTTAAGATCTAATATTGCTATATTATTCCATTCAAAGCTGTCGTTATTTGAATTGATATGTTTACTGACAACTGAATTCTTGTCACAGGGTTGTTTTAAATTAGAAATTTTTCTTTAAGACGATTTTTTAATTCCCTTCTTGTTTGTAAGCAACATTGAATTTTTTACAGGTAATTTATATATTACATTATGTTCACTCCATCATGTGAGATTTAGTTTGACGTGCCTCCACCAGATGTTTCCTGGTCGTGAGTTACGACCCAGGTGTTTTTGTCTCGAAGCAATCCACATGCGCCATTGGAGTGTTATTGCGTGTTCAACTTCGAGCATTTCACTTGCTACTATACTGTGTTTATTGAATTTTTACCCTTCGAGCAGTTCACTTGCGCCCTCAGTGTTTGAGTGTCCACCTTCCAAGGAGTTCCTTGCGTCCACTAGTTAACCGAATCCGCTGATCCGTCTCGTTAGTGCAGTCACTTCCGAGAAACTGTTATTCAGATCAGTGAAACCACATTTCATTGAACATTCGTCTTTTATTTCAATGTTTGGAATCCGGTGATTCCGGTACCGGCAGCCGTTCATTCTGAAGCGGCTGAACTGAGTAAGCTGTCTTCGCTAAGGGGTGAACGGACCCGGTGTTTTCATAGCTTGCAGTGATCTTGCATTCCTTATTTGCACCTCCACGTGAGTGTTGAATTTTGGCTTCGAAAGTCCATTACTAAACTTTTCTTCTTGAGCTAACCTAAATTATTATTATAATGTTTGCAGCTTTTTATAATATAAGGAATTGACTGTTTATACATAATATTGTCACGTTTCTCTAAGATCGGTTGATACAGTAACACACACTGATAGCCGTGATAGGCGTTTATTTAACGCTGATGCAATGTACGTCAGATCGCACTACGACATCACTTTGCTCTGCTTCGAGGTACATTACTATTTATAATGTCATGGATTATTCTAGTACAGAACATTATAGTAACAGAAAATTCTAGAACTTAAAGATAAACAGTGTAAATAAATAAAAAATGGTTGCGGCGAGTGGGACTTGAACACGAGCCTATATTTCTGCAGGCGGGCTCTGAACCTCTGAGACAAGGCTGCTGGCTGTCAGATGTGGCATTGCTCCCTCCTTTGCAAAAAACAGCGTCTCGCCGTTAGTCCTGTGTTGCTCTGCGTCCCCTAGATCTCGTCGTTGGCCCTGTATAAGGTGTTATAGTTCTCCCAGCTGTTGGCAGTCGTCGTTGCCTCATAGTCTTCTCCGCGTAATTCCGCGTCGTCGTCGAGTCGCGTTTGGTCTCCGATCTCCCCTTGAGCGTCGGTTTCGTGGTACGGCTTCATCCTCAGAACGTGTACTTTCTTCGCCTTGAATGGGAATTGTAATCCTAGACGTCATAGATGACGCCCGATAAACGTCGTAGGACTCTGTACGAGCCAAATTACCGTTTCAGGATCATCTCCGACAAGCCGTCCTTGCGAATTGGGGTAAAGATCCAAACCAGCTCCGCTGGCTGGTACAAAACTGGTCGATGTCTTGTGTCTTATCGTTGTCGGTCTTATTGTTGGGCTTGGAACGTACGTATATGGGCAAGTTGTCGGGATTCTTCGGCTCTCGTCACCAATTGACCAATGTAGGAATCGGCATTAAAAGGTAATATCGTGTCCATTGTCGCATCGCGACCGTGGACCAGATAAAATTGCGTGAATCCCGGTGTTTCTTGCTTGGCGGTATGTAGTCAAGAGTCTCAAATGGAAGTACGGCGTCCCAGTTCTTCTGATCGACGTCGGTGTACATGGTCAGCATGTCGGTCACTGTTTTATTTAACTGCTCGGTAAGCCCTTTTGTTTGAGGATGGTAATCAGACTTCATTCGGTGCGTTTTGTCACACAGCCTATTTATCTCTGGTATTAGTCTAGACTGAAATACCGTCCCTCGGCTCTCCATGCCTAAGCACTATTTCTTCAACGATGAAGATGGCGACCTCAGAAGCTTCTGCCGATGGCACAGTTTTTTTAATGGTATACCGAGTTAAGTAATCGGTACGTACAATAATTCACTTGTTTCTTCGGAATGATTTTGATGAGGGAGAGGGAGGGTGAGGGTGGGGAGGGTAGGGAGGGAGGAAGGAGGGGAAGGAGGGAGGGGGAGAGAGATAATCTCATGTTCGTATTTAAAAGGCTGGTAAAACTATATATATGACAATAAATTATTTATTTTTCTGGCGCCCAACCCCTGGTATTTATTAAAATTCATTACAATTAATTGACTCCTATTTGTGAGATAGGAATTCTTTAATTAAATATAATTATATATATATATATACATACATAAACTGCTCCATATGAAGGGTTAACTCTATTACAGTACATACGAAATATGTATTTAACGTTCAGGTGGTAAAAATATAGGTCATATTCGGACAATGCTCACATCGGATATTACGGGTGTTACAAAAAGGTATAATGACCCCGGGGCAATTTTAAATAGTTCTTTGTTCGGAACTGGATTTAATTTTTGGATTAATAGTAATTTGTTATTTAAATCGGGAAACAGAGTCTTCTAACACTGGATTTCACCATTATTCAGCTGACTACAGTTTCCTGCACAGGAAAAAGTATAGATGGACCACTCGATAAAGCTTTTTCGAAGTTCGCCAGGTAATGTGGTATTAAGTTGTGACGGATCTCTTTGACGGCCCACATTCAGTAATGCATTAATAATGTAATATATTATAAAATTTCATAGTAAACGCTTAGCACACATTAATATCGGCGGCGGTTCTGTGTAATCTTTGAACTTGCGTTGGTTTAATTGATTGTGTTAGCCAGGCTATACGATACGAGAATAACTTAACCAGATAAAATGAGATAAAAAATTATATATTAATATGAAGGAAAAATGTCGGTAGTATAGATTCCATAAAAATTATATAACATATTTACTTATAATACTGAACATTATTAACGCAATAGTATACAAAACAAACGAGATGAGTATCGAAGAAATTCATATTGTTAATTAAATTTAAAACATTGATTCCATATTTATGCTTTTAAAAAAAATATTTTCGTCTAATGAATCACTGAATTTATTTTTGTTTATTTGGAAAGTGTATTGGGAAGTCTGTGTGAAGAACGTCATCGCACGTAGAGTCCTTACAAATTGTACTCGCGTAAGCATATCACAGCCAGTGACGTCATCACTATTCAACTTCTCAACCTACTCTGCTGAGTCTACAACTCTCCCGTACTAGTATCACTCGGCCAGTCCAGAATTAGTTGCAATATTTGATAATTTTCCACGTGATCCTGGGAAAGAAATCTGATTATAAATCCCAAGTACATGAAGCTGCACGTGTAGTCTGTAATGTTTTATACGAATAAGGGTGATTTTACTTAGTTATTTAACTCTGAAATTATTTGTTTGGCTGGGTGAAATTAATTACAATAATTAAGAATTTATATTTCATTGGCACAATAAGGATATTAACTTCCTTAACTAACTCTAATTATCAATTTAATATATTTTACGGCTCTGTTACGAATATAAACAAAACAGAGATAAATGCGCCAGAATACGGTGAGGATATGATTTTCATAAACCGATTTTACATGGGATTATTTTCCTTTACATTCCCACTTGCAGATCTAGGAGGTCAGTAGACTTCAAAACACTCTCACCGAAAACCATAAAATTAAATTCCTCTCCAAATCCCAACTTCTTCATAAATTGCCCAAAGTAACTCATACATTACCAAATGTACTGTTCTCCACACTGCAAAACTAAAAACTACCTTATAACATTTTACAACTAACTAACTTCAAACATCTCGATAGTAACTACCTTCCGCTTCCTCTGTAAGCTCCCTTCACACCTCAGTTTTCCAAAACTTTCACCCCACAGAGTCTTTGATTCTGCTATTTTTATAGGAATAATCTTTAAGCCCCGCACAAATCTCAATATCTTTATTACCCACACTCCCTCAGCGGTCTACATGACCGATTTGAGGGGAGTGAAGACACGTCCGCTATAGTTACGATCTAGTGGAGCGTACTAGAATCTTGTGACCAAATGTTTGCCTAGGCCTGACACTCACAATATTTTAATCCGCGTGAAGGGATGTCCTGGCGGAGTTGTTTTCGTTTCTGTGAGTACCTGGGACTGCCCCTGACATGAAGTCGCGAATATTAAAAGCTCACGATATTTTCATTCGTAAAATAAATTATAATATATAAAAAATGAAGTGAAATAACCACCAATTAATTTATCGTGCTTATGTACACTACAAGTCTTTGACTTAGTTTGATGTATTTAGAGATCTTGTGTTGGCAATTCGTTTTGAATAATTACATAAAATTGTGTAGTTACATAATATTTGTGTAATAGCAATTAAATAAATATAATGTTACAACTAAACTATAAGTTCCCTATAAATTTAACCTTATCGTGCATTGATAACTGAAATTGTCTTTGAAATATACTAATACAGAGAAATAATGTTCATGTGGAGACGAGGTTTCACTATATTTACTTAGCTGGGCACACAGACGTGAAAACCTGTCCCAAAGTGTTCCATTTCCGTTTTATGTTCGGATACTGTTCGAAGTGCCTCGCCTGATATTTTGTGGCTTTTGTTAGAAGCACAGGTCAGTTCTGGGTCCTAAGATGTGCTGGTTTCCATCTGATTGTATGAGAGCCGAAGACTACCTCATCCAGTACACTTTCGAAACGAACAATTAAACACGGAAAAACGATCTGCTGTGACGACAATATAGTAGGTTTCATACGATATGGTTTTGACTCTGGTTGTCGTACGACCGTACAAGGACTGTCGAAGAGTAAGCTCTCCCATCCGTTATTTTCAATTAGCGTTTTGTACAAGAAATAATTAATTTTGGGTTAATTACCGGCAGTCAGCTATCTTAAAAGCTCTAAAATTAATAAAAAATTCTTCCCAAACGTACTCTTTTCCGGAACTTTAAAATACGTTTTTTGAATAATAAAATAGATTTGATCGATAATACAAGAGTTCAAGATTGAAGTATTCATATTCGAAGATTGAGGAGCATTTTGACTCAGATGAACAGATCAGATTTCAATATTAGGAAATCAAATTGTTAACGTTCATTACGAGAGTTGTAATTTGTTACGAAAAAGCGGGTAATTTTTCACTTTCGCGTCATAGTTGGTAAACATGATCATTTCAAAGATATTTATAACACATGTAAACGTATGCCAGTCGTAGTTTATTCTCGTCATCTTTCTGTAGTGTTCGATGTGTAGTCATACGGAGAGAATGGAAAAAAAACTGTCATTAAAAACTTTCATTAGAAGGGTTGGACAGCTCCTCAAATGAAAACCGAATCGTATGAAGTTCATGAAGACTCTGCACCAGCAATTACTTCTATATTAATGAGTATAAAAGGGGTCTCAGACGCACAGGCGATGAATTTCGCTCCGGCCACCCAGTAGAGGTCACCACTCTGGAAAACATCGAAAAAGTTCACAATATCGTAATGGAAGATCACAGATTAAATTGCGTGAGGTAGCTAATGCTGTAGGATTTTTAACTGAACGAGGGCATTTCATCCTCCATGAAAAAGATTTGAGCGCGATGTGTACCGCGACTGTTGACATTGGACTAAAACAGATGGGAAAAACATTTCGTTGCAGAATCCAGCAATATTTAGACGTAACACACAATAATTTCTGCGAAGATTCGTAACCGTCGATGAAACACATGTTATGAAACATCAGTATATTCCAGAGACCAAAAAAAATGAACACAATGGACAAAAGCTGGTGAAAGTGCACCCAAAAAGCCGATGACCGTTTGGTCAGCTGGAAAGTTGATGGCCACGGTCTTTTGGGATTCTAAAGGTATAATATTCATAGATTTCTTGTAAAAGGACACAACCATACCTGGACCCCATTATGCTGCTCTGATGGATCGTACGAAACGCGTGTTAATTGATAAACGACCAAGCGTGGCATCATCGCGATAATGCGCCACCGCACACAACAGCAGTCTCAATGGAGAAGCTGTTCGCATTCTAATTTATTTCTCATCCTCCCTTTTCATAAAGTGTCTTCTTCTTGTTCCCGAACATGAAAATTTTGCTTGGTGTGAAGAAATTTTCATCAAATGAAGTTATCGAGGCTGTAACGGAGTATTTTGTAGAGTTTAACAAAACCTATTTTTTTGATGGGTTGGAATAATTGGAAACTCGCTGGGCCAAGTGCATAGCCAAGGAAGGAGACAATATAGTAAGTCTTCTAAAAAGTAGATTTTTGTTACATTTCTTCCAGATTTACCAAACAACCCTCGTCGATATTAAACCCGTCCATATTTAAATGAAAGTCGGTACCTTAGTCCCTACTCGTACCTGGTAAATCTCTGATCTAGTCCTTGATTGAATAACGCAGATCGCGTTATGAAAATGATAATTAACTGTTGCCGTTTTCATTTAGATAGAAATAAATTAATTCTATGATCGCAGTTAAGTCTGGGCTGGCAATCATAAAGAAAAGATATGGGATAGAAATAATTATTATTATTAAATTGATATTGAAACTGAATCTGTAACGTTGGTTAGCTATTATTAATGTTGTACACATCAAATATAGCTCATTTCAAAACACGAGTATTTGTTCCCATTACATTTTCCCAATAATTTTCTGTGCATATCCGCAATAAATTAACGCTTTTCACACTTGAAAGTCTGTAGCTGGAAAACCGATAGCAAACCATCTAAACCCGGAACATCAATAACAAACGTATTCAAAGCCTCATTGGCACACAGCATAAATCTCCCAGACAAAAATATGGCACATTGAGTGAGTAAAATGAGTTGCCTGATTGATGAGAGCTGAGATAGGCTCGTGTTCCCTGCCCTGACGTATGGAGGCAGCGGGACAGTATTTGTTAACAGGACAGCCCCGTCAAGCCGATTTCCTCGCTCATGTTACTTTCGATCCTCAAAATAAAGTACCAACATACGCGTCGTTACCCTTAAAGGAATATTTTTCATTCAGTTGTTATCAGCCCCATTAGTTTTCAGTGATAACGTGCTAAAATTATGAGTGAATCAATTCCCATTACAGGCTTCAAAGAATTATTTTATGTAACACTATTAATATACATATGGGTAAGTGAACCATAATAAATATAGGAAATAGGTCTGTAATTCGACATGTCGATAGGAGACTCTTGATGAGTGGTTTTTACGGAAATATGCCGATAGAAAGACATGCATTAAATATGACTTGAAGGGGAGTGGCTAATACGTGGGCAACGCGCTCCAAATTTTGCTTATGATGTCATATATATCAGTCGATTGGAAAAATTTTAACTTTCTTATTAAGCTTATTGTTTCTATATTTGTAATCGGTTGAAGAAAATATGTAACTTAGAGGATCTTGCGTTTCTGAGTTGGTGAAGAAACAAAATTATTTATAAACTTATTGCTAATAAATTTGTATTCTCTCTCCCTCTCTTTCTCTCTTTCTCCCTTTCTCCCTTTCCCTCTTTCTCTTTCTCTCTCTCTTTCTCTCTTTCTCCCTTTCCCTCTCTCTCTCTCTTTCTCTCTCTCTCTCTCTTTCTCACTTTCTCTCTTTTAGGACAACTCTTCTCACCTCTCCACCTTCCTTTTCAGCTCGTAATATGAAGTATAATTAATATCTTCTAGTATTTGTTTAACGTACTCCAATCTGCGTCTTCATCTCTAATGCTCCCTCAAGTATCTTCGTCAACATTTCATTGTCCAACTAGGCTCGTCGTCTTTTTAGTTGTTTCATGAAGCATCTTTCATTTCTATTCTTCTGAATACTTCCTTGTTCGTTACCACGTCTCTGCGCCTGATTTTCATAATTATCCTACAGCACCAGGCTTCAAAAACGAATAGTTTCTTTCTTTCTCTTTCTCCTATACTCCAAGATTCGCTGCCGTACAGTGCAATACTCCACACGTAGGTCTTCAACATGTTTTTTTTCTTTCACTTCGACACTTATGCATTTTGTAATACGTTTGTATTATTATTAAATGCAATATTGGCCTGAAACATTCCTATTATTATTTCTCTGCAGCTTCTTCCTTCACTCGTTATTTTGCTACCGAGATAACAGAACTATTCCACTTCTTTCAGCGTTTTGTTCCTTAACTTTACTGCTATATGTTTTTCTCTCTTTCTACTGCAGACCAGAGTTTTTGATTGTTATATACTTATTTACATATTGAATTCTGCTCCCATTATTCTGTACATTCTGTTTAAGATGCTTTACAGGTCAACTTCACTTTCTGCAATGATGTCATCTGCGAACCTCAACATATCCACCTTGTCACCATGAATTGTTACTACAGTGGCTGAATTTTCTCTTACCCTGTCAATCGCCTTCTGTTCATTCAGATTGAATAGGTATGGGGAGAGGAAGAATCCTTGCCGTACACCTTGAGTGTTTCCACAGCGAATTTTTCCAATTTCACAATTGTAGATGAGTCTTCGACATCTAAAGCTGATACCTATTTTGGTGAAGGATTTTGAATAGAACATTTCAATTGACATTATCAAATGCCTTTTCAAGATCGACATATGCTATGAACGTAGGTTGGCTTTACTTCATCCGTTTCTTTATCACTTGCCTCAGAGCTAATATTTCTTTCCTTTTTGTTCCTACTCCTGGTCTTCGACTAATTGTGAATCTATTTTTCCTATCCTCCTTAGAATAATTGTGATCACTATTTTTGATGCATGGCACACCAGGCTCAATGTTCAGTATTCTTCACATGACCTTGCATTTGGTAGGTAATACTCTTGTGAAATTTAGAGCATATCAAACGCATAAACGTGACGCAAAACCGAGAAGTGCTACTCATAACTTAATTCATACGTAAAAAAAACTCCACACTACATAACGATTTAGGCATACCCACGAAGGATGCAACCATGGATCCCTAAGGAAGAGGATGTCTGGACATGACCCATCATCGCATCAATCCTCGAAGTTCCACTCATTCAACCAGTAAGCAGAAGATTGTCCTTTATCTTATCTAACTTTAACCACATCAAGATTTTTTTTTAGGGTAACAGGCTTTATGAGGGTAATCCACGTTGGGCAATTCCATTTGGTACTTGTCCCACGCCCTTCTGATGGCGGGAGAGGGGTTAACTGTGGGGTCGCAGCATTTCCCTCTGCTTGCCTTGACCAGGTTAAGAGGCAACTGGCCGACTATTCCAATAGGAATAAAAGACAACTCTTACCGTATGCCCAAGGTCTGCGACCCCGGAAGATACACCTCTCCAAACAGGCCGAGGTGCCTCGACATGTAGGAACCTTAGTTCAAAAACCAGAGAGAGGAGAAGGTGTCCGTATAGGTAGCCTCCGCCAGAGCTATCTGGGAAGGTTAACCTGCGAGGGAATGCTCTCACAGGCTTCATATATTTTTAGGGTAACAGGCTATATGAGGGTAATCCACATGGTGGCAACTCCCCTTTAATGGCATAGGAAGGGATTTGAAAGGGGGGATGCGGAAGGGTAGAGGAAGATAGCCAAGGGTTAACTAGGACCCCTGGGCTATATTTTAAGGATCCTACCCGGCATTCGCCTAAAGAAATGCAGGGAAAACCTATAAAAACCTGCATCAGTTACGTTGGGCATTGGGTACTTGTCCCACGCCCTTCCGATAGCGGGAGAGGAGTTTGCTGTGGGGACGCAGCATTCCCTTCTCCGTGCCTCGACCAGTTTATAAGGCAGCTGGCTGACTTTTCCAATGGGAATAGCGGACAACTCTTACCGTATGCCCAAGGGCTGTGACCCCGGAACATACACCTCTCAAAACAGGCCGAGGTGCCTCGGCATGTGGGAAACTTAGTTCAAAAACGGAGAGGAAAAGGCATCCCCAAAGGTTGCCCCTTCGAATCTCTCGTACAAGGTTTTGCCTGATAAAACTTGTTTCGGGGTGTTAATGGACTGCACGAAGTCTCACTTTCATGTGATGTTTACTATACTCTGTATCATCCCATCTGTAGAATTGTCACACAAAAGTTTAATAAAATTTTAAAAAATCTATAACTGAGGGAATGTTTCTATTATTGGTGTTGAATATGTTAGCAAAGTTGATGGAATTTTGTTGCTTTGTAGGGAGCACAGAGCTGTGTTTGCCTACACCGGAGAACCCTCGTAGTGGTCTGATGCTGCTTTTGTAGCAGTTAAGGACTCTCCAGGCTGGCATACAACGCGATTCAACACACTCCTTTCATTTGTCTATAAACCATTTAAATAGCCTCATGTTTGTAAAAACTGTAAAACCATGAAGGACTCTTCATGTAATTTAGTGTACAAACGACCTCTGTTGAAGAATATCAACTATTGAAGTTACAAAGTTGAAAAACAGTATTGCATATCTAAAATCAATATTTGGTGGAGCCGCCACGTGCTGCAATAAGTGCTGTTATACGGTGTACAGTTTCGTGATAAATGAAACCTTCCTTGCGGTTATACATGTATTATAACGGTTCTAAGGACATAAATTACAAATATAAATTAATCACGTTGATTTTCCATTAATTAAATAAAAAGGATAGTTTTATGTTTGTATATTAATTATTTTTATTAAAATCAAGTTTGTGAAAATTAAACGCGTGGAGAATTTGAAACAAAACTGGGTACACATATTCTTAAAAACAACAACAGAAAAACACTGCGGGGATGAGAAAACTCTAGCATAAAGGTGGAAGGAATTTTAGTTAATAAATGTGTTAATTTCTGTTAAAATGTTCAGCAAACAAGGTATATGATGTCAGAGCATAGATTTTTAACTTCGCGTTACGGAATGAACTAAACAGGAAGGAAAGCTGTTTTCAGCTCTCGTAGTTGGAACCAACCTGGAGAGATGGAGAGAGCGACCTTCCGGGATGCCTTCTCCTCTCTCCGGTTTTTGAACTAAGGTTCCCACAAGCCGACATACGGTACCTCGGCTAGATACGGGCTCGCAGACCTTTGACATACAGGAACATTTGCCCGTCTTTCTTACTGGAATAGTCGGTCAGCTGCCTTCTAAACGGGTCGAGCCTTTGCGAAGGTAATGCTGCGTCCCCACAGCAAACCCCTCTCCCGTCATCGGAAGGGCGTAATACAAGTACCAAATGCCCGATCTACCTGATGCAGGTTTTTATAGGGTTTGTCCTGCATTACTTTTAGGCGAATGCCGGGTAGGATCCTTAAACTATAGCCCGGGGGCCCTAGTTAACCCTTGGCTATCTTCCTCTACCCTTCCGCATCCCCCCTTTCAAATCCCTTTCCTATGCTATAAGAGGGGAGTTACCACTATGTGGATTACCCTATACATAGCCTGTCTACAAACACTTATTTTTCTTCTTCTATGAACTAAACCAAAATTTGTTGATGTAATTAAAAGTAAAATTATATACGGCAAAATACCGAATAATAATAAAAAACTATAGAAAAGGTTTTATGAGTCACTTGTAGCGTCTAATTTTCGTTTTCTTTAGATACAACTTTCAAAGAAACTTGATGCGAGCCTTACACCATCACTACGAGTTCCTGCGCCGTACAAGTAGCTGACGACACCAACCAAATATAAAACGGTACCTTACAAGTTCCATAGGACCGCTCGACGAAAGTATCTCCACCATCCACGGCATTCCCCAGTTTTACGCATAAAACCATTATGGTCTATGCGTAGGATTTTCATTTTAGATGTTGTTTTGTTTAGTCCGTCCACGTTCATTGAGATTAACCATTAGAAAATACATAAGAATATGCTTTATGCTATCTAGAATTAGGCCTATTAAATAAATTTAGTTTTTTAAATAATTTAAATTTAGTTATTCAAATTTTATCATTTAATTTTAATCAATAAAACTTATTTAATTAAATTCCATGAAAACCAAAATAATTTTTAATCATTAAAATCCCCTCAGAATCAATACTGGTGAGAGGACACCACATAACCAACTAGTAGTAAAATTGCACCTTAAACGAAACATGAAGAAGAAGTTAAATATTTTGCATTAAAATAAAGTTAATTTTAAACTACTTACAATATTTGTAAAAAAAAACCTAGACAAGTAACTTAGTGCTTACAATTAAATGTAAAAATAGTTGGTTCAGTTTTAGCTTTAACTTCAGTCGTTGGTTGTTCCTGATCATACATTTCAGTTTCGTATTGTAACGAAGCATTATATACCAAATTGACGCTTCACGAGGCACACACTGTTTATACTCTTCTCCGTTTATCGTGCAGTTTTACTTTTTCCCTTTTCTAGGATCTTGCTTCGAGTGAAGACAAGCATCGCTTGTGTACCGAGAATTACAACATTGTCATTAATTTATTCTGTATAACGTATCGTGATACTTTTGTGCATACTGTAGTGAACATAAGCAAAATTAATTAGTTTGTAGATAATTTTAATTACATGTTATTGTTAAAATAGTGTTTATCATCTTTGCCATGCAAACCCGAGTCTCTTATTGTTGTCTTAGAGATAAGCGAGAACAATCTTTGTCTTGAGTTTTGTTGTAAGTAGCTGCAGATTGGAGAAATAAATTAATTATAAATAGTGAGTATTTATTGCCTTAATGAATTCATTATGAAAACATAAATGAATTATCACATTCTTATGAGGCGTAAATTGTGAGACATGAGCGCAATTTAAGAGCTGAATTAAGTAACCGGGATGAATAGCAATATGGCTGAGGCCGCAATTATGCCAGCACACGAAGACTACGAGAGACTGCAGAGTTAAAAGATGATTAATACATCATTTTGTGCTTAAACGTTGTTATATAATAAATACCTTTACTGTTAATATCATTACATATTTGACGCCCAATAGTGGAACATAAAAACCATAGCAAATGAGTGTCAAATTGTGGGACTTATTAAAGAGAATGAGATTAATTATTACAATAACCTGATGTAATGAAATACACTTTCTTCGTGACTATTTTTTTGCGAAGGAATTTCACTTGCTTTCCATTATATTTCAATATTTGATAGAGAATTGGTAAGAGTATAAGTTTCGTTCGTCTTATGACCTGACATAGAATAACTGGAGGAATATTTTATTTAATTCCTCGTCGGTAATATACTAGTAAATTGTCATTGGCAAATTATCTAATATCTAATTTTTTTCTGCTTGTGAATATTTATCGTAATCAATTTTTTCATTACGGTATCATATTAAAAGATCTATTTGTATACGTATGAATTTGTATTTACAACAACTTCCATAATCCATATTAATGGTGTACACTACGTTTTTTAAAGATTTTTTACGGTTTGTCTTTTAGTACCTAGAACACCATCTAAAGGTTAATCCAAAAATACTAATTAATTTTAATACTAGCTGAGTTTCCGGCTTCGTCATATATATAATGGGAATAACAAAGATATATATTGTAATATACAACTTGAAAATTTTAAAATTAATTTGAAGATTTTAAAATTATTTAATGTAAATTATAGCTTTTATTATTTTAATGTACTTTGAGAAGTAACTTATTTGTAATATTGAATTCTTTTAAGGAATTTAAATTTTACTCTCCTTTACATATGATTATTTCAAGAAATATTTACTTTGAACAATTTTAGTCAAATTAATGAAATTTTCAAGTTATTACATTTAATATCAGTTATTAACAGTTACTGAAAGGTTTGAAATGATGTAACAGATATTTGATTAATATATTTGAATAATTTATTTAAAACAGGAAAATTACTTTTACATAACAATGCCATGGCTATTAATTTAAATGCGACTCTTAAATTTTATTCCAGGGCTTTTTATCGGGCCTCATGAAAAATATAGAATTAAAATAAAAGATCAAATTTACAGAAAAACTGGTTAGTGAAAACTACAAAATGTTCACTTTAAATTAACCCCTAAATACAAACACAAAATGAAATGAAACTTCAATGGTATAACAATTAAGCAAAGTTTATTTTAAATTTAGTAAAATTAAAATACAATATAAACTTCACATACTAATTTTGATTCAGTTTCACTTGAACAGTAAGTAACGTGTGTACAAAGTTGGTTTTAGATTGCTCTACGCGTTAAAATTTGTATATGGAACATAAAGACACATCCATTCATATATATATATATATATATATTTTATTTATATTAGACATGAAAAAGTGTATCATTTCAGGGAAACCAAAAAACCCGTGGTTTAATTACAAATATGGGTTATTACACGACATGCAAACCTTTCAAGCCCCCTCCCTCCCTCTCTCCTTTCCGCTGCTATGTTGAGTGTAAATGTCAACTGAATATCACAAAAACCGTGGTTTTGACGTCATCCTCGGTCGTTATCGCACTATTTTTCTGTCTGCCCCGTCCTACGCCACCCTTCACTTGTCGTTAGTTACTAATACTGTCATTCTAGATTTAGTTAGTGCCTAATATCAGTCTCAGCGCTCACGAAAACTACGCTTAGTGCCGATAATGTTCGCGTCCGTTACAGAAGGTTGCACTGTCCATGGGTAAAGTAAAACTAACAGTTCAAACGAGACATTAAAATTCACATACCAAATAAAATATAAATACCTAGTTGGGCCTAACTTTATCTTAACCAGCTGGAAGAAATTCACTGAAAATCCGTTTGCGGTTAAATTAATTAGGGACCTTCTTTACTAAGAGTGACACTGTGTGTCTCATCGATTTCGATAACTATTTATTCGACACTAATATCAATCCTTTTAGAATATATTTTTATATAACCCTTAACTCACTGGGTTTTACCAAGGTTGGCTGAAATTGCTCCAAGCGTTTAAATTTTATTCGTATCATACCTACCTATAATCGTTTGAATTTATTAGAAATAAATTTCATTTTATTTTTCTAGCTGCGTGTTGGCTTTGTTAGTTTTAACTTAGATTTTTTCTATTATCTAATTTTATATAAAAAAATTCCCTGTGTTAATTATTAAAAGAATCCAGTTGATGCTGTCAAAATACTTTTTAAAAACTGAAGTGGACTGAAGAAGAAGAAGAAAAAGTGTAGACAGGCTATATATAGGGCAGTCCGCATCGTGGCCACTCCACTTTTATAACTTAGAAAAGGGATTGAAATTGGTGATTCGAAAAGGTAGAGGAAGGTGGCCAAGGGTTAACTAGGGCCCCGGGCTATAGTTTAAGGATCTTACCCGGCAAGTTTTCCTAAATGTGATGTAAGGAAAACCCTAGAAAAACCTGCATCAGGTAGGTCGGGCAGTTGGTACTTGTCCCACGCCCTTCTGATGGCGGGAGAGGGGTTTGCAGTGGGGTCGCGGCATTTCCCTCATATTGCCTTGACCATGTTAAGAGGCAGCCGGCCGACTATTACAATGGGAATAGAGGACAACTCTCACCGAATGCCCAAGGTCTGCGACCCCCGAATATACACCTCTCCAAACAGGCCGAGATACCTCGGCATGTAGGAACCTTAGTTCAAAAAAACCAGAGAGAGGAGAAGGCGTCCCCAAAGGTAGCCTCCGACAGAGTTATCTGGGAAGGTTAACCTGCGAGGGAATGCTCTCACAGGCTTCATATATTTTTAAAGTAACAGATTGCATGAGGTTAATCCTCATGGTTGCAACTCCCCTTTAATAGCATTGGAAGGTATTTGAAAAGGGGATGCGGAAGGGTAGAAGAAGGTAGCCAAGGGTCACTAGGGCCCCCGGGATATAGTTTAAGGATCCTACCCAGCATTCCCCTAAATGTGATGCAAGACAAACCCTAGAAAACCTACGTCCTTGACTGTGTTCATATACTGTTATTTCGTCTGAGTGTAAGAGTGTAAGAGAACAGTGAGTACAAAAATAATATCTAGTAGTGCAATATATTAATGTATGTAATTTACTGTAGACAGAAATATCTTAACCGTATTTTGGTTCATTAACCCCTGAGAGAAATTCTCTCATGTTTGTTATTGTTTTAATTTTGTTTGTAAAAAACATTATTATATAAAAAAAACATTACAAAATATTTCTGCACTTTGTAGCATTATTATTGTTGCTATTGGAGGCTATATTAAGACATTCATGCAGTACTATTCTGTGTGAAGACGTTGGCTGTATTATGAATTTATTTGAAGATAAATTGTGATAATCGCAAAAAAGGTTTTGGTACGAATTAAACGTAAATAAGAACGTTAACGATGTCTGTAACGAACCTTCCGGATAATATATCTTATGATGTGCTTTATCCATTATGCTCAGCGAAAGAGCAATATGTTCGTCCGGAAAATTGCGAAATGGTGAATAACATCTCCGGGTAGATTTTGTTTGCCATCCATCGCGTTTTTGGGCGTCATGAGCTGCAGAAACGTTTCCCGGCAGCTGCCAACATCAATCATTCGACAAACGCAGCTAGACAGCTTCTAAGTACAACTCAAGTTCGGGCTACCACTATCAGCGTCTTCCCGTAACACTCTTCTAGTTCAAAGGCCGGACACTGCTGGAGAATCGCTTTCTAGAAAATAAATAATTTCAATGTGAAATAAACGCTTATATTTAATATTCCTATTTAGAACACGTGATTACTAGAATATAGAGATTCAATATACCACTGATATCAAAAAGTAAGGTGAAATTGTCATTTAAAACTCCCGGGTATTAGGAAGGCAGGTAAATTTTTTTCCCTAGATTGGTAGGACTGTCTATAATATTTGACAAGCGTCTATTTGTTAAAAGGTTTAATTATCTCAGAGTTACACGTGTTTTTGTAAACAACCAAAAGTGAATTTTTCGATTTTTGCAATGGGTGATTTTATTGAGCAAAGAACTTGCATCAAATTTTGTTTGCGGAACGAATATTCTTGTGCGGACACGTTGAAAATGTTGCGGAAGACCTTTGGTGATCAAACTATGGCACGAAAAACGTTTATAAGTGGTACAACGAGTTCAAAGACGAACCGCGCTCTGGACGGCCATCAACGTCTACCGACGATGGCCACGTCCAAAAAATCAAAGATTTGGTGCTTGAAAATCGTCGATGGACAATTAGAGATTTCGCTGATAGTGTTGGAATATCATTTGGCTCAGCCCAAACCATTTTGAAGAATGTTTTGTCTCTCAAACACGTCAAGTCTCTATTGGTTCCAAAATCGCTCAATTTTTTGGAAAAAAACCACTGACCAATCCAGGGAATATCGTGTAAAAAGTGAAGCAAGACCGAAACGACCACGGCAAAGTCGATCGAAAATCAAGGTCATGTTGACAGTTTTCTTTGATTATCGTGGTGTAGTGCACTATGAATTCCTTCCGCCGGGCCAAACTGTCAACAAAGAATATTATTTCAGCGTTATGCGTCTTTTGCGTGAAGCTATTCGTCTCAAACGGCCGGAATTATGGACGAACAACTCTTGGTTCCTTCATCACGATAATTTACCATGTCATACTGCATTGGTTCTTCGCGACTTTTTTGCCAAAAAGTCGACTCATATCATTCCGCAACCACCGTATTCGTCTGATTTGGTTCCGTGCGACTTATGGCTATTCAGCAAACTCAAAAGGCCAATGCGGGGACGCCGTTCTGACACGATTGAGGAGATAAAAACCGAATCGAAGAAGGTCTTGAAGGATAAACTGAAAAAAAACTATTCCGAATGTTTCGACGACTGTAAAAAGCGTTGGATTTATGTAAGTGACCGTTGTACGACACTGAACCAGTATATTGTAAATATAAATAATGGCTACACATAATTAAACACTATGCCAAAAGTGGTGAAACTTTTCCAAATGAGTTCGAATCGTGAATACGGTTATAATATGATACAGCTGTCAAACTCCAAATTATTTCCACTGGAAAATCTCCTCAAAAGAACCCAGTCCCATAATATTTTATATTCGACCGCAAGAAATGCAAATGTCTCTTCAAAAATTTCGCCTGTCTCCAAAACAGACCATGGCGGCTTCTCATTAGGAGTTTTGTTGGCAGATGCAGAACTGAGAGACTAACGTCTTACGTCGAAAACATATTGACGTTATAAAACAACGAACATTTATTTGAAATTTCTATAATAGGCCATTAACCTTTTCACTGGTGTAAGCCTGAATAGTGGCCAGTGCAATCCGTGTGGTCACTATAGTGTCTTTTGGCTTTCTTCGCTTCAGCTGCTGTAAGGCACTATTATTCCTGCTCCTTAGATGAATCTATCTGATGATGCACGTATGTATTGCAGTATAGCAAACTGGGGTTGTTCACTTGACACGTTTCAAATTTTTTAACTACAAACGTACGAATCATAGCTGGTTAGGATTGGAATGACAGTTGAAAGCCTTTGTTTCGTAAACTTGGGATTTTAAGTTTGCCTTGTACGTAAATTCTGACAATTTTAAATTTTGTCTGGAGAAACATCAATTTATATGCCCTAAACGGAGCAAATAATTTATACAACACTAGAAATTGCTCTCAACTCTGCATTGAATAACATCGCCTAAGCCTCTTTGAATCAAGAATTCGTTATTGCCGTATAAATCTAAACAATAGTCTTCCACACGATATAAAAACTTTAACTACACATAATTTATTAATAAAGACTTGTAGATGGAGCATATTATTCTCTGAAAGTGTTCGTAGATAGGAAGGACAGATTAGATTCTCATTAATAAAATAGTTTTCTGGTATCATATAAAGTTATGATATTGTTTTACGATTATAATCTTCGATAATTTAACTGCCGACGTATTAAGTTTTTCATATTCGACGAGGATCGAAGTAAGCTTTTCTGTTGGAAAGTCCGTGGAATGAAAATTGAAGATTAATATAGTTATCATTTCTTTAATTGACGTTTTATCAGTATCTTTGACGTTGCTTTAAATTATATATATTTTTGTAAAGTACAATGTTTGATTTTTAAACTTTGTAATTGTAATATTTTATTATTTTCTTGTAATCCTATATTATGACGTTTCCTATTTTCTCGGGCGAGGACTAATTGAATGAATAATAAATCTAAATCTAAATAGTTACTTGATGCTTAAGAATGCACCGAAAGGTGTCGCTGGTATGTCATATTTTGTTTTCCTGCTACACTTGACCATGCAATTGACACATTACGAATCATAGAGTTGTCGTGTTTTACATGCTGAAGTGCTGTTGTTGGTAAACACAATTTAACAGGCTTCGTGGGCGTCACATTTATGAACATTTATATTTTACGTCCCTTACCCTACCTATGCCGCCGAAATGTTACCATGGCCTTTTAAAGTGCCCCTAGACAATCAATACTATCGTCAATAATATTTTACCAGAGTGACTCTACACAATAAATAGTATCATTAATAATATTGCACAATATATTGCCAGGACGACACATATGTTGTAATATTGATTGCCCAATTATTTAGTTCAGTCAACATTTGGAATAATGAAGAAAGATGTGTAGCTTTAAAAAAGGAGAAAAAAGTCATATGGATGAAGGAGTGGTTTTAAAAAAATAAATTAATAATACATTTATGAAAATGTGATAAATGAACTAAAAATATGTGTATTAACTGATTTATGAAACTTCGAATTGTTATTTGTTCCAATATTATCCACACTGTAAATGTAATTCTCAGCCTCTTCCTTGTCATCCTGTCTTAATGGTATTTTGTGACGTACATGGGTCTTCCTGACCTATTAAAAACTTCATTTCTTCAAAATACCATAATGTTGGTTCTATGACATCTCCACTCCAGCACCTCTCTTTTTCAGAATATTTCATCCGCTTCTGTTCTTTTCTGAAGTTATTATGCATCGAATTGCCGCGAGAATTCCGCTGGAGGTTCATAATCGCCGATGTCGCGACGCGAATTATCGGCGCAGATTTCCTCGCCATTTACCAGTTGCTTCCGGACTGCCACAACGGAAGCCTCATTGACGCCATTACGGGTCACACCGCACCCGGAACCGTCGACCCCACGCCGCAGCCCAGCGTAAAAGTACTCAAGCAGGCATCGCCTTATCACGACCTGCTAACGGACTTTCAGGATGTTATTCGACCCGCTAACGGAGTTCCGGATGTTATTCGACCCGCTGGGACACCCCACGAGGTGAACCACAAAACTCGGCACTAGATTAGAACCACATCAGGCCCACCCCTTCGCATTGCACGGAGCGAATTCGACGCCATGCTCCGCGACGGAACAGCGAGACGATCGGAAAGCGCATGGGCTTCACCGCTACACCTCATCTAAAAGAAGGGCGACGCCTGGCGTCCTTGCGGAGACTATCGGGCCCTGAACGCACGCACAATTCCAGACCGGTATCCAATCAGACACCTGCAGGACTTCTCGTCTAATTTGCGAGGAAACAATATATTTTCGGTGCTCGACCTGGCCAAAGACTACACGCAAATTCCTGTCAACCCTGAAGACGTACCAAAAACGGCGATCACTACACCATTCGGGCTCTTCGAGTTCCCTCGTAATGCTGGTCAAACTTTCCAGCGTTTCATTGACGAAGAACTACAGGGCCTGGATTTCTGTTTTGCTTACGTGGACGACATACTCATTTATAGTAAGTCAGCTGAGCAGCATCGTGACCATCTCCGTGTAGTCTTGGAACGCCTGGCACGGCACGGGATCGTTCTTAACGTCGATAAAAGTGTATTCGGCGTCACTTCAGTCCAGTTTCCCGGCTATAAGGTCACCGCAGAGGGCGTCACAGCTCTACCCGACCGCATCTCCGCCCTGCAAGAGTTCGCGCCACCCAAGACAGCACGAGAACTTAGACGCTTCCTCGGCGTCGTCTACTTTATAGACGCTTTCTTCCGCATGCGGCAGAACTGCAAGCGCCGCTCCATGCGGCCATCGCCAGTTTGCGTGCCAGCCAACCTGTTCCGTTGACGCCGGCGTTATATTCTGCGTTCGAAAACTTCAAACAATCATTTGGAAACGCCGCCTTGCTAGCGCATCCTAAAACATGCGCAGTATTAGGTTTGTTCACCGACGCCTCTCAGACAGCAGTAGGTGCCACCCTTCAGCAACAAGTGGGTGATGAATGGCAACCATTAGCTTTCTTTTCGAAGTCTCTAACACCTCAACAAGCACGTTGGCCCGCCTACTATCGCGAATTGTTCGCAGTTTTCTTGGCTGTACGCCACTTTCGTCACTGGCTGGAAACACAACATACCGTGATTTTTACAGATCACAAGCCTCTCCGTTTTGCTTTCGAACAACAACGCGAAAAAATGCCGCCAGTACAGGCAAACCACCTGTCATACATTTCTCAGTTCACGACGGACATCCAGCATCTCAGCGGCTCGGCTAATATTGTCGCAGACGCTTTCAGTCGCGTAAACGAGCTGTCAGTGCCGCCTGCAAACATAACATCTTCTGTCGACCTGACCGTCCTCGCAGCAGCACAGCGCGACGATGCGGAAATCCGTCTATTCGTTGATGGCAACATGGGCCTCCAACTACAACACGCGTCTCTGCCCGGAGAAGTCGTCTAGTTATACTGTGACGTCGCCACCGGACGCCCTTGACCGTACGTCCCAGCAGCACACAGGCATCAGGTTTTTGAGTCGCTCCACGGTCTCAGTCGCCCCGGTGCCCGGGCGACAGCACGTCCCGTGTCAGAACGTTTTGTCTGGCCCAACATACAGCGTGATTTCCGTCTATGGACTCGCGAATGTGTACCGTGTCAGCGATCCAAAGTCACTAGACATACGGTAGCTCCACTGGGAAATTTCGCGACGCCAATCGGCAGGTTCCAGCACATTCATTTTGACTTAATAGGCCCCATCCGTGGGGCAATTCAAATATTGTCTGACGGCCATCGACCGTGCAACGCGTTGGCCGGAAGTTTTTCCTATGGAGAACATCACAGCCGAATCAGTCGCTAACGCATTCGTATGAGGCTGGATCTCGCGTTTCGGATGTCCAGATCAAGTGACTACAGATCAAGGGCGACAATTCGAGTCCAATCTGTTTAAGTCACTGACCGTCTACGGGGGGTTCTGCAGAAACCGCTCTACTCCTTACCATCCAGCGAGCAACGGCATGATAGAACGCCTACATCGCCAGTTAAAAGCGGCTATCATGTGTCATACGGGGACTTCGTGGTACGACGCCTTGCCACTGGTACTGTTGGGGATACGCAGCGCCATCAAAGACGACGTGAAGGCGTCCGCCGCGGAGCTTACATATGGGGAACCACTGCGGCTTCCAGGGGAAATGTTACACCCCAACATGGACTCAGAACATCCCTTAGACGCTACATCGTTGGTAGACAGAATTCGGCGTATCACTGCAAACATCCGCCCCACGCCGTCTTCGCGCCACGCACGAACCGGGACATTCGTCTTCCGGGACTTGGCCACCTGCAGCCACGCCTTCCTGCGTGACGATGCAGTGCGACGCCCACCCAACCACCCTACAGCGATCCCCATGTCATAATTTCACGTTACGCGAAGACGGCAACGTTACGGATACGAACAATGTCGTACGAGTGTCTATAAACCGATTAAAGCCGGCGTACGTCACTGCAGACGCCGAGCAACCATCTCACCATACACCACGTATTCCCACCACGGTTCAGCATCCTGTCACCACCAGATCTGGACGCCGCGTCCGAGGGGACGAGCGTCTTAAACTATGACAAGGCGGTGATTTGGTTAAGTGTCGTGTACTTTAACGAACTCATTTGAACTATATGTGTATGTTTGTAATTTGTATTTGATTTTTATATGTATATATCAATTGTAATTTTAAAATACGTCGCTTTCATCGCATCCACACTCCGTTTTTCTCATCCCGGACCTCAGCACACGGAGCTCAGTCCTTCCTGGTCCAGGATTGAAAGCGACCTTCGTAGAAGTTCTAAATAAAACGTAAACATCAAGTTGTGTGTCTGAGTTCTTACCTCCCGTACCACATGACCGAACTCCCAACACGTGTATGTCGGATATAGTATCCCACAAGCTCTTTAACAAAAAATCCTTCAATCTCCCCATCTACCTCTAATTTACAATTTAATTTGTTCTCAACAATCTATTCCCTGACCTCTGGACGCAGTAGACCAGTTCAATTTCCAATTCAATTAGTTCTCTACAACCTATCCCCTGACCTCTGGACGCAATAGATGGGGCCTCGTTTTCTTCTTGTATGCCAGATGGAGTTTGGCTTAATATTTGAAATAGCTCCTTATATGCTGGTTTCTTCCGGGCCCCTTTCACTGAATCTAAGGACCGCCAAGGAATACATTTTTAAATTAATTTGTTGAAAACCCCGCACTCTGTTCAACACACTCCGCCTCTGTAGATGGTTTAGTTCCTCGTCGCTCCACCCGTTTATCGTTCGCGTAATTTCAGTTTCTGCATTGACCTCCTCATGATGCCGCGCCCTTCGATGTACTCCGAGACCTATGTTGGTCTTAAATTCTATCCCGCAATTGATGCATTTCACTTTCTCCGTTCCAATCCAACATTAACTACAGTGGTGCTTAAATCTTCACGAGTTTCATCTTCCCGAACACAAGAACTACCGATAGGCCCGGTCGTCCGAGAATTCGACTGGGTATTTGTTTCCTTGTTTTCTTACCTATCGTGAATAAGATAAGTGTTTTACCCCACACTTGAGTGAATCGAAGTTTGAAGTCTGCACAAGGCGTTCCCCGACTCTTACGACGAGGACGAGGGGATGGCACATGGCCAGAACCTAACCAACTGCCTCACGCAAGACCTACTCGAAGCAATCCTGCGCGGGACATGCCGGCCAGAGCACCACTTATTTTCTTCTTCTTCTTCTTTTCCCCTTTAAGACAGGTGGTACTAACCACATAAAGTCAGACAAGTGGTCGCCATGAACTTTTTGTATATAAATACGTTGCCTAGCAGTACTCTCGTAGATATTATTTTTATATGCTGCTTTTGAATGAAGTTATATTTCAGCACTTCATTGACTGAATCCGTACTCCAAATCCCTCTCCAAGTTAGGGTGATGGCAGTGAACTGGGGGTCTTTACATCCTGAAAGTTGTCTACACCCTTTACAACCCCTAGATTTTTCTTTGTAGTAATTCACTTTCTCTTTGTGGACTCTCTTTAATTTTCTTTCATCGCCAAAGATTTGCACATCGATTACTGTAGCACTTGTGCTATCGGATATTACCATGTCTGGTTTCCTTAACCTCACGGCCGTTTTGATTCATGGTTCTTTAAAGTGTTTATATCTATTCTGTAAACATTTCTCAATAAAACTAACCTGGGTATCGTGTCTTTTTATACTATTGGCATGTGATCTTTCACAGACCTAGATAATATGTTGTATTGTCTCTGGTTTTATGCACCCTGCCCTACACCATCTATCCGCCGTACGTCCTCTTCCGGCTCTTTCTCGTGTTGGCAGCCCATAAATTTTCGTGTTCACCATATTTACATAGTCTCGTCCATTAACTAGTCGGCTAGGCTTTCTCATCCAGCGATGCTGCCCCTCGGTCTCTCCGGACCATTCCAATCACTTTGCGTCGTACGACGCACACAGCTTCAGTTTCCAGTACTTCCTCAACTTTTCACTCGAGTCCATAAATTCTATTGTAAGCCTTTTCTTTATCTTTTCAAACTCTTCCTTCAGGTATGCTTCATTCTCCACCGCTGTTCCAAGCTGTTGTTTTCTTCTCATTCTTAGCAGGGCCACGAATGTTCTAAATTCTGTAACTCCTAATCCACCATCTTCAACTTCTGTAAGAATATATGCATTCAGTATGTCATGATGGAAGTGAAATAATTTTCTTTTGGCGGATCGGGTTATTTTATATAATTTATTTTGTATTACTATAAATATATCCCCATGGACTAAAAAGTGTAACACAGATGGACACATAAATACTCGTAGCGCGTAAATTCGTTGGTTAGGCTTCAGAGGTGCAGAGCTAATCTTGTGAATATTATCACGTAGCATTTCAACGACATTCACTTTTCTTGTCCCTTCAGGAGAAAACATTACACCTACGTACTTAAAAGTTTCATCCTTCCCCAGGTATTTTATATTATAATTTTAAAAGGGTGCTGCTTCGTTGCCACTACCACTTTTTTCTGTTTGGGAATCGGTATATATGATATTGCAAATGATTTTACTGGGTTTACGGCAAGCACATTATCGTCGATTAGAATTGTACATCATTATCAGCAAACGCACTCATTGAAGTTTGTGAGTCTACCGATGGGTGCCCAACATCCTTATCTAAGCAAGCAATTGCTTGATCTATTATCATGAGGAACAATACCGATTATAATGGAGCCCCATGCGGGGCACCCATTCTCGGATTAAAAAATGACTCCGCATTATAGCTGATTGTTGTTCTTGCATTCTCATATATATATACCTTAAATACTCGATCAAGTGATTGGAGATGCTCCTTGCTTCCAGTGCTTCGAACAGTGCGGCGTAACTAACAGAGTCGAAAGCTTTGTCGATGTCAATGGATACCATGTGCATTTATTTTGCTATTCTTCTTTCCCTTCTCAATGCAGCATCCAACAAGAAGGTGTTGATCGCAATTCCGTCCAACTGCTGAAATGCACGTTGTCTACTTTCAATCCCTGATATTTTAATCAGACGTTTCGCAATTATCTTATGAGAAACTCTCGTGACAACTGACGCGATCGATAACGGTCTTAGGTCCTCAGGGTTGACAGCCTCGTTCTTCTTAGGTATAAGTATAGCCCTTGCTTCCAATAGTTTCGTTGGGATTCTCACTTTTAGTAGCATGATGTTCGTTTTGGTGACTAATATTGCTTTCAGCAATCTCCATAGCTCTTCCGGAGTAATTCCGTCTGGACCAGGTGCAAACCCATTAGCCATCTTCGCAGCAGCTACTTCCACCAAGGAAATAAGGTTTAAGGATATCCCATCTATTACCTGCTATACTCATACTTGGCATTGGCATAGTTTTCTCGACATTTTATTCTTTCATTAGGGATTCCCAATACCTAAAACTAAACTAGTGTCCTGTATTCGGTGTTCAGCTGGATTATTGTGCAGTATCGTCTTTATACATTTATTTGGATTTCTCTTACATTTCTTCTGCAGTCTGATATTCTTCTCTCCTTCTATTACATCTTGTCGTAGCCTTTTCCCTTTTCTACAATCTATTTCTTTTAGAACCTCCAACAAGTACATTCCTATGTGTTCCGATACCTTTTCCTCATCCCACCGGTCTAGGTTTTCCACTAGTACTACAATTCTATTCGTTTTAAATTCCTCGATTTGTGAAATTGAGATGGTTTTTAGGAACTCATTTATTTTGTTTTTCCACTCCGTTGTTGTTTCTCGTTTCTTCATACTTTATTCGTTTGTCTCAAGGTGTTCTTTCTTCATCTGGTAAAACGTTTGACTCGTTTATTGTCCCGTTGTCTTGAATCTCTCTTCTCTCTTCAACTCCTTGTCGTCCCACATTCTCTTCTTCGTTCATCAGAGTAGTCAACAATTATCTGAGCGTTTTCTGTTTTCCTTGTCCTTTAATCGATTCAATTGTTCTATTCGGAAATACTTAATTAATTCCTGGTTAATGAATCTGATGCCGTGCTTCGTCAATCTTATTTCCAACCGGGCCATCATTCTTGGTTCCGTCGACCATACTAGATGTTTTTGACGTCGTTGTCCATTGTTTTCGTCATACCACCTTAATACATCTTCTGTATATGCACTCCGCGTCCAATGGAAAGGCGGTTTGACTCTTTAGTGGTACTTTCAGTGTTACCGGTAGAGCTCGTTAGCTTCCTAGGTTTTAAAACTTCCGAGACTTTGTGATGCTTAGTACTGACGTTGGGATGGGTCTGGTAACCCGCAACCCACGATCCACCCTGGTTTAACGCCTTAAGGGGTCGGATCCAACTCTCACTCCGTGGGAGACCAGGTAAGGGATAATTTAGGAGTGCATTACTACGACAGTATAGGCAAAAGACCTATCTGTCTCCTTTTTTATCGCCAGAGGGCAGTTTAGTCACTGGGCGAGTTGGAGTTTCCCGCCCAGAGTGTGTCCAGCAGGCACCAGGTAGAGATATGCCCTCCGACTTGGGAGAAGGCTAGCCTTGGCCCCAGTAACTATACCCTGGGTTGCGCCTCGCATACTAGTTCCAACGAGGATCCAACTTCACCCGTCTGATGCTAATACAGGGTATGTCACACCGTTCAGATCAGGGACTATCTGCGGTGGTCCGACAGCTCATCGACTAACACCCCATAGTTATCCTCAATTCGGATACTAGTGTCCCCCCCGGCCACGGCAACCCAAACCCCCACAATCGTGGATGCTAGCGTCGCCGTGACCGAGGGCGTCCAACACCTCATCTCATTTGTAAGAGAGTCATAGTTACTCCCACAACAAGTATCCAATAAATAAGAGAGTCAGAAATACTTCCGCTCACACCCCTTCTGAATGGTCATAGTCATTGAAATCATGCATTAACAGTTTGGAACTCCGCGACCACAAAACTTTTCATTCGGAACTAATAATTTCCGATTTAGAAAGTTATTAAAATTCCGCCTCCTCAATGTATGAAACATGCATACACAATATCCATGCCCGCGCCGGGATTCCAACCCAAAACCTCTGTGCTGTGAGGCAACACCGCTGACCACTTCACTACAGGAGGTCGGAACGAATTCTTGTTGTTGCTTCTCTTGAACTTCGATACTAAGAATAACACAATACTAGAAGGTTTATTTTTGTTACAGTTTACTATTAACTTCGCCATAGCTAATGAACATTCAACAGTAAAACAAGGTAAGATAATTACTCAATCCATAAATAAAGAATTTGCAAATATACAATATTGGAGTGGGATTTTCCTTGACCTCAATCAAGCTTTTGATAAAGTCTGGTATCCAAGATTAATTTACAAAACCATGCGTACTTTTCCACCAGCATACTTCAACCTCCTCAAATCAAATTTCAACGAAAGAAATTTTCAAACTCAAGTAAATGAAGAACAATCCGACTTATGTCCGATCAAATCTGGAAAGCCCCGAAATATCTGTCTTGTACACGTCAAATATACCACTGGCGCATAATATAACAATGGGAACATTCTCCGACGATACAGCTATTCTCTTCTGCACTTGGGCCCCCTAGCAACTTCAAATATTACACAAAGCTACCTAACCAACCTTCAAGAATGGTTAAAAAAATGAGGAATGAGAACAAATCTGCACACATTACATTCACTCTCGACAAAGAAATCTGCAATATAGTAACATTAAACAATGTGCATCTTCCTCAAACACAAAAAGTAAGACACTTAGGACTACACTTAAATATCAAACTCACTTGGAAATACAATATAACAAAAAGGAAAAAAAATTGAGATCAAGACAAGATAACTACGGTGGCTGTATTTTATCAACTGTGTCTAAATACACGTCGGCTCCCTGATAGGACGCCGACTACAAACGCCGATGGCTTTTATAAATATTACGGAATTGCCTCGGTGCTCTAGACCACCTGGCGTTGGCGATTACCAACGCGGAAACAACCTGACCTGACAAAAAATTGGACCCGGTTGATAAAACGAAAATAATTCATTAAACTTCTGTATACATTTATTTAAATATTAAGTAACTACAGTCTTTCGTTATTTATTTTTGGAAGTACAGTACAGACCTCCGTAGGGTTCGGACGTGTTTTCCTCATTGTCCGTAGAAGGAAAAATTTGCAGTTAGCATGACCGGGAAGTCCGCCACACTTACCGTCTCCGAGCTGAAGAAGCGTCTTAAAGCTATGGGCTTGCCCACGACTGGTAAGAAACCAACCTTACGCCGAAGATTTGATGATAACGAGCAACAATATGAAGTGAGCCAACATAAATGCGAACGTTGCAAGTCTCTGGAAAATCGAGTGAAGGATCTAGAGACACTGATTAAGGCTCTCCGTCCAACGGAATATCAGGCGGAACAGGAAGTTATCCCGACAACTAGCCGCTCCGCTGTTCTGCGCAATACAGAAGATATGTCAGAAACTTTGCCAGCAACGAAGAAAATAGTTCTTTTAATGTCATCTCACGGACGCGGGTGTAGTGAACTATTAAAAGAAGAACTGGGCAAAGACTTCGAAGTTTGTGGTATTGTGAAGCCCGGAGCCTCTCTATCGGAAGTAGTTAAGGACGCGCCAGCCTTAACTAATGATGCAGATGCCGTTGTACTAGTGGGTGGTACAAACGACATTAGTGAAAAAGGTAAAGTGGACTGGACTGTACTCCAGAAAGTGCTGCCAATGATGCGAGCTAAGAAGATCTTCGTGAGCCCCATCCCAGCGAGACACGACGACCCTGCTGCTCAGCGCCGGACCATCTTCGAAAACCGGCGACTACTGGCTATGGGTCTTGATAAAATTAAAAATGTGAGTATTGTTGATCTATTTAATAACCTACCCCGTTCTGGTTATACCACTCACGGACTTCATATGAATTATAAGGGTAAACGACAATTTGTAATGAATATTTCTCGTCAGATTGCGCGTATTTAACCCGACAGTTATTCAGCAATTTTGTAGACAGTCGTCAAATATTCCTCAAATCTCAAATGATTATGACAGTATTGAGTTAAATACTACTAAATTATCTATCTTTTATCAAAATATTCAAAGTTTAGGAAATAAAAAACTTGACGTAGAATTTTTTCTATATCGTCAGGATAAAATTGATGTTCTTTCCTTGACGGAGCACTGGCAAAATGAAGACGAAGCTAATTGTTTTGTCCTAGAGGGTTATGCTAGGGTATCAAATTTCAGTCGAACAATAATGAAAAATGGGGGGTCGTGTATTTTCATTAAAAACGAGCTAGTAGAAAAGAGCAAAGATAGGCCAGACATTCGTAATCTCAGTCGTGAATGTGTTTTCTAGTGCAGTGCAGTTGAACTAACAACCGTTAATAATTCTAAAAATGTCATATTTTTATCAATTTATCGCCAACCGGGTAGCGATTGTGCAAGTTTTATTTCGCTTCTAGACCGTGTATTAAGGAAAATCAACGCGGAAAATAAGACTGTTATTGTATCACGCGACTTCAACGTTGACTACCTGCGCGAGTCCAGTAATAAACGCGACCGTTGGACCATGCTTAAATCCTACGGCATTTCCGTCACTAACTTAGATCCGACTAGAGTTGCCTTTTCAGAGACTTGCATTGACTATTTGTTGTGTAACCTTCGCATAGATTCTTACAATGTTAATATAATAGAAACAGGTTTATCCGATCACAAGGGTATGTTAATGAACATAAAGAGTGAAATCATCTGCAAACCTAGCCCTAAAGACTCAGTACTACTTACTAGAAACCTTAACTCTGCAAAACTCAGAATTATCGCAAATAGACTAGAGACCGTACAATGGGATTTTATTTTAGATGTTAATAAAACTAAGAATGCTAATGACATGTTCGAAACTTTTCTAAATTATTTCTTATTAGTCATTAACGAGACAGCTCCACTTAAATTAAAGAATAGACCCAATATCAAAGTAAAAAATTGGATAACTAAAGGCATACTAGTTTCTCGCGAAAGGCTCTGCCAAATGAATAAATTTAAAAATATTAATTCATCGCCACAATTCTTGACTTTCTTCCGATCTTATAGACGTATCTACAGGAAAGTGCTTGTAGCTGCTAAAAAATTACATACATCGGAGTATATAGCAAACTCAAATAACAAAATAAAAGCAACTTGGGAGGTGATTAAAAATATCTCAGGTAAAGTCAATTATAACGTGGCAGATATAAAGCTTGTCGACAACGGTAAAACTTTCACCAACAGAGACGCTGCGGGTATATTTAATTCATATTTTGTTCATGTGTCGGATCAATTTTCTAACAATAAGCCATCAGAAGCTCGTGCTTTTTATAAACTGCTACAAAACGCCGTACCGAGTGTTCAGAATTCCATTTTCCTTCAACCGGTTACCAGTATCGAAATAATAAACGTAATAAGAAAGCTAAAATGTACCCAATCTGCGGATATATATGGCATCTCAAGCAAAGTCGTGAACTACTGTGCCGACGTCATAGCTACTCCCCTTCAAATCATATTCAACGCGTGTCTTTCTACCGGCATTTTTCCCGACTCCCTTAAAGCTGCTAAAGTTATTCAGATCTTCAAAAAGGGTTCGCCCACCGACGCATAAAATTACAGACCAATTTCTCTACTTCCGATATTTTCAAAAATACTAGAAAAAATTTTACACAAAAAGTTACTTGAATTCTTGACGAAGTATAAAGTAATTACTCCGGCTCAACACGGCTTCCTCAAACAAAAATCCACGAGCACTGCTATGTACGAGTTCATTCAGAGTATACAATCATGGCTATGACACAAGAAACCGTTCAGTTCTTAGGTCTGACAAGCACAGCCTCAGTCTCTATGAGTCTAGCGTTCATTATTCCGGTATCGCACTATTTAACAGCCTTCCTGAACATGTAAAGAACATCAACAACTACAACTTATTCGTCAAGGAGTGTAAAACTTTCCTTGTCAATGGAACTTATTACTCCGTACACGAATTTTTTAATCGGTCACATTCGTTGAACTGCCTTGCCTACAAAATTGCCGAATATGCTATAAATATGTAAATAGTTTGTCCGGTTTTCCCCTTTTGGTTCTGTTTTCCTGCCTCTGCTTTCTGTTTTAGTAAATATCTATGACGACATCCCTCCGTACCTAGCGACAGGAGATGAATACCAGGAAGTGATTAGTGTCGTGTGCGTGTTTCCTAAAAATGTGTGCATGATTGTAGTGACTAGACTAATGTAAACAGATATGAATTTTTGTGTGTGTTTTGTGTATTAAAAGTTTATATGCAATTTATCTACTGTACATTTGTGACGAATCCTATTTCCTCTTTAGAGGGCTAATGGTGAATAAATAAATCTATCTACTGTACTACACTGTTAAATATATAATTTGAATTATAATTACTAAAGTTAAGAAAAATTAATTATGTAGTTAAAAATTAGGTATTGTTTTAACTCAAGGAAACACAAAAACTATTCTAATTAAATTAATGCATTTCAATACATATCAAGCATGGAGTCGCGATGACACCGCCCTTTCCCATACACGAATGGAATACGGCAAGTTACACGAGCAACGTTCCATTTGTTTTACGAATATGTAACGTACCGGTTCAAGCTTTGATTTCATGTTCATTTGATATATGTTCAATATATGTGGGCGAATTCTGTTAGTATTTCTGCATGTCACGGATAAACTTTCGAATGAAAAGCACAGATGTCCACCCCAAAATTAAAAAAACATTAGACACCTCCCTCTCTTTTACAACTAACGATAACTTTATAATTTTATTTAAAATTATATGTTGGCTTTATAAAATGTTATTACATATAAAATTTATACATGTATTACGGTACAACCGTGCGGTTTCTCATTTTCTTTATATTGAGGTATATATAGCTCTGGAATTTTCATCTTGTTGATGTCTACTTCTCTATTTAATCCTATGGACGTTTTCTTTTTAGCCGATGTAGGGCATGTGAAGAGGAATGATTTCTGGAGAGGTCTTGATTATTTGGGTGGTTTTTCATTGTTAATTGGAGGCTATTGTAGTTCAATTTTACGGTGTCTGATACGGTAGTTATACTTAATCCGTGTGTATAGCTGAGTTTCGTACAAACCAGGGTGCATCTGTAATCAGCCTTAGTGCTCTGTTTGTATAATTTGTATGCGGTTGATGTGGGAATTAGCATCTGATCCCCAAAGCCCGCAAACGTACAGCCATACAGGTCGGATCAGACTCAAGTTTAATAAACGTTTGGTGTATAAGGGGAGTGGCGATGTTTTGTCCAATAGATACTTACGTGAGCGAAGTCGATTTCTTGTTCTCGTTACCAGGTTGCGAATATGTTCTGCCAATGTTAATTTAACATCAAAGTGGAGTCCAAGATTTTTTTTAAACTGTTGTCAGTAGGGACGTTACTTCCATTAAGTGTCACGTTGTCGTTGTACCTGTTCTCCAGTAGATAAATTCAATCAGCGTAGATATATGTGTATTCAAAGTTGATCTCCAAGATCTACACCATTCTGTTACCGCATTACAGTGCATTTGAAGCCGTTGTCGGGCCTCAAAAGTATTATTGGCCACACTGAGGGCGGCCACATCTGCGAACTGAGCAGGAGTTATATATTCTTATTTGGGGAAATCACTAACACATATAAGGTATATTAATGGGCCCCACACAGTACCCTGAGGGACACCTGAAGACATTGCACAGGATCGTGAAACAGAATTTTCACAACAATTAACAAGAACAGTTCGTCCGCTGAGATAGCTGTGAATGATTCTGTTGTAAGTATCAGTCAGATGTGGCTTGAGTTTGTAGAAAGGACTAGGAATCGATACCATATGAAATGCTTTTTCTCTATCCAGAAATAACCCTAGACATACTTTAGTCTCGTAAGTCTTCAGAATGGAATCGATTACTCGATGTAACTGTTTTGGACACGAGTGGAGTGTTCGGAATCCCATCTGAGCGTTCGGAATAAGAGGAGCTAAAAATGTCCAAAGCTTACGAAGCAGTAACCGTTCAAATATATTTAGAACGTTGGTAGTAAACTGATATGTCTGTATCTGTGCGGATCGTTAGGTGTTTTGTTAGGTTTTCTAATCATTACTAAAGTGGCCTGTGCCGATCATGGCGTTGTATATTTGTGTGAGGAAAACTACTGCTTTCCGAGGTAAAGCCTTGAGTAGTGGCAACATGATGCTGTCATGTCCTGGTACATTCTTATTTGGTGTTCGACGGATGGCGTTTCGGATCTACCCTGGCATGAAGGGGATTAGTTGAAATGATTCACCCAATACTTCTTCAACATGTTGAGTGTGATTTGGATGTTTATCTGGATTGGGAGAGAACTGGTCAATGAGTATGTTGATGAAAAGATCGCATTTCACTCGCGTACTGGAGAACTAAGTATTACCTATTTTGAGAGGCGTTATATTGGAACTTGATTATGTAAATTTTTAGTTTTTCCCAAGGAATCCATTAGTGGGGTTTAAAGTTAGTAATTTGGATTCTAAAGCAGGCAGCTTTTTCGGCTTTTAGAACCTTGGTTAACTCTGAAGTACCGCGGTTTTAGGAAGTTTGGTCTATCGGGTATTTCATTCTTTTTTTGCGCTCTAGCACGTTTCTTTATTGGTAATAATTGTTGGATGACAGTTGACGCAATGTATTTGGATAGTTGAGAAAATGATTGAATTGGAGAAGCTTTGTTGGCTGCTTAACTAGTCGCTTCAGTTAGTAGTCCTACAGCAACCTCAATATCTTTTTCGTTTTTAATGCCACACTCATACCTATTTTCGAATCCAGAGTTGTTTTGTATATGCCCCACTTAAATGGATGGCGAATTAAACTTTTCTGTCGGTAAGGTGGAGTAATGAGGTGAAGATAAATTAGTATACGATAATAATCAGAATCTATGCCTTTAACAACTCGTACAGTCGAACAATAGTTGAGTGCTCGTTTTCCCAGGTAGAAGTCCAGAACATCAGGAGTGTGTGTTGCAATTTCAGTATTTTTTTTAGGGTAACAGGCTACATGAGGGTAATCCACATGGTGGCAACTCCCCTTTAATAGCATAGGAAGGGATTTGAAAGGGGGGATGCGGAAGGGTTGAGAAAAGTAGCCAAGGGTTAACTAGGGCCACCTGGCTATGGTTTAAGAATCCTACCCGGCAGTTCGCCTTAAAGTGATGCAGGGAAAACCCTAGAGAAACCTGCATCAGGTAGGTCGGGCATTTGGTACTTGTCCCACGCCCTTCTGATGGCGGGAGAGGGGTTAGCTGTGGGGACGCAGCATTCCCTTCGCCATGCCTTGACTGGTTTGGGAGGCAGCTGGCTGACTATTCCAATAGGAATAGCGAACAACTCTTACCGTATTCTCAAAGTCTGTGACCCCGGAAAATACACCTCTCAAAATTGGCCAAGGTTAAAAAAAACAGAGAGATATGAAGGCATCCCCAAAGGTAGCCTCGTCCAGAGCTCTCTGGGAAGGTTCACCTGCGAGAGAATTCTCTCGCTGGCTTCCTCAATTTATAAATTCAGGTTATTTAATTATATTTTAATATGTTGGAAGCGATTTGATTGATTTTTTAAAGTTCTATTTGGGAAGCTTTAAAGTCTACGGATAGATAAACCGGCAGATACTTCACAAAAAATTATAAATTAATTATGATTATTTACCAACCTGTAAAACTTCAATAAATAAAATTGTTTCCATCGATAGCGACAACATTGACTAGCTGAAAACACATATGTTTTATTTAATAATATACGGAAATATAAGCGCGGGAACAATGAACAAATAAATTCTATGAAATGATTTGTAACCAATTAAGCGAGAAAAAATTATTACTTGAATTGATTAACAAAAATTGCATTGTAGAGAGCGCAGGCTTTCCCGAGGTAGACGCTGGATGAAGAGTTCTCGGGTTTCCAGTCGTGTTATGTATTTTGTTGCACACAACGTTCATGCAAAAATTGCATTTACAATGAAACAGTTAAGTAAAGATAAAGTGTACAACTATTAATCCTAACATTTTCAAGTGTTACATTCATTAGCATAAAACGAAAAATAACTTGTAAAAATTTGTTATATATTAAAATGAAATACGTTTAAAAGTCTTTTAAAATTACATAATTAACAAAAAGTGATGAATTTAAGTCTTATGAACATAATTTACACCTTACACAACGGCCATTGACGAAAAATTTAAATATATTTCACAAGCGCATTATATTCATTGCAGTTAAAATTTTGAAAATATATGTTGTTCTTAATTACGGTGATAGCATTTAACGATGACTAGCGCCATGTATTGATGAATAACGAAACTGTTTTACTGTGCAGAAATTTTATTATTTAATTATGAAAGATTTCCACGGCGAATGAAGTCGTAATGCAAACTTTGAAGAATATGGGGAAGAAATCAATTACAAGATTCTAAGCAGACAAACAAATGAAATCAATATAAACGAAGAATTAAAAAGTTGTCAAAAAGTGATACATTAGTCAACAAATATTTACGACGATGTTACGAATACATTCTGACCTTTATGTTTCTATGTCATTGGCAATGCTATTGTAATCGAACATTGTTTGAGTATGTTAAGGCGATGAGTTCCAGTATGGACAACATGAGAGAAAAATTTATTAAACCAAAAAATGTCAATTACGTGACTTTTTAGGTAATCGAGCAAAATTGGATTTTTAAATTGGAGCCATGGACAGCGTCCTATGACGGATTCAGTCAAACGAATTAGGTTTCACAAATTTTTCTGACGTATTGGTAATATTGATTATTTATTTATTAACAAATGATCACAAAAACTTCTATCCTTTTCAGTTTTAGACTTTTTGTCGACTGTTTGCTAATATGAACGTAATAATGAAACGGCAGTTCCTCTTTTGCAGTAGAGTTCCGTAATCCAAGTAAAAATAGATTGAATGCTACATAAAAGCATTAGAAAGTTCAGCAAATATTTCAGTCACTTTGTATAAAATAATATGAAGTTATGTTCATTCGTTTTACTTCAGAGGAAGCGCGTTGAGATTAAGCAATAATATTATTTTTTTCTTAAAACTTAGAAATTTTCGAATAGTGTATTGACTACAGGGACATAAGACGTCAGTTTGAGACATTAGTTGTCGAACATTCTTCATATACTCGAATTACGTTTACGTTTACCCAAACTTTTGGAAACATGCCACAATTTTTTTTTTATGAATGTACACGCGAAAGAGCATCTAGGTGACTGGTATTTGAAACATGTTAATCTTTAAGTAAACTGTACACTCTCACAGAGTCAAGACCCTCGGCCAGACTTTCTCCGAGGTTCCAAATACAGGTGGGCTTGTACATGCTCAGAAAGTCTCGTACAATGGGCCACTTGTAATTCCGTAAACGAGAATGGACGGAAACAATGCTCCCCGTATAGCGGTCTTATCTGCGTATGCGTATTATAAATGTGTACATTTACGAGAAAAAAGATTAGGAATGCTTGGACGCCCAGCAGATGGTGGATGACATCAGTTAATCGATCTAGAACACGATTTATATTAATGTTTAAAAAATTTCGGACTTTTATAATAATGAAAAAATATACGTCATATGGCCATGAGTCAGAAAATTGTGTTTATTAGCAAAACATTAAATATACAATTTCGTCCTCTTTTTCGGGACTATTTAGGTTTAATAACCTTTTTTAATTTAATTTACAGTCGCATCAACATTAGTCATTAGCGACTATTTTTTTGCGTTTTTATTGATTTTCACTGTCGGGTCACTAGTTTTTTGTAGGTTATCGAAATGGCAACGGACACATACAACATCCATGCCCTTGCCGGTATTATAACCCGGGATCTCTGTGATTCGAGGCAGTGACGCCGACCACTACACCACAGTAGGGCGGCATAATAATTCTGTATGCAAATCACGCGAAAAATTTAGAGGTAGCCAGAAAAACCCTGTCCCTAACTTTTTTACGTGATTTATATACAGCAGGCAAGGCAGCAAAACCATGCCTCTAATTTTTTTGCGTGCTTATTATACAAAATTATTAAACCTGAAGGAACTATAAGAAACGTCGTTGTATATTTAAACTTTTGCTAATAAACTGTAATAATTAAATAAAAATGCGTCTTTTAAATGAAAAGATTATTAAGGGAAAACAATTAAACAAATTTATTAACAATTTTAAATACACAATAATATTTGGGATCTCAGGGTCTTAAACTGGGTTTGATAAATGGGTGAATTTATACAATCAAAATTACATTTACCTTTTATGGAAGTTAATGCGTCTGAAACATAGACGAAATTTGTTGTGGAAGAAATAATACTACAGATTGAATTTAAATGTAATAATTAAATAATTAAAATTAAAGAACGATCTGACTTTTATCTTTTAAAAGTGGTTTACAATATGATTTTAAAGTTTTCTACTTACGGCTGCCCAGGTCTCATTTTAGGTTTTTCGTGCACAAAATTTGGGGATATCACTGATTCTAGTACTCACAGATTCTAAATGTCAACAAATTCTAATTGGCGTAGTTTTGTTAGTTGGTCTAACACAAATTGGTAGATTCTCGATGCTTTGCTGCAACCTGGATTTGGAGATCTCGTGTAGTTGGAAATGTACTTCCTTGGTTTGTCTATGGCCAGCAGGTTGAAATTATGCTCGGCCACCGATTACAACATTAGTTTCACTCTTTCCTTCCCGACTGAAGATTGCTTTAGTTTTCAATATTTTAATGCATGTTTGTAACTGCTATCAAACTGTTCTATTTGCGGTCCGCTGCCCGACTGCAAAACTTTTTATAATATGAAAAGTTTTGGTCTTTACACCTCGCTGTTCTATGCCTGACTCTAAAACTTTTGTACAAAAAATTTGCTGGTCCTTATGCCTCGCCGTTCATTGCCTGACTGTCTTCCTCGTCTCGTAAATTTTGAACACGTAAAAATTCTCAGCCGATCGACAACAAGAATACTTTCTTTGCGTCGCCGCCTTGTTGCGGCGTCCACTCTATATCTATTAATAATGAGTCCTCTACAATCCAACTTTCCAATTAGCACAAAGTCTTAATTACCAATTACTACAAAACATAATTTTATGACTCAATGTCATTTATGTATTTATTTATACAAGATTTGAATTATTATTCATTTTTTAATTACTAAATCCTCCGAATGCCTCATATTGGTACGAAGGATTAATTTTGGTATACTGGAAATAATTCAACCGACATTCTGTGGTGTAGGGGTAAGCGTGTCTTCCTCACATCACAGATGTCCCGGGTTCGAATCGCGGATGTTTGTGTGAGTGAGAGAAACTCGTAAAATCAGGAAAAATGAGTTCCCATACTGAGTCGCTAGTAACCAGAGTTCTTGATGCGAATATAAATAAATCAATAAAAAAAATTGAACAGTAAATTCATTCCTCAAGTTCATGATGAAAAATGCTCTTCATTTCAGAAACTAGAATTTAACAAAAATAATTAAACACAAAATAGCTCATAAAGCAACCGAGAAAGCTTATTACGTACAATAACACTCGACTATTGCCTCGTGACCCTTTGTCTCGTGCCCAAAAAACCGCCTCTGAGCGTTGGCAAAGCGAGGTAAGACAACACCACCTGTACTACGTTTGAAGTAAGGTCTGGCGGAGTAATGCAAAGTCTTCCTGCTGTGACGTCATACAACCCTGTATAGGCCAATGATGATGTGGAAGATAGAGCGAGAAATTCATGTACACTCTCATGCTCGCATTACCTCGCCTCGCCCCGCCCAGTCTGTACAACGGGCACTACGGTTTTGTCATTTTACTTTGATGTGGAGTTGCTCCTTAAAAATGGGACTAGATGAGATTTAGGATTGCATTTTTATTTAATAACTGTTATTTCTGCCTTTGTCTCTGAATTTTGAATGTAGCACTAGCCTAGTCATTATGATTTTAGTTTCTATTTTTTACCACATTACCACATTAATAAATCATAGTCTTTACTTTTGACTATATTTTGAAAAAAATTAAACAGTCCTCATTTAAAAACAAGTGATCCTTAAAAATTTATAACTTAGTAATACTGTTGTCGTAAAATTAGAAACGTCCTCATTAATATAACAGAGGATTGACTTACAAATTACCCGAAAAATTTACGTACAGACAATTCTCGTTCACGGTTCTAGAGATTTTTAACAGAACTAATTTGTTTCCAAGGAGTTCTTAAATCGACCTATAGAAGACTGAACTCTTTTTACAAAAAGGGCTCGGTCAAAGTTCGTTTTAGCAAACACCAGCTTCTCCAAACTTTTATTCTGACAAAGCAGCCGTGTCGGCAATCTAACGCTCTATTGTATACGTCCAAGTTCCTCCGATTGAACAAATAAAATAATCGTAAGTTTTCAGATTGTTGAAGTGTTTGCAGAGACATTAAGTTCCGGTTGTGGCATATACGACATACACATAATGTACTTGGTTTTTTTACAGATAATATAAGCCACTTTCTCAATCATCAACTTTACTTAGAAATATACTGAATTAAAATTTAAAGGGGCATTGTTGATAAAGCCTGCCTGATTTATGAAGTAATAGTTTACTGAATTCATAACTAGAACTTTGATTTTATTCAAAATATTGTTAAGTTTACCTATTCCTTTAAAAGATTTGTAATTCGTCACCCTAAACATATACGTAAGTAATGTGTTTAATATATTTTTTCAATTAAATTAATCAGCTTTTATGTACGATTATTTGAAAATATGTCAAATTGATCACTTAGTTTATTTAACATGCTTTTATAGACCCCAAAAAAGATTTATTGTCATGTCGAAGAGTGCTAAAACTGCCAAACTTATCAATTGTCATTATGAATTTAAAAAAAGTAGGGCTGTTTATGGATTGATTTTCTATATAAGAGAATTCCATATTTACTGACGTTTATACTATGAAATTCCAAATGTTTGTAATTTTAAACTGCAAAGTGAACTAAACAAAAATTTAAAAATTACATGGCGTGACTTTTCTCTTAATCTACATAAAACATCAGTTTAAAAATATTTATTTATATATACTCTTGCGTTAATAATTTTGAATTCAATTACAAACCTACGAAGAACCACATGTTGTTATTTTAATAACGGTTAAATTATAATAATGCAATCAAATTTAAAATCAATACGACGACCTAAATTAGTCACTAACGACAGTCAATACAATCGGCCGATTTTGCGGTCATTGTCCACACTCTCTGTGGATATTAAATACGGTTAATGGCGGTTCACTCAATAGGCTGATTGCTTTGTTGATCGTCAAAAAAGTTAAAGCGAATTACTATTCTTGCTCTGATTACAAATTAAAAGAGATTGACCGCGAAGCAAATAAACTAAAAATATTGGCTGTCACCATGTACAGTTAATACAGTGAAAGGTTTGTGGATAGATAATTTTACTCCCCATTGTAAAAGAAAGGCCTCTCGAAAAAAATATTTTGCCTTTTATAGAATGAGTATAAATAGTTTTCACAAATTTGTTAAGTGAAATAAACTTTTACGGCATGCGATATCTTTTGAGGAGTGAATTACTGTAGTATGGATATGAGAAATCCTGCTTATATTATTGCTGTTAAAATTCACAAAATATTAATTAATAACTAAATTAAATTCTAAATAAAAGTATGTACCGCATTTTCGTGTTTTCTTTCTCTTCACTACTATGCATTCCTCACTCAGGAATAACTGATTCACAAACTTCTGCGCATTATGTTTTAATAATTATTTTTAGTTTAATGCAGATACTTTCTCCGTCTCGTACTTTTGTGACCTCAAAACACACCATAGAACAGTTTTTATATCTCGAGAGGTGTAGCAAGTTGTGTGAACGAACGTAAGATGCGCAATGGTCCATGCGTAGTGGGGGTAGGCCGGAGCTCAGTTCATCACGAGCCTTTGTGCAGGCAACTTGGTAGTGTAAGGACCATTCTGAAAACATTAACTCAAGGAAATATAATGTGTTGAGTTCAGGATATGTTGTACACTAAAATCCTCATCCATAATAGTTATAGGTCATGAGTACAGGGCATGATAAAAAGAATTTTATGATTTCTGTATATCCCATTCGTAAGAATATAATAAATGTTTTCAAGAATGATAATGGCGTTGCTCCAAGAGGGGACCTTCACTGGACTGTAATGCTCCCCTCCAAAATCTCCCTCCCTTTACTGCGCATGTGACAGGACTTCTGAAACCTCTCCAGCTATACGAAATTTTATAGGCATGTTACTTACGATCCAGGAAAAAGACGGATTAAGACACATCAGCAACCTTTTTAGGAGAGAGTAGGGGATGGAATTTAAGTCGCGGGAATTATTAGCGTTTACCGGATCGCTGAATTTGATAGTGTCATTCTAGAAGTTGTAAGTGGCAAGGGAGTGAAGCAACGGTACGGGTTGTAGTGGAAGGAGTTTACGTAAAAAATAATGCAAACAAGACTTGAGAATTGTGTTGACTGCGGAGTTGTACGAGTTACTGAGTTTAATTATTCCATTAGCCATGGCGGTTGAGGAAATCCTCGACGTTTTTGACAAATGGTTAACCGGAGTGGCTTTTACCCTTGTAAGTTACAGGGTGTGTTTTTGATTTTCTTATGGTTACAGGTATGTTTCTGCTCTCTGTTTAGTTACGGTTGAATTTCTTTACTGCTTCGGAGAACCATGAGTATTTTTAGACTTTATTAAGTTAGCGAATAATTTCACTGTATCAAAGTGTAATTTTTTAGGTACTCTCATTTTATGTAGTAGGAGAATTCCCGAGCTGTTAAAGTACCGTCATTCTGATCCTGGTTTATTTGAAGTTAAATGCCGAAGGGTTAGGCCGGGGAGGAGAACGTAAATGGCTAAATGTTTTAAAACAATGACGTTATTGATGCTGGTTAAATGAAATGTTTACCTAGACGTTATTCCCGAATCAATTCCTTCTACGGGTTAATTTAAATAAATATCCGGCCACTTAGCTAGTTATGTTATGAAAATACATAAATATTATTTTAACTACATTTCATTACTATTTTACGTCATTTTGTAATTTAATTATATATGTTTTTCATCTAACCGTAAAAATTTACAATTGTATTTTAAAAAGCGTACACATTTTTTAAAGTTAATAAAATATTCGTTCCGACCAGGTTATGTATTTATTAATACACTTTTCCATATGGCCACTACACTACAGGAGGATGGATTGTTAGAGATTATTAATTAACCTTCTTCATCAGATTAATTAATAATCTCTAACAATCCAGCCTCCTGTGGTGTAGTGGCCAGCGTCATTGCCTCGCATCACAGAGGTTCCGGGTTCCAAATCCGGCATTGTCATGGATGTTTGTGCTCGTCCTGGTCACGAAAACTGAGGTTAAGACTAAGGGAAAATCGACTCTCTTACCAAGTGTCACTCCTAACTACAGAATGTTTCATGTAAGATGACAGTCTCGGTAGGCCAAGGTCCTTAATGGGCTGTCGAGTCAAGGAGTAGTAGTAATATTCGTTAACTCTAACCGCAATTCACATGACGATGAGATTAATGCATTAGTCTAAATTTGTATTCAATGCACTGAAAAACATTTGATCACTATCGGCGATTATCATGGTGTTAATTTGCACCCATAACATTTATAGTTAATTTTTCCTAATTAAAATGTCCTGAAAATGACATAAAATTGTGATATGTTCTGTTTACATATTTAGACTAGATTATTTTTAAGGTATCTTAGTTAAGTATATGAACAATTAACAATTATTTTCCTTTACTCGCACTGATTATTAACGTCTGCATGTTGACTCGACATAAAGTCTGGTATGTATGTGTATTTATTTTGCATATTCCGCTGTCCTTGTCCATCAAAATAAAGATTTAGATATATAATTCAGGGCATTTTACTTGAAAGTATTATGTGAACGTTATAAATTTCTATTAGAAGTAGTTCCTTTGAGATTCCTTTAACATAGAAGTTCGAAATAGCTGAATTTAGGGATATGGTTTCCCATTGACATTCTACGATCAGAATTCTCTACATCAGAGGGTAATTCAGAAGGAAGCTTATTGTTTTCTGTTGTTTTACTTCGAGAGACGTCTGCATTGGCTGAAACCTAACACAGGATTTGAATACACCATCAAGTTTCAAATTTGCATGATTGGAAACAGTCTTTTAAACAAGATTCAATTTAAGATAACTAGGCTAGCAGTGAGGAAGACTCGTCCGACATCTTGGATGCGTGAGGCTCGCCCGACATCATTGGTATTCATCGGCACGCGCTCAAGAGGCCGTCGTGAGCTGCATCCTCCAGGGACCGTTGCAAACACCAAATATTTCCAGCCAGGAGAAACTGGAAAGTTCGTATCGCGAGAATCTAGTGCATCAAATAAATCACAGAGAAGGTTGCGTAAACAGTGATGAGATTGCACCTTGAAATCCTTTGTATTCAAACATTTTAACTTCAAGAATATCTTATAAATTCGGTTACTCCATCCAAATTTTTGTAACGATTGCGATAGTGGGGTTCATTTCAAAACACTAACAATAAAAAATCTGAGAACAAATAGTATTATACTTGACCACTGGATATTAGGCACCAAAGTATTTTATACACCCAATAAATCATCCAAAGACGTTTCATAATATCTGGAAAACAGACGCAAATGTCGAAATAATATTTTTACATGCAATTTTAACCACAAATATTTGAAGTTACTCAAACAAAAATTATAAATTATAAATCGAATATAATATCGGATTATTGTGATTTTAATACTTGAACCAAGAAAATATATTGTGAAATTTCTACAAAAATATTGAAGAGACGTACACTTTATGTAAGGTAATCTTTGCCTGGTTATAATTTTTCAAGTACAGGTTAGTCGTACTTCCTTCGTTGGAGGATGAAAACAATATGCACGATTCTTATCATTACCCGAGATACAACACAAGGTGACTATAGTTCGCTTTTCATTTTTTTTCCAGTTTTAAACATTTTTAATTATTGGTATTAACTTCAATGAATAAGAACTTACAATGTTGTATGAATAAGTAATTGTTAATGTTTTTTGTTAATATTACTGACATAATTATGACCAAACCCTGTTAAGTTTTGCTTTTAAGACGATCGAGTGATTTCTATGTTGGATGTCGATCCTCCTCAGTCCTGGAGAAAAAGCTATTGGCCATTGTGTAGGCCATGTGAGGAACATCTTTTATCTGCTGAGTTCTACTTCAGTGGACAGGTTCTATACGGACTTGACGATCACGGCAAAGACATGAAATGCTTCCTGATACACAACTGTATCAAGGAGAAGTGAGATATATGTTTGGGTTAAATGGGAAGAACAAGTTGCGAAGGACCATGGTGATGGTAACACCGATTTAGGGTGTTTAGCGTGAGCAGGTAATCTAAGAGCGTCCACAGAGACCAGGAACTGTTCCCGTTGATGAACGGCGCCGTCCTGGTCGAGATAGATATTAATTGCAATATACGTCCTTTCCTGACTGCGGTATAAGGCCATCATGATGTTCTCCACATCATGCTAATCTATCTAATAAATAAAATACACTTTGTGTTTGTGTGTGTGTATGAATGATCCGCGTAAAATCTACATCCGTCAAGAAAATTTCACCACGTGTTCCTTTCGAACCGTGGGAGTAAGATACGACTACCATCTCCGGGGGTGTGGAAATTATCAAACATGTTAAAACGACCGTTATTTGCGTAGGATAAATATTTTTCGGCTTAAATTAAATTGATAGTTCTCACCGGATTTTTGTTGTATAATTTCATCCCCTATGGGAATGGGAGGGGAGCACCCTTAGGAGTGGGGGTGGAGGGGCGCTACAAAAAAATGTTTAAATCCGGGCTTATGGATGTCACTGAGTTTAACTATGACAACCTGGGCAACGCCGGCACCCAGCTAGTACCAAATAAAACTAACTCTAACTAAGATGGACTAATCTCTGGTACGATGTGCCTCCCTCCTTCCCCAGCTGGATTACAGGTTATTGACGGCAAGAATCGCTAGCTTGTACAGTGCCAACTTCTCTGACTTATTAGAACTTCTCGAAGTAAAACGTTCTAAAACTGATCACAAACTAAAATTGAAACCTCATGTCTTCTCTATACTTCCCTACTAACCATCTTCTCCTTAATTTCTCAAGAAATGAATTCTGAATAACTTCGATGACTTGAAATGATAAAATTTACGTCTGATTGAAAATTAATAATAAAAAAGGTAACAAAATACGAGACAAACGAAGTGATAGTAACGTTTCTGGGATCCTTGTCCACTTCTTCAGGTGCTAAGAACCTAGAGCGACACAAGTGCACTCATCAGTTGACAAAACTCAAAACCGACAAAACCGCAACGACAATACGAGAGCAGAAATGTTAGCGTAATAATAACGGATCGTAGCAATTGTTGAATTTCATAGTTTCTGTTTGTTCATTAATTGCTGTGATGTTTGATTTAATGTGAAGCATCTCTGATATGAACCTGGAATTGTACCTGGTGTCAATGTCTAACATCATTTTTTATTTTAATTTTGCCAATCATATCTATGTTTCGAATTGATTATATGTTTGGGAACTACAGATTGTTTATCGTTTGGAAGTTAGTCATATGTTCTTTGATACGGGTATTTAAGGAACGTTTTATTTTACCTATGTAGCAGGAATTACAATTATAGCAAGAGATTTTGTAATCTAACACAATGTTTGCTGTGGTTTCAAGTGGGCCCTTCGATAACTTCCCCATAACAGAACTCTCTAAAAACTCAAACTGTTACTCAGTAACTCTCCAAAACCCAACTTCTCCACAACTTCCCAAAAGCCTAATTATCATCTGTAACTAAAATCTGACTGCCTTCCTGCTTGCTCTGCAAGTTCCCGTCACACCTTCTCGCTTTGCCGAAATTCCGCCCACAAGATCTTGTATTCTAGTGATCTTATCCAATTTGAATCTGATTTGTGCCGCCACAAATTTGAATATTTTAGTTAGCCGCAGCCACCCAGGGTTCACATAGCAAATATCAAGGGCCCCGGAACACACGATCACAACGGCGGCATTTTGGCGGATCGTTTTGTCCGAACGTGGTAAAACGTTGTGACCGGAGATTTGTTTACTAGGTGTTCAAAATTTCTGGGCTCCTTTCCTAATCCTCACGAAATAAGCCTGCACTGGGGTTATTTCCTTTTCCGTCAATTACCTGAGTCTATGGCATTAACATTGGCCAGACCGAAGGCGAAAATAAAAAATTCTCACAATTTTTCTTTTTGCAATATAAAATAATATATATATAGTAATAATCAACTAATTAATAATTTATTTAATTGATCACGTTGTGGTAGCTATTTAATGTAATAATTAACTAATAGGTCGTTTAATTTATTTGCCCCACGTTGGGCGCCATTTTATGTAGGAACAAATAGATGACGTTGAATTAAATGAATGATTAAACAAGAATTTATAAATAAAATTTTAATTTATTTTCAAATTGTGGCTTCAAGAATCAAAACAATTACAATTAAAATTTTAATATCTCAGGGTCTTTACTGGGTTTGATGATTAGGACACGATAAAAGTAGAATATTACTAATTAGCCATTCAAAATATTATTTGCTTAAAATTAAAACAATAAGTCGATCAATGAAAGAAAGCTAGAAGAAAGCGAACGAACGAACGAAATCTGACTCTATCCTTTAATTAGCGTTTACAATATTATTATAGTTTAGGTTTTTGTTACTTATATACTGTTCGGCTGATACCAGCATTCTCCGTAGCTTCAGAAGTACACTATTGCAACATTTTACACTGATTCTAAATGTCGACTCACAGATTCTACACTATTTGAATCGAAATGGAATTTATTGGCTCCCAGGAACTCGGATGATCCTCCTAATTATCAGTTATCTGATGTCTGCTTTCCTTACGTACTTACAAGTTGCTAATTTATTAGTCTTTTAATGATTTGGATTTAAACTGCAACGTATCTCAGTGAAGATTTGTTTTAAATGTTTATTCTCTCGTGGCTGGTCCTAAATGTAGACTCTGCTATTCCGCTCCTTGCTGCGGACCGAAACTAACTTTACTTTTAAATACTTTAGATCGTCTCGACTATGTTTCTGACACGACCACTTGCTGTCCTTTCTGGGTGCTGACTCAAAACTTCATCCGTCCACATCAATCTTTCGGCACCAACTCCCAAGATTTATAACTTGTTCCGTACTTCGCAATCTTTTGGCACCAACTACCTATCCTAGTGCCTCTCGGATTTGAGCGTGAATTTCCAGTTCGGCATTTTCTCAAAGCAACAGAACTCAGTGCTATTGTCGCTTTTTGTATATATATATATATAATTTCACAAAATAAAGTTATCACGGTGTGTACACTACAACCTGTACGTTCAGTAAGTTTGCACTGTAGATACGATACACAATAAGCATATTTTGGTGATAATAAAATATTTATATAAATAATAGTCTTTATAGCTATTGGCATAGAGGCCAATCAAACTATTGGTAAGGGATGTTTCGCACAACGGTACCAATGACAGATACATTTCATTAGCAAATTTAAGTTAATAAATTCACATTTTTGTGGAAACATTAATAGCGACTTTTTATAATAGAATACTTGTTGAGAATAAGGCAAGTTTATTTTTAGGCCTTTCCTTTTGAAAATCAAACAAAACAGTTAGTGGTGGAGAGAACGTGGATATTTAATTACTCTCAATGTATTTCACAATATAATTGGCTCGAAACAGGCTCGTATATTTATAAATAATAAAGCTAAATCGTACATAAACACTAACTTTCTAAAAGTAACAGTCGCTCTCCATATCAGTTCCTAATAAACTTCATTTAGCCAACAACTAATCCGCGTACAAAGGTGCTAATGTGTCTCGTCAGGACTGAAAATAGTTAGATATAATGGAAAAATGGTAAATGAAATAATTCAAGTTCGGGTTAGCCAGATTTAAATTGATTTATTAATTACTGCATATATTTAATATTTTTCTAAAAATTTTTATCTCTTAAAATGTTGAGTGTGTTAAAACCAATGATTTAATATTTTTTTTATTAATTAAGTACTTTATTTATCAAGCTATAAATTAAATATTATATTATTGTAATGGTCTTAAAAATCGCATTATAATAACGATATATTTATTGTGTTTGTAATCAAACAGCTCTTACTGGAAGTCGTACTCCTTAATCCAAATATTAATTACATATTTCCGTAATTACAATTATGTGAAATTTCAAACTGTGTGTTTGATATTTCAATAATTAATTGAAAAAATGTATGTTTTCATGAATAATAAAGATAGCCAATTCAGACAAAAAAGTGATAATAAAATATATATAAAGTTTCTGGGATCCTTGTTTCTTTCGTCAGGTGAGAAAAAGAGCCTAGAGCGACACAACTGCACTTTACAAAACGGAAAATCGACGAAAACGCAATCTTATTCATTATGTTCAATCAGACGTGAATTTTTTTCATTTTAATTTATGCTTTCGTTTTCATATAATTTACTAACAAAACCTTTTCTGCCAGCTTCAGTAATAATAGTATAATATTTTTGTTTATTTTAACACAAAATTCCTCTAAGTACTTTCTCGTCAATTAAGGCTACAATAAATCATACGAGGCATTAAAAACACAAGTAATCTGAGTTTGAAGGTTATAAGTTCTGAGACATAACTGTGTTAATGACAACGTGATTTTATATATTTGGTTGTTAATATAATAATAAATTGTACAATAAGTTAATTTAATCGGGTAATATTCTAAATAAATAACAACCCACATAATTAATTATAACGCACCCGATGACATGAGTGGATGAGGGAGAAATTGTGCATGGTTCGCTAAAATAAATATTCACTTCAAACGTTCAGCGGCCATATTTAACCCAGTTTAATATTACTATCGTACATCGCAGGTTATGAGTACTATAGTACCGCAGTGATTAAATTCAGAAATGCTATAGCACTTACGCATTGTTAACTGCCCAATATTTATCTGATAATTACCAATCAGGTAGCCGCTGGACAGCAAATATTTCTTCACAGCAAGAATTACACGCTTTAGTTGTTAATTATGAATTCTGCTTCCCAGGCAACACAAGCGTATGGAACTGCCAATCAGAACTGTTAACAATGCCACGCCGTTCTTAATTAAAAACTCATCGTCAGAAAAACGGAAAATCACATTGTTAATTCACGCGCATAAATAACGAGGTGAAAAGGGAATTTATTTCAACACCAATTGATGGTTAATGGTAATGACAAACTTTTAACAGTGTTTTTTACTTATTTTGTGCCAATTTTACTAGTTTTCCGGAATTAACTCCGAAAAAAGTAATTTTTGTTACAAATGTTATCAAATAATTCAGAGATGGGTCCAGGAAATTATTTAATTTTTTTATCCTTTGGTGTTTTGTTGATGATAAGGGCAGCGAAAGTATTTTGAAGTGATTTGGGCAATTACGGTAATCTTATGTAAAACACATGATAAAATTAGAATATGCTATTTTGCTATGGAAGATCTCATCTCTATTATTTGTCATGAGGTCGTTGTAGTCTCAAATGTGTGTGTGTGTGTGTGCGTGGAAAAATTCAAGAGCAGAAACTGTATTTATTCCACACAGTTTGTAATTATCAACACAACTTGTAAAATTGAGAGAGGGGAAAAAGGTCTCGAGAGTAGTGTAGTTACGCATATGGAAGTGTGGGAGTTACGAGAGCGAGAGAGGGATTAAAATTTTCAAAATTCAAATTGATGAGTTTCAGTTGAAAATAGAAAAGCAAGGAAACATAATATTTACTTACGTACCTTGCTGGAGCCCGGGGTACAACGCAGAGGTCAAAGCACTGTGATCCCTGAAGTTGCACAACCCTGCCGCACGGTAAACCAGGGACTGGTTCTAAACATACTTCCGATCATTACAGACCGTTGTGCCTGGCCTTGCAGTCACCCAGACCAACTTCGTGAGATTAAACGCCTATATGTATGAAATATTTATATCTAGTGTATGAAATATTTATATCTAGTTTCTCAAATTTTGAAGTTATTAAAATTACATAACAATCTTCATATTTATTGAAAAGTTTGAAATGATGAAAATGAAATATAATTAATATGCTATTTAAAAAATTTATTACAAACATAAATTCAATTTTACATATAAATTTACATAATAATTTTACGACCGCTATAAATTTAAATGAGACTTATTTAAAGGCGTTTTATCGGGTCTCATGTAAAGGATAGAATCAAAAATGAAAAGTAAACGAGAAGTTTTGAATGAAATTAACAGAAGTACCAACAATTTGAAATTTGACGGTTCAACAATTATGCAATCTTCACAATATATTTTACCAAATTTAAAATCAGACACTTGCATACCGATTTTGATCCGGATTTACACCAAACCAAAATGAACTTTTTAACCTTGAAAATAGGTCATTATGCCTTTAACACTATGTATATTTCCTACATAAATCAAATCATCACGAAAAATTCCTCTTGGTAATAGATAAGAAAGACATGATCTGATATTCAACAGAAGCTGAGCTTTACAATCACGTTCGCTTTAAACACAAACTCACAAATCAATTCTTTCAGATCACCAGACCAAAAGGATTCTGCCAATGAACACCTGATGTTTCGCACGCTGCTATCATATATATACGCAGCAGCATCACCAACACTGAAACTGTTGTGTCCGTTTAATTCATTCAGTTGTTCTGTGATCCCAATTATAGACTGATCACAAAATAGTTCGTCTCTTGTCAGCAGCGAATTACAGTGTTCCAAATATTTCAAACAGAAATAATAGTAGAATTTAACTTTATCTGCCACTGAAATCTCTCAACTCAATTTATGCTGAATCAAATTTCGTTTATAGTGTATTAATGTAGTTCAATTCTTCAACGTGTATACAACTTTATGTTTTTCACCAACAACCTTACTCCTCGTCAGACTCCAGAAGACTTCGCTTATCGCGACTTTCTCTCTCGACCTCCACAATCAGGCTCCTAATTTTACTACAATAATTCAATATTACTGGGCCCCCTTTCGCCCACCTCGCCTATTGGCGACCTCCCTCCTCCATGGACGCAGACAGATTGTTAATTTTACTCATTAAAATTCATAGCCTACACAAAGTTGCCACTATTTTCAAACTCTACGTCTCACACGCGAAGGAAAGCGGACAATTTGACACTCGCCTCCACTACGACAATACAAAACACACAAAAAAACTGGAAACACTCTCGATTCACTTTCCTTACGCTGTCCATCGACTGGTCAAAAATTCTTTCAATTACATGGCCTTTATCATAGATAAACTTTATAATTGAAAATTTAAAAAATTATATAAAAAATAAAATTGGAAAATTTTAATATATATAGTAACATACAACAATGTCTGCATCAACATATAAATTTCAAAATTGTTCAATTATAGACTTTGTTGCGAAAGATTGTGGCCATATCATTGTAAGATAATTTGAAAAGCAAAGGTGGCATGATATATAGTGTAATAAACAAAAAGATTTAATTAATTTAGCCCCACGTTTAGGAAGCCATAAATGTAATAATCAACAGCTTAACGATTAATTTGCCCACGTTGGTAAAGCCATAAATGTAATAGACACCTTGATAGTTTAAGGAAATTAATTAATTATACAAAAAAATTAATTAAAATTTGAATGATAGTTAGCCACACGTTGAAGACGTCAAATATATAATGATTAAAAAGGTGGTCCTAAATCGTTAAAATAATTAACAAAATTAATTTAAGAGTTAAATTAAAAAAACTTCATTATTGCTGATAAATTTACCTTGTATAAGATCTATTTTGCACGCCAAATTTAATCCAGTTAACAACAAATATTTTAATTTTTCATTTATTAATTAGTGGCATTTTATGAAAATACAGTTCTTATATCATTACAATCAAATATGTCGAATCTCTGTATCTCAGGGTCATAACTGGGTTTGATGAAAAGAACATTCCAATTAAAACATTAACAATTCAATTCATTGAAGTTAAGGAATACAAAATTAACATACTAGAAACAAAAGAAAAAGAATGAAAATAAAAACGCGAACGAAATCTGACTATACCCTTTAATTATCATTTACAATTATTAATAATTGTCTTGTACTCACGACAGTACTTCTGGTACCAGTTTGGATTCTTCTTTCTTGAATTTAACTAATTAAAACAGGCTATTCATTACTCACTGATTCTACACTTTGGAATTTGAATACACGTGGTCGTTGCTCTATCGTGTCTCTGCTATCCGGGAATCTGGATTAATCCACCCTCAACCAATTGCTGGATGTAGATTTCCTCAAAGTCTCTCTATGCGAAAATTAGTTCAATTCGGGCAGCGAAATCTTCTGCTTCCAAATTGCGATTTTATGTGTCTCTCCGCCAAATTGCTTACTCGCGTTTTATATAAACTATCATATATCGCCGTTGGACCTCCTGGATAACACTATTCATGCTTTTATGTTAGCAAATTTTACTGTGGTATTACTTTATGTGGACCGTTCTGTCTCGTATCTCCGTGCAGACTGACTCTTCTCCAAGCGCTCGGTTTTTCAGTTTCCATTGTTAAACAAAGGAAAACCCCGCCGTGATTGTCGCCTTTACGCATTCGTACCGCTAACAATTTAATTATTAAAAACAATTAATAGTCTGTTTAATTGGTATTACAATATATATATATATATATATATATATATATATATATATATATATATTTATATAGTGCTGATTTATTTCTTCTATAACTATACGAATTATTGTGGAATACATACTTTCCTGTTTCTGAAGAAACCGACGACTTTTGGTAAGGAAATATATATATATATATATGTGCGTGTGTGTGTATGTATATATTAAGGTAATTAAAATGAATTTATTAATTAATAATTACAAAATTTGGACTCGAATTATTAGAATTGTCAGAAAACACACAAGTTTCACACAAGAATGGGTAACGCCACAGGTTTAAGTTATTGTAGGCTGTTGGCTTTTTCTAGAGCGTGGTGTGGCCAGTCTTCGTCAAAGCAAAGCAGAATAAAGTTGTTGTTGAATTATAGAGTAAATTTTGGTTGTATATATATATATATATATATATATATATTGTAATATACAATTAAATAATTGAAAATTATTAATTATCTGAATTACCCCAATTGAAAATTGATTTAGAAAGGAGCATGAAATAATAACATTTATTATTAATTTAATTAAACAATTAGTTTATTATACACGACTATTTCATCTTACAAAACAAATTACTTGCTGGGCTTTACAACAATTTTATACAAAAATATCCTTTTATCGTAACTCAGGGTCTTTATTGGGCCTTTTAAATAAAGAACTATGAATTTTACAATTTACTACTGAGAAATATTTTTAATAAACTCTCAAATAAAATGAAATAACATGAAATGAAATCTAAATCTGACGATATTCTACCTTTTATTAACGTTCACAATGTTAATTTTAAATGTTTCCTTTTTTTACTCAGTTATTACCGGTACCAGGGCAATTGAAGACATTTTGCAACACACTTTCACCTCGAACACGTTAACAGGCCGTGTATCACTGAATTTACTTATGGTTCATTTGGTAAATTCCGGCTAATTGACCACCGGACACATTTGTTCGAGAACTTTCGTCCCATTTACATCTGTCGACTTCACTTTAAAAGTTCTTCAATATCGTAGATTAAATAATAGAAGTTGCTAGTGATTTAAATAATATTGTTTTTATTAGTACTTGTAATCATTTCCTGCTTTTATAAATGTTCAAAGATAATTACAAATTTATTTTCTTACTCAACAACATTTATTATCTCCCTCTATCCCTTTGATTTGTATTGTAGTGCATTTCTGCAATTTTTTGGGGTGCGTTTTGAAGGAGGATATAAAATCACTAATTCGTAGCATTTCTTCCGTTTAAATGTTTGAAGTCACTGTTTATCGGCGTCCTTTACTAAAATTACATATATATTTATATAAATATATATATATATATAATCTACTAACTGAAGAAAGTAATAAGTTTAATTTTTCATATTTGCATTAATAATGCAGTATATTTCTGTATTCTAATTCGCGAAGCACATATTCGATTCCTTTTTAAATTTATTTTATTTTACAGCAACTCCAAAGCGAATACGATAAACAAGTTCACCCCATGTCCATGTCTGCGTCAAAGGAAAAAGTCGAAGAAGGAGGCACCTGTTTTGTCAGCAGCATTCACTCGTAAAGTAAATACACAGCTCTCTGGAAAATAAAACGTCAGGGCAAGTTGATCTAGTTCCAGCTCGCCCCCCTTTCGTGAACATTCGATGTAGGACTACGTCAGACATTGTACCAGCATCAAGTAAATATTAAGCAACCTTATATTAATCACAGTTCAAAATTAAAATACAGTTCTGGAACATTTTAAGTTGACTATTCCTTCATTCCATGTATATTTCGGAACATTCAATTATACATACAGACGTTGTAAATTAATTCAAAGAGCTCCAGTTATTGTATGTTAATTACTTTTTTACTGAGATACGGTATTGAAAAATTCTAATACGAATCTTGATAAAATGTGATTATTGAAATCATCAAATATATTGCAAGAAATATGAGGTCACTAAATATGGATATATTTTATACATAGCATATCATAATTATATTTTTTACTCACACCTGTTGTTTTAAATGGATACACTTTAACAGTCTTTGTATTGTCCATTTATCTGCGATGAACTGTTTGAAATATACATAGCACATTTTAAAGGCTTGCTTCAATTATTCCAATAACGCTACGTAATTATTAACTGACGATAATTTTACTTTTTCCATGAGAGTCAAACCACGAGAATCCGAAAAACAGTGACCATGACTTTTCAGCCTTCTTGAGAACACTTCCAACTTCTTCGACCCAGTGTTTCAAGTTTGTAATAATGAATCTACGTTTCAGCAACAGTCAAAAACATCGCAAAATGTGAAGTTGTGATGTTTTTAGATAGATGCAAAACCTGCTGACAAATGTTCACTGGAATGCGTTTCCGGACAACGGTTAATTAAACGCGGAAGACAGACTCTCCTTTTCCGATGAAACTCATGGTGAAGATTCGAACCTAACTCGTCTTTTACAGCGGTCGGAGTTCAACATTTTATGCCGAAGGATTTTGTAACTGCTCCGATAACTGACTTGATCCATATCACAAATACTTTTTTACTTATTTTGATTGTAACAATCAAAAAATTGTAGAAACTTGGTCACAGTATGTTATTTAACATGAACTTAAAACTGAAAAACGCTGTTTGTACCTACTAACTCCATCTTTGTGTCAGGCCAATCACTTTTCGAATTACAGATATATGCAGTGCAGCGAATTATTCAGGGAAGAGTTAAATAATCAGTGTTTAATACGTACATTAAGTCTGTTAAGATGCTAAGAAATAAAATTTTTAAAATATCAAAACAATATTGTAATCTAGGATCCTATGTATGGCATTGGAATTTTCAATTATTATTGTAAATTGACGAAGCCACAACTGATACAAACGTAAGGTAGAGCATTCATTAAATAATTAAATTAAACAGATAAATAAGAACAAGAGACTCAGATATTTAATGTATGCTCTACCTTACGTTTATAGCAGTTGTGGCTTTCGCCAATTAACAATAATAATTCAAATTGAAAATTCCAATGACATACTGAACCGAAACAAATATTTTTCGGTCACTTAAACTCGGTGGTTTCAGTTGGCAGCGGGAGGCTGCTACTTGCGGAGAGATATGATGACGTTGGCCGGCTGATAAATGTGAACTATATTTTACACAAATGGTATATTATCTTTTTATGTAAAAGAAATTATATTTTTTTACTTTGGTGCGGAGAATATCTTTGAAATTATTGGATTGTTAAAAAGAGGAGTTATTGGTGAAAACTGTGTTGTAAAGAGTTTGAATTTATAAAGTTATTTAAGAGAGACGCTGCATGTTTATACAAATTATTCATCTTAGATTTTTACCTTCGCTCAAATATATTATTTGGTGTTGATTTAGTTCAACAAATGGTAGCAGAGCGTCTGACAATTTAAAATCATTGTGCTGTACTGTCAATTGACTGAAGAAACTCTTCGTACGCAGCTTCCATTTCTTCGTCCACGTGGTCGTCGGGCGTACAAAAAATCATACTCTCATTCGCATCGCTTTCGTCGTGAATTGTTGCGTTTTTTTCGAGAAAAACAATTTCGTCGACGGTGAGAACGTTTCCATCCGGACAGAAAAACACTGGATCGTTCTGAATTATTAGTTTAATACCAGCAGCAATTAAAAAATGGGCAATAGTGGCACTTTAATGTCCCAGATAATTAAAAATTCACACTAAAACGTTTCTGTGAAATTCTCTGAGGTCGCGTTATTTCGCACGTTAGATCATAGATTACATTTTAAATAAGTTTTTAGATCGTTTAAAACTGGACTTATTATTTTAATAATCACTTATACATTACAGCGACGAAAGCAGTAAATACTCGTTCTGTTAAAAAACTAGAAAGCCTCCATTTTGAGTATGTTTCAAAAGAAATATAAAATAGAGTGACATTTATACATCTCGTTAATAAATTGTGGCTTTGAAAAATATTTATGGGGATTGCTGTCGAATATGTGCACCAGGATAGAGTGTGGGAATCTAAAACAACCTTCCTACATGTTATTTATTCAGTAGAAGCCGAGGTTTACGAATGTGTTTTCTACCTGCTCGAAGGAAAAGAAGGTAAAATAATGGTTGTTTTCCGTACTGGGATCTGTCCGTGAGCAAGAAGTTGGCGACACCCAGGTCACGGGTCCCCGAAAACATAAAAAGACATAATATTATGCTTAGAAAGAGACCAAGTAACGGGAGAAAAATCCTTAACAAGCATGATTACTTGAGAGCATCTGGATTTGAAATTTAATGACTAAATAATATCGGATCTTAAATTAATTTGTAAAAGAAAAAAATAGACTCATTAGGTCTTGTTAAATCAAAAATTTTAATTAAAACGAAAAGGCTTGGTAGACGAAAAGTACGCAGTTAACAGCCCTGTTTATCTTCTCGGTTGCTCGGTTTAGTCCAACTCACGTTGAATATGATTTTATCACTCTAATTTTATTTTCCAAATACGGCGATGGAAAATCCGAATTACATTATCTAGTTGAGAGAAGTACTAGGTACATTATAATCTGAGAACACCCAGAAATTGAGGCAAACAGTCCTGTGAGAGCTGTTCTCTCGCAGGCAGAAACTTTCTGGAGACACGGAGAGGGCTACCTTTGGGGATGCCTTTTCCTCTCTCCGTTTATAAACTAAGGCTCCGACAAGCCGAGGCATCTCGGCCTGTTTTGAGAGGTGTATGTTCAGAGGGCCTAGACCTTGGGCATACGACAAGAGGTGTCCGCTGTTCCCATCGGAACAGTCGGCCAGCTGCCTCCTAACCTGGTCGAAGCACGGAGAAGGGAATGCTGTGTCCCAACAACGAACTCTTCTCCCGTCATCGAAAGGGCGTGGGACAAGTACCCAATGCCCGAACTACCTGATGCAGTTTTTCTAGAGTTTGTCCTGCATCACTTTTAGGTGAATGCCGGGTAGGATCCTAAATTATAGGCCGGGGGCTCTGGTTAACCCTTGACTACCTTCCTCTACCTTCCCCCCTTTCAAATCCCTTCCTAAGGTATTAAAGGAGAAGTTGCTACCATGTGGATTACCATCATGTAGGTTGCTACTCTAAAGAAATTGAGGCCAGAAAATAAGAATTTTCAGCATCCCGAAAATGAAAACTGTAGTCAAGATGGTTCACTACTACTTTACTATTCTTAGAATCTCTTCATTTTTATCATCTATGTTTAATTTTTAAATTTCTCTAACACCATATTTCAGAACTTTATTGCAATCTTAATGTTCATGTTTAAGTTTCCTTACAAATAGCTACTCCAGATGTAGTCTTTACAAGGTTTTTCTTCAATTCTATGTTCGATTTGCTTGTTACGAGGACACTGCTTTGGCCATTTCGTTACGTGACCTTATTTTTTTGTAACGTCCCCTACACGGCCTCGCTTATTGGTGCTTTTAGAGGTTGAAATTATACACTATATACATCTGGATAGAAAGTATTCAACTCATGGACACCAAAAAGTAACTAATCAACGATAATATTGACCGTTGTAACTTGTTATTAAATTTCATCCCCGTTCACCCGTTGGGAGCTGCCTAACGCTTCGAAATGCCAACAGAAACCTTGGCGGAGGTGCGCACAAAAACTCACCAAAGTTTGATTGCAATCAGATGAATGGTTTACGAGCGCATGAATTTTTATATATATAAAGATTAACAAATGGTTATTGAAAAAAATGTATTTATATTTCGATAAAATAATAATTACTTATTATTTCTCCGCCTGCTATATATACTGAATTCTCAGCTGATTTGTCGTGCAGGGAAGCGGACTCAACACGGGGCTGTTACCTTACCCTTGTTATAAGGAAATAAAGCGAGCTATGACGTCACGCAAAAGAATTTGCTTTTGGAATATTGGACTTTAGGTGCCGCGTGATGTACAAAAGGTTTGTATGACCATTTTTAAATATGTAAATGTTATTCCCAAAATATTATTCTGAATATATTAACAATTGTATATTGAAAAAGATTGTTTTTAATATTTTAATACAATAATAAATACTAATAACTGCTACGCCTGCTAAAGTACACGTATGCTTAATTCTCATCTGATTTGTCGTGCTGGGAAGTTGGCTCAACACGGGGCTGCTACGTTACCCTTGTTATAAGAAAGTAAACGCGGGCTCTGACGTAACGCAAAACATTTCGCTTTTTTAATATTTGGCATTAAGTGTCAGAAGTCATACAAATTAGACCATTGGAAATGTTTAAATATGCCAATGTTGTTGCTAAATTATTATTTAGTATATATTGACAATTGATTATTGAAAAAGTTTTTAAAAATTTCAATAGAATTATAAATACTTAAAATTACTCAGCCTGCTAAAGTATTACGCTCAATTTTCAGCTGATTTAATTCCACATTAATCTATTATACAAGATGTGATTTATACCGATGATGCTAATTTCTACTTATCAAAGCTGTTAGTGAAGCATAAATATTCCCGATACCAAATATTAAGAAAAATATTCTTCAAAGAATATACCCTATATAAATTATTGTTAAATGGACTCACAACCTTAAGAAAGTAATAATAACACATCCAGTAAGCTAAGGGAAGCAAAAATACTTAATTAAGAAAGATAAAACTAGTTCATTTACGTTAATAGTGTCAAAACATTTTCGGTACTCTAATAGAATAAAAAGAGCTTAAAAATACTCACGCTATTCTAAAAGTGTGAAAAATACCCCATGTAATAAAGAATGTATTTAAAATGAAATCCTTTTTTCCCCACCTCTATATGTGGTAGGCGTGTTATTGTTTCGTAAAGTATTCAGTGTACAAAATATGAAGATACCTTTTTAGATTGTACGCGGAACATTGTTTTCTCTTTCCACTCCCACTCCTAGGGGTTAAACTACAACTTAACCGGCATTTAGAAAGTCATTACTAAACTTGGCTATATCCGTAACCACGGATCCGACACTAATGATTGTTGTTTTCACGTTATTTTTATATAAAGCCCCTGCACCCACATCCCTAAAGGTGTTGCCGAAAGAGGTTAAACACTATCAATCTCATTGATTCCGAAACAAATTTTTCGGCAAAAATATAGACTGTTTTTGTATGTTTGAAAATATCCACCCCTGTTTACCCCCGCCTCAGGGGTTGGTAGTCGTGTCTTACGCCAACAGTGTATGTTTCCGGTTCTAACGGAACACGTGAACTAAATTCTGTCAATATTCCTTCATTGGTGTAGGTCTGTATGTGGAACATACACACGTTATTTTCCCTTTCCTCCCACTCTCATGGGGGTAGAAGTAAAACTCAACTAGAAAGTTGTATGTCATGATTAAACTCAGCGACTCCAAACTCAGCTGTTTTAGCTTTATATTAATGTCATAATTAAACTTAGCGACATCCACAACACCGGTTTTGATTCCATTGATTTTATTTTTATGTAAAAACCCTCCAACCCCACCCCTAAGGGTGCTCCACTCCTATGCTGAAAGGGGTAGAAATAATACAAAAACCGCACCGGGAGAAGTACTATCAATCTCATAGAACCCAAAAATATTTATTGGACTCAATTACCGGCCGTTTAACATATTTGAAAACTCCCACCCCCGTCCACCCCCACCCTTGGTAGTTATTTGACATGTTGATTAAACTCAGTGAAATCCAATACCCTGAATTATACTACAATCTCGCTTATTTTTTATTTATTATTGTTTTACGCTCCTCCACCCCGATAAGGGATTTAAAATATTACCAAAATACATAGGAAGAAACACTACCAAGCTCATTAATCCCAAAATGTATTTATCCGAAGTAAATATCGGTTGTTTTTACATAATTGAAAATTACTATATCCGACCTCACCCTGTACAGAGGGTTGAACGGCAAGTAGAATTTCATAATTATACTCAGGGCATCCATAACACCGGATTTGATACCAATATTGGTTGTATTCGCGTTATTTGCATGTAACGCCCCATCACTCCCACACGAAAGGGATTGAAAATTTTACACATAAACATTAAAACATGTGAAATTATAATAATATACATACATAACCAATTTTTTCAAAAATCTCACTTGATATAATTAATTAGTTTTAATGATTATTACATCAGAAATAGTACATTTCAAATCTTCTTCCGAAACATGGAACATAAATTAGTTAATTTATTATCTCTCACAAGCAATTTAATGAGACTAAATTCTGTTATCCCAAACCTTAAATTTTTGTTTGCCGTCAAATATTACACACATTTATTTTTTACATTTATACCAATATAGAAAATACGTTGTATACAGTACAATTAATTGTATTTTTAATTCAATCTAAATGTTTCTAGTTCTGTAGATACTTTTGACTGATAGTGCATTAATTGAATAACGACAATAACACTTAATTTTATTGGGCTTCCGCACGTCATCATGAATACTTTGATATTGATATACACAACTCACCTATCTTGCCTTATGTCTCTTATTTTTATCTCCTGAAATATTATACAGGATACAATAGTACTTTATGACCAGATGCTTATATTGAAACTTGATATATCTCCGACGACATACGTTTAATACGAAATTTTTAGCAACAATTAAACATGGTTAATATTTGAAATGTATTCAAAAATGATCTGATTTCCGCTGTGTAACAAATTTTTACAATTTATTACAATGAATATAAATTAAACATCGAATATTTAATAATATGAAATAAACTCGATTTTTATTACAATTTAGAATTAACATCGATACAAAAGCAGATTTACATGTTGAAGCATACTTCTATCAGACAGAACCTTTCTGGAAAGACGGAGAGGGCTACCTTTGGGGATGCCTTTGCCTCTAGTCGTTTTTGAACTAAGATTCCCATAAGCCGAGGCATCTCGGCCTGTTCTGAGAGGTGTATATACCGGTATCACAGAACTTGGCCATACGGTAATAGTTGTTTGCTGCTACCATTGGAACAGTCGGCCAGATGCCTCCTAAACTGGTCGAGGCACGGAGAAGGAAATGTCGCGTCCCCACAGAAAACCTCTCTCCAGCCATCGGAAGGGTGTGGGAGAAGTACCAAATGACCGACCTATATGATCTTAGGCGAATGCCGCGTAGAATCCTTAAACTACAGCCCGGGGGCCCAAGTTAACCATTGGCTATCTTCCTCTGCCCTTCCATATCCCGTGTTTCAAATCCCTTCCGATATCAATTAAAGCGGAGTTGCCACCGCGTGGATTACCCTCATTTAGTCTTTAAAGAAATAATAAAATAATACACTGGCGTCGTCAGTACTAACACACTCACAAATTAAAATTAAAATGTACCCTCACTAATTTACGTACTTAAGAAGTGATTAAATCGCCTCTCTGAGAGACGTGGACGGTTTTTTGTTGTTTTTTTCCCCGTTAAATGGCCGAAAATCGTAGATCCAATACTAGTTATGAATTTAAAGAGACAATAAAAATATTGCATTTAAATTTAAATTTTTGAAATAAACTTTTTAGCGGATTCCGAACACAAAGCTGCTTCCTGCCTCCAGGCAACCAATTTAACCCGGGCTGTCTAGGCTTTGTTGCGCTGTGCCGCGTGCTTTACACTCCACAACATTCTTTACAGAGTTTTAAATAAAATCATGCAGTTATTTTACAAACAATGCTGCAGTTTTTTTCCACAATAAATCAGCTTTCAACGTAAACAAGATATTTTTCACTAGACTTTTTATTACAAATTAAATAAAACGGATAAAAAGGCTTTTAGTACTTTACATTAAATTTGCGTATGTATTCATAACATATTTACAATTTTTTGCAATATACATTTAACATCGAATATCTTTAGTAAAAATTTAGTAAATTTATTCAGATGTCCGTAATTATTGTTGTAAAAGTCTTCACAATTTGAATTAATATATTTAAAAATATTACAATACATTTTTTATGCTAAGGAAATTGCTTGCTCTTTTAGACAGAATCTGCTTGATCCGTCACTATATATATTGTAATAACCAGTCAGGAGAAAACCTGGTTAATGCCAATTAATGTAGTAATCAATTTAGGATAAATAGAAGCCCCGCGTTACGGTGCCAATTAAAGTATTAAATTATCTAATAATTGTACTTTAATTTATCAAATTTATTTAAACAATTTAATAAAATGGAAACTGTGATCTATAGTCGGATTTAGTAAATAAAAATATTACTCACAAATTCAAATTTAAATACAGAAAATTATTACAATCTAAATTCAATTAATGTTTTATAAAAGAAATTATACATTAATGTCACGGCTTTTATGAGACTCTTGAAATCTCTAGGGTCGTTTATCGGGTCTATATACAAATAAATATTTGCATCCATATATAATATATAAACCCACATATAAACATAAATTGCATCCACCCGCAATGAAAACACAAAATAATTAAATGAATTTACAACTGTATTATTTACCTTCTTCTAAAATATGAAAATAAAAAAAAACTAAGATAAGAAATCTGAAGATTTTGAATATTATACAATGTTTACAAAACGTTTTGTTAAATACCAGATACTGGAGCAGTTCTTGTATCATATCAATATTTCATTGAGCATTTACCAACCTTTTACTTCAGATCAAAACATTAATGAAGTGATTTTCTTTTCAAAGGCCACAATTTATACAGCACCGTTCAGTCAGCATACGCAATTAAAAATCCCTAGCACACCACAAATGATCATCAGTTGATTTCAAATATTTCGGCGAACAGTAATATTGTCTACAGCAAGGAATAACACTTTCAAAATATCAGTCAGATTCAACTCGCAATAAATTTTACCGTAGAAATCAATCCAACAGCATCCAGTACAACTTTTCCTATCGAAAGTTAGACGTTTGTCTCCTTCAAAATCAAGAAAGGGCTTAACTATCCCTTTAACACAAGCAACCTTCATAATCTTTTACACGTTGACCTCTACATACAGACTTATTCCTAACCGCTCCCGGTCAGCGCCCATCAGAGACTGTACATTTCGTCAAAGCTTTTAACATCGCCGTCAATAATAGTCCAGAAACACTACACATTCTTACGAAATGCTGACTATTGCCTACAATACCCTGGCGACAATATTACGCTGATAATACAAATATTGAATAATTTAGTAAATCATTCCATTGGATATATTCGTATTCATTACAATATATTGTAATAACCACCTAGATGATCGATTAATTTGACCCACATTGGTGAAGCCATAAATGTAATAAACAACTGGTCAGCTTCAATTAAATGAATCAATTAACAGCATTTACTAAGCTTTAAAAGAAATTTATTATTATTGATAAATTTTACAATGTACAAAACCTATTTTTCATGCCGAATTTCATCCATTTAAAACAAATACTTTAATATTCATTTATTAATTCATGGCATTTTTGAACATACAGTTCTTATATCATTACAATCAAATTCGTCGAATCTCTTATCTCAGGGTCATAACTGGGTTTGATAATTAGAACAAAATCAATGTATAAACTGACAATTAACAATTCAAAATATAAAAAGTTAACCTAAAACAATATGAAAATAAGTGAAAAGAAAGCTCAACTAAATATGACTATACCTTTTTAATTATCGTTTACAAATTTTGTATAAAAGTATTGTTACTCATGGACCGTCTGTCTGATAACAGATCTCTCTCTTGTATCTTGAAAACTAACACACTAAAGGCCATTTTTACACTGACTCTACACTTCATTGAAAATTTTAATACACACGATTAAAATACTCGCCCTCTGCTATCTGGAACCTCGGATGAGCTCCCCCCGCCTTTGGTCTGCTAGTGGTTGTCGGTCCCCTCTATGCGATAATTGTTCAATCAGCGTGAAGCAACCATTTGCTTCACCGTGCGCAAATTATTAAATAAACATCTCTTAGTAAAATATTTACTTCCTTTCATGTAGAAATACAGGATCTCGCCATTCGTACTTTATATCTGCAAACTTTACTGTTCGCTGCTCTAGGTGAACTGAACTATATTATCTCCCCGTCGACTTTTAACAGTTTCATCTCTCGTACGCAGAATTTTGACTCATTCACATTTCTATCGCCGATTCCAGACTGGTTCTCCAAGTGCATACTGAGTTTAAGCGCGCGCGGTCTCTATTGTTGAACAAAGGAAAAACCCGCATTCATTGTCACCTTTACGCATTCGTACCGCTAACAATTTAATTATATTAAAAACAAATAATGGCCTGTTTAATTGGCATTACAATATATATATATATATGTATTAATTCTAGGAAGAACCACGATGTGGGTTCGTGTCGCAAGGTGGAGAGTAGCGAATCGAAATGATTTTTTAATTACATAAAAACTAAACATGCGGGATTGGTACTTGTGGTTTTGCAGACTATGAGGGCTTTTCGTAGACTACAGGGAATGAGCTAACGGGTAATACTTACTACGCATCGATTTTGTAATTATTTCTAATGAAACTAAAAAATTATCATAACTGTACAATGTTGGTATAAATTTTGTTAAATTTTAATTGTCTTTTGAATATTATTTTCACTTCCAACAGAAGGTAAACGGAAAGTAAATGAGGAAACGGTGGAATTATCGTACTTGTTAAGACAAATATGAAAGTGCTGCCACTTTGAATAGTCTAAGAAAACTCTCAATTAGTAGCGTTTTAAACAATGCAGAAAGGCAGAAAAATTAATATAATCCTGAAAATTGTCATACAGTCTTATTAATTATATTGCATTATTAATTTTTTAATATTAGATTATACTCGTGGTAATTTAATTTCGCAGTGGACGAGAACGGATGTGGAGCAGTTTGGGTTACCCGACAGGTAGACAAGTTTGGTTAATTTACAGACTTTGTAGAAGCCGAGTGTTAACCGGTTTGTAGGGGCCTCGCCACAGACAACAAGGGCTGATCTTCTCTATATAATTGGTTCCCTACCTACATGCAAGTACCTCGGTACTCTCTGTCACTCGGAAGCCCCGTACAAATTAGCCTTTTGACTGCCTCCATAGTGTAAAGGCTCCTTGATTCGTTTTTTTATATTCAACTTCTTGTTTAACTTCCTGGCGCTTGCTGATTTGTTCAAGTCTTTGTATGGTACTATCGATACCTAGAACCCACACTTTATCGACTTTCCCTTCCTATGCTTCTGCATCTCGACGCTGAAGAAGATATGGTGCTGAATCCTTTCCGTACCCTTGCTCAAATCTAAAATTTATTTACGGCCTACTTAATTTGGTCTCTAAGTTTCAGCTGGTACGATATGACACATGTATCATTTGATAAATAAATAAACAATTCTTTGAAGATGTCAGAATAAATTATAACATTGTTTATTGGACAGACAGACAGACAGAAAGTATTGCTTGAAATGTAATTACGAGCCTGGAAGAAATTCTACTAAAATGCGTGGAGAGTATTTCTTTTGTAAGAGATCAGTAAGGATACGCACTTCTCCTATTTTAAACTAATTATTATCTTATTTATTCGTTTATATGTTCATTTCTATGATTCTTACTAGAATGGCGCCATATTGTGGTTTTTAGTTAATATTTAGAAGTAGCTATGAGTTATGACTATCTTAGCAAAAAAAAAGGAGAACCTTTGATTTGATGATAGTGAACCTGATTAAACTTTAAATAAGTGGAGTTGAGGACCAGATTTATAAGGCATATAATTTCATGAAGTTTTTGAAACTGTTAATGACTAAATCATTGGGAATAGAGTTGAATAAGGAAACGACATCAAGAGAAATTAAAGTGTGGTCATGAGGGACGGTGAGGTGTTGGATTTTATCAACAAATCGGTAAGAATTTTTAACAGAATAATGGTTTTCTTCATTGAGGGCTTCAGAAAACATCTTATGAATGTAGGAAATGTTGTGTAAGGGACTTCCAGTAGAAGCAACAATAATTATAAACGACAGGTCAGGTTTGTGTATTTTAGGAAGGGCATATGGTCTGGAAATGTTGGCTGAGGTGATGAATAAGGAGTAAATTGTGGATGGTTCAATAAAATCTTCTTGTTTTCACCTCTTGAGAATATTTTTATTTTGTCAATAACTGTATTGATGCAGGTGAGTTTTCATTTAATTTTAATTTGTTGTCTGCCAGCGACCATGGGCCTGACGTTATTGTCCATGAAACAGTACTAACTGCATTTAATAAAATTATATGCTGTATTGTATGAGGGACAGGGTGCACTTCCATTCCTGTTGAGCTTATACGTTGGTTGGATGAATTTGCAAATTATATGAAACATTATTTTACAAAGTTGACAATAATAAAGTCACTGTGTCATTGTGGTGGACAAAGCAGCGTCAGATCTAATAATTGAACGGATTATATATTCTTCGTTAGTACTGTAAAAAATAGTTATTTAAATATATTATTCTTACTTAATCCTCCAACTCAACATTTTATTTTATCACTCGTCAATATTTCACATGTTTTCATTGTAATTTATTTACTATGGTTAACTCAATTGTGCTGTCATTGAAACATTTTATTTAGGAATTTTTTTTAGGGCAACAGGTTACATGAGGGTAATCCACTTTGGGCAACTCCCCTTTAATAGCATAGGAAGAGATTTGATAGGGGGGATGCGGAAGGGTAGGGGAAGGTAGCCAAGGGTTAACTAGGGTCCCAGGGCTATATTTTAAGGATCCTACCTGGCATTCGCCTAAAGAAATGCAGGCAAAACCCTAGAAAAACCTGCATCAGGTAGGTCGGGCATTGGGTACTTGTCCCTCGCCCTTCCGAAAGCGGGAGAGGAGTTTGCTGTGGGGACGCAGCATTCACTTCTCCGTGCCTCGACCAGTTTAAGAGGCAGCTGGCCGACTATTCCAATGGGAATACATACACCTCTCAGAACAGGCCGAGGTGCCTCGGCTTGTGGGAACCTTAGTTCAAAAACGGACAGGAAAAGGCATCCCCAAAGGTAGCCCCTTCGTATCTCTCCTACAAGGTTCTACCTGCGAGAGAATATATCTCACAGGTACTGCCTGCGAGAGAATATCCCTCGCAGGCCTTGGGCTTTAGAAATGTCATTGGCACTCCTTTGTATACTTCCATGTAGTTAAACGCCCGTCAGCCACGGACACTAAATATTAAAACTGACAGTTGTGCAGTTATGTAGCTCTAGGCTCTTTTGACGAAAGGGACAAGAATCCCAGAAACGTTATGTGGTATTTATATTATCACATTTTTGTCTGAATTGTCTATATTTCTTATTCAAAATCAAATATCCTACTGTCAATCGTCTCCATTCACCTCAAGTCAAATCTTTTCTCGTAATCCCTTATTACAAAATTTCTAAATCACAAATTTATCCAAATATTCAAACAACATCAAATATCCATCATTTACAGATCAACTAATACTCTTTCCTACTTAATTAAAAATCACAAGGACCCACTTGTCATCTACAGCAAACATTGTGTTATTTACAAAATCTCTTGCTGTAATTGTAATTCCTGCTACATAGGACAAACAAAACGTTCATTTAATACACGTATCAAGGAACATATATCTAATATCAAACTTCCCATTGATAAACAATCTGTAGTATCCAAACATATCTTAAATTCTAAACATACATTCGATTGGTAAAATGCTACGATTTTAGACATTGACATAAGGTACAATTACATACTCATTTCAATGATGCTTCACATTAAATCAAACATCATACCTATTAATACACCTATTAATGAAACTCAATAATTGCTATGATCCAGTATTATAACTCTAATCTTCTGTTGTCCGATTGTCGTTGCTCCCTTATTGTTACGCTAACCCTTCGGCTCTCCCATTGTCGTTGCGTTTTCGTCGATTTTGAGTTTTGTCAACTGACAAGTACAGTTGTGTCGCTCTAGGCTCTTCTTAGCACCTGACGAAAGGAACAAGGTTACCAGAAACGTTGTGTGGTATTTATATTATCACTTTTTTGTGTGAATTGGATATCTTTCTTATTCAATATTAAAATTAAAATTAAGACAACAGTATCATTATGATCAGTAAATAGTAATGAAGATATATGAGTGGTTGTAATAAAGGTTAGGGGGTGATTAAATATGTTCTTGATGAAAATTTTTATAAACTAAAGAGCTTGTAATCCTCGAACGAAACGTCTTAAATAAATTATTTCTTAAGGAATGTAGATCAGAAAACGTCGAATTGAACCCAGGACCTTTCACTTAACGGGCGACTGCTCAGACGACTGAGCTAATCCTGTCAACTTCTGACTGTGGCTTGCAACTTAAAGTAAGTGTTCTTCAATAATTTTGAATTTAAATAATTATAAAAAAATCCTATAATCAATATACGTAAAAAAATCGATCCTTCATCCAATTCTGAATAGGTCTCGAAGTAGATGGGCTGAGGTTAAGTATGGAGGAATGTCGCACAGTTTCAAGAGTCGATAATGATTACCTTAAAAAAATCGACCGGTAAGTGACATAACTTTGGATTGAGGCTTACAAAAAGTTTTGTTCGATATCTTCGAATTTAAATTATTTCTTTAAAAATTAATGTCTTCTTATTGTTTTTATTAATTTCTATTTGTTTATTATTATTAGTATTAGTATTATTATTTCCTTTAAATTCTTTCGTTTGACTCACAAAACCCATAATTTACATTGAGAAAGTATGACTCCATTTAATTCTGTTCATTCATTATTATCTTTCAAACGGGCAAAAGATAAGGCACGTTACCGTTTTATCCATATAGGCTGATCTTTAAGTTTGAAGAGGTGGCGACTTTGTATCATAAAATTAAAGATCATCAAATGCTGATACTTGACCTATAAATCAGAACAAAAATTGTCATGAAAGGAAGAGTGGGCGTTGAGAATTTATTGTATTTTAATATAGTGATCAAGTATAATAGTACGAGGGTGAATCAAATATAAACGAGACTTTTGGACCTGCGCGCGCAATAGTGATGGAAGAACGTTCCGCTGTTATTAGCTGTTAGGTTGGTTTGTCAGGAGTGGGGGAAGCACGTGACTCATCATAGACTCGCTCAGTGTCCATCGTTACGACGTCCGAGCAGGAGGTACCTCCCTCTATTGCGCAACGTATTGTTATCAAGTTTTTAGCTGCAGAAGGTGTAAAACCGGCCGAAATCTTGAGAAGATTGACTTACAGTTCGGGGAAGAGACGCTGTCGCGAGCTAGAGTGTTTGCTTGGCATAAACAGTTCGTGGAGGGCCGTGAACGTGTTGAAAATGAGAGCCAAGACCGCAGACCCCGCACCAGCATTACAGCGGGCAACATCGACAGTGTTCGTCAACTTGTTGAAGGTGATAGGCGTCTAACAACTTCGGATATTGCAATTGAGGTTGGAATAAGTTATGGGAGCACTTACTCTATACTCTCAGAGGAGCTAGGGCATCGCAAGGTGGGTTCCTCGCCTTCTCACAGTTGACCAGAAACTGAATCGTTTTCAAGTGTGTGAGCGTCTTATTGCACGATTTCGGGAAGAAGGAGACCCATTTCTTTCTCACATTGTCACCTGTGATGAAACGTGGGTGCATCACTACACCCCTGAGTCGAAACAAGCGAGTATGGAGAGGAGGAAGAAAGGAGGAACCGGACCAGTGAAAGCCAAGTCACGATTATCGTGACCAGCGTGGCCTGCTGCACCTTGATTTTTTGCATGAGCGCAGAACAATTAATGCGGCATACTACTGCCAACTTTTGACTGAGGTCAGACTTGCATATCGCCGCAAAAGACGAGACCTTCCGATGAGAAAAGTGATTCTCCTCCATGACAATTCTCGCCCCCATACAGCAGCCCTGACCGTAAAAAAATTGGAGCAACTGGGTTGGGAGACACTGGAACACCCTCCATACAGTCCAGACCTGTCTCCCTGCGACTTCCATGTCTTTGGTCCTCTCAAGGACGCTTTGGGAGGGCAAAAATTCCACAGCGATAATGAGGTTGAAGCATATGTGCGCAATTGGCTACAAACACGACCTGACTCCTTTTACGTAAAAGGAATTAAAAAATTACCTATACGCTGGGAAAAATGTGTTTATAAATCAGGAGATTATGTAGAAAAATAAACTATGATTGTTTGTGCGTTTAAAATCAAAATAAGTATTTAAAAAAATAAGTCTTGTTTATATTTGATTCACCCTCGTATATTAACTTCGCCAAATTTTGCACATAAAAACGTGAATTTCTCGTAATATTTTCCAACAAATAAGTGATGAAATAGCGTGGTCTTCCGGTGGAGGCGAAATGCCTAGGGTAAAGCATCTGCGGCATCTGCCAGGGCTTTGTTTGCTGCTGATACATTTCTGCTCGTATGTGCCCCTACGGACGCAGGATACCCTCAAGATATTCCCTCTCCACAACTTCCTGGAAGCAGCCTATTGTTCAAGTTGGAGTTATTTTGAGCGCTGCAGGAATCCTGCCTTCCCAGAAATCTTGTTAACTTGCACGGAATCTAAGAATTGGATTGTCAATTTACACCCACACCCACACACACAACTTTAAGTATTAAGAGACATACAAAATATTCTCTCACGTGATAAAAATATTTTAAAAAAATTATATGCGTGTAAGATTCTGTTTATAGATTATTTAAATATTTATGAAACCAATAAACGCTACATTTTGCTGCCGCTTTCAGTACTTTACTCCCTGCAATGTTTTTAATGACTGTAATCCAATTATGATATGCTTTTAGTTGCTTATGGTCCTGCAGAGTCCAGTTCAGAATTCTCTTTGTCTAAAGGTCACCTTTTCTTCTGCAATTACCCTGTGCTGTAACTGCAAAACTTTTGAAGCCTCGTTAACTTAAAAAATTTAAAAGCTGCACATAGTGGGCAAGCAAGTGATGATTACAATAAATTAAACTGTCTGTTAAATTTATAATATACAAATGAAAGTATGGCCACCAAAACGAAAAATAATAAATTAACCAACTCACAAACGTTTTAAACATTTAACAACAATGATTTCCCTATTTACCATTATTGTTTTTAGCTGCCCAGGGAAAATGTTAATATCGATATATTCTGACTATTTAAGATTAAATTATAAATAAAACAGCCACTTTTAACGTAAGAAAATATGTAATAGAAAGTATACTACGTTTCGTCTCCGTTAGCGACGTCTTCAGGTATAGAACTTTTACAAAATTTGGTAAAACTTCTATACGGAAATAGCGTTATATAATTTCTATGGAACAATGTTAAGTCTGCAAAAATCTGGATTGTTAAGTGAGGTAACGTTTAGACTAATAAGGTAAACACTAATTAGACTAATAAGGTAAACAAGAAACGTTATGTGCTATTCATATTATCACTTAATTTTGACTGTTAATTGGCTACGTCATTATCTGATTACTTAATATCTAGCACAGGCGATTTTAGATTTTGAACTAACTAATTAATATTGTAAAGGGAGTCGTGAAATTATATGTGCGACTATCGGCGGAGAAAATCATCCGTCTTGAACATGGTTACGAACTGCGCAGACAATGACATTGTACTTTGAGCAGTTATGTAACTGAGTTTAAATTATTTTGCACAAGGAAGTTTACGACAAGTTAAAACGACGATAACAGACTATTAGTGCGTGTAAGTTATGCCGAAGTTTAAAATATTGTATAAGGTGACAACAACGATGAGTGATACAGGCCACTTCTTTGGAGGTGCAGGTATGGAATGAAGTTACAGATTGGTATCGAATCAGGAAGTCAAGACGTTTACCAAGCCGACGCCTGGATTAACAATAGCAGAACAGATAATATATTCAGATGTAAATATAAGGCACAAATGCCAAATCTTCGTACAAAAATACCCTGAGAGAAATGAGCTATTGCTAATAATTTGAAGGTTAGAAAATTGATAATCTAGAATGAAATGTTGCCTGCAATTCATTTTTACATTTTAATTTTAGTAATCTTAACTTGCATTATAATAATAACTATTCTGTATAGTTTAAATTATTAATTACTCCGAAACAGACTATTAAATACTTATGATTTAAATTAATTTAATTTAACAAAATGTTTCAGTCCGAATGTGGACCCTCATCAGCTCAAAAATAAAGAGATTATATATATATATATATATATATATATATATATATATATATATAATTTAGTGTATATAAATGAGAAGATAATACGTCTGTATAAAATATAATCATTATATGAAATAGCCAAATACAGACAAAATAAAGTGATGATATAAATACCACACAAGGTGTCTGGAAACTTTATTCCTGTCTTAAGGTGCTAAAAAACCAGTTGAGCAAAGAGTGACACAACCGTTCAATACAGTTGACAAACTCAAAAGCGAAGAAAAACTCAACGACAACGCGAAATCTGAAGGATTAGCGTAACAATAAGAGATCAAAGCAACTGTAGAGTTGCATAGTAATCAGTCTGTACGTTAATTGCTGTGATGATGGATTTAATATGATGCATTTCTGATATAATTCTGGAATGGTACCTAGTGACAACATCTAAAGTCTTAGTATTTTGTCAATTAAATCAATGTTTGGAATTGATGTAAATGTTTGGATTCTACAGATTTTTTATTTCTGGGATATTCTATTTTTAGACATATGTTTCTTGAAACGGGTATTAAGGGGATGTTTTGTTTTCTGTGTATCAGTAATTACCATTAAAACAAGATGTTTGTTGTAGGTGTCTAGTGGTCCCTTGCGGTTTTTTGCGAGTACGAAAAAAATTTTGGGTTGAGGTAATTGGGGACCAGTAACAGTAGGATCATGGTTTTGCTCAATCTAATGTTGACGGATGTTGTGTGGCATTTATATAATCGCTTAATTTTGTGCTTGTATCGCTATTTCATCTAATTATTATGTTAGTGGATAGTGAAAAATTATAAAAAGAGGAGAAATAACAAAGAAATATTGTATAGAAGTCGACAATTTGTGTTATACTTAAAGTGTAGCATTTTTTTTATATCAAAATTTGGTAATTATTCTAATTGCAAGTATGATTCGTTTGTAAAATTTTTGTAAATGACAAATAATTTATAATGTGGAAGCTTAATGTTTTGCCTATTTTCCCTCATTCTGGTAACAACGGATATTTTGGTTTGACCTACGATTTACTAATATTCATAGACTATAATTTTAATAATTCTGTGTGAAATTTGTAGTAATATAGAAATTAAATACACTAATAAAAGATAATAAACATAATAAATAACCCTCCTCCAACTAAATACTCATTACACAAATAGCACCGTAATGATCAAGCTTGATAAATGTAAAAAAGTGGAAAGACTTTTGCATCGAAATAAAATATTTCTGTTCCAATTCTATAAATTTTCTGTCTTAATTTAGTAGAACTTTTATTACTCGAGTATTTATATTTATTAAGCCTGTGAAGCAAGCTCACAGTATATTTAGAAAGTAAATTAAACAATTTTTTGTTTTAAATTTTACAACATAAAATTTTTTGAAGAGAATATAATTGACGCTTTGATAAATTAGATCCGTATTCAGAAAGAAGAGTAGCATATTAACCAGTTTAGATTAGGACTAAATTTTTAAAAATTCTGGGGCTGAGTTAAAGTCGCGAAAGTAGTAAAACCGAAATATCAACAATTTTAATGACGGCATTGTAACGCAATTAGTTTTATGACGACGTATCACGGGTTGCGAACATTCTCAGGCTTTACGCAAAATAGCCGTCATATGCTAAGGTGACACAAATGTCTAACTCGTGGCACGTGACTCGCTTCAGCAGATTACAAACACTACGTAAAATATAGGGACGCTGATGTAGAATGATATTATATACTTTGTCACTACCAATCAATTGAAATACTAAATTCTCACACAACATCTATTACTCAAGTTAACACATTGAATGCAATTATTAACATACCAGGTGTATAATATAATATAATTAAATCCACTATTTGATCATAGATGGCGTTACTGAAGATATACAGCTACTATGGATACGACATTCTTTTTTATGAGTTTGTCATCTGTCAACTATAGTCAGTCCATATCAACAGGAATTTCACTCAAAACATACATTTTTTCTTTGGTAATCGTGTCTAGTTTTTTGCCAAACAAGGAGCATATGTGTGAAGCTCTGCTTTTCTGCTTCAATTTGAAGAAATTCACAGTCGAATCGCATTAAATGCTTGTGGGGTCTTATGGCGCAATGATTTATCTGAAACTACGTGCAGAGATTGGTTTCGTGGTCAAAGACAGAAATTTTAACCTGAGCGACAAGAAGCGTGAAAATCGGCCAAGAAAGGTTTTGGACGAGGATGATACCCATTCGCAAAAATGTTTGCCGACCAATTTGGTGTTAGTCAACCAGCCATTTCTATGCGGTTACGTACGTGGGAAAGGTTCAAAAGGACGGAAATTCGGTGCCGCATGTATTGAACGATAGGCAGATGGTTTTACGCTGAAATGCATGCGAAATATTGCTCGCCACACAGAAAAGAAAGTCGTTCCTGCACCGAATTGTGACGATGAAAAGTGGATGTATTTCGAGAAACCTAAACGCAAGAAATCGTGGGCTTATCCCGGCCAACCATCAACATCGTTCGCAAGACCAAATTGCTTCGAATGGAAGACGATGCTGTACGTTTAATGAGGTCAACTGGGTATCATCTACTATGAACTGTTGAAACCTGGTGAAATTGTCGATTCCCACCGCTACCACCAACAACTGATGGACCGAGCTCTGCGTGAAAAAAGGTTGGATTATCAGCAAAGGCATGACAATCTCATTTTACTTCCACGACAGCGCACCATAGCAGACATCAACAATGGTCCGAAACTACTTGGAGACAATCAACTGGTAAGTGCTATGTCTCTTAATCACCAGACCTGGCCCCTTACGAATACCACCTGTTTTTCTTTGATGGGTCATGCGCTCGTTGAGCGACGACGACGACGACGACGAAAATGGTTTGATGAGTGGTTTTCCTGTAATGGTGTGGTATCCACTAAGTGCTTGAAGATGGGGAATATTTTTAGCACGTTTTTAAATTTCTCACCCGTGCATCCCTTGGGAGGGTAAAACGCTTCGAAAGGCTTGCACACAAGTCACTAATATTTCACTGAAAATTGGATGAAAGGTATAGGAACGCATAGGGGCCCATTCGTATATATATATATATATATATATATATATATATATATATATTGTAGTAATTGGTAATTAAGGCATTGTTCTAATTGAAAAGTTGAATTGTAGAGGACTCATTATTAGTGGATATAGAGCGGACGCCGCAACAAACCGGCAAGGCAAAGAAAGCATTGTTGATCGGTCGAGAGGGTTTTTTTACGCGCTCAAAATTTACGAGACGAACAGTTCAGTCGGGCAGCAGACAGCGAATAGATCAGACGAAAAGTTTTACAGTCGGCAGTCAGAACGAAAGAATGTGGTCCAGTCACAAACATGCTTTCAAATATTAAAAAGCAAAGCAATATTCAGTCGGGAAGGAGAGAGAGCAACTAGTGTGTATTCGGTGGTCGAGCGGGGATTCATCATGCTGGCCATAGACAAACCAATGAAGTACATTTTCAACTAAAGTCACGAGATCTACAAATCCAGGTTGCAGTAAAGCATCGAGAACCAACCAATTTGTGTTAAACCAACTAACAAACAACGCCAATTAGAGCCTGTGAACATTTAGAGTCTGTGAGTCAGTGATGTCCCCAAAATTGTGCACGAAAAGCTAAAATGAGATCTGGGCGGACGTAAGTAGAGAAAAACTTTAAAATCATTTGTAAACCGTGTTTAAAAGATAAAAGTCAGATCGTTCTTTAATTATTTAATTATCAATAAAATGAGATCCTTAATTCTTGATAAAATTAAAATTGTTTAAATTCAATCTTTAGTATTATTTCTTCCGCAACAAATTTCGTCTATGTTCAGACGCATTGATTTCCATAAAAAGTAAATGTAATTTTGATTATATAAATTTTGCCATTTATCAAACCCAGTTCAAGACCCTGAGATCCCAAAAATTTTGTGTATTTTATACTTGTTTTAAAATTGTTAATAAATCTTGTTTAATAGTTTTCACTTAAGTTTTTTCATTTAGAAACGCCACATTCATATGCATATTATATTTAATTATTACAATATATATTGTGGTAATTAAAAGGAAACATGTAATTAATTAATGAACAAGATTTTGGGACTTGCATTGTCGGCGGTGTAAACATAAGAATTGTGTACAATAATATGGGGCCGATAATGCTTGCTTGCTGTGTGTATTGTCGTGAAACATGGCTGGACGCGCGGAACTTTAGTGTGTTTTGGGAGTCGGTGGAGAGAAAAGAATAAATCTGAAAAGCTTGAGTGTCGTTTGGAAGCTAAAATAATAAAGTTATAAGAGCGTGTTTTTGGGAGTCACCAGAATACACAGCTGAATGTATTTGTCAGACTGGAGTGTGTTAGGAGTCGCCAGTTTCCCGTCTCCAGTCTCCAGACTACAGGTCGCAATGGTTGTCTGATGTTGCGAGAGACACTAGTTAGTTAGATGCTCAGATATATCAAGCTAGTGTACAGTAAATGTTGAGTATGTAACGAGAGAACAGAAAAACAATTAGCGTGGTTAAATATAAAGAGCAGGAAATGTTGTTCGTGGTAATAATAACCGCAATTAAATTCAGTGAAACATGACCAATTTGTGAAAGTGTTATACAATAATCGAGTGAGTACGAGCCCCTTTTTTGCACAGTAAAAGGGTATGTAAATTAAAGAATTTATTATCTGTAAACCTAAATGTAAATGATATTTATCGTCAGATTTTATATTTCACTGATTGTTTAAATTAAGAATTTCTCACTTTGTAAATTTATAATTGTCGTAACATTCTTTATTGGAGGCCCGATAGACGGTCCTGAAATCAAGCCGTGGCAATTTTTACTAACATGTGACGTAATTTCAATTCTGATAATAATTTGTTTTAATAAATTAACTTTGTTGTATATTTTAAACTCTGTTTTCATTTAAAATCCAATCATTTTCATTTTTAATTTGCTTATATAAAAAATCTTTTTATTTCGAATATTACCTTTGGTGCCTCAACTTGGGATTTAATTTAAATTAATATTGTATTTACTACATTTTTGGCACCTCAACGTGGGCAAATTAAATTGAAATTAATCATAAATTGTATTTATTCATTTTGGCGCTCTAACAAGAGGCTTATTTATTCATTTAATAGTATTTATTACAATAAATATATATATATATATATATATATATAGTAATACTAATTCAAGGCCATTAATGATTTTGATAATAGGATATTTGTGGTGGATTGTTAGCGGCACCAATTTCAAAGGCGACAATGTATAGGCGAGCTTTGTGTGGTCGCGAGCGCTTTCTGAAAGAACAGTCGGGTGTTGGAAATCGGAAGTTGGAAACCAGACAGCGAGCAGGGTGGCAGGCACAAATTCATCCGGAAAGATTAAAAGTTAAATTTGAGTAAGAAGTTTTGGACAGTAAAATTTCAACGATATAGTTACAAGCAGTAACCAAATAAATCACGCCAAAATAATAATCTATATGTACTGTGACCGCCACCAATTCCAGAGAGAAATAATTCGGAACAATTTGTCCAACCAATAATCCAGAAGGAGTTTGCAGTATCCAGTTTTTAGAGGAGAGACCCGATAGTTACCGTGTTTTTGTTTAATCAAATGTAAATTCAGAGATTTCATGGCCTTTTAGTGTGAATTGTGTGGTGAGCTCGAGTCCAAGAGAGTTAAGCCTGGTACAAGCAGATGTTTTGTAAGTACGAACAAATTTGATCAAGTTTTGTAAACGATAATTAAAGGTTAAGTCGTCAGATTTCGATTTCACGATTTATTTAATTGTTTAACTTCTTAGGTTGAAAAGGAATTTGATTGTTTAACGTAAATATAAAGGTTGTTTCTTTACTTAGAAGGCCCAAATATATGACCCTGAGAAAAGAGTTGTAAAATCTATAAAATTGAAAAACTTTAAATGTAAACAATCTCATTTAAAAAATATTACAAATTTCAACTGAATGAAAGTAAATTGTCTTGTAAAGTTCCTAAAGAATTTTTGTAATTATTTTGCAATCGTTCACTTTAAATAAAATGAATATAATTGATTCATAAACCAACTATGGAATTCAAATAATTAATTAATCTGTTTAATTAATTAATCATTTTGTGTTCATTACAATATATATATATATATATATATATATATATATATATAGTTTTCATAATTACGATAATTCATTTTTGTAAATATTTTGTAATTTCTAAATATTTATTCAGAAAAATTGTGGAGAATACTTGTATTGAATGCTATATTTAAACATATAGGTGAAAAATGTTTTTTGTTATTAGCATTGTTATTTAGCAAAATTAAACATTTCCGCCATTGTAATACCCGTGTATTTATAAATGCCAATAAGTATTTTTATATTTATAATATTTTTTGTGTGTAACTATTCTGGTTTCACTTATAGTTTCTACCAATAGTATTCTCTGCACAGGCTGTCGTCATTATCATATTAATCTCAAACAGATGACATGTTTCTTCCTCACACTTCAAATTTCTAATTACAACTACAACCCTGTCTTTAACATATAGTTTTCTACTTATATTTTTATTTCATCACTTTTCAACTCGAACAGTATTATATTTTGCTGAACAAAACTACCGTTAAAGTTGTAATTTCAGGACTTCATTTGAGTCTATAATTCAGCAGTTTCCCCATCGCATCTCCATGTAGTTGATACTTATTGATTGAACGCAAGGGAAAGATGGTTCCCTTGACCTCAACTCGCTCATTCACCCTTATCAGAGTTGTTAGAGGAGGTGGTCTTTCTTTATTCTGGTGCTCACTCCATCACCAGACAGAGTATGGCTGATAAAAATGGGTGTAAGTGAATGCGAGGTTGATGTCTGCCATCATTTCCTTGTCCGTTTCCACAGACGTGTACAATAAAAAAATATATACTTTGAAATATTATTTGCATGCTACAAAATAAATCCATAACTTCGTAAGAAAATGAAACTTTTCCAGAATAAAACAACTGCGATGTAACTTTTATAAGAATGAGGCCTGTATCATTTTAAAATTTTCGCATATATTCGTACAGGGGGCGTGTAACACGTAATTTGTTGTTTGGAACAAGACTTACATTGCACCTTAGGAACATCTGATCGAAGTAATGAAACGGATTATATTATTATTGGTGTACGAGTGACACGTAAGATAAATTTTTGGTTCTGTTGAAAAGTTTTAAATGGGTCAAAGCATCAGTGGCTGCACAACCGGGATAAATCCAATGATTATCTTAATACAAAAGAAGCTGCATCCCTGAAAGAACTGTTTTACAGATTGGTATTACCTCAATGATTATCAGCGCTGAGCGACTACGAAGCAGGATGGCAAGTCTCAAGTATTTGCTTTAAACCATTTGTGGTAAGGTTGCCCTTACCAAAGGTTTCATAAGTAATTACTTTAATTTATTATTAATTTCGTTTCTAGGTTGATATAATTAAATTTAATATAATAACACAAAATTTACTTGCTTGACAAATTAATGATGCCGAAATATTACGCAATTCATCGACATATACAAAGTGTGCACTGTAAAATAAGAAATATCTTAGGGCAGAATGCGAAACAAACTAGCATGAAAATGACAACTGAAATTCTTTTTCGAACGTAATAATAGAGAACCACGGGATTTACTTACGTAAAGTTCAGGCGATGTCATCCGGAAAAGGCGACATAAAATCCTCATTCAGGACATATTTGTTCCCTCTTCCTCCATCGTCCAGTCACTTTTAGCCACAAGGCATCCTTTGCAGTCTCGTTGCAATTCGTCACCTTCGCAGCTAATTTGATGGGAAGCTCAACACTCCTCAATCAGCTGGATGAACATAAGAACTATTTTATCTGCATCCAGACCGACCTGGCCAAACTCGATCCTCTCTCTCCGACTGTCCAATCCGTTTTTACCAAACAGTTTCGTTCGCTTTCCCCAATCTACTGTACATCTGCATTATCAGTTTCAGCTCCTCTCTGACCATCCTCTGCGTGGTTGAGACAAAATAAATCTGTCTCCTGATTGCGCCCCCCCCCTTCCCCCGTCTTGCTTAGTTTACGTAAGCAAACTATTGTTCCTTTTTGTGTGCACTTTTTATCTGGTGTACAGGAAGTCTGTTTGAAGTTCAAAATTATTCAGCTTGATCCAAAACATATATTTAAATAACTGTAATTTGTGTTCGCAAAATACGAAAATTTTAGAGAAAGAACGTTGATATTATTCAAGATTTATGAACGAAATTTTGCACATTAGATACAATAATTAATTTGAAAATGCATTAACATACTAATACTTGAAATAGAATTTTTGATACTTTATTAGTATAAATTATTTATATAATTGAATTAATAAATTTTTATTTTTATTTTAAATATCAACAGTCAAGTACATTATCATTTATTTTCAATTAGTTAAAATTTTTGCTCTGTTAATATTTTATAAAAAAACAACAAAACATGTGTTTTTTAAAACACAATTATGTTCATTTCGGTTACAAACGCAGATGCGTAGAAAATAGTACACAAAACATTTTATATAATATCAATATTTGGCAGATATTAACAGAATAATTTGAAAATGTATGCAAATTGTAAGTTGAATCAATTTTACATAGTTTATTCTCAAATATTTTAGCCAACAATTGTTAAAATATATATTTTTACCTCAATTTTTATATTTTTAATACTGCAATTCCGTTTAAGTCTTCGATTCATTTAATTTTTATAGTACTAAATTATAGGGACAAAGTTAGCTTTTTTCATAAATAGTTATTTTCTATACTGATATTGGATTCGAGTATATTAATTAACATCTATATCTCTTGACATGTAGAATATACAATCAACAAAAACAATTGTGAATTGTAACAACATTGGGAGTGTACAAATTCGTATCTCTAGCAATGCCATGCAATGATGTTTTTTAATACAGTTGACGAAGTAGAGTTGGTGTGTTGGTTCTATTATGTAACTTTAATCAATTAGAGGAAAATATGAATCTCTTAATATAATAATTGTGAAACTGCGGCTTCTTGCTAACTAAAGTCTGAATTTAAAATGTTTTTTTTTTTACCTTAGAAATTCATGAGTGTCTTAGAGAAGTGCATTTGGCCTTCATTGATAGCATTTTAAGATGAATATAACGTGAATACATTTCGATAGCCCTAAATAAGGCTAAAAACAGGTTAATTAATTAATAATTTGCATAGCTAATACGTTTATTCTGAATTTTTTCTCTTTGAATATTAAATTCCGGTGATTTTGTGATCATTACTTCGAAATTTGATCGAATGGAACGTAAACAATTCAAAGACGTGGATACTTATTGAGTTACGTAAAAATTATAGTAAACTTTCCAAAAGGTAAGCATGATAGTTAAGAGGAAGTTATAATTAATTTGGAATAACATTTCACGTAGCATGCGCGTTAATTTGATGCCACAAAGGAGGCTACTAAATCTGTGAAAAATGTAGGGTTTTTTTTTCATAAAATTAGCCACGTTAATGAGAAGTAATAATTACTTCTATATCTCTTTTTGACCTTATTCTATTTCTTCTCGACATTTTTATTGATATTCTCCTCATATACACAAAATCATTTTAATTATTTTCACAGGTGCTGATGTGTTTTTAAGTGCGATTGAAATACGTAAATTCCTACTGAAGTTTGTTTAATGTAATCACCAAGTACAAAGTATGTTGAATCCTAAATCTCCCATAACGTATTCGAAATCTTAATTATCTATATAATTTGTTTACCTGAAGTTTTATCTGACTGTGACACCAGATACAGATATATTAATTTTCCGTATGAATAATAATTTGTCTGTTTAGGAATCAATAAAAAATTGAAAATTTACTGCAAGGTAAAAAGCCGAACATCCTAAATTTATTTAAATAAAATATTCAAGTGAAATTAAGATGGAACATATTTAAGAATAATATCTCGTGATAGGAAATTCTATTACCCGGCTATCATAATTTAGTTATTTCTGATACTAATTGTAACGTAGGTCTTTGTCTACAGGGAAACTTTTTTTTAACATAAATGGGAAAGTAAAACCACAGTTTGCGTCCAATAAAGTTTCTATTCAATGATGCTTCTGTCCCTTAACACTACAGGCCTATAATTCAACAATTGTTCCAGTTGTTATATGAGTAAAAGCAAGCGTCTGAATTTGTCACCAGACATTAGGGGGAACGGAGTTAAGGTTATTAGAGGGGCCTTGTTGGTCTGGTAGAACAGGAAGGGAATAATCCCGCTGGAGGAGCGTCACTGGCTTAATTAACGCAAACATCAGGTCGCCTTCACAGAGCGCCGTGCTATTAAACAACTCTTTAATTTCCGTGTAGACCTTCAAACTCGCAACTTTTGCGAGCCAAGCCGCAAGCGTGAAATAAAACCGCGAATCGAAAGAAGACGGGAAACAATTTTAATTTATTATAAAAGGAATGTAATTTGCGAGCGAGTAATTGGTTATAGCCTGTCTCTTTTCCTCTATAAAGATATATGAGGATAGCAATTACATTAAATAATTTGAATTAATTATTTTTACTCGTATGTATTTTTTGGTTTCAGAGGAAGTTATTTGTCATCATATACTAATAATATTTATATACTATTAATTCAACAATATACTTCTAATTACGATCATAATTACTGATATTTCAGTTGGATGAATGAGCAACGACAGATAAAAATTTATTTCATTAAATATAATTAAGAAATTAATTATATCGTTAATTTTAGTATTAATAATCCTATGTTTTTAATCAGTCAGAAAAATTAAAATGATAAATTAATTAATCATTTTTTTTAAATATATTTAATTTTTATATTTGCTATATTCACCTTCTACCAGTATATTAAATTATAATAAAAGGACTGATGATTGTTAATTATTTTTATGAAACCAATTGATGAATTAGTTTCAATTTGATGACTGATTAAAATTATTTGGGCTAATACTAAAACGAAGAAATCATCAATTATCAGTCTTTTTATTATAAATTTAATTTAATTTAGTTATTTATAAACGATTTATAGTCATACAAACCTTTTACATGTGATATATTTTTAAATATTTATATTACTTTTTTTAAAAAATTATTTTCTTGAAGAGAAAAAAATATAATATTGAATTCTCCTTACGCAACAAGAACAAATATAATTAAAGTTTAATAATTGGTTATTATATGTAACAAAGGATTTATTAGCTTTATAAATGTTGCGGAGATTATTGCGGTTATCAAAATATCCGCCATCATGGATGAGGATTTATACAAATTAGATAACTGTGGAGAAAATTTCAATTTCATGTTTACTTTTCTTGCGAGTTTTCAAATTCATGAAAATTCACTAAAAAAAACTCATTCAGTCATATATATCGTTGCCTATAATTGTAATTACACTATGACCAATAATTCAATTAATCTGAGATCATTTTTCAAATTTTTAACGAATAGAATATTTACATTCGGAAATACGCGGTTCACGTCTGTAACTATTCACATTACTTGTGTTCTTCCTACCCGTTTTAATAGGTCTTTAGGACATCTAAATTAATTTGCAAAACAATTGGATTTATATAAAGTTTATTTTAAACTTTCTGAGAGTCTGCGTTGCCCGGGTATTTATTTACATTATCCCGGAGAAAGAATTTTAACTTTTAAGTGAATAGAGACCAAAAAAAAATACCCGGTAACTTAAGAGAGCAAAATATACTCCGAGTAAATTTTTGTCAACCACGAACACCTCCATGTTGAAGATAATAAAATTTCTTTAATCGTCATGGTTAATGCTAGAATTAAAATCAGCGACTTTTACATAATCAATTTCTGCGTCCCAGAAAACGTTTAATTCGATTCCAATAATGGACGTTTGCGAATGTTTATAAAATGCCATCTCCCCCTCCTCCAGCGTCGGTGTCTTAATCCCTCGGCGTTTGCACCCTGCATCGTAAGTGACATGTGTATAAAGTTTTTGTTAGAAATTGGTTTAACCTTTTAAGAAGGCTCTACACGAAAATTTGTTTCGCCTCCTTCCACCCCTACTCCTCGGGGTTGAAATTTATCTTAACTAGTAAGGTAAATGTGAAAATTAAAGTCAGCGACTTTCTCAACACCAGATTCGACACCAATTTCCGACTCTAGTCTTTACATCTTTCAATTTCGTCGACTTGTCTTCATTGATCTTTCAAACTAAGTTCTCAGGCTTTACTACTCCAAATAAAGTTTATCATTAATTTTTCGCACCATCTCCTTAGATTCCATCTTTCTAGCTAAGTTCGACTCCATAAAAGTGACTCCAATTTTCTTACTAACTTCTCCAGCTTAACATTTCTCAATAACATGCACGAATCTCCTCGCGCACTTTTAAAATTGGGTGTTTTTATTCGGGAGAGATCCCCGAAACTTGTGGGCAGCCACCATCTGGTCACTCTTAATTTATGCCTGAGCACGGGTGGGCAGGCAGACGACCCAACATCTTCCAATCTTCCGGCCCTCAAATTCATTTGCCTCACAAAATAGGACACAGCCGATTTCTTACGAAAATACCCTATATATATATATATATAAAATTAAATATTGCTCCATTACAACGCTATTACAAAACTGCCATTACCTTCTTCTTAGAGCCAACAAGCCTTTATAAAGAAAATAAATATAATCCCTTTTCCAAGGCAGGTGTTGCGGTCACTGAATTTAGTGACTCTTTGTACGGAGATTGTAAATGGTTTTTACGCTTTCCATTCATCTGCCGCATGCAGCTTTCCACAACTAATACGCAAACTCATTTCAATGTTATTATAATCTTGAATTAAAATATACAGTATTACGAAAGTTCTGAAATTATTTATTGATTCTGTTAATTCGCTTCTTAGGATATAGGACAAGTCAAAATAGCTTTACATACTTGGAATAACAAAATACAACAATATATATGAAAATTTATCAAAGAAAAAACACACAGTAATAGGAAAAATACGCAAAAAATATATAAACGAAAATACTACATAAAAAATACACAAATTAAAAAAATAGATAATTACAAATTGAGAAGAAATTGAAATAGTAAAATATTAAGTGGGAAAGGATATTACATTAACGAGGAGGAAGAACCATTTAAATAACCTATAAGTCTAAAAATAATCGTGGATGAGATTTAACACAAAGAGAAATTTTTGTTTTAATAACACAAATTTTCATTCATATTTTCACTAATATTTGCGGACACGACAAAGTGTTGTCTGGTCAGGTATTAAGTAAGAGTAGAAATGTAATAAAGCACAAATATTGTATTACAATAACTAAGATCATCATAATACTAGTGCTTTTATGGAGTACAGAGCCTACACCAACTCTTTACGTATCCAATAATAAATTCATTAATAGAGGAGAACGCAGCACACAATATATATTTTACAGTTTGAACAAAAATTCTGAAGTGTACTAAAGTGACATATATTAATTGGAGGATATTTAATTTAATTTTTTATGTGTTTGTATTCATTCTACGAAATGAAATATCATGAGAAATTAGTATTCACGGCTGGAGTCAAGCGAGGGTCAATGCTCGCTTGTAAGGTACTCACAGAAACGAAAACAAACACAATGCGGCATCCCTTTATGCAAATTAAAATAATGTGAGTGTCTCGCTAAGCTACATATTTGTTCACAAAATTCTAGTACGTTGGGGCTAAATGATCCACCAGATGGATATGTGGCGGTCCGTGTTTTCCCACGTCAACCCTTGACGGAGTGTGGCTAATTAAGATATTGAGATTTGTGTGCACAAATCTGATTCTTATTGGATAAAAACAACGGAATGCAAGACCCTATGCGGGAAAATTTCAGAAAACCGAGGTGTAAAGGGAGCTTGTAAGGGCAAGCGGAGTTTAGTCAGTTGGGGGATGTTATAAATTAGTTTTGGAGCAGGAGATAATAAAATTTGGGAAGGTTATGGATAAGTTAGATAGTTTTTAGTTTTGGTGTGTGGAAGAAACTGATGATGTAAGTTACTTTTGTGAAAGTAATGAAGAAGTTTGGATTTGTAGAGGAAGTTAGTTTTATAGTTTTAGGTGAGGGTGTTTTGGACTGGAGGGCATTTACATTGTCCTACCGACAAGAACCTATAGGTCCACTGGTGGACCATTTCCAGGGAATACGAGGGTTGCAGTGTCTGCCCGAGATACCTGCGAAGTATACTAACCTGCCAGACCTGCAAGTGGTAATGTACCAGAAAATAATCCCATCAAAGTTGGTTCATTATAGCCATTTGACCACCATATTTTGTCAAACCAATTGTCTCTGTTTCTGTTGTTCTGTTTTTTTTTGCAAGTTTGTAAAATAGCCGTGGGTAAATCATGATGATAATTATAGTAGGAAGTTAATTTTTTTCTATTTGTAAATAAAATATTAATGGATAAAAGCAATTGATGACCTTATACAGACACTTTTTATTTTATTATAACGACGTTTCGATACCTTTTTGTATCTTTTTCAGGTATTAAACCCTCTAAACTACAGCTTGTCATTCAGTCTTGCTTCAATATTGTCAGCGTTAAGTCAATAGTCTTCCTCGGATACCCTTTCAAAACTGTGTGAATTTATTAAATTGTTTCGTTTAATTGTGCTAGTTTTATTGTCTTAATTTGGTCAGTACCTGAAGAAGATACAAAAAGGTATCGAAACGATGTCAAAATTGTCTGTATATGGTCATCAATTCTATTTATAAATTCAAAACAGACGTTAAATTAAAAGTTTTAAAATATAAATGATTAATTATTTATGTAATTAAATATTTTCAAAAATAAATAATCATAAATTGAAATATTTTAAAAGTAAATAAGTAACAAAAACCATTAACCAAATAAAGAATTACAATTCTAAGATTATTTTACGGTTTCTGTACCCGTTGGTAGCGTTTTGAATAGATATTTTCTGGAATAAATAATAATGGATTGATAAAGTTAAAGCCGAATTTTGTTCTAAGACACAAACGATTTTTGGTATTAAATTCTTTAAATTCTCGTATAGTCGAAAACAGATATTCATTTCGTTTAATAAATTTTAATATTTATAAAATGTAAGCATTAAATACAGTTAACATTCAAAGTTTTAAAAAATTCCTTTTCAAGTTGCTTCAAAATCTTTTCTGGATAGAATACGAATTGTCGGTTTTGTATTTTGAAAATTTCTAAGTTACGAGAATAATGGCCGCGTAGTGCAATACCATAAGACATGATGGATTGTAATAAGCATGACATACAGTCTTGGCACCGACTGTGTCTGCTTGCTACGCTACGACATTATCTAGAGCACAACAGCAGAGCATAATTTAACAGCTATTAATTTGATCTTATAATTTTCTAATAATTATAATGGATAATAATTTAATATGCATAGATTTATATCACAGGACTTATGCGGTTATGTCAAAGCAGTTACATAAATTTATATAATCCTTCCAATATTCATTTGTCAAGAAATAAAGTACCAGGATTACTATTTGGCGGCCGTTCAAAGACTCCTGAATTAATTTTAACTCAGTGGAGCCAGAGTATATTTATCTCATCTGTAGATTAATTATTCAGTTGATTACATTCTGACTCTTAAAATGTTATAAAGTGCCAGTTGTGATCCGGGAGGCTAATAGTTTGTTTAATGTGTACAGAAACCTTAAAGTTTCCTTTATTTTTCATATTTTCAGTGTTCAGATTAATTATATTTTTTAATTTAATTTATTACGACCTTTAATTTTGATATTTGGTATGTCTTATTCAATTATAATGCGCTATTCAGTAGTCCTGTCTTATTATTCTTGAGTAACTTGAAGCACACCAATTTAGAATTTTGTAAATATTAATATTGCAAGAGTGGAAAATTTTGTGTCTTTGTCTTACAGCATTCCGATCTGGTGAAACAATTTTGTAACAAAAGCTTTTGTAATTATGCTACAAGAGTATTTCAACAACCCGCAGCATAAACTGGTCGAGGTACGGAGAACGAAATGCTGCGTCCCCACAGAAAACTCTTCTCCCGCTATCGGAAGGGCGTGGGACAAGTACCCAATGCCCGACCTACCTGATGCAGGTTTTTCTAGGGTTTTCCCTGCATTACTTTTAGACGAATGCCGGGTAGAATCCTTAAACTATAGCCCGGGGGCCGTAGTTAACCCTTGGCTACCTTCCTCTACCCTTTCGCATCCCCCCTTTCAAATTACTTCCTATGCTATTAAAGGGGAGTTGCCGTCATGTGGATTGCCCACGTGTAGCCTGTTACACTAAAAAACATAATTGTTCCCACATTCCGAGGCACCTCGGCCTGTTTTGAGAGGTGTATGTTCCGGGGTTGCAGACCTTGGGCATACGGTAAGAGTTGTCCGCTATTCCTATTGGAATAGTCGGCCAGCTGCCTCCTAAACCGGTCAAGGCACGTCGAGGGGAAAGCTGCGACCCCACAGCATACCCCTCTCCCGCCAACGGAAGGGCGTGGGACAAGTACCCAATGCCCGACCTACCTGATGCAGGATTTTCTAGGGTTTTCCCTGCATCCCTTTTAGGCGAATTCCCGGGTAGGATCCTTAAACCTTAGTTAACCCTTGGCTACCTTCCTATACCTTTCCGCATCCCCCCTTTTAAATCCCTTCCTATGCTATTAAAGGGGAGTTGCCACCATGGGGATTACCCGCATGTAGCCTGTTACCTTAAAAAAATTGTTTTTAATTTTGCTTCTCCAACTGAAAGGTAACAATTCAATTCATGAGAATTACATTCTAATAGTGAACACTTGGAGAAATAAGTCTGGGAGGATCGAAGGCATCTATTTTTTGGCGAAATAAAATTCGTATAATCGAAGTTCTGTCTATTTGAATCTATTAGCTATACAAGAAAGGATCGGAAACAATATCTGTGTGTTCCTATTTCTATGGAAGAAGCAGAAATAAATGTTAAAAGTTTCCTTACGTAAAACGGAGTAAATCCTACCCGCAATATTGATTTTGGAGCAAGGAGGGGGGGGGGGGACAAACTTTAAAAATATACGTATATAACTAATAAATTTAGAATTAGTGTGTTGAAGACAAAGTACGTTTATATATATAAGGTGTATAAGCTTAAATCCACTTTTTACGTATAGATGTCGTTAGTGATCATATTAATCTACTATGGACACATTATTTTTATGAGTTTGTCATCTGTCAACAATAGTTACAGCACACAATCTGAAATTTCATACAACAACATACATTTTTCCTTTGGTAACCATATTTTTTGTCAAAAAAAGAGCATATGCGGGAGGCTCAGCCTTTCTGATACAGTTTGAAGAAATCGTCTGCCGAAATTCATAAAATGCTTGTGGAGGACTTCGGTGGCAGTGTTTTATCGGAAACAACTTGCAGAGATTGGTTTCGTTGGTTCAAAATACGAAATTTCTATCTGTGCGACAAAAATTGAGAAATCGGCCCAGAAAGATTGAGAACCATCAATTGCAGGTTCCTTTGGTCGAGGACGATACCCAGTCGCAAAAAACTGTTTGCCGAAAAATTGGGTGTTAATGAAATGTACCATTTCCATGCACCTACGTGACATGGGAAAGGTTCAAAGGATCCGCAAATGGGTGTCGTATGAATTGAACTATAGGCAGATGGACCGACGCCGAAACACATGCGAAATGTTCCTCGACAGACAAAAATAAAGTCGTTCCTGAATCGAACTGTGACTGGCGGTGAAAAGTGAATATATTTCCAGAACCCTTAACGCAAGAAATCGTGGGTTGATCCCGGCCAACCGTCAATATCGTCCGTAAGAACAAAAATCTTCGGACGGAAGTCGATGCTGTGCGTTTGATTGGGTCAGCTGGGTGTCAACTACTATGAACTGTTGAAACCTGGTGAAACTGCCAATTTCATGACAAGTTTAATTTCTTCCATGACACGCCAACAATGGCGTGAAACTACTTGGAGGCACTAAAATTGTATTTATTACTCCATGACGCTCATTTACCAGACCTGGCTCCTTCCGACTACCACCTGATTTCGTCGATGGACACATTCTCGCTGAGCAGCGCTTTGATTCTTTCTAAGACGTCCGAAAACGGTTTGATGAGTGGGAAATAGAATGAATTTTTTTGGCGTGGTATCATCAAGTTTCACGATAGATGGAATAATGTGCAGCTAGCGAGGGCGTAACTTTTTTATTTTGCTTTCTATGAAAAAAACATGTGTTTTTTGGGCTATAAAGAGATGCTTTAAGAATAAACGCCTGTTAAGAAGGAGGTTATATAGAGAGGTTTGCAGAAGTTATCTCCAAATACTACAGACGAATCTGTCTTATTATGAGGAGATTTCGAGAGTATATTTGAATAATTAGGTATATTTTTGGTAATATATGCAGGGAGCATATACATATGCAAGAAGTCTCCACCGACGCCTCTCGTCATCTGTATACCACCTTATATGCGACAGTTAATGGACAACTTGACTTCTGGACTCTGAATAAATTACAAGTAAGAAACAACTAGTAGGTCACGTTCACCCGAGTGAATGAAATGAATGGATTGATAATTATTTACGTAAGTGTGGACCACAGATTTTGAGTCCACTTTTCATTAAGGGTTTAAGAAATAAGAACATTGGCTCAAACAAATATTTATTATAATTGTTCTTGTTACGTAGTACTATTATCATATTTATTAATCTCTGAAAAAATACATTTGTTTCTGAAAATATTAGGAGCTTTAATCATTATAATTTTCTTCTACTTGACGTGGAATTTGTAACTAAAGATAATATGATAGTCTCTTGTCGACAAAAACGTGGCATAAAAGCACATAAATATTTATTCCTTACATACATATAATTTCTTAGTTTTCATTGCAGTTTATTTTTTCTGACAATGCAGCACCGGTGAAGAATGGCATTTCATCGAATCTGCACGTTAATTATTATTAGATTAAGACGCTTACAATGATATATGTTTTGTTTACTTAATGAGACGGATTGTGAGAATTTGCGTTCCTGAAAATAATTGTATAGAAGAAGAAATATTATTCGCAACATCTGTAACACTGTCGGTCTTAAGTTGTTTATAATTTCATTTGAATACGATGTTGTGGAGATCGCATCTTGTTCCTGAGGGAGACATTTCACCATGCGTCAACTCAAACCGGAAACAATAGTGTGTGTTGAAATGCAGGGTGTGCATCGATCCCCCGGCAACTGACCCGCGGAACTTTGCGCTTCCTATTATTCACGCTCCCCGAGTGCTTAGATAAGCGTTTGGCACGCGTCAGCTAAACCAGAGTACTGCCACGGCTGTTTAAGCGTATTGCGTTTACGCAGTGCACGCAAAGGCGTCCGAGAAACAACTTTTGTTTTTATGTCACCAAAAACTGCATCAGATTTTTGTAATTTTGCCTCTTTATAATACATTACATCAATCGTTCCGTAGATTTACACGTGAATGTCGAGTTGTCGGGTTTCAACCCGGGTTATATCTTGTGTGCATGTCAAAGTTTCGAAAGCTAACTCTACCAGTAACCAACTTTGACGAAGATATGAAGGCTAGTTCCCTTGTAGAGGCTAAAATTCACGTTAACAAGCTCATACATCTACTTGAAAATCTATCTTAACATAAGATGAAATTCGGCCTGAAACCTATTAACACTATATTGTAACGCGCGTATTTTAATTTAATTTAATGTTGTTTGCTGTAGTTTGGAGGATCCTTTTGTCAGGTCTCAGGTAACCACACGTGGCTAATTCAATACCTAAAGGATTAGAAGCCCTGAGATAGCGTACATCGTGGCACTGTAAACCTTCGGTTGGGCCCATTTTTTTTAGGTAACAGGCTATATGAGGGTAATCCACATGGTGGCAACTCCTCTTTAATAGCATAGGAAGGGATTTGAAAGGGGGGATGGAAGGGTATAGGAAGGTAGCCAAGGGTTTACTAGGGCCCCCGGGCTATATTTTAAGGATCCGACCCGGCATTCGCCTAAAGTAATGCAGGACAAACCCTAGAGATGAATTTGCAAATTATATGAAACATTATTTTACAAAGTTGACAATAATTAAGTCACTGTGTCATTGTGGTGGACAAAGCAGCGTCAGATCTAATAATAGCTACTTCGTTAGTACTGTAAAAATAGTTATTTAAATATATTATTCTTACTTAATCCTCCAACTCAACATTTTATTTGATCACTCGTCAATATTTCACATGTTTTCATTGTAATTTATTTACTATGGTTAACTCAATTGTGCTGTCATTGAAACATTTTATTTAGAAATATTTTTTTTAGGGCAACAGGCTACATGAGGGTAATCCACTTTGGGCAACTCCCCTTTAATAGCATAGGAAGGGATTTGATAGGGGGGATGCGGAAGGGTAAGGGAAGGTAGCCAAGGGTTAACTAGGGCCCCCGGGCTATATTTTAAGGATCCTACCTGGCATTCGCCTAAAGAAATGCAGGGAAAACCCTAGAAAAACCTGCATCAGGTAGGTCGGGCATTGGGTACTTGTCGCTCGCCCTTCCGAAAGCGGGAGAGGAGTTTGCTGTGGGGACGCAGCATTCCCTTCTCCGTGCCTCGACCAGTTTAGGAGGCAGCTGGCCGACTATTCCAATGGGAATAGCGGACAACTCTTACCGTATGCCCAAGGTCTGTGATCCCGGAACATACACCTCTCAGAATAGGCCGAGGTGCCTCGGCTTGTGGGAACCTTAGTTCAAAAACGGAGGGGAAAAGGCTTTTCCAAAGGTAGCCCCTTCGTATCTCTCATACAAGGTTCTGCCTGCGAGAGAGCATCCCTCGCAGTTACTGCCTGCGAGAGAATAGCCCTCGCAGACCTTCTCGGCCCATGGGAAAATCCATTGCGGCTAAGAACAAAAAAAAGCCCGGTGACTGCAGAAAAACGTCCAGCTCCGGGGACAAGGCGAGATTTTGGGACAGTGGGAACAACAGTTGGACAGACGTGGAAACGTTTGGAATAAGGACGTTGAGGAGAGTTGTTGGTCAGACGCTGAAAGAGTTGTACAGACGCTGAAAGAGTAGTTAGACAGACGTTGAAAAAATTGGTGCAACCAACAACGAGACGGTCCAGCCAGCTGTAGGATCGAATAAGGAAAAAACCGGGACCTCCAGCTACAGCGTGCAAAACAGGAACATGCAGTACGTATTTGGTGCGAGAAACTAATCTCTGATACGTAAACCCACAGGAGCCTGTGATTAGAGTTTTCCACGCTCAAACAATTAATAATTTAATAAAATTCATTTCAATTATTAACGTTCAATATTTATTTTGCTTTAATATAATAAAATATAAATAAAAAACCCAGCCCAATAAAATAATTCATCACAATATAGATCAAATTCACAGAGAAAATCTACATTCGCTAAACTTTACATGTGTTCGTCTTTTTTTTCAGACGCTTTCTGCCCTTGCCATATTCATCTAAATGACATTTGAGTTCGAAGTACGGGGCATGTTCAGAAAGTAAGTGTACTGTGACCATAAATGGCCGTGATTTTGAGTGGTAGAGGAAGATCACCTGACAGAACCAATATCGCAGGAATACAGCAGTACGTAAACTCACGTTGTAGTGTCCAGTTGTATGAATGATGGCGGTTAGAAATCCTGCCTAGGGCGAGCAGCGCGCTGTGATCCGCTTCCTACTTGAGGAAGAAATAACACCTACCGAATTTTTTTTAATCAAAACGGTTTACGGCGACGCTTTTATGAACTAAACGAGCATGTTTAAGTGGTGTAGGAAGTTTAGTGGAGGCAGAATAACTGTTCACAATTTCAGGCAAAAAATCATGGCTTCAGTTTTTTTGGACCGAAAATCATAAATTTGGTCGAATTTATGCATCTCAAGAAGACCATCAATCTACAAAGATATAGTGAGATCCTAGAAAAAGAAGAATGGAAAACAAAAGGAGGGGAATGCTGACGAGAGAAGTGTGCTTGTTGCACGACAACGCCCGTCCTCACACGGCCTTAGAAACCAAGGCGCTCTTGAACTCATTTGTTTTTTTTAAAAAAAAAAATTATTCCCCTTTCAGATGATCATTTTTTCACCTCCCTGAAGGCACACATGGTTGAAAATTCAAATTTCAACTCACGAGCAGGTGCAGAAAGAGGTTCTGAAGTGCGGGAAGGAGCTGGCGGAAGAATTCTTCGAGGAAGAAAAGACGCTTGTGCCACGGTTCACCACATAAACTGAACGAGATGGCTATTATTTGGATAAATAGTCATCATGTGTATCAACAATATACTGTTATTGTTTACAAATACAATATTCCTAAAAAGTATAAAAATCTAGTACACTTACTTTGTGAACATTCCTCGTATTACTTCGTCAAGTTTTTCAAGTTTTCAAAAATCCTAATCGAATAGATGCACCCTCGTTTAGTTTGGTTTTTAATTTTCTTTTAGTTTTTGGAGAAAATTTGAGGAACGGCATAAATCTATATTACTTTCCAATGCACATAATTGTAAATTTTAATATTGGGAAAAATTCTAAGTCATTGTCATTTTGCTTTATGGCTTGTAGAGTATGTCTGAGGTTAAGCCGTGGGTGGTTGTTGTTTCGGTACTAGATCGATGTATTGGCATTCGAGTTTCATATTACAGTGGATCCTCGGGTTATAAACTTTCGAGTTAGGAACAACTCTTGGAAACATATTTTTCCTCGGGATATGAACACAGCTTCGACATAGGAACTCAAGCGGCTGTGTTTTTAAATTCCACAACTACTTCCAGCCCTGTTTCTTCCTCCTCCTCTCGTAAACAAAGCATTTTTAAGACTTAATATGGCCAAAGAAAAAATCTTGGATCTCTCCCTTCTTTGATGAGCTCACCACTGAAGGACTTAATGATTTTCACAGTGAAGAAATAAAGGACCTTAAAGTGGAACATTTGTCACAAGATGAACAGGCTCGGAAAATTGTCTATTAGCACTTAGATTAAAGTAATACAAAGTAGTGGAGGGATATGTAAGAATTTATTAAAAAGCAACACCCTAACAAAGTTATGAAAAACAACTATTAACGTTTTAAATGATAATATCATGCTTAAATTAAATATAATTCTTCTTAGATCGGTTTTTGGTCCGGGAAGGGCCAGCTAAAAATATCGATCGGAAAGGGTAAAAATCTAACATGATTTTTAATACTTCATTCTTTCTGATACGTTTATTTGGAATAATGTATTTACAAACAGTATGTTTCGTGTTTCTGAGACTGGAACAGATTATTTGTGTGTAAATGTATTTTAATTGGAAAAAATATATTCCGTAGTTTTTAAATGCTAGTGTCGTACCCCACAGTGTTTGTACCTAGATTGTGACATTTGTACCGATATTGGTTGAAATTCTTCAATTCTTTTAAGATTGTATGCGTCAAATACACATAAATGTTAATAAAACTTGAAACGAATATATATATATATATATATATATATATATATATATATATATATACATCGAGGGATTGGTGTCTGTTGACTGGACCAACATTTCCCGCTCTTTTCCTGGATACGTTTAGGAGGTAGTTAGCCGACTTTTCCAATAATAATATGAAAATAGCGTGATTTATCTTCATAACAGCTGGTTTTGGCATATACAATTATATAATTTTACCACTGTTTAAATATAGTCACCTAGCCCTTGAATAATCTAAGGTTAAGATTCTCGTAACTTTAATGTTATATAGTTTTCAAATTAGTTACAACGTTAATTATTTTATTTTAATTTTGATAGTGGGCTAAGAGTAGATAGGATAGAAAGAGTTCGTACAAGTAATATAGAAATACTTTTATACATACTTGGTTTTATTTTGTATTCAGTAAAATCTTCATATTACAGAAATTGGCAAGAACCTTTTAATTAAATAATCTCTCTCTCTCTCTCTCTCTCTCTCTCTATATATATATATATATATATATATATATATATTGTAATGCTAATTAACTACCCGATGCAGGTTGTCCTAGGGTTTTCCCTGCATTTCTTTAGGCGAATGCCGGGTAGGATCCTTAAAATATAGCCTGGGGGCCCTAGTAACCCTTGGCTACCTTCCTCTACCCTTCCGAATCCCCCCTTTCAAATACCTTCCTATGCTATTAAAGGGGAGTTGCCCAATGTGGATCACCCTCATGTAGCCTGTTGCCCTAAAAAAAAAAAAAAAAAGGCCATTAATTGTATAAATTACAATGTTTTGTTTGGTGGCAACGATCTCAAAGTGACGGCGGACTCTTATTAATGTTAAATGTATTGTTGATTTATAATGTTTTGAGTGGCGGCGGGCTCTTTGTTACCGAGATTCGTGGGAACTGCGAGCGTGGGAACTGTAAGAGGAAGCACGGTAGGTGGAGCCACTCCAGAGAAGCGAATAGTTTGTTGGGTGCCAGATCTCGAGGGAGAAGGATGTCTTAAAGCAGATTCTGGTGAAGAAAAAGTTGATCAGCAGAGTTTAATAGGAGACGTCGACGTGCCGTTGGGCCGATGATAGGCAAAAATATAGCAAAAAATAGAGTTGAAGCCTGGTTTTGAACATAAATTAGAGTACAGTTCAGCGGCGACTGTATAGTCTGAAGAATTCTGCAGCAGATAAAATAACTCTTCCATTTTGTTGGTTGTGGTATATGGAACATTTAATAGTCTAAGGGTAAAATATCTCATGATCTATTCATTGTTATGAACACTGTAACACTGACCGGTTTCCCTGTTAACACATCTTGGGTGTCTGCGGGCGATAGTGACTGATTGGCTGGTGGCTACGGGTGAAACAGCGGTTGTCCATAGGCGAGGAGTCTGCAGTTCTGAAAGGATTGAAGTGTGTGTGTTTGTGAAAGTGAATGTGCAATTTTATGCACATAATGGCGCTTTACTGAAGTGTGTTCGCAAGTTTTGAAATCATTAAGTCTGGTTCCAAAAGGACAGTTGTAAGTACGAACTAAAATAATAAATGTTTGTAAACAGTACTTAAAGCTATAGTCAGATTTCGTTTCTTTTCATTTCATATTAAGTGCGTTTCAAATTGTTTAAATTTTAAATTTTTCAATAAAATTCTGTGTGTATTTTACTTATCAAGTCCAGATTTGTTTATTACAATATATACATCAGAAAACTTACATTTTTAGGTCGATGTATTCTAATCTCTTGTTTTATAACAGTTTTCGACTTTGCGTAACATGTTATACTTTCTAAATTTATTTTTTGATTATAGATTTTCAGTTTGGTGCATAGTGTTGTTTTTATTATAAAAATTATCTGAACTTTAATACAAACAATAAAAAAATTTGATTATAAACAGTCAAAAATAAATTTAATAAAAATATTAGAAAATTAATAAGACAACATTAATTTTTTTAAATAATGAATTTATTAGACCTTTAGTCCCTGGATTAGGACCTCTTCAGTTTATAAAAAATTCCATTAATAACATCTGAAAATTTATTAACCTATAATGGATATGCTTAAAATGTAATAAATAGTTGTGTTTTAATGATGTTTTGGTTTGAATAACTGTAAATTAATATCCTATTTTTCACTTTTTCTGTTTTTCGAATATAATTTACCATTATTAAATTTATAAAGATTTTATTAGATTTTTGTGATGGAAAATTTTGATAAACTGAAGAGGTCCTAATCAAAGAACTAAAAGACTAATAATTTTTTTAAAAAATTGTTTTCTTATTTATTTACTAATATTTTTATTAATTTTATTTCTCACAAAATGGTCATCAAATTTTGTTAGTGTTTACTTATGTAGTCTTTAAATTCTTTGTGTAGAATTGGGGGATCTATGCCAAATATATCATTTTTGGCCATCATTGCACTCTAAAGAATTTTTTTTTATTATTCTTGTGTCATGGTGGGGCTAATTATTTGTTCACTGGTCTATAAACAAACGTTGACAGATGCCGTTTATTGTAATATGTGTTAGCTTGTTTATATATATTCTGGTTATGCTTTGGCGGTTACTTAAGTGAAAACCGCAAATGAATTCAAGCCATATGTCAATACGAAGTGGAAATATGCAAATCCAACTAATTTTCTCATCCCATTACACCTTGACTTCATCCAACATCATGGTTGCGAGTAGATGAGCTTAATTCGTTTGAAAATTTGTATTATTTTCTAATATATAATGTTTTTAAAATATGTAACTATAGATATAATACTTTTATAAACAGAATAAAAAACATTTTTCTTAAATGAATATTTTCTGTAATAATTCCCCAAAATTACAATTAGTATTTGAAGATTATTATTATTTATTCAGTTAATTTCATGACCGATAATTGCACAAATATATTTAATAATTTTTATAAAAACTCAAAACAAAATTGCGTCGAAAGGCAAACAGTATTTTTAATTTCTACTTTACTATTATTAGATAAAACATTCTGTGCTTGTATGGATTTATTAACTTGTAAAATCTATAAATTCATCACTAAAGCAATGTGTATTGAAAATACAAAGTTTGTAACGAGTGTTTTGGTGTAACGCCTAAGGAAGAGTGTTAATAGAAGTATAATATTCAATATCTCTTGAGGGGAGTTTGTTGGGGCAGGACTTTAAAGTGTAATGATCTCTTAAGTAATAACGTCAGTGCCGCGACGTTAACGAGCACTATTAAAACGTTATACGACTTCCTTGAATTTTATTAACCTCTTGGAAAAACACAAGCTACGACAGTAATATGCTGTTAGTGTAGTTCCAGTAAGATAAATGAGTGCATTACACTCGACAAGTACAAAAATTGTTAAATTTAATTGTTTTTGAGATATAAAAAAATATACGTTTAAGTACATTATAAAATATTTAAGAGAAGTTGTCAAACAAATTTTATATGATAAATTATATAAATTCAGAGTTTTTATTAATCTAATTACAATATGATTACTAATAACTAAATCTGAACACGCATGTCGTGAATCCGGTAATAGTGAAATGGATTCAATCTATGTTTTTAGAATGTGTTACATATATTATATACTATATGTAATGGTTTCTAAAAATACTATATCATGTTTAAATATAATTCAATACAATTTTATGCAGATAATTAATTATAAACACTTATCACAGCATTTGAGGTTTTTAAGTTTTATAGAAAATTACGGGATGATTAAGTAATCTGGTGTTCTGATTTGCAACGTTTTAAATATTTATTTTTTAATGATTATTTCCTGATTTCATGTACAATATTTATTTGTAAGAAAATAATTTTCCTTCATCTACCGTTAACGTCTCGTTCAAAATTCGAACAGTGCAAACGAATGTAATGTGTCATTGAAAATTTTCTCGTACAATTAAATCTTCTACATAATTTTTCTTACAGTTTTATTATTACAGAAAATAAAGTAATGAAACATCTCATTCTTTAAATTTTTATGCAGATTTTATGTGTTTAATATTTCCACTACAACGGAAAACAAATCATTTCCCGTTGAACTTTGAATGGATTTTCAGGAAACGCACACTTTTCTTCGTTACATCCTTTAAAATTATGTCTATTTGAACGTTTTAGTCCATGAATTAATTTTTTTTTTAATTTTAAATAATAATTTACTCGTTCCAATTATGCTAAATTTGAGATGTGACAAAGCGACAGTTACGCATTTCGGTGACTCGTTAAACCTATCCTGCCTGTCTGATGCAGGTTTTCTAGGGTTTTTCCTGCTTCACTTTTAGGAGAATGCCGAGTAGGATCCTTAAACCTAGTTAACCCTTGGCTACCTTCCTCTACCCTTACGCATTCCCCTTTTCAAATCCCTTCATATACTATTAAAGGAGAGTTGTCAACATGTGGATAACCCTCATGTAGCCTGTCATTCTAAAAAAACTATTCAGTTAAATTAACACATGTCTTATACACTTAAATAATAAAGAAAATGAATAAATCTATATACCACACACCTGAGAGAAATTTTCTTCACTCGGGCCCAGAGAGTGGTTTTACGTAGTTTACGCTAACAGAATTTCGGTAGGTTCACGTTACAGTGCAAACGTTGTTTAAATCCTGTGGTAACCGGTTATAAGGGGCCCCACTACAGATAACGTGGGCTGATCTGGACCTTTTGATTCGTTCCACGCCTTCTGGAAGTGGTTCGTCACTTGAGAGGAGGTTTTCCCCACTAACACGGGAACCACTTGTCTTACTACAACCGTGACTACAGTCCGTCATGGAACTGTGAAGGCTCCTGTGTACTCTATCTCAGTCTTAGTATATTTAAATTCATAAAGCTTTCTGTTTTTGTTCATGTCTCTGGAAGGTACTTCGATACCAAGAACCCCACGTTATCGACTTTCCTATTTTCCTATCCAAGAAGTCTTCCACTCGTCACTGAAGAAGTGACGGCGCTGTATTTTCCTCCAACCTGATCCTCCTCAGCCTATTCATTTCTGTACCTTAGCTAGAATTAAAATTCCTTTACATCCTTCAAATTTCAATCTTTTAATTTTAGCAGGTACGGTATATTACACGTAACAGCACTACTCCAATTTTATTTACCTTGCAAACGTCCACACAGACACTACAGCAGTATCACAAACGTTATGCTTTAATAATTTTTGTAACCTAACTTCACTGTACTTTTATTTATATGAATGCTTGAGAAAAGGAATAAAGTGAAAATTTATTTATAATCTTTCAGTACAAAAGTTTGTTTCAGACACGTTGCTGATCAACTTTAACTCCGTCAGTGGCTGTTACACTAACAGAATTCACTGAAATGAAAAATCAATAATGTACAAACCGTTGTTTTGATTTATTACTATTGTAAACTTAATAATTAGCAACTTCCCTTACATATATACCAAATACTTTTAACGAATAATTAGCTGGTATTTAAATAAAAACAAAACACTCTTCTGCTTTCAGTTGTCGTCCAAGTTCACTGAGCTGAAATTTTTAATAATAATAGCTTAACTAAACTTCCAGCCCGACAACTTTGTGTCTTTTCGGTGACGAAATAACAGTGATATCACCTAGATTTTCTTAGGCTTGATTTGAATTGATAGAAAGAGTATTTCGAGCATTAATTTATATCATTTATAAACTTAGTCCTCTATGCTCTTCCGCACTCACAAGAAAATCTGACTTACGTATTTACGTAATTTTGTGGATGTATTCAATCAGGGTTTTTGTAATAACAAATTTAATTACAATATATTTATTAACAGAAAAAACGGAATTATTCCTGAATTATAAATCATTTTATTTGAGCACCAGTAGATTTGTTCTACTTTATACTATTACATGTGTTTAGTTCTGTTTAATGTAATTACAAAATGAAATTATTTCTGCTCAAGGTATTGTAGACAGGAGTATTTATTGAAAATGATAAACACAGAGCCATTAACTTTGTTGTGCATGTAGTGATTATTGAAATTATTTTACACAGATTTTTATAGTTCAGTCGTCTTACGGTTTTTTGAAAAGGTCTTATTTACACACACGTAAGAGTGTTCGGTCTCCTAACGGTATAATGTTGAAACCACCACGTCTAGGGTCCAGCGCTGCTTGGTTCCACTCACTTCAAGATTCTGCGTCACTCCACGTCGACACTCGTACACCAATAACACAGGAAAATTACTTGTAATGCAGTACAATAGAAAACTGCTCGTATTCGACCAATACGAATAATATCAGTGTAGTTTAATAACGGTACCGTCAGCAATGTCAGACGTCACCGATCGCAAATGGTTTCTTGAGTGCCATATTTGCCATATATTATGTAAGAGTTTATCACCACGTCTGAACACTGCGCCTTGCATAAAACATAGTCACATGGGAAAAAAATTATTGATTCGCTAGCTTTCAGTGCAATATTTAGAGTTATGGCCTTAGAAACGAGCATTAATAACATTCAGTGATTCAATTTTTGTTTTGATTACCTCTACTTCAGGTTTTGTTTTGCTATTATTAAAACCTTAAATTAAAAAACTCTTTATCCTTCTATTTCGAAGCAGAAGTTTAATTGGGGCGTTCTGATAAATCGATAGTAACAAAATTGGAAGGAAATTGGGAATGAGTGGAGAAAAGCTGTCATTCGAAATGTCAGCTTATAATTTCCGTTCACAATCTAATCTACTTGGACTATTTAATGTTCGTTTTAGTACTCAGTTGTTTTTACGACGATTGTTGTACCATTGAATTAAACTACAGGATGAAACTGCGTAATCAGACATTTGAAATACTTATGATAAAATCATAATATTAGTGCACGTTAAAAATATTCAGTATACTTTTCTACAGCGATGTGCGTTTTGAATATACATATTTTTTATTTAATAGGAATCGATTACTTTCTTCTATTGATGTTAACAATTTGTGCTTTACGTTACAAAGAAAACATTACAGACTGTGAATTAATAGTATGAATACTGTTACAAAATTTCATTTAAGAAAACCTTATTGAAAAGTTATAACAATTATGTAACTAGAATGATTTTTAAAAAGAGAAATTATGATAAACAGTTATTCCAGATCTAAGAAACTAAATAGAATTAGTTTGCATTAAAATGCCTTTAGATTTGAAAGAGGAAAACGGAATTCTTAAAATAGCGTGAATCAGATCATTCAAGTCTTAGTCTTAGTCTTAGTTTATATTTCACGTATAAAATATAGTTGATATGTAGAAGTTTGTTCAGAAAGTGGGAAGAAAAATCGTTAATAAGTCTAAGAAAACGAAAGTAAATATTCAGTACTACAGCATTTGAGCGGCTAACAATAGAAATTTGACCTACGTCAATTAGTACAATTTCCAGTTGTACAGCCACTAAGACTGCAGACATTTTTATCTGCAAACCCTGAGTTACTTTGACGGTTATGTGAAATATTTATAAACATAATATTAATTAATTATGATTATTGTATGAAGAACACAGCACAATGATGGAAAATAATTCTCTACGTTACATATACACGTTGTGCATCTTTAAGTACTGAATAATCGGTAATATGTTAATGTTTTAATTATGAATTATTATTATTCATTTTTGTACAATTATTTATTCAATTAATTGATAGTTAATACTTCGCTAAAATTGAAGAGAATTATTATTAAAGCGAATATAACTGCTTATTATTTATTACAAACTAAATATATTAATAAATGTTTCATTTTTAATAAATATTTAAAAATTGATAAGTTTCACAATTCGTATAACATTAATGTTAGTAAATACTATTCTATACGGCGTAAATTAATAAGCATTCAATTTCAAACTTCCTATTGACTGTCACGCAGCTACAATCAACTCCACAATTGTTAAAAAGAACTAATGACAATACCTTCCCGCATCCCCCCTTTCACTTCCTTTCCTATGGTATAAGAGGGGAGTTGCCACTATGTGTATTACACTATGCATAGCCTGTTTACACCTTCTTCATATCTAGCAAGATTTGAATGATATCTATAATAATGTTTGTGTGAATTTGGTGCAAGTAAGTTTGTGGTCCTTAAACAGATGGTGGTACTCTCCATAATGCCGTCTACTCCTATTTATGGGGTGAACGCCATACTTCCTCTTTCCTTTTTGTAAAATGCGTTTCCAAAAATAATTATTGTTTTCCCTCGACAGGAGAATCTTATCTACCTCACGCGACGATAGTTCCCGCTTAGCAGGTGTGTATCGTACCCGACTCCGCTCATCGGTTCCCTCTCAACCTCTCAAACGCTCATCGCTCGCCGCTTCTATCGCTCCCCAGTCCTTAGCTGTAATGAACATTTCTGTAAACGCGCGTTATATAGAGGCGGAAGTCACTGTTTGGGTAGCTGCTGAGCATGAACGTTGGTCTCAGACCCTCTTGGGGACAAAGGAAGGCGTTACAAAGAACCTGTAAACGACAGAAAGGCCAAAATAATCGTGTACCAGTAGCATATATTTAGCTGACAGGCATGCAAAATTGGAAACATCGAGAGTTTAAATCGGGCAGTCAGTAACTAGCCACGACATAGAGCGGTTGGTGACCAGACTCACTTAAGTACAGCAAATTTTAGAGGGTTCACCGCCATCTTATGATGTGCTCGCACGAAACAGCGACGTCTCTAACCACAACGAGAGCAAATTCGCCGGCAGGGTATTGTCAATATTGATTAAAATTTGAAGTATCGTAATACCGGGTTCCTCTGTTTCATCAGTTTACTATATTTATTCAGTTTATTTATGTCGAAGAATTTCAATTGCCGTTTTGCGGTTCACCACACAAGAACCCGGAGTGAGAGAGTCGATGTTTTATTATTTGATTATTACCATTTTTTATATGAATTCAATTTTTAATGTGGTTTTTACTCATTAAATCATTGTATATAGTTAATTAAATCTTTTTATTTATAAAACCCCGCCCAATCATTCACCCCATATGATTAAATATTACATAGCACAGTGAACGACTGTAATCGGTTCCAGGAATTCCGTCGTTAAACAAATGTCAGCACTTAAGGATTATATCCCATCAGTTTTAATTTAGAAAAATGATTTTATTGACTCATAACAACTACGGCAAATTACAAAATAAAAGCGCAACAGACAAGACAAAAGATTTTATTAGGAGTTCATAAACAAAACATTTTCTTAAAATAAGATTAAGTAAAATCTGCTCTTTTTTTACTTAACTGTATTTAGTTTGTCATGTGACGATATTAGTTAACAATATACTGTAACTTAAACCAAAATGCAGCTGTAAAAATACAAATGCTAGTTGATCTTTCTATCGTTTGTGTAGGAATTATGAGACGCATCGACCCATCTGCGCGATATAACACAAAAAAATAAATCATTGAATATTTATTATTATCAACATAAACCGTATTTATGACTATAATTTTTAAAAGCAGAGAATATTGCAACTGAAGAAATAATAAACGGGGAAAGTAAACTAGGTATAACAAATTTCCGTTTACACACTTAAACCGTGCAGCTGTTCTTCTTCTTCCTGCACATAACTAAGTGAATTAGGGAAAATCCTGGTTTTGGGAACGAATAGAATTTTACGGAATCAAGTGTCGTTTATCAAAAGCTTCTTACAGGCCGTACATCACCGACTGAGTACGTCGCTATCTGAGGCGCCGTTGGCCAAGGCAACACTGACAGTCGTGAGTACGAAATTAAGTGAGCGTGATAATTTACCACGTTGCTAAATGTGGGACTGACAAAGCGAGCCTGGACCCTGCGCTAATTAAATTCACTATTGACAACGCCTGCGAAAGCTCCAAAGCACAACACCGCATGTATTTACAACTCGCTTAATTTTCTGCCCACGGCCATCGACATGCAATTTGTAATATTTATTTGAATCTTTTTTCTTCAGATATGACTGTGTGATTTTGATTTAAAAATATTTTTGTTCAACACTTATTGTACTTTGTTTTATTTAAAGTTGCATCATCCAGTCATTAGAGACTATAGATTGGTTTTCGTCAGATTTAAAATGAGAGGTTTGTCTTTTGTTTCTTAAAAAATATCATGTCTGATTGATATTGGTCGTAGAATTTTTAATCACCGTTCCGATCTTGATGAGAGTTCGTACATTCATAATGTATGTTTGATGGTAATGCTTATGTTGCATTGTGAGCAGAGGGGGTAATCTTGGGGTGAACTGTACGGACCCAGGAGCTAACAATTTGGTCGCTTCTATTTAGAGGAATGATTTACGAGGTGTAGAAGTTATCTGATTGTGGATAGTGCATTTTCTTCATTTCGTTCATTTTGGATTTTCAGTGATTGCAAAGTCTGCATGTGTCGAGATGTTGCGAAACGGTATTTATTTGGTTTGCAGTTGGGTTGGTTGGGTTTATGTTTAGCATTCTTAGCTTCTAATTCTACGATGATGTTTCCAAAGATGTCTTGGGGCGAAGGAATCTCCGTAATTATTTCTGTTCTTCCAGCTTCGGTTATTTTGTGGAATGTCTGGTTTTGCATTTGAATTTCGTTTAAGGCTTCGGTTTCGTATAATTCATGGACGGTGAGGAGTGAAACTGTAATAAGTAAATATTTTATTGACGTGGAAGAATAAATGTGTTTTTGGGACATAAAGATAGAGCGCAGTTCTGCCGTGAAAATTGATGTTGAATGCTTTACTGACATGGAAGTGTAGGTCTCTTTGGTGAATGTAAAATAGAATCTAAAGTACCTATCAAATTTATGGAGTCGTCCTTGTAAATGGTATTATATTATGGGTAGTTTGCACACAGCTGGTTGAGTTTGATTTCCCATTCTTCGGCAGTTAGCACGCTTTTGGTAAACTTGTTCAAGTTTTTGCAAGATTGGGGTAAATTTCCGAGGAAGGATAAATATAATATAATATTATAACATCGGTTTGCTTCCATTTGGGGTAATGCTAAATTTAAATTTTAGTTCATAGTTCGGATCTTTTCGTATAGGGAGGGGTACTTGGACTGGGTTCCATTATGGGTAGGATGGAGTTGTAGTATATTGTTTTGGATGATATGATTCTGCGAAGTTAGAAATTTTATGACAATTTTTTTTTTCGACAGGGAGTCTCTTCTGTTTTTATTCTTTAACTTCGGTTAGAAGGTTCCAAGTCGGTTATGTCCGGAAACTACATGAGGCTATGCGAAGGACGACATTGTGGATCGCATCTAATTTGTTTAGCATCTATTTGCTTGCTGATTGATAGAGGACGCATGAATGATCCATTTTAGATCTTATTAGGTCTTTGTATGTGGTAAGCAGTAATTTCATATTTTCCCGTCAAAGCTAGGAATTTCGGTATGTTGATATTTTTTTTTGCATTCTAGGATAATGCGGCTAACATGCTTGCTGAAGATTAATTTTGGTTCGAAGATAGTGACAAATATTTTAATGGTGTTGACACTAGGCACTGGTTGGTCATCTAGTTGCAGCCACTTTTTGTGATCACTCGTAGAGGTGATTAAAAGTTCGTTGAATGTAGTTTTGTTTTCTTTGCATGGTACTACAATGTCGTCATCTAATTTTCGGACTACCACCGCGTAATCACCATCGCCGATTACTAGTAACAATATCTTGTGTTCAATACTGGGCCCAAAAGGACGCCATTTTATATTATGTTTGAGTTTCAGAGGTGTCTGTTGATTCTTGTTTTAAAACCGCGATTATCGGTGAAATTTCTTATGAATTTGGATTATATTGCGGTGTGTTCACATATGAAACAACGTTTTCTTTTATAACAAAACGGATCAAAACCATTTCAAAGGCTTTTTGGTAGTCGATACAGATCGCTATAATGTGTTGTTTGATTCTAAATTATTCTCTATTAAGATTATCAAAATTCAAGGAGGCGGTTAATAGTCGAATGACGCTTTATAAAGCTAAACCGGTTGTTTTTGAATATATTATTTGTTCCAATGAACCACTTCAGTCTATTATTTAAGATTTGCTACAGGAATGTTATGATTAAGGAAGACGGTGTATAATTCAAGGGCGGAATTTATTCTTTCCAGGATTACTATTGCCTCTTACCATATTTTGCGGAAGCAATTTGTATTCCAATTCTTTTAGAATGTTTGCGTCATTGTTTGCAGGCCGATCGTGGTAGATTTTTGATGAGGAGGTCGGGGATTCAATCTGAGTCTGCAGCAGAGTTTTTTGACTTTTGAAGGTTTTCTATTAGCTCGGGGAGGAATACTGGTTCTTTCAGATTTTTATTTGGGCATTGGCGGCGAATCCACCTCTAGTTTATATGTAATGCTGAAGCTGCTTGAGGCGAAGTTGGATACAAAGGTTTTGGCTAGGGCGTAAGTTATTTCCTGGTCTGCGGTAATGGAATTCATTGGAGTTGTTCTCCGTTTATCCTTTTTTTCAAAGAGTTTAGATAATTTAGCATCATTTTTGCGTTTTACCAAAACCACTATATATATCTATATATATAAATAGATATATTGTAATACCCAGTTAAGAAGGACATGAATTTTGTTCTTATTTCATCCGATTTGTTTACCAACTCAGACTGGGGATTCTTGAGTGGTTTGTGCAAAAAAAATTATAATAATAAAATGATGGATAAGTGACTTTTAGAGAAGGGGAGGACTATAATTAGGCGTTTAGCGGCTCTTAGGGCTAATGGTTGTGACCGACATCTGGACGACGGAACCCTAACTGCATGATGACAGAAGTTTTATGGACATTCAATTATATTAAAATGAGATATTTATTTTAATTGTATTGAGTGGCTCTCGGAGCGTGAGAAAGGCAACAGCTGGTGTTGTTTGGCGAACATGGAAACTCAAAAACTGTGAAAACAAGGAAATATTCTGGACAGGGGAGAGCAGATAAAAGGACAGTTGTTGTACTGGAGACCTCAGAGACGAGTTGGGCACTCATGAGTTGGGAGAGAGCGTTGGTGGAGGTCCGCAGGGCCAAGTTAAGGGGGCCGAAACAATTTTATATAGTCAGTCAGTTAGAGGGGTCAGGAGAGAGCGTTGACGCAGGGCCAAGATAAAGTGGCCAACACAATTTTATAAGTCAGTGAGTTTGCATTCAGGAGAGAGAGTTGGTGGAGGTCAATTTAGGTGGCGGAGAGGAATCTTCAGTCAGCAGTCATCAGCAGTCGGTAGGACTTTCGTCGTGGGAATCTGTCTGTCAGCAGGGTTGGTTGTTTGGAGGAAGTCGCTGTGAGAGTAATATCATCGAGAAGCGGTGGTTCTGAAAGCAAAGTGTGAGCGCAACCTAGTGCTCTTTAAGCCCGTATGAAGTGAGTGTGTGCATGTATGCGAGAGATCCAAACTGCATGGCCCAGAGAGATTGTAAGTTTATTTTTTATGTATTCATTACGTAAATTGTTAAATAAGGGTAATGAGTCAGATTTCGTTTCATTTCGTTTTTCATTTATTTTATTGTTTAATTGTAAATTTTGTTTTCCGTTTCCTTATCAACCCAGTAAATACCCTAGGGTACAGAGTCTGATTTGTTCAAATGTATTCTAGATTAATAAAATTGTTTTGTTGATAAAATTTAATAACGTGTTTAATATAATTTCCTATAATAATAATTATCGAAGAGAGGGGTATTACAATATATATATATATATATATATATATATATATATGTGTGTGTGTGTGTGTGTGTGTGTGTGTGTTGTAATTAAGTGAATTCGAGTGAATATTTAGTATTTAATATTTAAATTAGTGTTTAATGTATAAGTGCGAAGAGAGTTAATTTCGGAGCCGTGTTCCGTAATTATAAACAATTATTTACATCTTAACTCCTTAGAACAGTTTTGGTTAATTAGTTTACTACTAAACAGTTGCGATTGTAATTAGAAAACGTCAATACGTGTTAAATTTATCAGTTATAATTGAATTCAGTACTTTAATTATGACTCATTGTAGACGCTTGGAAATTTATCACCACTGCAATAATATGTAAAAATAGGACAGAGTTTCTTAATAATGTAATAAAAATTTTCGAAGAAGTTTACTAATAATGGAAAGCGATAATGGAAGGTACTTGAATATGAATTCTGATAGTCGACCGCTGACATAAACTTCTGAAACATGCGCTGATAAACTGTAAAAGGTGGTCGAAAAAAGGCAGCAGTGAGCAGTCGGTTCCGCGTTTTCGTAGAAGCACCTTCAAGTCACTTTGATCTTCGGAAGTTTGGACTTGTGAACAGTCTGGGAGTGTTTCTCTTCGGAGCGCCTTCACATCACTTTGGCCGCCGATATTTTGGACTTAGAAAATTCCAAGCTTTTCTGGACTAGCATAATTGTTGTATCCTCAAATTTCATTTCAATTTGTGTGTATATTTTGTGGTAATATTTTAAAGTGTAACGTTTCTGTAATTTGAACTGAACAATTTTTATGTATATTTTATATTGCATTTCTATACTTTACCGAGGCCTGATATAACGCCCTGGGATAAAATTTAGAGAGTCTCATTTAAATAAATAGTCGTGGAAAATTTACGTAAGATTTATAAATAAAATTCATTTGTCCGTCTTGAATAAAATCTTTAAATATTATATTAATCAAATCTCCGTTTCATCACTTCAAACCATTCACTAAATGCTACTGCTATCAAATTAAATAATTTAATAACTTATTTAATTTGATTTGAATTGTTCAAAGTAAAGAGTTCTTTAAATAATCGTAAACTGTAAAGTATAGTTTAATTTAAACTTCTTTAAATATTTCAAAATTCAATATTTCATTACGTTTTTTCTCAAAGTAAAGTAAATAAAAATCATCATATTGTTTATTACAATAATTGGACGTCAAAACGTGGGACTTATTTTAAAATTTTCAAGTTGTTTATTACAAAATGTAATGTATATTATCATGTAATTTCTGAATAATTGGTTGTTCTTTTACTATTTTCTTCTTCATATTACCTTTAAACTTCATAATTATGCTGTTATCATTATTATTAATCATTTCTTCAAAGTCTCTGATGGATGATATTTAAACTATACAATATTTACAGACGGTAGGTTTTAGCAATTGTGACAAAACACTGTTAAAATAACTATTGGTATGATTTAGGGTTATCAATGTGCGATAAAATGCAAAATTTATTGCAAATTGCAAAAGTACAAAATTGCGAAATGAAGACGATTCAACCATATAATTGATTAATTTGATTTTATTGGTGATCTTGACAGTCGTTTTCTTCAGTATAACGGAAGGAGAAACATGAGGCCCGAGTGTTTTCAAGCGCTAAAAAAATATCGGGAACATTTAATGCATTTTCAACATTTTTCTCTTAAAATGAATGTGGTAGATGATGTAATGTATATATGTAAATATTTACCTGTGTTGAAGTATGAATTCCTAACACTTCATTTCCTCAGCGAATTTAAAAGTCAGATGTCACATGAAAAAATTAGTGATTTAATAACCAAAGTAGATGGTTGAAAATAACCTTTACAAAATAAATGGGGAGATGAACTTTTTTTCATGCTAGAAGAGTTTCTAAGACGTGTTAGGGTATTTAGAAATTTAAATGGGTGTCAGGAATGTTTTATTTTAATATACAGAAAATTTTTTAATCAGAAGATATCAGGAATGGTGAAAACTAAAATTGGAAATATTTACAGAGAAATTACAAAAACTTTTTAAATACGAGAAAGAAAATGATACGAACAAGTGTTTTTTATCATCTATTACAGAACTCTAATCCAGCATCAATACTGAAAAAGTGTTAGCTTCCAAGAAATATTTTGGTATTTTATTAATCTGAACAGGAACAATTTTGTATACGGTCATGACTATATTCATAATCACTTATCTTAAAGAGAGTCAGGAATGAAAAAGTAAGAAAATTCACGAATTTTATTTCAAATGCAAATTAAATATCTACATGTTGCTCAAGCTACAGTAAAGAATATCTGGTTGTCACCAACTGTGTGAAACTGTAAGATTTTTTAGTCTATAATTTAATTTCTACTGACAGAAGAAATGAGTTAAAGAAAAGCAACATTGAAATAAATTCCCAGTTAAATTTTCAGTAATTGTTTAACTTTGTTTTATTACAAAAATAAAATTGTATATGACCTATTAAAATATTTAGTGTTAATTTTAATTAGTGTACACAAATTAAAACCAAGCATGTTAAATTCATATCAATAGTTATAGATACCTGAAGATGTATTTAAGTTACATAATAATACGATGTTAAAATTTACTGATGAATTATTTGTTAAAGTATAGAAATGTACAATAAATTAAATTTCACATTATAATACATTAAGGTGAATATAAAATTTCTTGTCTAAACATTTATATTTAGCTAATTTACGTCACTTTAATCAGAAAATCTCTATAAAATAGAAATTGTATTTGTACTTCAGAGTTCTCCACTAAAATGCCACAAAATGCTAGATATGAACACGAAACATGAAAAATGCTTAAATTAATTTAAAAAATATATTCAAGTGCTATAAACTAATATCTCTAACAATATTATATCTACAAACAGAAAGTATACATAAACCTTTTTTGGAATCTCTTTAAAAATGGTCCCTATACACTCAAACAATATATAATGACTACAACAAACAAACTGACTTTAGTGAAATGTGAAAATAATAGAATAGAACGAAATTTTATCTCTTATATCCGATAAAAATTAGATTACCTTTGGAACTCGATGTTTCTGATAGTCGCACGAAAAGTCAACTTTCTCAGTTTGTTCAAGAGAGTTATTAATATACAGGGCAGATAAAAAAGGTAGCCAAATTCTAAAACATATACTTTTGTTTAATTTCATTTATAGATAGCTGTATAATCACAATATAATTTGGGACTAAGCATTTGGTGAGCAGATATTTATCTCTATTACGTACGGGTGGTTTGAGGACAATTTTTATTTAAGGGCACTATAGAAAACCGTATTACATTGCATGTAAATTCTTATATCAGCTGGTTTAGTGAATAATCATATAATTCAGAAAGATTAAACAACCACGAAGCATAAGAACAAATAAAAACGCTAGTTGAGAAATGGAGAGGGTTCTCTAATCACCAAAGAAAAGCGTAAGGTTTGAATGAATTAACCATTAACAGATCCAGTTTTAGGAGAATGGTTTGGTTAGATGTTACTTGATTTGAGACCTCATGATTTGCATGCTCGCACCCAGTATTGTGGGCGTGAGCTGATGAATATTTATGAGGACGAACATTGACTTGACAATTGGTAGTGGTCTGATTAATGTTATTTTCTCTGAGCTGTCTCGTAAATAAAGAAAACATGCATTTTATTGTCCGGGAGAAATCACTGCACCAAGCGTGAAAATAAATTCACTCATAGAATTGACCGTGCGGCCGTTAATTTCAATTTTATGGTAGATAACCGTGTTAACACAATAACTATAATCTGGAAGGAGTAATAAGAGAAATTTATAGACTCTTTCAAGAAGATCTCCAAACATTTTGTACACATAAAAAACTGGATTTTGACGAGCAAATGTTTCAGCAGGAAGTAGCCTTCACAAACATAGGGCAAGGACCACTTAAATTCATCTCCGTCGAAATCTTTAACCAGCTTACGGTTCACAGATGATATCTACGTAGCCAATAGGCTAGATTTTCAGCAAGACCTAAACAACGAATTCCCTTTAAGTTCCCTTGGAACTACTCCGCCATCAACATCACCATCCTTTATGTTCGGGTACACTTTAGTTCTGGCTTAATCACCATATCAGTCTGCATCAAAGATATCAACACATTACGATATCTATAGTTGTCACCATCTCCACAACAAACGCCTCCTCCAGCTCAGTCTAGTTCTTCTCTGCCTGGAATAGTATGGGCATATATACAAACGAAATCTTCAATGCTTTAATAAATAAAAATACCCTAAAGACGTATTCATTGTCCAACTACCAAATTGTACCTTCGACAAAGATAAAAAACGCAATATACGAAGGTGAATCAAATATAAACGAGACTTTTGGACCTGCGCGCGCAATAGTGATGGAAGAACGTTCCTCTGTTATTGGCTGTTAGGTTGGTTTGTCAGAAGTGGGGGAAGCACGTGACTCATCATCATAGACTCGCTCAGTGTCCATCGTTACGATGTCCGAGCAGGAGGTACCTCCCTCTATTGCGCAACGTATTGTTATCAAGTTTTTAGCTGCAGAAGGTGTAAAACCGGCCGAAATCTTGAGAAGATTGACTGCACAGTTCGGGGAAGAGAAGCTGTCGCGAGCTAGAGTGTTTGCTTGGCATAAACAGTTCGTGGAGGGCCGTGAACGTGTTGAAAATGAGAGCCATGACCGCAGACCCCGCACCAGCATTACAGCAGGCAACTTCGACAGTGTTCGTCAACTTGTTGAAGGTGATAGGCGTCTAACAACTTCGGATATTGCAATTGAGGTTGGAATAAGTTATGGGAGCACTTACTCTACACTCTCACAGGAGCTAGGGTATCGCAAGGTGTGTGCCAGGTGGGTTCCTCGCCTTCTCACAGTTGACCAGAAACTGAATCGTTTTCAAGTGTGTGAGCGTCTTCTTGCACGATTTCGGGAAGAAGGAGACCCATTTCTTTCTCACATTGTCACCTGTGATGAAACGTGGGTGCATCACTACACACCTGAGTCGAAACAAGCGAGTATGGAGTGGAGGAAGAAAGGAGAAACCGGACCAGTGAAAGCCAAGTCACGATTATCGGCTGGCAAGGTTTTGCTACCGTTTTTTTTTTGACCAGCGTGGCCTACTGCACCTTGATTTTTTGCATGAGCGCAGAACAATTAATGCGGAATACTACTGCCAAATTTTGACTGAGGTCAGACTTGCATATCGCCGCAAAAGACGAGACCTTCCGATGAGAAAAGTGATTCTCCTCCATGACAATGCTCGTCCCCATACAGCAGTCCTGATCGTACAAAAATTGGAGCAACTGGGTTGGGAGACACTGGAACACCCTCCATACAGTCCAGATCTGTCTCCCTGCGACTTCCATGTCTTTGGTCCTCTCAAGGAAGCTTTGGGAGGGCAAAAATTCCACAGCGATAATGAGGTTGAAGCATATGTGCGCAATTGACTACAAACACGACCTGACTCTTTTTACGTGGAAGGAATTAAAAAATTACCTATACGCTGGGAAAAATGTGTTTATAAATCAGGAGATTATGTAGAAAAATAAACTATGATTGTTTGTGCGTTTAAAATCAAAATAAATATTTAAAAAAATAAGTCTTGTTTATATTTGATTCACCCTCGTACTTCTCATCACCACCACCTACTTACCTGGACTACAAAAACTCACCTCCATTCTGTGTCTGGTCTACAGTAGGATGAAATTCAACCAAGATATAAGAAAAATTCTTCCCACAATTCTTCACAACTGCCCAAGGATTGCATTCGCCATATCAACCTGCGTAACATTCTTGTACATCCTTACAAGCCTTATCTTCATACTTCCCCACTTAAGCTAGGTTGACAAACTTGTGGTAGAAATATCATGACTACCCTATTCTTCAAAATCCTTCAGAAATATCCAACTACAAAATTGGTTTTTGAAGACGAGGATATTTAGTCGTGACTTTAACTGTTGACTACAAAAAGTACCTGGACTCAGTTATGTTTGGTGATCGAAAAGATTACACTCTTAATTGAAAAATGAAGCAGGCGTCAAAAACAAGTGATATCACCATTAATTTTAGTGCTCAACGAAAGCCATAACCGCATTCGAGTCTGCTTCCTTAATTTTCCATCACCTAATCCACCACCACATTCTTTATATTTGTGGTTTTTTTAGTCTTTACTTTTCACCTTCCACAGTTTAGGTAAATGACGATAAACTCTTGACAAAATTAATTTTCTTCATCACTTCTTGAAGTCGTATTGAGAATAAGATAGAGGACGAAATGTCAATACAACGCGACATGAACTGAGTCAAAACCTGTCAATTAATGTCATACACGTTCAAACCGCTTGTAAAACGCAGAAGTGTTCCGCAACATATTTCTGACCGGCCTATTGTTTCAAACTGTTTGTGCAACAACTCAATGTAAACCGTAGACCATCAAACTGCTTACGCAAACAGAGTTGTTGCGCAAATGGTTTGACCATGTGTGGCCCGGCAGTACACTGTGCGGTCGGCCGGAGCGATGTGCAGTCCTGTTCTGCTTGAAAATTTGACGTGTTCATTAGTACTAAGTCTGTCGACAAATACTATCAATTTAAATTTTTTCGCTGGCCACATATAATTTATGATTATACACCGAATAAAATTTAAACCAACCTTATATTATTCAAGATAGGTTAAGTATTTTATTTATTCTCACGGTTGAATCTAACATGGAGCTAATCGTGTAAATCTCAAGCCATTTTTATTCGCAAAGATAAAGTGTCATTCAACAAGGGCTGAAACACAGGTGTTACATTCGCTCATATCCATGCATAAAATCTAGAAAGACTTAAGTTGGTCTTATATTCTCGAATAATCAATCTGGAAGCCTCTTTCCGTGAATAAATCTTCATTTCAGCATCAAATACGTTTTATTTTACACCGAAGTCGTTTATGTCACAATTTTTACAAACATATAGTGTTATTTAATATCTATTTCGTTTAACCGACTTACTTACTTTCCTATAGAGTGGTAATTGCAATATATTTCTAAGGCTTTTGATAAGTTCCGTCAGTTTACAAACCGTAATGACATTGTATTTTAGGGCCTGCTCATATCTTTCTTCCTGGACACTGTATTGGAAAATGTTTCAAATAATCTAATTACGTAGATTGCATTACACTCGCTTATATTTTAGTACTTCACGAAGAAATAAAATTAATGTGTTAACTGCATTTAGTCAACACGTTTGGAGTTATTAGAATAATATTGTAAGGAAAGATTGTCGCTGCGGTATTTATTTAATTTATTGTTGTTTAGGAGTCTGCAATTATAATTACATCTAATTTTTAATTATTGACTGATATTAGTAATGGAAACTTTATGTATTTGTCTACTATCATTCTTTGGAGCAGTTTACATTGCTTGTATCAGAACTCGGTTGGTAAAATAAGGTGATTCCGAGAATCATATTTATTCGGAATAGAACTAAACAAATCTGCATGACTGTTTGTGGAAAAATTGTGACCTAAATTGCGGCATTTTGATAGAGTGACACGCTACGTGAGGGTAGTGCACGTGGTGGCAGCTCCCCTTTAATAGCATTGAAAGGGGTGATTCGGAAGGGAAAGCAAGGGTTAAGTAGGATACCCCGAAATTCTACTAAAATTGATGGAGGATAAACCCTAGATAATCTGCATCAGGCAGCTCGGTCTCTTGATACTCGTCCCTCGCCCTTCTGTTGACTGAAGTGGGGTTTCCTCGGGGGACGCAGCATTATCTTCTCCATGCCCCGACCAGTGTAGGAGGCAACTGGCTCGCTGCCTTGGATCGGAACATGATTGCTCCGATCTATCTTGGAAAGCAATCTGGAGGACAAATCGCAGTTCGATGTGCTGATTATAAACAACTGCAGTCCAGTCAATAGGGAGGTGTAAAATTTCAGTAAATCATTGTCAGTCATAATTCCTTATGTGAATGTTTCCAGATGTCAAATTGATTTATATAATTAATCTGAGTTCTAAGGAACGCTAAAATCGACGAGAGAAAGTCTCATGGTGTCCAACATTCTCATTTTAGACACAGTTGGCAGTTATTGATCTTGTTATTTAGATAAATTAAGTTTCTTTATTGTTTCGGTGTATAATACACATCCTAGATAAATTTTTCTTCACTTGGGTCCCGATGTGTGGGTTTCGAATGTAGACGCTACGCTAACAAAATTTCAGTCGGGTCGAGTGTCAGTGCAAACGTATTAGAAACCCTCTGGTAACCTCTGGACACTACAGATCACGTGGGCTGATCTGGAGCTTTATATTCGTTCCCCCTTCTGCAAGTGGTTCATCACTTTCTCTAAAACGGCGAACTCATTTTTAGAGGCATTATTACTACAGCCGACATGGAACTGTGAACGCTCCTGGGAATGCTCAGGCTTTCTTTGTCTATAATAAACTTTATCTTTGACTTCATAGGGCTTTTTGTTTTGGTTCATATCTCTGGAAGATTCTGAATTACCGAAAAACCCTACGTTATCGACTTTCCTATTTACCTATCCCAGAAGTCTTCCTCTCGACACTTAAGAAGAAGAGAGGTCACTGAATTTTCCTCCTCAGCCTATTCAGGTCTGTATCCTAGTTAGAATAAAAATTAATTTACATCCATATTATTTTGATCTCTTCGTTTTAGCTGATACGTTATATCACAATCTAATTGTCGGTAAAAAAATTGTTTGATATGAATTTGTAACTTTTTATAAAGGTACTGGCGCTCTAATTAATTATAATTTTTTTCAGTGTATTCAGTAACAGTGTAATTAAAACTGGTGTTAATTATTAAATTATTACTCGTCCAATTGTTTACTATACATTTTATGACTATCTCTGAGAAGTTAGAATATTTGTAATTAAATCTGTGAAATTTGGTGTGCTAATTAATAACCGCTAATGAAAACAAATTTCGATTGTACGAAAACGCAGACAGCAGTTCACCAAACAAAGTATATTACATATACATTTTTTAATATTAAACGAATCAGAAGAATTGTAAACAAGTAACATTAGGGAAATATTTCTATACGAAACGAAAAAATAAAATGAGAAGTAAATGTAGCATTAAATCGATTTGATGATGAATAATAAATTTATAGATAAACTTACTACGATAGTTAACTATTTATAATTTTTTGGTCTGAGATTGTGTCCACCATGACAATGAAATGAAACAAAAACTAGCATCCTTCTGCTGATTCCAATTAGGAATTTAAATGTACATATTTCCCTTTCAGGTAGAATGTGTGGTTCACAGCTGATAATCGTAATGAATAAACATGTTTCTAGCAAGTTTAACTTTCTGTGGTTGCGCACCGCATTCAGTGTGAACCTCTGGTTAATTGGTTTACGCTGCAAACCTCTAGTTCGCTCCCGCCCGCTGTCTTCACCAGACATGACACACCACTAAATGGATTACACTATAATACACGAGGCTCTATTGTGGCCGCGATACTGCGTGCTCGAATATTCATGAAGCAGTGACCAACGGACGAGTTTGCTGAATCAACATTTTCCTAGGCGTTGTTGTCCGTATCTGACTTTCACTATGTTTTATCTTAAGCCTAAAATAAATCATTTTCATCTTCTAAATAATTAAATACTTCCACACCAACAGTGTAATTATGAAGTGTTTCCGAAAAATTGGCAAATTTTTTGTAGTTAATTTAGAATTTTACCTCCAATCATCTCGGTCCGAATCCCACTACGCTTGTATAAAAAGTTCTCGGTTCTCACTCGGGTGCCAAAAGCGATTAAACCGCGACGTTTCGACGACCGCAAGCCCTGTCGCCATCTTTTAGGCGAAGTGCAGGGACCATCACATCCCGATATCATATCGTGTTAACACAAAATGTGATGGTCCCGGCACTTCGCCTAAAAGATGACGACAGGGCTTGCGGTCGTCGAAACGTCGCGGTTTAATCGCTGTCGGCTCCCGAGTGAGAACCGAGAACTTTTTATACAACAATTACACCGGAAAAATCTTCGATCTTTGAACAATCTACGCTTTATTGCCCACGGAAGAAATTAAATTTCAATTTCTAAGCAAGGATTTTTCCTGAAAAACTATAAATGAACGTATGTGTATAGTAAGTTCTATAAGTAATCATTCATTTAGCCACAATGACTGACAAACGAAAGAAACGAGATGGTGCTGTGAATTTGTTTATTCCCCTAATATCGCCTGCAAAGGATCATCGAATCAACACAATTTTCTTTGCCCAAAACATTTCTGTACATCGCTTACTTCTCGTGGGTCTGTGGAGGAGCTCTACCTTTTTCGCTTGTACCTCCTTCAACTGTTGAAAAACGGAAACCTTTTAGTGCCGACTTGATTTGGGGAATAGTAATAAATCGCACGGTAATAAATCAGGGGAGTTGGGAGGAAGTACAAGGACTGTGCTGTTTTTACTGCATTCATCCACAAATCAGGGTGCTTCTTTCTCACACGTTGAGTTGGGTACCCGTTCTGCCACAACGATGCGTTATCGAAGGAAACGATGAGTACCGCCTTGAATTTTGGATTCTTACGCGCTCATTTTGTTCTTGGGTAAGATGGTGCTTCCAAATTCATAGACTAGCACTTAGTTTCGGGATCGTATGCAAATCTCTACGTCGCCTCGATTTTAATAACACTCTCCAACAATTCCTTGTTCGAGAAACCAGATCTATTTTCGTATTCGCCGTTAAAGTAGATCACCCATTAATAAAGTTGTACCTGCGTAAGAATAAAGTTCGTACACAGTAACCTTACATCACAACTCGAAAAATAGTTTCTAAATCTCGTTACTTTTTCCTGACACCGTACTGTTATAATTTTAAATAAGTTTCTATAAGTTTCGGAGTAGGATAGATGCGAAGGGACTACCTTTGGGGATGTCTTTTCCTCTCCGTTTATGAACTAAGGTTCCCACAAGCCGAGGCACCTCGGGCTGTTCTGAGAGGTGTATGTTCCAAGGGTCACAGACCTTGGAGTTGTTCGCTGTTCCGATTGGAACAGTCGGCCAGCTGCCTCCTAAATTGGTCGAGACACGGAGAAGGGAATGCTGCGTCCCCACAGCAAACTCTTCTCCCGCTATCGGAAGGGCGTGGGACAAGGACCAAATGACCGACCTACCTGATGCAGGTTTTTTAGGGTTTTCCTTGCATTACTCTTTTAGACGAATGCCGGGTATGATCCTTAAACTATAGCCCGGGGGCCCTAGTTAACCCTGGGCTACTTTTCTCTACCCTTCCGCATCCCCCCTTTCAAATCCCTTCCTATGCTATTAAAGGGGAGTTACCACTATGTGGATTACCCTCATGTAGCCTGGTACCCTAAAAAATATATAAAAAATCTATAAGTTTGTATGTATTCATATTCGAGACATGTTCAGAAAGTAATTAGACTGTGACCATTAAGGGCTGTGATATTTTGTGTTTTGATGGTTGGCTACGCTGAGGGTGAAAAACTTCGTATTCTACAGTACTATTTAATAGATATTTTTTCCGGGTATTGCAAAATCTGGATGTTTTATCAATGTGTCTTGTACCCACCTACAACCGCTCATGACAGATCGAGCACCGCAGAAACACGTAAACTGATGTTGTAGTGTCCCGTTGCGTGAAAGATATTGATAAAATTATCCCGGCTAGTGCGAGCCTCGTGCTGTGGTCTGCTTCTTACTCGTGGAAGGAATAACAACTGCCGAAATTATTTCATGAATCATAACTGTTTACAGCTAAGGTGTTATGAACAGAACGAGTGTGCTTAGGCAGAACTAATGTTCATGACGTACAGAGGAGTGAAGACTTCTGAGTTAGTGCAAAAAATCGATGAAACTGTTCGTGAAGACCAGCGATTGACAGTGGATGTAATGTCTCCAGATTTCTCTTATACGAGACACTAACGGAAACGAGAGGAGTGTGTTTGATGCCCAACGCCCGTCCTCACACGGCCTTTATGCTACTTTCACACTGTCAGTTTTCCCCTGGATTCCCCCGTCCGGGGCAAAAACGGACGGCGACATTCTTTTAGTCGACTGAAGAAGCTTATGGCCTCTTTCACACTGTCCAGCGACGGGAAAAAACGGACGGGGACCAGTGTCAGTCACTGCGTGCATCCGGGGAAACAATAATGTTTCTCTGATAACAATGACGTTCTTGTGTTGGGACGAAGCATATTTTTTATTTTCCGCTCATAAACATAGCGTATATTTGTATTTATCTTAATTTTATGGCCGACATCTCGGTTGGTTGTATATAATTCCTTAGTGAGTTTTTTGGCGCTGAAGAGGATCCTTAAATTTTTCATGTAATTCGTCAAGTTAGGCAATGGGCATTCGTAAATAGTTGAATAATAAATTTTCATCTTTCCCCAAATCCTGAAGTTATGTATGAAATAATCCCTCCTTTCGTTGATAGGAAGTCATTTTCGTCGTCTGTTTCGGCGATAATTCAACAATTTGTGATTTTTCTTCAGTAATATAAAATTTATATTACAAGACAGATAAATGATAAATTGTTCAGTTTAGTAATTAATCAGTAGTAAAATTTAAATGAGAAAGTAATTATTCATATTCAAAATTGAAAATTAATGGAAAAATCTTTTAAAGAATATTAAAAATATAATTTTATTTATAAAAAATTATGTGTAGTTTCTGAAATTTTTTTGCTTAAATAATTCAAACCAAAAATCAATCCTCCAGTTAAACAGTGATAAATTAACACATATTTATTTTAACCAAGTTAGATAGAGTTTCCAATTTTAAATACTTTGGAGTTATATCGAATCAAAATTTGAAAATGAAATGATTATATAGATTCAGTAGGTATAAAAGATTGGAGAATATTAAGATTTTTATATAGAGCAGGAAAATTTTTAACCAAAGAATCTAAAACTGTAATTTATAATTGTATTTTACTTCCAATTTATAATTAGTGTTGTTTTGTGTTGAATGGTGTATCTAAAAAATGCATTGACAGACTTAAAAAGATGCAAAGTAGGGCGTTAAGAATTATTTTAGTGTAACAGTAATTGTTAAGAGAAAAGAATTGGGTGAGTTTCAGTGATTGTGTATAAATGTATAAATAATTTCTTTCTGTCCTATTTCAATAATTATTTAGCATATAAGTATTATAGGAACCAGTACAATGTTAGAATTAAGGAACAATTTGATGCAACTAGATTTAAAGCATCACAGTATATTACTTAAAGGAAGTAAATAATTTAACTAGTTGCCAATACAAATTAGACAATGTGAATCTATTAATAAATATAACAATTGTTTATTTTAACACATAAGTTTACGAAATTTTAATTTGTGAAAAAGTAACTGAGTAACATTCTTTTTTCAAAATAAATTCCTTATTATTGTTGATGTTGGTTCTTCTTGACATCATGTGTGATATTATATATTTTTTAATTTCAGCCGATGATGACTAATGTTTATTGAAGAAATCTACTTTTTAAATAAAGATGAAGTGTTAATGTAACACTATCTCGATGGCTGATTTTTTAAAATTATTTAACATCTAGAAGTCCATAGATATACGTATGTTGTGAATTTTTCTTTGGAACAATGCACATGGCAAATTTCAGAAACGTCCTCAAAATTGTAAATTAAAGATTTTGAAAATGAAGTATCTTTTTTCATTTCAATTTTATGACTTATTAATACATTTGGGTTAATTACTAAATGCTAACGTAGATTTCAACGTCTGTTAAAAATAATAATACGACCTTCACACAGACAAACTTTAAATACGAGTCTGGCGCATTTAAATTTTTTTAGAAATTGTTACTCTATTTAAAGTTTGTGTGTATGAAAGTCATACTTAGTATTATTATTGTTAATTTCTAAAATGAGCATAATTTTGTATTTTTTTTAGGGTAACAAGGTAATCCACATGGTGGCAACTCCCCTTTAATAGCAAAGAAAGGGATTTCAAAGGGGGATGCGAACGGTTAGAGGAAAGTAGCCAAGGGTTAACTAAGGGCTATGTTTTAAGGATTCTACCCGACAATTCGCCTAAAAGTGATGCAGGGAAAATCCTAGAAAAACCTGCATCAGGTAGGTCGGAAATTTGGTACTTGGCCCACGCCCTTCAGATGGCGGGAGAGGGGTTAGCTGTGGCCTTCAGATTATCATATTTTCACCTCCCTGAAGGCACATATGGGTTGAATTAAATTTTTAACTAACGAGCAGGTCTAGAAAGAGGTTCAGAAATGGGAGAATTTTTGAGGAGGCCATAAAGAAGCTTGCGCCACGGATCATCAAATGCATTGAACTGGATGGCTATTATATGAAAAATAGTCAAGGAGTGTATCAACAATAGACTGTAATTTTTGTCAAATACACGTTTTGGAAAATAATATAAAAATATAACACGCTTAATTTAATATTACAACAATATTAGCGAAATGAAGTTATGATGTTATGTATTCTAACGCGGTAGTCACCTCCATGACACTATCATTAGGAAAAGTTGTTGGAGATTAAATATGTACAGACAATAACGTGAAAATTAATCAACTTTCAATAATTATATATTTTTCACATTCTATGCACTGAACTAGATAGTGTCGACCTCCCATGGTGATGAAGAGATGATGCGCCAAGCCCGCTCCAGCTTCCTTTGTGTTCAGAAAGCGAGGTTTCGTCCCCTGCGCCACGTCGCACCGATTGGATCTTGTTGAAAACCCTTACACCATCTGATCGATAGTCTGATTTGGTGATGTCATCCTATTTAGCGAAGTTCTTCAAGGATTATCGCTCAGAGAACATTATTTCCTTAATACTCCCTTTCTTCATTCCATTTCTGAAGTACCTCTATTCATTTAATATTAAATGGCCAGGATTTCTACTTCGTCAATTAAATGTTTGTACTCTAATGTTATTGGAATTTTTTATTAATTCGGAGAATTTTCTGAAATTTATTGCATCATAATATCCCTTACCAAACGAAATATCGTTTGAACTATTAGACAAACGAAGGGATCACCACTTTATTTACCTTACCTATAATAACTTTTCATTATATTTGCTCAATTTAATTTTTAAACTACTTTTGAGATTAAGTGTAAAATATACATATCTTCCAGCAAATGAAACCATATCTTCAAGGAGAGCTATTTGAAAAGTATGGTAGTGGTTGAAACCTTTATTTGAGCTGACCTAAAATATGTTGCATGTGTATTTTTTCAGATTACATTTAAATACTATAATTGTATTTTATTTTACTGAATTAACAATGATAATTGTTAAAAACTCTATTGAAAAATATATTATACTGGTTTGAATGTTGGAGAAGGTTTTTCTAATTATCAACAATTAAAATTAATATAACAGCCTAATTACATTCAAATAGAAAAAAAATCCTGTTATCTCAGTCCAGCCGCTATTTTAAATCATTCGCAAACTAAATACTTAAATGTGTTTATTTAATTAAATTGCTGTACGAGCTTTAGGCTATGCTCATCAATCTTCTTCTAATATCCTAATATAAAATTAGAATATATTTTATATATACATATATAAAGTAATGAAAAGGGTATTTATAATTATTAAAATTTTAAATTAATTAATTGTAAAATTTATTAATAATGCAATCATTAATGGCTAGGCATTGTTTGGCGACACTTAAAACCAGCGGTTAATAATAATAGGGTAACGCCTAAATTCTTACGTTTTAGTGGACGATTTTTCGATGCCGTAATTTAATAGGAATTATGTGCTTGGTGAATTTGTCAGAATCTCGTAACCCGCTTGGTACGAGCACGTACGGAGAAATTACTGCAATGGACTTTTGAGCGAGCTAGGCCACTCTTCGCGATGGCTGCCAGTAAACCGCCATATTATTCTGTGAGTTTTTTAAATAATTCATTTGTTTGTGTAAATCAGGAAGTTATCGAGTTTTAAAACATATCTCAAAATTTTACGTTGGAAACTGGAGGATCTGACAACGATGCGAGACGATTTAATGGAGCCGTCTACGCAATAATTCGCACGGGGAGAATTATTATATACTTAGAAACCAAAGTGGAGGTCATCGCGGTGACCTACTTGGGAACTGAGGGGTGGACACAGTTCCATGTCGCAGTTTTCAGGGACAGCAAATTTCACATCGAACCCAGACCGTAAAAGAGCATCAATTTCCGATCCAAGTTCGCGCTAAGTTACCGTTGGGAAGCTGAGGTGGAACATTCATAATTTTGAGGACAATTTAGCAAACTGTAAGTTAGAAAATTCACAATACAAATTTTTCTGTTACGTATCTTCATAAATCTCGATTATAAGCAGTATTATTAATGTTAAAAATTGACGTCTATGTATATATATATTGCGATTATGAACAATATGGCCAAAAACAGACCTCACAAGAATAAAAACAGGTACGTTTCTTCCACAGATTTATGGACCGTCAAGTACACGAACAAGAAACCGGAACGACATCACACCGAAGTTTTCCGGTCTGTTTTCCTGTCCATCACATTACCTCAGACGGAATGCAGAACTGAGACTTGTTCAAACCATACCTATAAATCCTAACTAATTAGAAGGCAATTGTATGTAATAAATTAGGACTGTATAACATGTTAAATTATGACATTTTTTAATTATTAACACGCCCTATTACATAGCGCCTATCGATAATCTGACCTTGAATGGTGTGAGATGAGTAATTATTTGTACAGAAATTATAATAACACTCTAAACATTTTATTTATTGTACCCTATAAAAAATTACAATTATTTTTATGTTCCATAATTATTTCATATTAAAATTTACTGAAAGTTCCTTTAATATAAATATATTTCAGTTCATTCATCAAAAAGAAAGAACAACTGAAAAAAGTTCTTTTTCTAATTTGCTCTTTTATCTATTTTATTTTATCTTTTAACTGTTTAATGTTGTTTGTGAGTTTAATTGACTCATTTTTGTGTACCTGTCAGTCATTTCGCTGTTTGTGTTTCTTGTATTAAAATTGAACATATGGTGGGGAGTATTTTACTGTTTTTTTTGTCACGCATAGCATAGCGATTATATTTGCTGTAAGTCTAAAAATTTTAAATTCTCTTGATATCTCATTGGATAATGTTCTTGGCGAAACTTGACGCAGAAGTTTAACATTTTTTAATATTGTAAAGTTCTCTGCTTCTGGTAAATTATCACAGAAAAGATACCATATATTAATATGGAGTAAAATAATTTCGTAATGTTCAGATCTAACAGTATAGATAGTCGTTTATCAGAGTTTTAATGTGCATTTACGAATTTAATTTTTAGTGCAACTATTCTTATAATTTTGAACTTCTCAAATGTAATAGTTAATTTGATCCGTATGGTACAAATTCTAGTGTCATATTTTTATTATGAATTTTATAAACGTGCTTTCTTACAAGTAACTGATAAGCAAATAATTGAAAAAATAATTGGTGAGATTCAGCATTTGCCAGTTCTTTTCGGACACTGTGATTCTGCTTAATTAAATCGTGTCACTTGCAAACAGTATACTCTGTAAAAATGGAGTCTCATTTTCGGTAAATCCCACATATGAGTTATAAACAGTAAAGCAACCACAATAGAATATTATTTATTTGTAGCCCATCATAACGGAACGTTTTACTGTGAAATGAACCTTTCAATGTTACGTTCTCTCTTGTCACGAGAATTGAAGGATTCACTAACCCATTAGTGATAAACGCAGTAAAATAATATAAACTATTACAGAGAATTCCCAATTTTTGTTTAGTGAATATGAAATCAAGTAAGAGAAAAATATTTTCCCGTTCGGCATTCATTCTTGAAACTGAATAATGAGTAATCAGTTTGCGAGCACTATTCCGGTGTAAATTATGAATAAAACACTCTGGTTTCCAACCGGGTATTTTCAATGGCGGGTTCTGAAATCTGTAACAGGTATTTGTTGACTTTAATATAAGTATATATATATATATATATATATATATATATATGATGATGGCAGAGCACGTTTCGTAATAATAAATAACCTGTTCGGCAACGCGAGAACTAACTAGTGAGTTAGTTAGCCCTTTTGGTCAAAAGTTTTACAATCTTGATGCAAACCACTAAAGAGAATACTGAGAAACGATAATCTAATAAACACAAAAGACTTAATTTTGAATTATTATACTACGTATTAGTCCTGTACAGTGGCCAATGACAATTTTGCTGACGAGACTTTAAACCATCCTATAAAAAAATAGACTGTTTGTGTGTGTGTGTGTGTTAGCGTGCATGTATGTTACGCATTCAAATCTATATCCGTGGACCAAATTTTGTACACGTGTACCTATCGAACCGGTAACAAACAGTGTGGGGGTAATACCAGATTATGTCCCCAAGGGCGGGAGTGGATGGGGATGTAAATTTACAAACATGCTTAAAAGGTGGATATTTGCGTCTAATAAATATTTTATTGTGTCAATGAGTTTGATAGTGTTTCTCCCAATGTTCTTTGTGTATAATTTCAACCCCTTTTTGTATTGGAGGGGAGCACAATTAGGGTCGAGGGTGAAGTGGCATTACATAAAAATAACGCGAAAACATACCGAGTTTTGAGTCGAATCCGAGGTTATGGATGTCGCCGAGATTAATTATGCCATTCAACATTCTAGATAATTTACTTCAACTGCTAGGAGTGGGGGTGGAAGGGGAAAACAAAATTCTGTGTACAATCTTAAACACGTGGAGCAATTTCGACCAAATTTTGTGAACTATTTTTGTATTTCTAAAGGTACCGGGAGTATTTTTGACGCATTTAGATTAGCTAGAATATTTTTGTGTTTCTTAAGATACCGTAATTATTTTTCACACTCTTAATAAGGATGTTGGGAGTATTTCTGACTCTGTTAACAAACCGGGACTATTTTTTTTACTCTCGATGGTACCGGGAGTGTTTGTGACACTCTTAAGGCAACGACAAATTTTGATTCTCTTAGAACACCCAGAGTGTAATTAACTTGCTTAAGATAGTGTGTGCATTTTGACTATATTAGGGTACCGTGTACATTTATTTTTATCTCTCAACGTTCCGGGGTATATTCACTCCCTAAATATACTATGAGTAATTTTTTCATATATTTTATCGGGAGTACTTATGGTTCTCTAAAGGCACGTCACAGGTGGCCCGGTTGGACACTCAGTTAGTTTTTAATAAAAATCAAAATAATAAATAATCAAGATGAAATACCGACCTACTTTTGCAAATTAAAACAAATTTTTGTGGGAGAGATTGGAGACTTTGGAGGAGTATGGAGCTATTGTCACGATAGCTTTTACTATAGGATCATCACATATTCTTACTGATAAACGCAGCCTTCTCGGTGGTGAATAGGTGGCCGCTAGCCGAGAGCCCCGAGGAGCTAAGCTTTGTATAATAGATGCAGGGCACAATCCCAAGCCTCCATTGTTATCACTACTGCAACTCTTGTTCTTCATCATCAAACTTTAACCTCACCCAGGTCACTGGATGAATTATAGCAGGGCTCGATAAGCAACTTACAGCCCTCACAGAACGCCAGACTAAAATCATACCAGCGGCAAGGATCTGCCGGGAATGCTCATATTAACCGCATGAAATATAAATAGGAAGCAAAACCAACAGAGCATAACTCTGAAATCTATTTCAAATGAATGTTTCGGTTTTAACGTTCCCCAAACAAGGTACCACACCACATTAATTTTTCTAAAAAGAATAGTCTGTTTCCTATAACTTTTTATACAAACGGAAAAGGAAATGGACTGACACACAAACACACACACACACACACACACACACATATATAATTAAAAGGTGGTCTTAATTAAAAGAATTAAATAACAAAATTATTAAGATTTAAAAATTTATTCTTTAAAAGTACCAATTGCAATCCCTACTTTATACGCCGAATTTCATCAAGTTAATAAAAAAAATATTTTATTTCAATTTTGCAATTCGTGGCGTTCTAGGAAATATACAACTTCATATTTTACAATCAAATACGTCGAAATTATCTTTATCTCAGGATCATTACTGGTTTTGATAGTAAGAACAATCTAATTTAACAAACTAACATTAACAATTCAAACTCATTGAAGCTAACTTAATACAATATGAAAATAAACGAAATGAAAGAAACTAAATGAAAAGAAAAACGAACGAAATCTGACTTCTACCTTTAATCCTCGTTTACATATTTTAAATAATTGTTTTGTACTCACGAATGTCTTTCTGGTACCAGATCTGATTGTTGGAGCTTGAGGACAGCACTCGCTAAAAAGGCCATTATTCACTGATTCTACACATTAAATACACTCGGTCGATGTTCTCGTTCTCTGCCACCTGGAACTTTGGATCAGCCAACCCTCAGTCAGCCCTCGGACATAGGTCTCCTTGATGCTTCTATGCGAAATTTAGTTCAGTCTGTGTGAAGCAAAACCTTTTTCTTCCAACTTTGCGATTATTATTTGAGTCTCTCCGTCAAAACTGTTTACTCGCGTTTTATGTAAACTAATAGATCTCGCAGTTGGACTTTTTGGACCGCGCTATTCATACTTTAAGATCAGCATCCACATTTTACGCTTTTTAGTTCCCGTGTGTACTGATCTGTTTCGCTTTTCGCCGCAGACTGACTTCTTACTCGCGCGCATTTCCCGACAACATTAGCCTACAAAGAGCCGTAATTGTTACTTATAATTTCGTGCCGCTAACAATCCAATTATATCAAAAAAATTAATGGCCTCTTTAATTGGTTAGTAATGTTCATTGTGATGACGTGATTGGAGGAAAGTAGTTTCTTCACACGTTTCCAGGGGTGAATGCCCAATCGGAGCGTCTAAGGGACCAAAAAGGGTGCCCTGTCACGTGATTTAAAAGAGCCAATCGTGAGATATCAGAACCTTAAGTCGAAGAGAAATACTTCTGGAGAGACACTTGATGTCTAGCGTGTCTGGATTGGAAAGAAGCCTTGATGGGTGAACGCTGCTGGTCCGGAGAGTACACGTCATCCAGTTTTCGCTGCTTCAGGAACTGGTAAGCGCAGAAGTCATTGGGTGTCGCGACGCGAGCTTTGCAACCGAGCTTTGCTTCCTGACTTGCCGCTGTTTATTTAAAAGCATTAATATAGGGAGTGAACCACCGAATATGCCTGATGTGTAATTCTTTTTTGTATATACAAAATTTTTATTTATAATAATAGAATATATAATAATAATAGAATATTATATTTCTATTGATAGTTTCCTATATCCCGCTTACAAATAAATATACATGTTCCAATGGTACAGGATATTTCCAGAAAAAGCCATGAAGCATCACGTTGTTATACGTAACCATCCTAATCCGTTACTAAACCAACTTTAAGAACCAGTGATAAAAAAAACTTAAAAAATTGTGACCTAGGAACTAATTTAAGTTATAGTATTTCATTTTTATATAAATTCCTACTAGCGTTAACATTGGATACTTCCGTCAACATTTCTCTTGATGCTTGTAAATCAATAAGCCACCAGCACTTTAGCTCCTAGGATTATGTGCTATTCTGTTTGCTAAATAAATTGTTTAAAAAGTTGAAGAAATTGGCCCGATCCACCTAACATCTACCATGACCACAACACCACGTGGTCGGCACTAGAGTATGTTGATATGTTTAAAATGAGGAAACGAACAAATTAAGAACACAAAATTGGGAACAGGAAGCAAACTGAATGAGTTGTTTGCGTGCTTTCTGAATTCAGAACACAGTTTTGCGTTGAGGGAACAGTAACACGCGAAAAAATCCGTTAGACGTATGTAATAGAAATGGTCTGTATTCGAAGGGTATTTTTGCGTACCTTCATATCGGAAATAAATGTGTACTACCTGAATAATTGATTAGCATTGATATTATATGAGAATCATAGGCAGTATTCGTTAAACTAAGTACATAAAATTTGTATTTGCTCAAAAATTATCGGACGCGAGCAAAATGTACCTGTGTACATATAAATACTTAATTAAATTAGCCCGGAGAAGTATTTAAATCGATATTAATCTCTTGGTAAACATTTCATTTAACAAACATCAATAGCGTCACTGTTTGGAACATTTACCCCATTTACCTTCCCCTCCCCGAACTAACACTTCAGCATCTAACTTCAAATAAAACCAGGAGTTGACTGTCGGTACTTTAATCCTACTACATCAAATAAGACTGTCAACAAATCGCGTCAAATTAAAGCAGCGAAAAATATTAGCTAACTTAATGAAGTCTAAAAATACTCCTGGTACACTGAAGGAGTAATGAAATAAAACCTTTAGCTAAATAGATACCAAAAATCTAGCTGCTACCCTAAGTAAATCAGAAACACACGCGGCAAATTACATTGGTAAAAAGTACTGCGGGTAACTTTATGGTAGCCACATTCACCTCCACGTCGAGAAACATAAAATTTCCCTAACCACCACGATTAAACCGAGAATTAAACTCGAAGACTCCTTCAATTCCGGAGTTGACACCAATATTGGTCTTTTTTGTATTATAATTTATGTAAGCGAGTTCCACTACAACCCGTACGGGCGCTTTACTTCCTTGTATTTTAAGGTTGATATTAAACACATAAAACTCTTGGAATAAAAATAAGAAATTCAGCGTCCCCGTCAACTTTTTATTCGACGCTAATAATGGCCGTTTACGTATGTTTTATTAAATTTCACCTCATTCACACCCACCCCTAAAGATGATAGTTGTGTCTTAATTCCTTAGTGTTTCTTCCTGGGTAGTAAGTAACATGTGTATAAAGTTTGGTAGAAATTTCTCTAAGATTGTACGCGTAAATTTTTTTCTCCACCTTCCACCACCCCTCCTAAGGGCTCAACAACAGTATGGTAAATGCCAGAATTAAACACAATGACTTCCATAGTCCCAGATTAAACTCCAGTCTCAGTTCTTTACACCGTTAAATAACGGCCTTTCACCCTACTCCCACACATAGGGACAGAACTACAACTTAACTGGTATTCTGATCTCAAAATTTGAACTCATTGACTTCAATAACCCTGAATTTTACACTAATCTTGGTAGTTTCGCGTTATTTTTATGTAACGCCCCTGCACCCTCTTCCTTATTGGTGCTGACTTCCCATGCTGTAAAGGGGTTGAAATTATACACTGAAAACATCTGGAGAGAAATGTTTACCTCTTGGAGTTTCCTAACACTTCGAAAGGCCGACAGAAAGCTTCGTGGGCGTGCGCACATCAACTCATGAAAGTTTCATCACATAGGAAGAATGGTTTAGGAAAACAGGTGACACACACAGGCAGACATCCATTTTTTTAAATACAGATTAAAACAACCGAAAACTTAGCCCCGCCTCCTCCCTCAACAGCGTTATAATCGATATGGTGCATTTATAATGAGCAATTATTTTCCTTTCCTTAAATATATGATTAATTTTTAAATGTTACGTAACTTGATTACGGTTATTGATTATACACTCTTGTCTCAGGATTCCGCAGGTTGTGATTTCGTGGAATTGCCAAAACTCTCAGATCTTTTTTTGCCACCCGCACTATTTTATGCGAAGTCCACTCGTGGCTGCAGGTGACAAGAAGGTGAATTACAGCGGATTTAGGAAACGACATCTCGGTTGGGAGGATGATGGATCGCCCAACGCCAATTGAACGATCCAATCCCGGTTACAATATGAAATATGTAGAACAGCATAAGTTTATTACAATTCATCTAAATTATTAGGTAAACGATACATAATAATTTTAACGCATTAAATTATAATCACGACTTGATAACCTTTATAAAATTTGTACAATTATATGCATGGAAAAATATAATAATCATTAGTGCACTCGAAAATTAGTTTAATTAATATGATAATACGCTTTCTTTACTATTTAATGCCAATTAAATACAATATGCTGTAATCTTTGCGGCAGCCTTTATCGGTTTATAAATTAAAAATGGCAACCATACATTACAGTTAATCCTGTTTAATTCGTGTGGCCGATGCGTCACCAAGTTTCCTCCCTCGTAGATCTAACGCCCCTCATAAATAATAATAATAATAATGAAAATATTTGCAATATTAAAGCAACAATAATGTCAATCGACTCCTGTTTATTCTCTGGGCAAGGCAATTTATTCACTCACAAAGGAGATTATCTGCATAATTGCCAAGAAACGTAAACTTTTAACGAAACTCTCAGATTACTGAACACACAACAGCGAAGAATAAGGAAACTGACTATAGCTATCCAGTGGATGATTAGATTACAGTATCAATCCCTTAGCGATTTTAACACACCGAACATTTTTAAAATTATAGTCAATCATGAATCTATATACATAACCAAAGAAATCGTAGAGAATGGAGCACGAAATTCTGAAAAATTATTCTGTTCTAATAATATGAAATTCGGTAAAAGACGTGAATTCTAATAATTAAATATACAATACCATTGTTCATTATACTAAATTTGCTTATGTTTAATCTTAGTGAACAATAATTTATATTATTACATAACGATTATTAATGTTTAAATAACTATGACAGCTACTATTACTAGAATGTATAAAAAATGTATTTTTTTTCAATATTTTGTATTATGCGATAAACGCTCCCTTCGGTTGAATGAAATAAATTTTTAACGAATCACCACTATATATTTTTCATATGTAAAGACATTAAGCTAACCTTTTTATAATAAAGGATCTGTGGAAACAGCATCGCTGTGTTGTTAAATAAAAACGTTTCCAGGTACTAAATTTTAGGAAACACAAATATAAACAAATATAATGATTGAAATTTTATACGTGAATGAAATAAAGATTGTAAACATTTTACGATTTATTTACTGGCCTATGCTGGCGAAATATGGGAAAAAAATTAGAAACATAAAACGGGAAAATATTTACAATCGAAGGTACAATTCATAAAAACAATGAAACAAGGGGGCTTTGTGTCAGTCAAAGGTGTCTCGTGAAAATTAAATCGTGGACGAGTTGACCCCCGCAAGCGTTTATTTCAATCAGTATAAACAAAGCTCAAAGCAATTCCATTTAAACTCCAAGTATATTTTATTTAATGATAAAATTCATTTAATAAGAGTTTACGAACATTGTTCTGTGTATTTGTGGGCCGCAATCTAGTATAATCTGATCTTTTCTACTAGAGATGATTGTATTTTCCGATAAAGAAGGGAATATTTTATTTAATTTGACGATATACAGATAATTTTTTGTATACCACGAATGTAAAAATAATTTTTATACCCGTCCTCTTCTTCTTTGGTCAAACGAAATGCAGAACAAGTTATAAATAGGCGCTAACGATATATGGTTGCTCACGTATTACACTTTTATTACGGTAGGATTAATAATTTGTAGTGACGTTCGTGTTTCCGTCTATTTATAAGCGATATCATATAAAATACGGAATTTATAATCATAAATGCGTAAAGATACTCACAGTTCATATTTGAGCTTTTTTTGTATAATTACGAAAATAAATTCAAACGCCGAGTTCAGTTCTGGAAGTTAGAGAACAAAAGAGAAAGTCATTTTATGGCCGTTTGAATATATTCTGTGGTAGGTCTTACTGAAACTGAACATGTAAAAAATAATTCGTATAGCGTTTAGATTGGAAACATAATTTTATAAAAATAATCGTAACGATTTAACGTTTTTTAACTACCTGAAAAAAACCATCCATCCACCATTTTGGAACAAATTGTCTTAAATCTCCATTCTACGTAAACAAGCAAATAATAAAAGAAAGTAGAAGTTGTTATAAATTTTCTAAGCAAATAAGAGGGAAATTATCACAATATTACTTACATATAAAGGAAGCAACGAAGGAAATAAAATAAAAACTCCTCATAGAAAAAACTCAAACCAAACGTAGTAGTAGAAAGCAAAACAATGTTGAATATTTAACTATAGTGTAATATACTCCAATGTTGGCAACAGTATTATTTTCAAAATTGTATAATTATAAAGTTTATTTCGTAAGATAAAAGTTGATTCTTTAGCTATTGCCGAAAAACTGAAAATAAATACAAAATTTCGTAGTTTTTAGGCCCCAGAAACTTTTTCCGAGGCCTTTAGAATTGAAATAACCTACACAAGTAGGAAAAAAAAATACTCTACTTAATGCGTCTTAAGAAGTATTTAGCTACTGGGCTATTACGTCACAGGTTATTTGTTCAATTTTCTCGTACACGAATCCTGTTCATTGCCTCGTTTGTACACACAGCCGCTTTTTCGCCCCAAGCCTCCACTGGCAACCTGCAATCAGAGCAGTTGGCCCTCACAAATTTTTATCAACTCCTATCGCTTACCAATTATGCATCCAGAGTCTGCGAGGGCTATTCTCTCGCAGGCAATAAGTGCGAGGGATGTTCTCTCGCAGGCAGAACCTTATAGGAGAGATACGAAGGGGCTATCTTTGGGGATGCCTTTTCCTCTCCGTTTTTGAACTAAGGTTCCCACAAGCCAAGGCACCTTGGCCTGTTTTGAGAGGTGCATGTTCCGGGGTCGCAGACCTTGGGCATACGGTAAGAGTTGTTCTCTGTTCCCATTGGAACAGTCGGCCAGCTGCCTCCTAAACTGGTCGAGGCACGGAGAAGGGAATGCCGGGTCCCCACAGCAAACCCTTCTCCAGCTATCGGAAAGGCGTGGGACAAGTACTCAATGCCCGACCTACCTGATGCAGGTTTTTCTAGGGTTTTCCCTGCATTTTTTTAGGCGAATGCTGGGTAGGATCCTTAAAATATAGCCCGGGGGCCCTAGTTAACCCTTGGCTACCTTCCTCTACCCTTCCGCATCCTCCCTTTCAAATCCCTTCCTACACTATTAAAGGGGAGTTATCCAACGTGGATTACCCACACGTATTCTGTTGCCCTAAAAAAAATGCATAACACAAGAGCAGCAGTATAGCAACTGTCTGACGTAGCTTGCTGCGCGTGACGTGCGGTAGAAAGCCGTTGCCTTCTCTGTCCACGACGTGTAGTGCAGTCAGTCATGTTGAATACGGCAGTGTATTCAGTATGAATTTTAGGCATATTAGGTTTCTGAAATGTGTACGTGAATTTGCTGAGGGAAGAATACAAACAATGGAACGACATACGGAAGGAACACGTGTTGCGAAATCAAGCAAGAGGAAGCGTGTTTAAAGTATACTAATACTTTAATATTGAATCCAGCAGGGATTTATAGCACATGAACCACAATCTGTCTCACTCTTTTTCTCTCTCTTCAGTAGTAGCAGGCGTCCGGTTTGCAAGCTACGCCGGATTATAGTGACATGTGTTGTCACTACACACACGGGAAACAATTTATTATTTATAATATACACTGTTAACGGATAGGTAATTAAATATATATATATATATATATATATTAAAAGAGTAAAGACTACATAATTTTCAAAACATTATATCGATTTAAGAGAGAAATATTTACTTATATAATTAATGTCCTACATCCACTATGACATTTCATATTTCTCAGATTTTTATTGAAATATAGAGTTTAGTATGTAAAATTCGCAGTAAATATTAAGAAATATTTTTTGTTCGTTTATTCTATTTAAAATATAATTTCCATTGCAGCCCTTGGCTGTAATAGAATTACCTCATTCTTATTGCCTACGCTGTAATTTTATACGTTGTTAGTAGTTCAAACATTTTGCACAATTGCAGAAAAAACGATTCATGGTTAGAATCCTCCCTGCAAAGTACTTTGAGGGTAAAAAAATTTGTGAGGTGAAGCTTGTGTGAGTGTAAATTGTGCAACGGCAAACAAGTTGATATGGAAAGACCGCAACAATGGGCGTCCGCGGCGAGCTTGCCTCCCACGGGCACCAAACACAATCAATGCGGCAAACTTGCAGACGACACAACTAATTATTTTCACGCTACGCCGCCAGAGTTCGTTAGCGGTAACATCACGTGACTGCACACGAACTGAACGTGTACTTCAGCATAAATACGGAGGAAATGATTAAACTTGTGTGCGGGGACTTGCTAACTACAGCCTCGCCTCAGTATGACTTGCCTAAAGGCGAGCAGAAGCTATAAGAAAATTCGAATAATTTCCGGAGAATTATTATCGTCTCATTTTCCGCGGTGTAAAGTTATTTTTCTACCTTATGGAACATGCATAAGTGTAAAAGTATTGGCACTACCTACAATTGTAGTAGTTTTGTATATAAATATATTATTTATACAGACATTCGTTGTTAAAACTAACGTTTTCTGCTTTGTTTGATTGTATATTCAAGAATCTTGTGAAAATTTAGTAACTGAAACATAAAAAAAAATGGAAAAAAATGACGTCTGATTGAAAATAATTAATAAGCAAGATAGCAATTCAGACAAACTGAGTGATAATATAAATACCACACAACTTTTCTGAGATCCTTGTGCCTTTCATTAGATGCCGTGAAGAGCCTAGAGCGACACAACTGCACGTGTCAGCTGATAAAACTAAAAGCGATGAAAACGTAACGACAATGGGAAATCCGAAGGGTTAGCGTAATAATAAGGGATTGTTGATTGTTGAGTTTCAAATTATCAGTCCCTGCGCTGAATATCTGCAGAGTAACTTTTTTTTTAAGGCAACAGGCTGCATGAGGGTAACCCACGTTGGGCAACTCTCCTTTAATATCATAGGAAGGGATTTGAAAGGGGGGATGTGGAAGGGTAGAGGAAGGTAGCCAAGGGTTACTAGGGCCCCCGGGTTATATTTTAAGGATCCTACCCAGCATTCGCCTAAAGAAATGCAGGGAAAACCCTAGGAAAACCTGCATCGGGTAGGTCGGGCATTGTGTACTTGTCCCACGCCCTTCCGATAGCGGGAGAGGAGTTTGCTGTTTTATTTGCATTTATTTTTATTTATTTATTTACACAATTTAACTTAAAGATAATTAAATACGCTACAATATAACTATATTTACCGTTCACTATTTTTATCACTACCAATTTGTTTAGAGTAACAAGTTACAAGTGGGTAATCCAAGCGTGGGAAACTCTCCTTTAAAAACATAAGAAGGAATTATAAAGTGGGGATGCGGAAGGGTAGAGGAAGGTAGCCAAGGATTAATTAGGGTCCCGGGGCTGTAGTTTAATGAAACTATCCGGCATTCGCCTAAAAGTGATGCAAGGAAAACTCTAGAAAACCTGCATCAGGTAGGTCGGGAATTGGTACTTGTCCTACGCCTTTCCGAGGGTAAATTTTTATATAATACTAAAACAACAAGTTTTTAGTACTTCTTAGATTCAAATGATGAATAAAAAAAATTGTCTACCCCGGGTATTATGACTATGGACATCTAATTTTTTTTATAACAATATTTAAATATTTGGTTAAGTGACCCGTACCTGTTCTGTAAATAAAAACTAACAAATCATTCAAAATTTGGTCCTTCGTATTTAACACTTATAATTTCTTTAACATATCCTCAATCTTACTATACTTATTATCACTCAAGATATTCCTCTAATCATATTAATTCTAATTTATTAATAATATTTCTGCAGTAATGAATTAAAATAACGTACACAAGGAACTGCTATAGACAGAAATAGTGTTTTTTAGCTTTATGGGACAAAATATTTCATAAACTACAGACTACTTATTTTTTTGCCAATTTATTTGCAACATAATCAGTATTTTTATTAAATTTTAATTCACAGTCAATAATAACTCCTATGTACATCAACAATTTTACTCACATCATTTCCTAAAACTATATCACCGTCCTCCATTTTATCCCTATAGACATTCATAAGGTTTTCTTAGTATTTAAACGTAATTTATTGACACACAACCAGTTTATAATATTTACAAGCTAACAATTTTATTTACAATGTCTTTACAATTTTTACCAGATATTCATAACAGGGTACCAATAGCAAAAAGATTAATTGTTACTTCCTTCACTACTTTTGGTAATTTATTAGTTTACAAAATGAATAAAAGTGCCTTGAGGCATCCGGAAATTACAGTAAGTTCAGAACATAATTAATTGTAATATACGGTTTTCTATTCATTAAGTTATCTACTATGCAACTCAAGTCTCTTCCTCTTACTCCATACCTGAACAATTTATCAGTTAACTTACCTGTAACAAGTCTGAAAAGCCCTAATGAGGTACAAGCATAAAGCCACTGCATCATTTCCACGATCTCTTTCCCTTTTCCGTGACTTTCCACAGCATTTTCTGTCGAATTATTATGTCTAAGCCCCGACTAATAAAAACAGATCGAATTTTAATTTTATTTACAATGTTTTATCAATTATCATAAATTATAGACTCAAGAATTTTATCTATTAATAGGTAACACATGGTACAATACAGTTCACAAGAGATTTTGTTTACAATTAGATAACACCTCTCAGCCTACCACGTTCCATATTTCTTTTAACAATTTGGCATTTTTCTTCCTTTCACGTTCAACACACTTTTAATTTTACTACTATCCCGTCTATACAATTCTCTAAGGAACGTAGGTTCTCCCGGTGTAACTGCTGGATAAAGTTTTCTCGGGATTTCAACCGGGTAGCGTCCACAACGTTCCTTCACCTTAAGAAGATGGCGGTGCAAGCCATCGAAACGTTGAATAAATTAAACGACGCTACCCGGATGGAATCCCGAGAAAACTTTATCTATACAATTCTCATTTACATCAGGTAAATCAACTAAAATTTCACCGTTATATCTCGTATTTCCAAATTATTGCTAGGGTCAGGTATTTTCATAATAATTTCCTTTATACTTTAAATAAAGCACTTATTTAATTTATTTGCCATTTATATATTGTCATATATCACCTCACCTTCAAAATCCATAACCCTATTTTCGTTAGAATTTCTTACTTTCAATAATAATTGTAATGTTTTCCACATTCAAGCTGGGTCACCTGAACAGTTATCTATACCGTATACCGGTATACATAATATATTTTTACATTTTTAATTATACCTATGAAACGATATCTATGCTTCTGGTATTATTCCCACTCTCTACGTACCTCATCACTCATAAATCTTCCATGCATAAAACACAGTGAAGCTGTCTGACTAAATTTGAAAATGGACATAAACAAATTTTTAGTAGAATAATTTAATGAGATTTCTGAAGAGGATATAAAATTTACTTTTTAACGGAGTAAAATATTTCGTTGCTGATGTAACTTCATCAACTTTACCTTACCAGAAAACGGCTCAATATGTCTTTCAAAAGTCAATTATACGTATTGTAGTGAAAATCTTATACGACAAAATGAAATAGAATAAAGATGCGACATTCTTTGCAAAAATGTACTAGCAGTCCGGCCTAGAAAAATTAAATCTGATATATTTTGACAATGGAGTATTGAACACGACAGCTGTTGTAGCAGGGTGTGACCAGGTTCTAAAAGACGATATTTTCCCCCATTTTCCAAATGTTATAAGATTTAAAAAAGGAGCGAACTTTTACAAATAATTTTCATTAAGTCATAATAAGTTACTGAGAACTTCTACGACGGGAGAACTTGAGGGTATTGGATGGAGCATGTGTTTGGGGAACAATGAAATTAAAGAATAGTTAGAGGAGCACTACATTTATTGCATCAGTGTTGCAGTCTTGAAGGATGTCTCGCCACCAAACGTTCCACCTGCAAAATTGCCAATATTGTCAGTGGAACCAACAAATGAAATGTAAACATTCTCAATTATAATAAACTTTGCGAAAGAGGTTTTTATAAATTACATTTTAATGTCAATAAAAATTAGTATTGAGTTTAAATAAAATATTACACAGCCCAATTAACTTGATAAGTTTTAAAACCCTAATTACAATGCTCTTTTACACATATACATAAACAGATATAAATAAATATATACATATATATATAGTGGTAACCCCTTTTTCTTAATTTATTTACTGAATTTACTTTTGAAATATTTAAAGAAATTTAAATTATTTTACAATAAAAACCAAGTAAATAAAAGTTTGAATTTATCAATTTTTAATAGAAAATCTTAATATTTAGTGACAAGTTAAAAATGACTGAACTGAAATTTAATGATTATAAAATATAAAAAATTTATTACCACAAAAATTATATAAGTTTTCAAACAGATTTGCGACGGATATTTATTTGAATTATTGTCACCTCAGAGCGCCTTATCGGGCCTCTTGAACAGTACACAATTACCATGAAATATAAAACTGACAAGAAAGGTTATTCAGATCAAATTACAAATGTTGTGCAGAAATATTGCCCCGAAATACAAACAATGAAATCTGAAAATTGACAGTACTATTAAGTATTCAACGTTAACAAGAAATTCACCAGATTTAATATTAAAATTACATACCATTTCTTTTTGTCCTTCGAGGTACATTTTGTCAGAATTTATTAAAACATAAACTTTAACAAATTATTAATTTCATCCTTTAGGAGCATCAGAGTATGGAATTACATTCGTCGCCTCAAGACAGTTCAGCAACATAATCTTCACAAAACAAAATGTTTTTAACATGGGAACCCGTCAGTATAATAGTGATCAAACTATATATATATTGTAGTGAATAACGACCTTAAGTGGCCGCCCTTTTGTCCACCGCGGGCCTGAGGAGGCCTGAGTATGAATGCATTAGACGGGGACGGAGACGCAGGCAGAAGGCAGACGGGGACGGAGACGCAGGGAAAAGCAGGGAGACGGAGAGACAGAGAGACGCAAGAAGAGACGCAGGCTGACAGGGAGACGCAGGGAGACGGAGACGCAGAGGTTTTGAGGAACGTCCATCGCGGGGAGGCCGAAGAAGGAGATCGTGTGCTGACGCCACACGTAAAGTAAGCATCACAATATATGTAAAGTACATTCAAAAGTGGAATTCTTTTACACAGTGCAGAAATAGACTCTGTTCTTGAATAGCCACCGTTGTTGAGAAGGAGAACTTTTTAATCAAGCCGGAGCTAATTTTAATTTTATGCAGACCAATGTATATCTACTGGCGCCCAACAATTTTTTTTAATGTATTTTTGTATTTTTTGTAGTTTCAATGTAATAAAGTTTATTTTTTTTAATATTAAGTAATAAAAAGCCAAATCATTACAATATATATATATTGTAATACCCCACTTATTTATAATTATGATTATAAGAATTTAAATTAAACAAGTTATAAATTTTATAAACAAAACAATTTTTATTAATCTAGAATACAACTCAATAAAATCTCTGTATATTTTTTATATCATTTTACCTCAACAATTAAATTACACTAATAATCCAGTTACATTTTATAAACCAGACTCTGTACCCCAGTGTCTTTACTGGGTTGATAAGGAAACGGAAAACTAAAATTTACTATTTAAACAATGCAATTAAATAAAATGAAAAACGAAATCTGAATCATTACCCTTATTTAACACTTTACAGAATTTATTACTGAATGTCTACTTACAATTTTATTTGAGGTTTTCAGGAATGCTCTTTAATCTACAATGCCTTTCTGTGCACAGACTTTGACACACGCTCCACAGACACGTTCACTTCATTCTTTTGTTATCCCGACTCCTTACAGCTTGCATGGACTAAAATGCTTATTTTATTTTTAGGCACGGCCACCATTCAATTTGACCGAATATTTATCACCGACTCCACGTCCTCCTCCTTTGCGGACACTCCAACATCCTTCCCTCTTGCGCTTTGGCACCAGACTCCAGTCCATATCCTTCGAGATCTCCTGTCCAACTCCCCTTAGGTCTCCAGTCCAACTGTGTCACCACACTCCAATCCAACTCCTTTTATCGTCTCTCCCTCTCCAGAATATTCCCTTGTTTCCACAGTTTTTTGAGTTTCCACGTTCGCCAAACAAACACCATCTGTTGGCTTTATCACGCTCCGAGAGCCACTCAATACAATTAAAATAAACATTTCCTTTTAATATAATTGGATGTCCATAAAATTCTGTCATTATGCCTTTAGGGTTCCGTCCCGATGTCTGTCAAAACCATTAGCTCTAAGAGCCGCTAAACGTCCAATTATAGTCCTCCCCTTCTCTAAGAGCCGCTTATCCATCATTTTATTATTATATTTTTTATATACAAACCACTCAAGACTCCAGTCTGAGTTGGTAAACAAATCTGATGAAATAAGAACAAAATTTATGTCCTTCTTAATTGGGTTATACAATATATATATCATCGGATAGTTCGTCTCTAATCACCAGATAGTTACAAATATATTACCAAATTTTAATGACTCCCAGTAGGACTCCTAACAACTTTGCCCTACAGATATTTTTTTCTTCAACGATGACAAGTAGACTATTAACTATTAATACTGTACTTTCAATATGACTTCAATTCTACTTTAGTTCTTCACTGACTGCAATAATATTGAACGACTCCAGACGACATTGTCCTCCACTGGGGCCTTTCTGCCCTCCGACCTTCACACACGACCTCCTATGACCAATTCTCAAGACAATCTCCGACGAACTGATGAATTTTTCTACATAAAATTCATTCCTCTCCATTCACATTAACACTACCTGGTGATCATAAAATAATACAATCTGCGTTCTCACATTAAAAGGTGTCGAGTCCGACTCATTTTACCCATCCGCCGCTGTTGCTAGGCTAGCAGCGATAGAAAAAAGGGCAGGAAACTTCAATTTTTTTAAACATTTAAAATTTCAGCGTTATATCAACACCCTGATTGTTTAAAAATATTCCTTTAACAGCATGACCATAATATTATGCAACAACTCAATAATTGAATAATTCTGAAATTTATATTATTACAGACAATTGTGTATGTTACAATATGTATTGACAAAAACGTTGAATCGGCTTTGAATAAAAACATCCTCCTGTGGTGTAGTGGTCGTAGTCACTGCCTTGCACCACAGACGTCCCGGCGAGGGCATGTGTTTGTTTCCATACAGAGAAACTCCTACTCGTTAGCTTCCAGACAAATAAATGCAACATAGTACAATGTCGCAAATGACCTTAGCAGTTGATGCGACTATAACTAAATAAATATTTAAAATAATTTGGTAGCGGAAGGTAACCAACGAGTTACAGAATATAAAATTACTAAGTTTACATGGAGTATTAATTACTCTCATCTGCTGCTGCTGAATCCCGGATCCTTCAGGTTGGGTCTTTTGTTCCTCGTCGCTCGTATCCCTGTTTCGACAGCAGTGGAACGCTCTCATAGGAAGTCGTTTCCGGATGTTTCGATGCTGATGCTCACTAATGTTAGGCGAGGGATAGAGGGGGGGGGGGGTCTGCTATAATTCAGATCAATAGTAGAACGTCCCTCCATTAGAGAGTTAAATTTATAACCACAGACTCAAACTGGAATCTGTTAGAAAATAACTGAATAAATTCTGAATCTGAATAAATTAATCTGATAAAATTGAATTGACTTGAAATCTCTAATCTGAATGCTTGAAATCTCCCTCTGAATATGAATTCCTGAAAATGGTATCTTCGTGCCGCTTATATAATAGTAGCCACGCCTCAAATTTTAACTTATTCATCTTATTTCTCTAAGGCCAGCTTCCATTTCCCTGGATTTACTCACGTCTCCCCGCTGACTAGACGGTTCAGAAAGTACTCAAATTAGCCTCTTACGCAGGTTAACTTCGAAATTTGTATAAATTTCCCACACTGGGTATTAAACCTGATCGTTTACATATAACGCAGGTGTGTGGATAGTCTATTGAAACCATCCTTTCCGACTCAAAGACACCGACTTAAATCTACAGAAATTTCCTGACCAGTCTGGAATGACAAATATTTTGCTAATTCTGGTCACTTACCCATGTGGATAACACAAAGTGGACCTGAAAGATTTTCTGATGTTTCATCAGCGGACAGACGATTTTTAAGTCCAAATGAATAAAAATGCGTGTCAGAGTTATCGTTAAACATGATAGAAAAATTCCTTTAAGTAGATGTAGAGAGTGTAATTTAATCGAACCGGCAGGATGATGAGGGAAATTAAATAATATAAAATTTACTCTTTACAGGGTGAATAAGAAAGTTTAACAGCCAATGATATCAGACGTACGAATAGTCATTCAGTTAAATACGTCATAGTTTTCAGAACAGTTATTCACAGAAGACCAGGAGAGAAGAAAAAAGTAGAAAAAGAAAATAAGTGCAGTTGTGGGAGCCGCAGACGTCCAAATAGCCCTGGTCGAGTCCTTACACGAGATAATGATAATTAAAAATTAATTTGGGTTAAAAGCATAATTCCCACCATTCTAACTAAATTTTAAACTTGTTGGGTTGCTCATACTTTTCTTAAAGGGTTCAATTGAATTTAAATACAGGGTGGTCCACTCGAACGTCCCTAATTTAAATTGTATGTGACGGGCAAGCGGTTACAACAAAGTTTATTTAAAAGGTAAACTCACGAAGCTGTTTTTATTTTAACATCTCTATGTGCGCACCAGCAGTCACTGTGACGATATAAAATCGATGAATAATTTATTGCCAAGTACGTTGGAGCATGTCTTCTGAAATGCTAGGAATAGTCTCTTTGATGCGCCCACGAAGGTCCCTGACTGGGGTGGCGTCAACTTTATCCTTGTCGTAGTCCTATAGCAAGAAATCGAGCGGTGTTAAGTCAGGAGATCTTGGAGGCCACGTAATCGGTCCTCCCCTAACAATCCAACGGTCAGGGAAAATGTTGTACAAAGTGTACAAAGTCGTACCAACTTCATCAATCCAGTCATCTTGTTGGAAAAGGATGTTAGCCTGCATTTGTTAAATTTGTTGCAAAAAGAACTGCTCCAGCATGTAAAGATCTGTGATACCACAGACAATTTTCTCGGCGAAGAAAAACGGTCCAATAATTTTTTTCAGTGACAAACTGCACTCAAACATTTAACTTGGGACTATCACGAACGTGCTCTTGTGTAGTGTGAAGATTCTGTGATCCCCAGATCCGCACATAATACCGGTTTACCTTCAGTAATGCGTGGAAAATGGATACGTCCGAAAAGAAAATCTTTGGACATGAAATCAGAATCAATGCCTAGACGAAATAGCATAGTATTGGCGATTTCCACTCGTGTGGGCCTGTTATTCGGCTCAAGTTGTTGCAGTAACTGCACTTTGTGTGCGTACTGTTTGACACTTTTGTGGACAATTTTATGTAATGTTGATTTTGGTATTTGAAGTTCCCATGAAGCTCTTCTTAGTAACTTCCGCGGGCTTCGCTCGCAAGCGGCTCGAATACTTGGAACCATTTCGTCGGATGTTTAGCGAACACCACAATGCTTCTTCAACAAATTTCCAGGAGCTCAAAGTGTATCGTGACACTTATTTATGATTTTTTCAGTTGTAGCAGCATGGTTAAAGATTCGCCGAATCTCCCTTTGAAGTCTAATAATTGATTTAAAACTACGCATACAATAAAACAGTTTTTTGGCGGTTTCAGCTGCGATGTCACCATTTTGATAAATGCATTCTTTGCACCATCTACAGACAGGATTATAAACTAGTTGAGTTTTCCTATGATATAAACTTTGTTGTAAGTTTCTATATACAACCGTTTACCCGTCAATTATAATTGTAGTTAGGGAAATTCGAGCGGACAACCCTGTATAACATAGCCCATCTGTCGGAGTATCATTTTAATGTGAACCATTTCAGTGTTTACGTATGTTGGAACATTTAATATTGGAATGGGAAGACAATTTTGTGAAAGAAATTACGGAATTAATTGAATAGTATTGTAATGATTTGCCTTTTATTACTTAATATTAAAAAATAAACTTTATTACATTGAAACTACAAAAAATACAAAAATACATTAAAAAAATATTGTTGGGCGCCAGCAGATATACATAGGTCTGCATAAAATTAAAATTAGCTCCAGCTTGATTAAAAAGTTCTCCTTCCCAACAGGGTAATGTGGGCGGTTCGGTGGCTATTCAAGAACAGAGTCCATTTCCGCACTGTGTAAAATAATTCCACTTTTGAATGTACTTTACATATATTGTGATGCTTACTTTACTTATGGCGTCAGCACACGATCTCCTTCTTCCTGCGTCTCCCTGTCTGCCTGCGTCTCTCCGTCTCCCTGCTTTTCCCTGCGTCTCCGTCCCCGTCTCCCAGCGTCTGTGTATCTCTTACCCGGGTTCGGAGTCTTTATATCTACTCCGCCCCCACAAACGATGTAAAAAAAAGGGACGCGAACCTGCGATTTCTTTTGGCCTTCTCAGGCAGAAACACGTGCACGCCTAATGTATTCATACTCAGGCCTCCTCAGGCCCGTGGTGGACACAAGGGCGGCCACTTAAGGTCGTCATTCACTACAGTATATATTAAGAATTTATATAATAATATAAACTACTCTGGACAGGATTAAATATAAGATTTTAATCGTCTCGGTCTTTACGAGTGAAATACGTGGGATGAAAATTTATTTAGGTAGCATATACTTACAATTTGTTGACCCCTAGATGGAAGGTCCGTGAAGTCTTGATTCGAAGGCGTGTGTAATTTTCCAATTGGTGACAGAGAGGTAGAAATCAGCCTGGCTTCCGGTATCGTCTCCAAAGCAAAGGAAAAATATGATATAAAATTATACGTTTGTGGTGAGTTCTTCTTTAGTACTTAGTGTGGAGAGGACTGCGGAAAAATAGTCGACATTATGTAAGAACATAATTCCAGTTATCCTTTGAATTACGGGAAATGATTACAATTTTTTTTTCAAGTTTCCTTTTTATGTGAACATAATTTGTTATCTGTTGAAGTCGTTTCTGTAACTACAATGATGGAATTTTGGTGTGTGATCGCGGAGTGAAGCACTGGTCGCCACTTGAATCTGTCGAGCTCACGTGCGGCATTGTACGCGGCCTTATTGTCTCGTGCAGCCGGGAGCGATCCTCACAGGTGAGCTGCCTGCCGTGTTTATTTATCATTAGGCGAGAACGCCGCTTTAAGGATCGACCCAGTCTTTTCAACATTACGGAACCCTTCCGTTGGTTCTACGAACCAGCAACGCCGATGCTAAACGCGACATATAGCTTCGTGTTGGGCAATAACGCCAAAGAGTAATTAAAATCAGAACGATGACATGTTATGGTGAACGAGTTAAAGAAAATAGTAACGGCGAAAAAGGAAAATTAAGATTTTGGTGACTTACACATTATAAATCTTTGTAATCACGTAGTTAGTCCTCGCCACCCAAAGACCTCCATTATTTGCCAGGTAGTCAGGGTTCACATGCACATCACTTCTCCCAGGATAACACGAGGTGGTTTCCGTTGAAAAACTTGCATGGATCTCGTCACACGGAACATAATCTAGCGCTTAATAAACGACTGTAACAAGGGCGAGAGACGATTCCTTCCCGGTTTATTGCGGTCAGTTCCGGGTAGAGTTGGTAAAAGAACCGAGAATTAATTCAAAGGGACCATTCTTATAAAAGAACCGTTCTCTAAAACGACTTAAGTAGATTGAGTTACGGCTCCCAATTTGAGTCGTAGATTCGTGAGTGAGTTGCTCGAGTCGACTCGTAGGATTGTGAGCGAGTCTAGAGTTGAGCCATTGAAGAACTCTTGGAGAGTGAGTCTTAAGTTAATCGTTGTGTTGTAATATTCAAATCTGGTTGTGAGTCGAAAACGTTATGAGCGGCAGTCTCCAATAATTAATAAACAGTAACACTCGTAATAAATTTTGAAGTGATAGGCTGATCCTTTAACAGGCAGTATGGTAAGTCTTAGAAACTTAATTTTGACTTCATTTTCTTACGACTTCTCTACATCCATAGTTAACATTCCAAGCGTTTTTTGTCCTTTCAGTGTAGATAATTTTTTTCAGCCTGTTGAGTAATTTTTTTATGTTCTCCAATCAAGAGCCCACATATAAACATTAACAGCTTCAATTTACAAGTGTAGATAACATTACAAATTATTCCCCATATTACTTGCGTTGAATATTTCGTTTACAATAAATCCCGGAAGGTCACCTAGAACGAGGTCAGTGTCCTAACCAGGAATTAACCCTGGTTCTCAAGGGCTGTGAAGCCGTTTGGTCGCCAATTTATATTTTGAAGGAACTGATGATTTTTTCCGAATGTGCAATTCGAGAAGTTACGTAGGGAGGCAGATCATGACGGATAAAAAATTAATAGAATTATATGCGATTCGAAGAGTCAAAGACTCGTTTAAGACTCAACTCGTAGCAATGAGTGAATCGACTCTGAACGACTCAACAAAAAAAATCTTATGTAATTATACGTATATACGACTTTTCCATTTTTAAATTTCCCTGTGAACTACACTTTTGTTCTCTTTTAGATATAATTTATTTAGTTTCAAAATTATATATTAAATAAAATTAATTAATTAATTGTATTATAAATTATCATGTTTGTAAAATATTGCTTTGTTGGAATTTTTAGAGACTCAGATTTTGAAATTAAATTATTTAATTGACTTTACAACGTCTGAAGGGGTCCTAATAAATTAGGGATGAAACTTTGAGAATGTTTCTCTATTATAATGTTTAAAAAATTAAATTAATAATAAATTGATAACTAAACAGGTTCATGTTTTCATTTATTTAAGGCCGTCAGATAACTGTTAAAAGATTTGTATCTTAATTGATCATTTTTAAGCATATTTATTAAACGAAACACCATTTGGAACAGTTTCCATATTATAAACTTATAAATGCAGCTAAGTTTCAGAAATGTTATATATTAAACTTGTGTTACATTCACTTAACGTCGACCTCTCGGTTTTTGAACTAAGGTTCCCACAAACCGAGGCACCTCGGCCTGTTTTGAGAGGTGTATGTTCCGGGGTCACAGACCATGGGCATACGGTAAGAGTTGTCCGCTATTCCCATTGGAATAGTTGGCCAGCTGCCTCTTAAACTGGTCGAGGCACGGAGAAAGGAATGCTGCGTTCCCACAGCAAACTCCTCTCCCACTATCGGAAGGGCGTGGGACAAGTACCAAATGCCCGACCTACCTGATGCAGGTTTTTCTAGGGTTCGCCCTGCATTTCTTTAGGCGAATGCCGGGTAGGATCCTTAAAATATAGCCCGGGGGCCCTAGTTAACTCTTGGCTGCCTTCCTCCACCCTTCCACATCCCCCCTTTCAAATCCCTTTCCAATGCTATAAGAGGGGAGTTGCCACTATGTGGATTACCCTATACATAGCCTGTCTACACCCAAAAAAAAAACAAAAAAAAAACTTAACGTTGACCAAGACTGATTCTTTAAGCATTAAAGTTGCTCTTCCGAAACTTCATACCTACTTGCTCAGCGGTTAGGATTGAGGAATGGGCCGGGGGTCGAGGGGGAAGTTGTCCGCTAATGACACGGCCGGACATCGCACGACAGCCACTCGAGGGGGACTCGTCAATCGTCTCGTGTCCCTTTGACTCGTGCCCCAAAACCACCTCCGACCCGAGCATTGACTAGGCAAGAGGACGCGAGGTAAGGCAACGCCACCTGGATTTAGTTTGAAGTAAGGTAAAATGCCACGTTTGAGGTAGTAATTCAAACTCTGTGACGTCACAAAACCCTGTTGTGGCTTAGGATGTAGGGGGAGGTAGATCGAGGAAACTACGTACACTTTCCTCGCCTCGCCATGCCTCACCCAGTGTGTACAGTGGGCATTACAGTTTCACTGCATATATCGCAGGTCCAGAACTGCAACTTTGGAAGTAAGGCCTAGCTTATCTACTTGCACGGACCTGATGGACTTTCCACTTCACTGGTTTCAGCCCCGCACGAGGAAGTTCCGGCCACCATAAACACTACTCCACAACATCCAACATTTCATTCCATTCCGTTAGAAATATGCAACTGTTTATTTATCACATGTGTTAAAGTATATAAATAACAATTAATTTTATAATATTACAGATGGTTATTGAATAATTTTTTTTTTTTAGGGCAACAGGCTACATGAGGGTAATCCACTATGGGCAACTCCCCATTAATAGCATAGGAAGGGACTTGAAAGGGGGGATGCGGAAGGGTAGTGGAAGGTAGCCAAGGGTTAACTAGGGCCCCCGGGCTATGGTTTAAGGATCCTACCCGGCATTCGCCTAAAGAAATGCAGGGAAAACCTTAGAAAAACCTGCATCGGGTAGGTCGGGCATTTGGTACTTGTCCCACGCCCTTCCGATGACGGGAGAGGAGTTTGCTGTGGGGACGCAGCTTACCCCTCGCCATGCCTTGGCCTGTTTAGGAGGCAGCTGGCCGACTATTCCAATAGGAATAGCGGACAACTCTTGCCGTATGCCCAAGGTCTGCGACCCCGGAACATACACCTCTCAAAACAGACCGAGGTGCCTCGGCATGTGGGAACCTTAGTTAAAAAAAAACCAGAGAGATGTGAGAGCATCCCCAAAGGTAACCCCCGCCAGAGCTCTCTGGGAAGGTTCACCTGCGAGAAATTCTCTCGCAGGCTTCCTTCAATTATTGAATAATTTTTTTTTTTTTTTTTTTTTAGGGCAACAGGCTACATGAGGGTAATCCACTATGGGCAACTCCCCTTTAATAGCATAGGAAGGGACTTGAAAGGGGGGATGCGGAAGGGTAGTGGAAGGTAGCCAAGGGTTAACTAGGGCCCCCGGGCTATGGTTTAAGGATCCTACCCGGCATTCGCCTAAAGAAATGCAGGGAAAACCCTAGAAAAACCTGCATCGGGTAGGTCGGGCATTTGGTACTTGTCCCACGCCCTTCCGATGACGGGAGAGGAGTTTGCTGTGGGGACGCAGCTTACCCCTCGCCATGCCTTGGCCTGTTTAGGAGGCAGCTGGCCGACTATTCCAATAGGAATAGCGGACAACTCTTGCCGTATGCCCAAGGTCTGCGACCCCGGAACATACACCTCTCAAAACAGACCGAGGTGCCTCGGCATGTGGGAACCTTAGTTCAAAAAAACCAGAGAGATGTGAGAGCATCCCCAAAGGTAACCCCCGCCAGAGCTCTCTGGGAAGGTTCACCTGCGAGAAATCCTCTCGCAGGCTTTCTTTCCCCCCCGTCCAATTATTGAATAAATATCATAGCATAGTTATATATTGTCAAGTTCGTCAGTAAACTGCGGAAAAAAAATGTAATACGTATAGCAGAAACAGGTCGTATCGAAACTGATCGCGTTTTAGAATATTTTATTTTGTATATGCAAAATTTACAAGCTTGTAAAATACAATTAGTCTACATAAATTATATTTCTATCGATTTCCCTGGTGGCCTGCACAATGTACTAGGATATAATAAATTAAATTGCAAACTATCTGTTATCAATTTTTAATTCACATTTGATTTTCATAACTTTATTTTCATTCCTAAGCGACAAGTAACTCCAAAATTTTGCTACTGTATTTGTGGTGGTACTAAAAAAAATCAGTAAATGCATACTAAATTATTCAGGACCCTGAAGTACCAAAAGGTCTCACATGTTCATTGTTGATTGAAATAGCCCAATAAATAGAAACTTTAGCCTGAAAGTAACCAAATTTACATTTCGAATTTTGGCTCAATAATTTAATTAGTTGTAGGATGCCTCGCATCACAGAGGTACTGAGTTAGAATCCCAGCGAGGACATGGATGCTTGTGGGCGTGAGAGAAACTATAGTCAATTAGTCCTCCGACAAGGCAAAATAAGTACCAATAAGGAATCGCGAGTGTCGATGCGACTGCAAATAAAACAATATGAAAATAATCATATAGAGCGTACTATTCAATTAATAAATGATAATATGACCTTAGTTCGATAGAAATTTGTCTGGAAACTAAATTCGTATTTTAATTTATAAAAAGAGGGTAGTTAAAACTTTTGTTTTTTAAAAAAGTAAATAATTCATTTAAGAGTGTTCTCAGTTTGGAGTATAGATAATTGATTAATGACTAATAAATGTTGAAATATACAGGAACATGCTAGCAAAGAATGTAGTCAGTATTATCGGGCACAAAACTAAGAGCTGAAAGAATCGTCGTTCGTAATTTGGTTGAAGTTTTAGAACCGTGAGGATTGTATAAATTGGATAAAAGTCCGTTAATTCCGTTCAATCGAGGGAAACGCAGTTGGAAAGGGACGTTCGTCTAAGTTTCCTAGTATATCCGTCTGAATTTGTTGAAATTGGATCAAGGAACATGCAGTGCTAATGACTGCCAATAAACACAATGATTGCTTTACCATTAAAATGGTTAAGGTAGGAATGCATATCCTGATATTATATTGTAATAGTTACAGAATAAGTTTGTCCGGTGAAATATTTACTTTGCATAGTTGAAAATCGTGAGATAGAAGATATAAAAGTTGAATTCCGTAGCTTTTGGAAATAGTTGAACAACTTAAATTTGAAAAATTGTACCTTTTCCAATGAGTGAGAAAAAACGTTCACGTTATCGTGTTACAATAAATAGTGAATGATCTCAAGCAACCTGTAAGCATTATGCTGTAGAATCTTGGTTCTCATATGTATACATCAGTGAACTAAGATTATAAACCTGGACTAAACAAACTGGATAAAGGAATGATGTCATAATTTATAGTTTCTGAAAGTGCATTTAATTCCCATTTAGAATGGTTGCATTTCAGCAAAGCTTCCGTGCGATAACATTGTTATAAAGCCGTCAGTCTGTTAAAAAAAAAGGGTCTCGGGTAGCACACGCTATACATAACTGATTTAGCACTAATTGTATCCCAATATTGGCGTAAAGCAGTCCCTTCGCTGTATCAACAGCAGTATTTCAGCTGGTGCCGCAAATTAGCAGCCAATGGAGGCTCGTTCAGGCTGATAGCGCCTCTGCGCGCCATAAACACTTCACGCTCTTGTCTCCCAACTAATGCACGCGAATGGGACGCCACGCAAAAACGGACAAAAGCCGAAATTTATCTCCACTCAGTAGAACTTAATCCAATACACCTACAGCACAAGATCACACATGTTTAGAAACTAACCATTTAAGTCAATAATCAAATATTTAACAATCTTTAACCTGATTAAAACAAACACAAAAAAGGTGTGCCTTCAGCTGTTAATTTTACCGGAAATACCATTCATCTTCAGTTAAACCGAGAGGAAATATAATTTTAACTGCCAATAAAACCTAACTAATGCCATTATCTTTTCGCGTTATAGTCCAAACAAAGTAGAAAATAATAACTATTACTTATATCCTTATCATTCCATATATATATTTCATCACATAATCTATAATTCCCTTCTCCGTGCCTTTATCAGTTTAGGAGGCAGCTGGCCGACTCTTCCAATACGATTAGCCGACAACTTCTACGGTATGCCGAAGGTCTGCGACGCCGGAACATACACCTCTCAAAACTTACCGAGGTACCTAGGCTTATGGGAACCTTGGTTCCAGAATCCAGAGAGAAGAGAAGGCATCCCAAAGGTAACACCCTCCAGCTCTCGTGGAATGTTCACCTGCGTGAAAACAGCTCTCACAGGCTTCCTCTGTGACTATAACAGTAATAATTAATCAATAAATTACAAAAATACAACCTTATACAAAAAACAGATAGGTTTTCTCTGTGACTATAACAGTAATAATTAATCAATAAATTACAAAAATACAACCTTGTACAAAAAACAGATAGGTTTTGATATAGTTACGCTTGTTATAAAAATTACTAACGTATTTTTTTTATTTTCTTTACACCTTCCAAACATCGTTAGGTCGAATTATTCTTTGAATTTTTATTTATCTGCAGCATTCTTTCAAGTACTTATCCACCATAAAATAAATTATAAGTATTATTGAAGACGTGCACCATTTTATCTCAAATTGTAAATATTGTAAAATATTTAACATTCATTTGTTTCACCGCTTGATTTGCCATAATGGCATTGCCGTTCTCTTAAAGGCTGAATCAGCGCGTAAGTTCTTGGATGTGAACCAGTTGGATTCCGTCCATTTACGCGACAGATCGAAGTTCTGCTTTCATCGTTAAGTATGCTTCTGCGCCAAACAAAGTCTTTGGACCTTTAGGTAACGCTACGTGACACGCTCACAAATATACATCTAAAGAAGTTAGGCAAAATATTTCTTCCGCGTCGTTTTACTGAATTATTACTTATATATATTAATTCACATATTTTCCCAAATATTTAGCAACATTTCCAACGTTTAGAATTATTTTCTTAGTCTTCAAAAGAAATAATAATTCGTAATATCCATATATGTATGGAAATATCATCAATTTAAAATGAAATATAAATTAAGTTTAACTAAAATTTATGATTGAATATACGAAGGAGAACGTTTGATGTTAATGTTAAAGTTCGCCGTCAGCTGTTTCATTTCACCGACGTCACGCCACTCATATTCGCGCCGAAAACAATCAGCTGATTACTTACATCTAGATGTGGGATAACTGACTCAAGGTATTCGAACACACAAACTGTTATAAAATTCACAGAACTATTTATTAAGACTGAAACAATTTTGACCAACAAACTTTGCTTATTTTACACACACTTTTAAATGACATTATTGGGTACAAGTAGTTAGACTGCAAAGATTTTATAGATTTTCACAACATAAATTTAATAAAAACGATTACAATTTCTCTTACATAAATTTGTTATTACACATGTGAGGCATTTCAATCATCAGGACATTGTGGGGTCGAGATTCGCAAAATTCAAAATAGATTGGAAGGAACACTGTTCATAATGGAGATTTATGAAAGTATTTCACATCAAAATATTGTGTTAATGAATTTTATGGCTTACAGTTTTTGTCGGATTTTACTCGAAATATAATGTCTATGATTCACCTTAATAGACTGGCGCTTACGTAGTTCGTAAAACTGCTGAATTACAGTTAAAGTACAGCTAAATTGAACTGTATTTCGCGGCAGCGAACAGAGTAAAATAATTCGTCCAGTGCAAATTTGAGGAAGAGGCAGCTCCAGACCGTCGGTCGGGCATTGTTGTAGTTATCAAGAAATGCACTTTCAAATTTAGTATTTTAAATACCTACTTTGCACTAAATAACTGAACTATTAAAATATTTGATAACAGAATACGTCGATTCACGGATTATTTCGGCTTCCCGGCGAACTTAACTTTACTCCCACCAAACGTCATAGCACAATGAAATCGTTTGATACAGGCTCTGCAAGATTCTGAGGAATTTTCCAATCAATGAACAATCTCTAACATTATGCGGTTTCGAAAAAAAAATTCTCTTTTTTATACAGTGGATGAATTTAGTTGTGGCTCCCAGCTAACAAAGCCACACATTTCCTTAATTGAACGCTGATCCAAACTGTCGCCAAACAATGCCTAACCGATAATGTTAAAAGTATTAATAAAATTTCATAGTAAATTAATTTAAAACTAAAATAATTCTAAATTGACATTCGTGGTACCTATATTGTGGTATACACAATTTTATTAAAGGGAAAAATGGAAGGAAGTTACCGTTGAAATTATAAATTTTAAAGAGATAACAGAGATTATTTATTTGACAAACTTGATTTTCGTTTAATTTACATTTATATTTTTAAGTAAATGCCTCAGCTTTTATGGAAATCTAAATTTCAGGGCCACTTATAGCGCCTCTAATAATGTCAGTGATTTTCAATATTTAGCAAGTTACAAAAGAAAAAAATGAATTTAAATTTACAATAACAAACTTTTATACCAACAGAAAAAACGATAGAAATCTGAAAAGTTGCATAAAGCTGGCGGTAAACAATATTTACGTAAAGGTTTACAGAAGAAAGTCTGTTTTTTTTACATACCATTTATTTAAAGCTTCTCTGGTTTGTGCACACATGAAAATTTTATACAACACTAATTTCACTGACAGGCCATAGCACTGATTTAATTATCGTATCAATTTTTTACACTTTGGGCGCCTTTCTACTTCGCTGAATTCGTATTGTCACGTTCTGTTTGCTGAGGAGAATCTTTAACAGAATTAATTATATTTAGCCCACACATAGCTGAATTAGCTCGAACTACCATAGTCAGGTCCTCCAAAACACACTGACTGTCTCCCACACTCCATACTGTCTTGCCTCCCACACACACTCTGCTTTCTGAATATCTGAGTGACTGTCGACGCTAAAGTTCTGAGCGTCTTATATACCTTCGACAATACACCGTAGCAACCATTATAGACTCTGCATTCTCGCGCCAAACAATGCTCTGGCCTCAAAGTTAATTAAAGAAACATTTTATTATAAATCATTTCATTACATATTTGTAATCTCTACAGTACATATACATAAACACAATTGTTTCTATTTAATCAGTAAAATTATGTAAAATATTGATATTTATTTACAAAATATTTTAAATTGCTGTTCAATGTTATGTAATATAATTGAATTAATACTTTTTCTTTAATTATTTAAACAGAAATACGTTAATTGAATACAATTTTATAATAAATAAGAAATTGTTGAATATTTTTTCGTTATGCCGCCTGCTAAAAAATATCAAGAGGATTCTTCATGCTTCGTTGTTCGTGCAGCCGCGTAATCAGTTTTATTTGTTATTCGTCTGTCTTTCTCGGTTAGAGCATTGTATCAAATTTTGTCCCTGTTTCTCTACGGTGTGTTACTTTACTTGTAAGCAAAAATTGGTAACATGTCAACATATACAATAATATAAAACCTACTACGGCTTTTCCTTTACCCTTTTTCCATCTTCCCCCCACCTGGGGAAACATCATTCGCTTTAGCAGCGTGGTCCTGATGGGAAAGTTGTTTTTCACCAGTTTTCCGACAACTCTGGCGCAGCCTTTAATTAATAAAGCACCGTTATTTTGAAATCTCTGGGGAATTACGATGGTAGACATCTGCTTTTAAGTCTGCTTTAGACTTGCCGTAGGCGAAATGATTAAGGAGATACTCGATTATACCACTAGCCACAAATAATGAAATTTACAGTTAAGTATTTAGTTATATGCAAATCTGCATTAATTATTTTGTATAAATTCAATTTCTACTAAAAAGAAAAAAAAAATATGTCTGATTGAAAATAATGAATAATCCAATTCAGACAAAAAAGTGATAATATAAATACCACACTTTTTTGTATGAATTGGCTATCTGTCTTATACATTAATTTCTACTACTTTAATTTCTAATCTTAGATAAGGTAACAACATTATCTAATTAGTGTTCCTCATGGCTTACGCATATTAAAGTTTTGAAAATAGAATTTAGGGAACGAAAATTATTTTAATATAACAAGCGTAGGGTTACAGAGAGAAATTTTGAAAATATATTGATGTTCTCTTAAATGATAAAAAAAAATATATTCAAAGCGGTAAATGAACAAAATATTTCACTCAAAAATTTGAATATTGGAACCATACAAAAAATATTAGTAAAATGGTAGGGAATTAATTGGTTAACTTTAAACATAATATGGCCTTGTACATTTCGGCACGAAACTTCGAAATATTTGTGTGTGTGTGTGTGTGGTACTTGATATGTAGGCCGGTTTTCTGTGCTGGATAGTCCCAGAATTATACTTATTTAAATAACTAATAATACCATAATGAAAACAACTATATTAAGAATTCGAAAAGTGGATCAGTATTTTTAGTAGTATTGCACTTAACACTTTAAAGTTTTGCGTAGTAAATTTAGGATAAATTTACCTTGTATTTTTATACGACCAATGTTTCGCATTTCAAATAAATATGACGATCTAAGAAAAATATTTTAAAGAACTTGTAAACTTGTCTTTAATGTTGGGGATGAGGAATAAATATTTTTTTACTTAGTATTTCGGATATTTTATTAAGTTTCAGATCGATTTATTTAAAAAATGACTGGATCATTTTTTTATGTTTGGGAATTCAAAAATATATATTACACTACGTTTCTTTCAAAATTCGTGTGCCTCATCGGGTAAGCAGTACAAATTAACTAAAACAACGTATAACAAAGGTACAAGTGTGGAGACCAAAGAAGTTATATAAGAATAGAGTCATAAATGTTGCTGAGATTGGTTTTATCATGAATGGGTGAAGAGTTGGATTTAATGTGTAACATTTTAGACATTAATGTCGCTTAATACTTGATTTCAGAAACTAATCTTGTTACAATATTCCAGTCAAAACTGTGGTCATTAATTCAAGATTAAGATGACCGTATTTTTAAGTATCATGCCATGTTAAGTTATTTTATTCCTAAATATACGGAAAAATGCCTACTGGACCGGGGATCAAACCCAGGACCTCCGCTTTCCGGCCGGACACTCTAACCATTAATCTATCCCTTGTTAATAAGCGGAGGTCCTGGGTTCGATTCCCGTTCCGGTCGACATTTTCCCTCATAATTGGGAATAAAATAACTGTGGTTATTTGAGTTGTTTATAATTTAAAACAACCTCATAAAAAACATTCAGTTCTCAGTTAACATGTTCTTTAAGGCGAGTTTTTAATGGCCTTTTTGTTTGTCATATGTAACAAACATTGCAGTCTTTACAGGAAATTTTATAAAAATTAAAAATTTACGTCTGTATTCAAAATTAATTTTAAGAAAGGTAACAAAATACAGAGAAAAGAAGTGGTGATATAAATATTACGTAACGTTTCAGGTAACCAGGTCAGGAGAAAGGAACAAGGCTTCCAGAAACGTTGTGTAGTACTTATATCATCACTTCTTTTCTTTGTACTTAAAGAAATTTTATATATTACCTTAATTATTGGTACAAAATTTGCATTTTTTTATAATTAAGGATAAATAATTGGTTGATTTATATATGATATTAATGCTATATTAAATATAGCACATTAAATATTTAAATAAATTTAAAATCTGTATGGTTTATGAATGTAAGAATGATAATTTTTTGAAACAGTACGCCTGACAGATAAGTTGTTAAAAGAATTGTTAATTTGTAGTCTAGTGTTGATATACTTCTTGATAAAATCTACCGGATAGAAATTAGCTATCAAAATGTCAAGCTATTTTCAAGTTATGGAAACTCGGATGGGAACGTTTTTGAATGATGGCTGGTTGGAGTGAAAATTAAGATCCCTTCAAGAAAACATTTCACCGAATTGGAGACATCCATAAAATAAAGAGAGCGTTTACTTTCAATTTCCTAGATGAATTTAAGATTGGGTTATAATTATTAAGCATATTTAATAAATAATATATATCTAAATATATGGGAAGCGCACACATGCCGTGCATTTATTAAATAATCAACCAATGTTTGAGAAACAATACCAAAGACATACCGGAAAAAAATAGGAGGTTTGGAATCAAGTCTTAATAGATGCTAGAGAATAATTATTCAAGTCTGTTATAGTTTCGATTGAGAAGTTTTTACCTTATTTATCCCTGACGCCGACGACACAGACAGCGACAACGTTTAAGTTTCATTACAATACAATCATATTTCAAATTGGGGGCTAATACTTGCGTCACTAATTTGACCTGACATCTAGTAATACCGAAAAGCATACGCCTTTAATATTGAAAATCTGTCGTAAGGTCTATTTTTTAAATAACGTCACCATAGCCAGATTTCCACGGGCTTTTATGAATTTTAGTGGAGGTAAACCTATATGAATACATTAGCCGTGTTCCTGGGTTATTGAATATTTCATACTGTATACGTTGAGCATAATTTGCGGAGATGGTCGTCCTCCCGGCGGAATGTGATCAAATGATTTCATTTTGCCAACGTCCGCGTCGGCTCCGAAAGGTCGCACCGCACGGCTTCCTACTGTAATCCGACGTGAAACGCGATGTCGGAGCGTTGGCAGCTGCTATCTGGATGTCCGTCGTAAAAGACCCCAGATCTAATTCCCTTGAGAGGGAGCTTCCCGTAATCCAGAAACCAGAACTACCTAACACAGATGTGGCTACATTTTGCATATAAACGTATTATATTAGACTGAATTTCGCTCTTGAATACTAATGTTTCATTTTTTTCATAAAATGTTGAATTATTATGTCGGGGAATGCAGAAGACCTCTTAAGTTATTACGCAACCAATGTATACCAAAATTATACCTGAAATATTAATTTCAATGACCAATAGCGTTATTGTATTATTTGAAGACACGAAATTACAATTAATAATTTTGGTATACAAAATATCTCTATACGATAATCAATTGAATGAGATCAATCGTTTAAGTTCAAAATAATACCCTAATGTCAATAATTTTGTTTCGAAAATGAAAATTGGATTTACGTTCAAAGGGTAATTTGAATTAATTTTATTATTATGGATGTAGAACTCCAATTTAATTAACTCGCGTCCTCGTATTTGGCGCCAAAAATGTAATACTTATTAAAATTATTTTTGATATTAATTGAATGTGAAATTATCTCATTATAATTACATTTATGCTTCAAAAATTGAACCACTACTTAGCAAGAGATTCTCTTTGTTAGGGTCTTCGTTAGCTACATTCAGAATAGTAACTGCAGTAGCTTATGATGAATGATAGTTTAGATCAGTCCGTTGTATAAAACAAAATTTAACTACGCTTAGAATGTTTGTGCTGAGATTATCCTCGTCCTTTGTTGAAGGTATTACAAACCACGTGGACGCCCGAAATTGTATTAATTCTGAAAAGACTCAAATAATAATACATTTTTCAGTTAATTTATTTTTTGTACCATAACTTAGGCGAAGACAAACAAAGCCTCCAAATAATAACCAGCCGCCATCACTATTTCGCATCACAGAGGTCACGGGTTCGAATCCCGGCCAGGGCATGGATGTTGTGTGTGTTCCCATCCTGTGACTCTCCCACTAATTAGTTCACCGGCAAGATTAAGAGTAAACAGTGCATAAAGTCTCTACTGGCCCATCAGTTGATGCGACTATCAATAAACTTTTTACAAAAACACGCCGAGCCACTCTCGGCTACATGTCAAATATACAAGGCCGAGATATTGCGTGTGCAAACATTTCGTTTTCAAACAAATAACAATAAAAATTATAATATCTACTCACACATATTTACGAAAAGCTAAACAAGTTCAATAAAAAACTAATTCTAAACTTCCAAGCCACTTCCGTTTATTTCATTATTAAAATCAATATTATTGGTTTTAAATAAATTACTGTATTTTCTTTAACTTTGACAATAATACCCATAAATTTGTTAAACTCCTCGAAATACAATAATAATTAATTGCCCGATAAACATCTTCTCGCGCTTCTAACCGAAAGGATGTATGCGCAACGTGAACGTTATCGAAACGTCGCGCGCACATTTTTTGCAGTCACTTAGAAGCCCGAGATGATTTTATAAATTACTAGCTGGGTGCCCGGCGTTGCCCGAGATGTCATTTATCCACAACCCCCGATATGACTCCAATTTCGGCTGCTTTTGCGCAATTTTTATGTAACGCTACTCGAACCCTAATCATTATAATTAACTCTGAAAAATATTTCTTCAACGCAAATATCTGCCGTGTTTGCATGTTCCAAAATTTGCACCCCGCTACCCCTGCATCTGAGGGGTAAATGCCAATTTGAATGTCGTAACTAAACACAGTGACTTCCATAACCTTTGATTTGACTCCAATCTCGGTTGTGTTCGCATTATTTTACTGTAAAGCATCTCCACCCCCAAACCCGAAGGGTGTTCTTTTCACAGGGCGTAGGGGATGAAAATTGTATTCAGATAACATTGGTAGAAACACTATCAATATCTTTGACCCCTAAAAATATTTATCAGACTCAAATATCGGCTGTTTTAGTATGTTTAAATATTTCCACCCCCGCTTCTGGGGGTGGAAGACGCGTCTCACCCTGACAGTGTTTGTTTCCTGGTCGCAAAGAAAACGTGTACTAAATTTGGTGAAAAATTGCTCGGCTGGTGTAGATTTGTATTTTATTTAGAAAACGTTTGTATGGGAAATAGGAAAGGGCTGTTTTTAGGGTTTTCCCCGGAAATTATTCGATTTTTTTCTCGCCTTTTAAACCTTCCCTAGATCTCCACGAACATTTCAAGACTAAGATAAGATAAATCCGTTCAGTCGTTCTCGAGTTTTAGTGAGACTAACGAACAGAAATTCATTTTTATATATATAGAAGATTTACATCGAGAAAGACTGCATTCTTAATTAATTCAGTGTTAAATATATATATATATATATATATATATTCTAAGGAATACAAATGTTATAAATTAAACAAATTTATTTAACAAAGGATAACTTCAATGCATTTAATTCAATAGTTGTTTTATGAATCAATTATATTTATTGTTATTTAAGGATTGTAAAATAATTACGAAATTCTTTAGAAACTTTACAAGGCAATTTGCTTTTACTCAATTTAAATTTACACCATTTTTTATATGAGATTATTTACGTTTAAAAATTTTAAATTTGATAGATTTTACAACTCTTTTCTCAGGGTCATTTATCTGGGCCTTCTAAGTAAATAAACAACCTTTATATTTACGTTAAACAATCAAATACCTTTACAACCTAAGAAGTTAAACAATCAAATTCCTTTACAAACTAAGAAGTGACACAATTAGATAAAACGTGAAATCGAAAACTGACGACTTTACCTTTAATTATCGTTTACAAAACTTGATCAAATTTGTTCGTACTTACAAAACATCTGCTGGTACCAGGCTTAACACTCTTTGGCTCGGCCTCACCTCACAATTCACACTAAAAGGCCATGTAATCACCGGATTTACACTTGATTAAACAAAAACACGGTCGTAACTTTCGAGTCTCTCCCCTTGGAACTGGAAACCGCCACTCCTTCCGGATTATTAGTTGGACAGATTGTTACAAAATTGTCTCTCTGTGGAATTGATGACAGTCATGGTACTTATAGAAATTTTATTGTGGCGCTATTTATTAGGTTACTGCTTGCAGTTCGATGAGATTTGCTGTCCAAACTTTATACTCAAATTTTAAAACTTGTAACCTTTCTTACCAGATCTATATGCCTGCCACGCTGTTCGTTGTCCGCCTTTCAATTTCCCACCCGACTCGACTTCCACACCCGACTGACTGTTTCAGAAAGCTCTCGCGGCCAAACAAAGCTCGCCTATGCATTGTCGCATTTGAAAATTGGCACCGCTGACAATCCACCGTAATTATTCAATTATTAAAATCATTAATGGCCTCTAATTAGTTTTACAATATATATATATATATATATATATATACATATGTATATATTTAAAGCTTTGTTCAATGAAATTAGGGTTTAAATACAGCGGCGACTTACGTTTTTATATGTACTTCTGTTAATTTACATGTTTCGTTTCTGTTTTAAAATTCCAAATACTTTTGATTTTATGTACCTCAAAACATTATACGAGACTTGGAAAATTATCTTATTCGAAAACTTAATTTCAAACCTGTTTTTTATCACAGATATGTTGATGTAATTTTTATCATAACTCCTTATAACTGTATTGATTATGGTAATCGTTTTTAATGGATAAATCCACATTTATAATTCGTTAGGGTGTGTGAACAAAATTACACTGTCAGTTTCTTAGAGGTATCTGCTTCCCGTATCCATCATAAGTTAAGGTTTAATTGTTTCGACAAACCAACTATTTCAGGCCGTGTTCTAAATATTTTGTCTGCCCATTCTGATTCACAGAAGCGTGCTATTGTTTATAATTTGGTTAACAAAGCTATATTATTATCCAATCCTGTCTATCATTCTGAAACCCTCAACTATGTCCAAAATATTTTACTGAACATCTCTGCCTTATTGAATTTTTTTCAAAGTACATTAACATTAGATTAGCTAAAAATAATCTAGTACTCAACCAAAACGGTGTTATAAGGAGAAATGTATACAATGAATTTATTGTGTTACCTTTCTGTGACATCTAATGCACTTGTTTGAAAATATACAATTTTCTGTAATTTTCAAGTCTAAATCTTCTTTTTCTGGTTTCATCAAAGGAGACAAAGATCCTATCAATACGTTTTCCACTACAAATGATGTTTATAAAATTCAGTGATCAAATTGTGAATATTTTTATATCGGCCAAAGTAAAATAATTTTAAATATTAGGATTGAAGAATATAAATCTAATGAATAAGAAAGATAGCCAATACAGAAAAAAAGGGTTATATAAATACCACACAACGTTTCTGGAATCCTTGTTCCTTTCGCCAGGTGCTAAGAAGAGTCTAGAAAAACAACTGCACTGGTGAGTGGACAACACTCAAAAGCGACGAAAACGGAACGACAATGGGAGAGCCGAAGGGTTGGCGTAACAAGAAGGGAGCAACGACAATGGAAAAACAGTAGGTTTAGCGTAATAATAAGGGATCAGAGCAATTATTGAGTTTCATGTGTCTGTTTGTACAGTAATAGCTGTGATGTTTGATTTAATGTGAAGCATCTCTGAAATGAGTCTGGAATTGTACCTGGTGTCAAAGTCTAAAATCTTAGCATTTTGCCAACCAAATGTAAGTTTAGAACTGTTTATATGTTTGGATACTACAGATTGTTTATCAATGGGATGTTTGATATTACACATACGTTCTTTGATACGTGTATTAAGGGAACGTTTTGTTTGCCCTATGTAGTAGTAATTACAATTAGAGCAAGTGATTTTGAAAACAACACTATGTTTGCTGTAGGTGTCAAGTGGGTCCTTGTGGTTTCTAATCAAGTTGGAAAGGGTATTAGTGCATCGGTAAATGCGTTTTTGTCGCTTTTGAGTGTTGTCAAATGACCAGTGCAGTTGTGTTTCTCTAGGCTCTTCTTAGAACCTGACGAAAGGCACAAGGATCCCAGAAACGTTGTGTGGTATTGATATTACCCTTTTTTGTCTTTATTGGCTATCTTTATTATTATTTATTTTCTATCAGACGTAAATTTTTTCATTTCCTCTTAATATAAATCTAATTTAAAACTGTCATCGTGCAAATCTGGCCCTATAACCAAACTTTGAAATTTAATCACGGTCTCGATTTTGTCAACACCTCCATTTTATTCAGAGAACAACATTATTGGAAATATTAATTTCTGAAATGCTGTATATTAAAATTAATAAAAATACTGTTTAAATGATACAGAAAGTCTCAACAAGTTATATAGATGTATTGTTTGAAGTTCTTTGTCTCTTGGTTCTTTCATTTTAATCTCGTGTTCAGTTTACAGTCTTAAGTTATTCGCCGTTAGAAAACGACGCAAATCCGCGTCGAAAAGTCCGGCGTTTTTAAATTAATATTTACTTTAAGTTTCTTTTTTAAGTTTGTATAAAGGTCGTTTTAAACATTATTAACTCAACACAAATATAGTATTTATTTACTGCCTAAACTAATCAGTAGACTTGATTCTTCTTGGAAACATCCGAACCACAATCGTTAATATTCATATCCAGAAATTAATTTCTTTAATTGAAATTTAATTCATCAACATAAACAGAAACTTAGAAAAAATTTTGAACTGACCAAGCGAACCCTACGGGACAAACATTTAGTATTCTTCGATAATTTCATAACATTCAAGATTCGTAATATCGTTCTGAATTATATTGAATATGAGGTATTATATCACTGAAAACCAACTGCATTGTATGAAGTAGCTTGTTCTTGTACTTCCATGCTTAGGACTTCGTGCGGATAAAGAGACACCTTTGATGCCTAATTAGTGATTTTTTCCATTTATATTTTATGCAATACAAATTTTTATCTAGATTATACGTATAATCATCAGAAGGTATCGTGATCGGGCACAGAGAAATACTTTCTTTCTCTTTGTTCTAGTAAAAACGACAGAATCCAACAAAGGCAGTGAAGGATTAAAATGATTTATGTTTTATTAACCGGACGTATGTGTAGATAATTTTTCCCGATGATTCAAAGGAATCGTCAGAAGCTCTTTTATATTGGTATCGATTTATCACGAAGCAGCAGATATAAATTGCGCTTTTAAAAGCTTTCTTCCTTTGCACTTCTCGCTTATTATTGGCAGTCCGCTACACTTGGGTTGGCGCTGTTCCAGAATCCCTCTTTTACAAGTTGATTAATTCCCGTTGAGAGCACGGTACTTGATGAAATATGTACGCACTGCTCCAGTAGCCAGGCGGCATCAATCATACATGCAGTACATTGTGATGCAGCCGCCTGACGAGCGTTTGAAAGCTCAGTCCGAATAATTGCGGCGAGGTTAACAGGAGCTCGAAACACAAACAAAGATCTTACAAGCGTTCACAATCTATATGTGTTATTTGTAAAAATAATAATTCTTATAGAATTTTAAAATTTTAGTATTCTTTTTCTTTGCAAATGAGACGCAAATACAAGTCCGATTGATAATCTCAATTTATAATTTTACGCAGCTTGTGCCACAGATTAGGTGAATCCAATATTAATTCAAGGAAGCATAAAGTATCAGCTAGATTATATATATGTAAAGGTGAGGAAATTGGGAGTAAATAATAATATCGTTATTATATCTTACTGAAAATATGTTTTAAAATATAAAATTATTTCCAAACATAAACTCGGTATCTGATTCCGTGGCAGTTCATTACATTTTTGTACATTGAAACTACTTATAATAAATGTAAAGAGCGAATCACTACATTAACACCTCAGCTACATAAAATTGTATATTTTTATGTTGATAAATTTGAATTTATTGTTTTTTTTATATATAAATGATGAATGAAGGACCTTTCTTAACTGTATTTTACGGTTTCATAGTTGATAATGGCAGCAAGCCGAAAAGTTTTTGTTTTACAGTATTGGATATTAAAACGTGATGTGATAAGCATCTTCACTAATAACCCTCCGTTAGTCGCGCGTCCGAAAATAACGCGGTTGGTCGCGCTAGGTTCAAGGGACTTAAAGTTAGCTGTTCCATTGCTGATCAATTATCTGAATAAATTATTTTGACCCAGATTACAGACATTTAACATACGCATTTTAGAGACATACATACATAATTTATTCATCCAACTACAGCCTGTTTAAATTAAAACTTACCATTTTATTCAAAATATTTGTTAAAGAAAATCTACTACCAATAAAATTCTAATTTTCTAATATCACAATATCCTTTAGAATAATAATCATAAAATATTGAGACTATAATTTTGTAAACCAAACATCAGTTAGATGCCTATAGGTAAACAGTTCAGAGTACTTGAAATATAATTCTTTAGAAATGCTGTTAGTTATTAATATGATTAATTTTTATTGATTTTTTAAAGTATTGTACTTTTGTAAAAATGCTTATGGAATGGTCATAAATAATATTTGTATTCATAATATCATACTATAAATAATTACATTTGGCAAAATAAATATATTAATCAGAGTATGCTTAAATTTTTTTAAATATTTGACAACGCATTCTTAGCAAATTATTTCTGTGTGTATACGCAAACACAAAAAACTTTCACACTTTTCACAACAATTTTGTGTTTTACATAGTTTTTTTCTAATTTTTCTTGAAACATTTTTATCTAAATCTAGTTCTTCAACTTCATGATCCGCACCCGCGTCATCAGACCTGGTTCATAAAACATCTTCAGTTTTTTACTCATTTTTCACAATTGTTAGCATACACAAAAACGGAATGTTGTAATAAAAAACCACAAATATAATTTCCACTTATGATAATAAAAATTTAAGATTCAAAAGATAAATATTTGATACTAGAACTGAAAAATCATCGATTATTTTTACGAAAGTATTATCACTCGGTACTACTGCACCAAGTGCGAGAAAAATACTGACGGGAGTAGTCACAGTAGAACTTTTTGAACGAAGATACGTTGCTTCATTATTCTGAGAACCTACGGTTGGTTTTAGTGTGTGGCCTTGGCAGAATATCGTAAACACATTTCTCTGAGACGTCATAAAAGTTCATCCCTGCATCTGACCTGGTTCCAGTGATAACAAAGAAATTAATTTGCGTCGGTCGCCTGGAACTAGCGGGTTAACAGTATACTAATCCTTTCATTCAAAATTGTAAAATAAAAAATTGTATTTAAATGGTGGGAATTTTCTTGTTAAAAATTTGTAATTATAGCAAAGCAAGAAAGATAGACCTCTGCATCTGAGAATGTGTGGGTATTGTTAATTGTTTCATTTCTGCTAACAGAGGAAGTCCATGGTAACACGCAAAGGGGAAAATATTGCTTGCCAGAGGTAGACATCGCAAATGCAATGATAAGAAGTGATATTTTTTTCACCTTCCAGACTGCAGAGTTAAGAAATTGAATAATATGATTGGTAAGGTATTATTATTATATTTAATATATAATATATATTATTATACAATAATAATAAACAATAGATCCCGATTTGCTTTCGTAGCGTATATATTATAGGTAACAGAGACAAAAAGGAAATAGTATGTTGCAATTGATTTACGATTTTATGCAGGCCAACTGTATTTTTTACTTTATTAGTTTATTTAATTTGCATTTAAATTACAGACATTCTAACTTACAACAGGAAACTTTCTTGCTTCAAAAATCATTTTACGAGCTTGATCAAAGATTGAAGCCTTTCCCGGTGTAGTTGTTCAATATATTGTTCTCTGAGTTCAACCGGGTTTCTAGGCGAAGATGACGACAGAGCTTTTAGTCGTCGAAACGTTGCGTTCTAATATAATTATGCAAAACCCAGTTGAACTCCGAGAACAATATATTGAATTTTATGAGCTGTTTTCAATCATATAATTTTATTCTTTTTTTACTGTAAACACTAGCTGATTATCCGTCTTTCTAAATCAAGTTGCAAAACAGTTGCGAATACTTTTTCGCTCAATTTTTCTATTGAATAGTACACATATAAGTGACTATTAGATAATCATAAATCTTTTTTTGGTCCAGTAATATCATTTTTCATATTACCGCAAATACTATCACATTTTTATTTAAACCACGTTTATATTCTTTGTAATGTGCTGTAATTTAAACATTTCCCTCGAATACAGAATTGCTCCTATTTCATGTATTTACTTTTACAATTCTTTATATTTACTATTCATATATAGTTCAAAGTATCTATTGTATTTATGTATATCTTATTAGGCCTATTCACATATTTGCAATCAATATCAATTTGAATTTTCCTATTTCCTCAGCTGAGGAACTAATAAATATAATCTACGTCATCATACTCCAATTATTGCATTGCACTTAATGCCTTTTATTTTTACATGTATGAAAACCATGCGTCACGAACATATTGTTAAAGTGTATTTTAAAAAACAATTCTTGATATATCTCCAAATTTCTGATATTACATGCCCACTTAAATAAGCCGTTTCTCAGATTCTCTTGTTTTTTAATTATTCATCGCATAGATCGAAGACTTATTGGCTGTCACTTTTCTTCCCTTAAAAACGACTTCTTGTATTTTGTCAAATAACATGACATTTTAGATCTCAACGAATGTTTAAGAAACAAATACCTCCGATAAAAATAAATTCAATCGACCTACTTTGTCACAAAAAGCATGAACGGCGGAATAATAGTGGTAGTATTTTTACATAGAAACTCGGTTTTATAAACAATATTATAATGTTAGCGGTAATATTAGCAGGTCAAGAAAGATATATGGAGAACATACGACTCTCTTATATGGATAAATAGACCATTTAGTGGACAAAATGGGCGATAAAGTAGGAAACAAATTATTTGGTTTGTATTAAAGGCATAGAAAAAATATTGAGCGAGACAGAATACTCTAATTGTAGCTATTACGTAAAATTTAAATAACGTTAAGTGATACTGTTATTGAAAATAAATGAAGTAAGTAATGAATCTCCTAAAATAAACTAAAGAATTGGGCACAATAAATTATCGGCGTATTTCTATTTACGTAGTACACATAATCTCATAATTTATGGTAATGATGGGCTTATGAAGATTGAGTATCTCAAATAGCCGATGGGAAATTTGTTATTGCTGAAACTAAACTCTGCTTATTTGATGCGTTTACATATTTGTAAAACGACAGTAAATCATGAATGGATAATAAACAAAACAAATGAATAATTCTATGTAGATGTCGTAAAGAGGATAAATTTTGATGAGAGCGACATTCATTTCTGTTGAATATGGATGAACGTTAGCCACATGTTTTAGGAGGCGGAAATGCAGGCTAAATATTCTCGTTTCACAATAATTATCCAACTAGCTTTTATTATTAGATAAAGGAACCCCTTCGGGTTAAATTTATTACAGCGTCAATATTTAACGTAATACAATTTATAGTTACCGATGTGTTACTATAATAAAGGTAAAGTAATGAACGTTAAATTATTAAAACTGTTTCTATATAATAAAAGTGAATAATTGTTTCACTAAACCAAAGTATAATAATTCGGAATATTGTTTTCATATTATTTAGGCTTTTAGTATTATAAAACTTCTAATAAAGAATGGGACAGCCACAGAAACAGATTCAAAACATTTCACTAAATTATATTATTTGCTCAAGCAGCTTATGATCATATATTAAGGATCTATAAATTGTCTTCTCAAAGAACAGCATGTTTCCAAGAACAATTCTCAGTTTCTCATTAAATAATCTTGTATATGAATATTGAAATGAAAGTTTCGCTTTTAGAGGTCCTATTTTCCCCGACACACACGTGACTTATCTGTTTTTTAATTACGAAAATTTTCACTTAATTTATTTATCAAATGAATACCAACTTTTCTGAACTAGCCACCTTACCATTTTTCTGTTATTAGCCAGTAAAATTAATAAAATGCTCTACACTATTCACGTACTAAAAAAGAAAGAGATAAAAGTCTAAACGTTCAATTTCTTCATTTTCTTGAATGCATTCAGATTTTAATTAATTTTGGGGTATCTTATCGATTAAATTTCTTCCGATCTTGTGTTAGCTACTGAAACCCCATTATAGCTGCAATAAACCTACCTCTGCTACTTTCATCATTTTGCCGCAATGATTTCTGTGTAAATATTTATAAGAAAACGAACTAAATCATGTAAGTTAAAAAGCAATAAAAACAGAATTTCTCCTAGGTTCTGCAGAGAAATATATTGAAAATTTATTTTTAATAATAAATAAAAATAAAACGCCAAAATATTAAAATCCGTTTACGAAACAATTAAATTTTCCCAATAAGTCGATTTTTTTAGGGCAACAGGCTCCATGAGGGTAATCCACTTTGGGCAACTCCCCTTTAATAGCATAGGAAGGGATTTGAAAGGTGGGATGCGGAAGGGTAGAGGAAGGTAGCCAAGGGTTAACTAGGGCCCCCGGGCTATGGTTTAAGGATCCTACCTGGCATTCGCTTAAAGAAATGCAGGGAAAACCCTAGAAAAACCTGCATCAGGTAGGTCGGGCAATGGGTACTTGTCCCACGCCCTTCCGATAGCGGGAGAGGAGTTTGCTGTGGGGACGCAGCATTCCCTTCTCCGTGCCTCGACCAGTTTAGGAGGCTGCTGGCCGACTATTCCAATGGGAATAGCGGACAACTCTTACCGTATGCCCAAGGTCTGTGACCCCGGAACATACACCTCTCTGAACAGGCCGTGGTGCCTCGGCTTGTGGGAACCTTAGTTCAAAAACGGAGAGGAAAAGGCATCCCCAAAGGTAGCCCCTTCGTATCTCGCCTAAAAGGTTCTGTCTGCGAGAGAACATCCCTCGCAGGTTACCTGCGAGAGAACCCTCTCGCAGCCAATAAGTCGAAAACAGTTTGAATACTTATATATTCACAGTATAAACAGAATGTTTTCACAAGCCACAGGCCGTAAAGCTCAGGTTTAAGTTGAATTAAAGTATCAGGATGGAAAAATGCCGATCGGATCAGGAACCTAACCCGGGACCTAGAGCATTCCAAGACTTTAATTGAATCTGGAATTAAAAATTCTAAACCCTTGATTAACATTTAAAACCACATTTAAAATCCGTTCTTCATTTGAGGTCCTAAAATTAGACCATGTATGAGTTGTGATTTGTAAAAAAAAATTGTAGGTGAGCCTGCAGTAGGTCTACTGAATCGAGGAATTTCACACCGTGTCTGGAATCGACAGGAGTTCCTCAGTTGGTAGGCTTGAGATCCCTAGTTCGATTTCTGGTCCGGTTGACCCTTTTCGATCCTGTTACATTAATTATATACTTATATAACTCTGCACTTAGAGATAATGATAAATAGCAATTTTAATTTTTTATTCTTATCATCCTCATTATTATAAGATCTATGTTAGAAAATTGAAATAAAAATACAACTAATTAAATAACAGACTTTATATCCTACATCCATTTAAAATACTCTATATTCAGAATACTTGAAAATTAATTCTCCGGTAAATTAATTGATTCAAAATATTTTCCCATAACTAGAAAAGACAATAACATAATAAATTTGAACTTAAAACAATAAATTTACAGATTCTCTTTAATTAACAAATTCTTCAAAATAAAACAACTTAAGTAAAATGATGAATAAAACAGCACCAAATAAATTAAGAGAAAATATTAATACCTATAAAAGAAATAGTAATGAAAATAAAACATACCATTCGGTCACATAGATTGAAAAATTAACTCGTAAAATATGTCTTCTCTCTGTATAAAAAAAAATGAATGACTGCGTGTCCCCTATGGACTCATAAACCATTCATCCGATTGCAATGAAACTTTGATGAGTTGTTGTGCGCACCCCCGCAAAGATTTCTGTCGGATTTTCAAAGCGTTAGGAAACTCCCAAGGGGTGAAAGGGGGTGAAATTTAAAAACCCGCTAAAACGACCGATTAAGTAATTTTAGGGGTTTATGAGATTAATACTTCCTATCCAGTTGTTTTAGTGTATAATTTCAACCCTTTAAAGCACAAATACGGATGGCCGTTATATAAAAACAACCCAAAACAACCGAGATAGGTTGAGACAAGGTTATAGAAGTCAATTTGTTTAATTCTGACTTTGTCAGTTTCGTTATAAATTAAATAGCGCCTAGATGTGGGATGGGTGAGGGTGTGAATAAAAGGGCGTTACATAAAGTAATGAGTAAACAACGGAGACTGGAAGTCACTGAGTTAAATTCTGACAATTACCACACTGGTTAAGATGTAGTTGAGTCCCTAGGAGTGTGGGTGGAAGGGGTAAAATAAATTTCCGTTTGCAATATTAAATGCGTATACTAATTTCTACGAAAATTTATACACAAGTCACTTACGATTCCGGAACAAACACTGAGGGGTTAAGACACCTACCGCCTCTGGAGTTGTGGGTTTGTCCTATATATGTGGCTTGACAATCGATACAATTAATTTTTTAAATTACACTGTACTTATCTAAATTGTCAAATTTGTTCTTATTTACTATGTTTAAATAGTTATGAGACTTAAAAATGATTGTACACTACTTTTCTAACAGTCCAATTAATATATGTTGCAACCAAGCAATTTAAGGTAAAACTATGAAACTACATTTTTTATCATAAATAATGTTATATTTGATATTACTTAATCTGATCATAATGTACAAATTGGTTCCAAAAATCAACATATTCCGGTAGTTCTCAATTAAATGTCCTCCCATCCTCTTTTCCAACAGAAAGTAATGGTTTATAGTTTGGTAGATAAATCTATTAAATTATCTGATTTGAAGTATCATAAAGAGAATTTAATAAAAGTCAAGAAAATTCTTTTACTTAATTCATATCCCCTTAAACTTATCAATACGTATATTAATTAAATCACGCCGACCTCCTGTGGTGTACAGGTCAGGGCGACTGTCACGCATCACGGAGGTCCCCGGTTCGAATCCCGGCGAGGTCATGGATATTTGTGTGCATCAGATAATATCTCGTCAAACCAGTCCTCCGTTGAGTCAAAATGAGTTCGCATAATGAGTCGATAATAACGTGAGCTGTTGATGTGATTGTAAATGTATATTGTAATAATCAAATAGTACGTCGTTTATTAAATGAAATAATAATCAAAAATTAACAAACAAAATATTTTTATTTTATTTTGTGGCAATAAAAGATAATTACAACAAAATTTGAGATCTTTCTCTCAGGGCCTGTACTGGGTTTGAGAATGAACACAACAAATTGATTTAAAATCTCATTAACCAAACAGTTTACAATTTACCTAAACAATATGTCGATAGAATGAAAGAAATTAAAAGTAAAGAAATTAACTCTGATTGACAATTTAAAAGAGAACGAAATCTGACTTTATCCTTTAATTAGCGTTTACAATTAATCATTAGTTTTGGTTTTGTTACTTACATACTGTCCAGCTGGTAGCAGCATTCTTTTTGGTTTCGGAAGTACACTATTGCAAAATTATACACTGATTCTAAATATCGACTCACAGATTTTACACAATTGAAGTCAAAATTGATAGGCTCCCAGGAACTCGGGTGATCCTCCTGAATGTCAGCTATCTGATGTCTACTTGCCTTACAGGAATCCTATGATTCGTAGATTTATTAGTCTTTTACTGATTTGGACTTACTGCAACGTAGCTCATTGAAGATTTATTTTAACTGTTTATTCTTTCGGAGCGAACTAACTTTTCTTTAGCTCTTGCTGTAGACTTAAACTGTCAATTTTACTATTCCGCTCTTTGTTGCTCACCAGAAAACTTCTTCCGATCTAATAATTCTTGTAGTACCAACTCTATCCTAGCTGGCTGTAGACGAAAAAAAATTGACTTCCTTTCCTGGCTATCTATAGACGTAAACTGCTCGACTTTCATGCGCGCAAACGCCATTTTGACTTTTCAACAAAAGTGGCTAAACTTGCTTTTCCATTGTTGCTTTGTTCGATCAGACCGCTATAATGCATTTATCAAACAATTCAAATTTTATGTCGAAACAATTAATGGCCTATTTAATTGGCATTACAATATATATATATATATATATATATATATATATATATATATTGTTATTAATATAATTTTTAAATTTGTTCAGTTATCAAGTTTAGTTGCGTACGATAAAGGCCATGTAATTGAGGGTGTATTTGAACAGACAGTATGGCGTGAGAACGCTTAATAGAGATAATTTCCAGACGTTTTTCGGTTTATTTTACTTATTTTTTGCGGTATGTCAGATTGTACGGTCACCAATTTCGTGTGGGATAACCGAATATGAAACTTCTTACATTAGCAACCTTGTGTAGGGGATGAGTTTTGGTCAGTAGAGTTATCAGTGTGTTCGAGAAGGACGATTGAGTTCGTAGTCGGACCAATGAGTATTGAAGTGTTGAAAAGTAAAGATATAAAGTATTTTAAATAATTTATCTGCATTGTTTGACTTAGAAAGAAACATTATTCGGCCAACTTGGTATGATTGAGAGATTTAGGCAGCTGATACAGCTGACTTCTGTTGCTTCGATTGGTTTTGTAATTGAACATTCAATAGACCGGTGCCGACTGGCCAAATATCTTGTGAACTGACCATTATTTGATCACTGACCGGTGTTCACTGTAATATATCGACCATTGAAGACATTATGGACTATCTTAATTGTGAACTGACTGGGCGGCTATGGGTGAAACATCTTGGATCTATAGTCTGGTGCTATAAAAGGATTCAATTGAGTGTGTTGTGAGAGTGTATTTGCAACAGTATGGCCAATTTTCAAAATTAAAAGGTTTCATTTGTTTAAAACTTGTAACAAGTGTAAATTCTGTGGAAGTGAAAATGAAGATCAAAATTTGTATGTAAAGTTTTTTTTTTCAAATTTAGTAAAACTAAAATAAAGTGTAAACATTGCATAATTTAATTTAGTTTTTGTGTTTGTATTTTTGAGAATATTTGAATGTGTAACGTTTTTTAATTCAATTGAAGAATTTTTCTGTAAATTTATTATTTCATTTAAATTCTATACTTTTAATGGGGCCAGATTAAACGCCCTGGGATAAAATTTAAGAGTCTCTTTTAAATTAATAACCGTGGTTTTCTTATGTAAATTTACATGTAAAATACATTTTTTGTGTTTCTAATAAATTCTTTAAATATTATATTAATTAAATTTAGGTTCCATCATTTCTAACCTTTCACTCAAAATGTTAAGTGTTGCTATTAAAATATTATCTTGAAAATTTCATTAATTTGGGTTATATCCTTCAAATTAAATATTTATTTAAATAACAATTAACTGTAAAGTAAAGGAAAATATAAATTTCTTTAAATCGTTCAAAATTCAAAATTGCAATTTAGTTGATTCTCAAATTAATGAAATTATAGTAAATGAAAGCTATAAGTTGTGTATTAAATTATATAATTATAAAAATACAAATTATTTATTAAAATACATATAAAACATTTATTAGTCAGTTATTTCTTTTCAAGCATGTCTGTCTATCAACTTGAGTAATACTTCACCCTGCTTTTGGCAGGAACATGGCATTGAACGGCAAACCGTACACCTCGACAGCGTCATCTCACAAATGGCCACTTTCCGGCGAAATGATTGTTTTTTTTTTACGTCGACGGGTGCGCTGAAAGGCGTAGGTTTTGTTTCCCAGCCCCACTCTGCGCTGTGTGGTCCATTAGGCCAGCGTCAGCCAGGCGGCCTCTTCCAGCTTGCAACGTACTCGTATACATGCTAAGAGAAACGCCACCTCTAATCACCTAGGCTTAGGGGACTCGCATAACGAGAATTGGAGCACCCATTACTTTGAGATATAATCTAACATCAATTTAGATGGATGAAGTTAATGCGCTTAAAGAGTAAAGTAAAGCTATGGATGGCACTGAATGTCTACAATATTCAGGTACAATCGGTAGGCGTTATTAGAAATGAAAAGAAACTGAAAACACGCTTTTTCTGCGTTAGAGGACAGATAAAATTCGGCCCGTTAAAATTAATTAATTAAATCCCCCGTTTTACACTGAAGATAAGTTCCGCACATAACCGTGTAAATCGAAATATTGATTTTTTTCTATCTAAACCCGCGTAAAACGAAAAAAGGACTTAAATGTGCCAAATTCAGTCATTTATTTACGTACAAAAAAAGCAAGACATCTTGAAAAACATCAAATTACGCTTCATTTATAAAATAACAAATAAATATGGAATATTACGATAAAAAATATTCTTAAAAATCTTCATGATTGATATGATGTCACTTTCATTACACGATGGCTCTTGATTCGGTTCTGGTTCAATGGTTGACGAATAAGAGACAATCTGAGACCGAAGAGACTTTGTAATGAAATAGGTTTCTTTGTTAAATCTTTAAAGACCTCCTCATATTGATTTAAGCACTTACTGATATCCCGGTGGAATCGGAGAGCTCGTAAAACATTCGGGTCATTTTGTAAGAAATGAGTACCCAATTTTCTCCCCAGTTCAACAAGTCCTACGCTGATGATTCTTGCTGTGAACGCAACTGAATCAGATTGGTCTTCAACAGGATCATTTTCGTCGTCTTCGTTTTCATGATTTCATGAACGTCTAGTTCTTCATCAGCCATTATTTTGTTATATTTAATCTTACTTACGATTGGACGTTTTGTATAAATAAAAGATTTAATTAATTTAGTACAATAATTAATGACAAAAAACAACACTAAAATTAAATTAATAAAATTGGCAATAATGAAACAATACAACATTGACTCTGTCTCTGTCTCTCTCTCTCTCTCTTTCTTATGTGGGGTGAACCACAACATGGCAATTGAAATTATTTGATCTAATTAAACTGAATGAACTTAGTAAACCGATTAATCTGAATAAATTGAGTAACCTGGTATTATGGTACTTCAACTATAAATCAATATTGACGATATAGTGCCGGCGGATTTCCACTCGTGGTTATAACTGGTGTGGACTTGGCTGCAGAGACATCGTTGACTCGTTCCGGAACGGCCGAATTCATCATCGGATGACGTCGGATAGATGGTACGCCCTCTAAATTTTTGCTCAGGATCGTTTGCTGTTTTTTACTGAGGCTGGTCACGGACCGCTCTATGCCGTGGCTAGTTACTGACTGCCAGGTTTCGAATCTCTGAATCCCCAAATTCCTCCTCCAGATGTTTCCAATTTTGCATGCGCGTCAGCTGAACAATGCTTCGCGAACTCGATTATTTAGGTCTAATAATGTTGGCGTTTCTTTGTAGCTGTCAGGCACCCCTTAAGGCTTTTTTTGTCGTTCGCGGGTTCTTTATACCTCCTTCATTTGTTCCCAAAAGGGACTAAGGGACCACCGCCCGAGTCCAGCAGCTGACCAAACAGTTTCCGCCACACAAATAACGCGCGTTTACAGAAATATTCATTGTAATTTCTTCAATATCTACCTCTTCTGAGTCTCAAAAACTTTCTCATCCTCCAGTATGCGCGAACTGAGAGATCTGAGAATATTAATCCTCTAATGGCAATCTATAATTCTCACCTCCAACAACCGATCTGTATGTGTGGCTTTCCGATAAACGGAATGGCCAAGTCCACCATCTTGTCTCGGTATTTACATGCCAGCAGCTTCCACCATCCGTCACAGAAGAGTGGAGTTCTCTCAACCTTGGTCCATAGGGCCAGGGTGGTATCCGACAAAAACAATCTAGCTGGTGAATTAGAACATCTTAAAACCATTTTCCGCCAGAACGGATACAATCCCGGCCAGATAAAGAGGGCACTTGCGCTCCGAAGGGTGAAAACAGCAGAGGAAAAGGAAATTGCAGTCAACCATGCTTACATTCCTTTCGCCGGTAACATCAGCAACCGTATAGGACCGCTGCTGGCCAAGCATAACTTTGAGACGGTCTTCTATCCACAAAAGAAAATTAAAGGAATGCTTGGCTCGGTTAAAGACAGTATAGGACTTCGTACACCTGGGGTCTACAGCATACCGTGCAAATGTGGCAAGAAGTACATCGGCCAAACTATTCGCACGGTAATGGACAGATGCACAGAACATCAAAGACATCTGAAACTAAAACAACCAAATAAGTCAGCGGTTGAAGAACATGCCATAGAATCCGGCCATGACATAAAGTTCAATGAAACCAAAATCTTGGATCGTGTCAATGGTTTCTGGAGCAGCATAATCAAAGAGGCCATACATATTAGGACACAAGACAACCTGCTAAACCGGGACACCGGGTTTCAATTGAGCAAGACTTGGGTAACCCTTGGCTTCCTTCCTCTACCCTTCCGCATCCCCCCTTTCAAATCCCTTTCCTATGCTATAAGAGGGGAGTTGCCACTATGTGGATTAGCCTATACATAGCCTATCTACACCCAAAAAAAAAAAATGGTTCCAGTCATCAAGACAAGTAAGCCTGCGAGAGGATTTCTCGCAGGTGAACCTTCCCAGAGAGCTCTGGCGGAGGCTACCTTTGGGGATGCTCTCACATCTCTCTGGTTTTTTTGAACTAAGATTCCCACATGCCGAGGCACCTCGGTCTGTTTTGAGAGGTGTATGTTCCGGGGTCGCAGACCTTGGGCATACGGCAAGAGTTGTCCGCTATTCCTATTGGAATAGTCGGCCAGCTGCCTCCTAAACTGGCCAAGGCATGGCGAGGGGTAAGCTGCGTCCCCACAGCAAACCCCTCTCCCGTCATCGGAAGGGCGTGGGACAAGTACCAAATGCCCGACCTACCTGATGCAGGTTTTTTATAGGGTTTGTCCTGCATTACTTTTAGGCGAATGCCGGGTAGGATCCTTAAAATATATCCCGGGGGCCCTAGTAACCCTTGGCTACCTTCCTACACCCTACCGCATCCCCCCCTTTCAAATCCCTTTCTTATGCTATAAGAGGGGAGTTGCCACTATGTGGATTACCCTATACATAGCCTATCTACACCCAAAAAAAAAAATTGTTCCGACACTTCGCCTAGAAGATGACGACAGAGCTTTTAGTCGTCGAAACGTTGCGTTCTACAATTATGCAAAACCCGGTTGAACTCCGAGAACAATATAGTGTGTAATAATAATGTTGTATTCTTTGGTAAAAAAATGTTTTGTCCATTTTCGTGTTGTAAATCTTTAGAATGACATGGTGCATTACTAATTAATAGAAATCCCTTAAGAAGCAATTCTCTTTTATGTAAATAATTTTAACATGTAGCACAAAAAAGGTTTGAAACCATTCGTTAAAAACCATTGTAGTAACCAATGCTGTCTTATTAGCCATCCAATTAACGGGAAATGATGGTTATTCGTTTACATGAGCGTATTGTTTTTTAATAACCAATGGTTTCATGATATGATCACCTGAGCAACAGAAAATAACTGTTATACGACTTTTCGCTGCCTTATGACCACTAGCTGATTTCTAAACTTAGTTAAATAGGCTATTTTGGCCTATTTAACCCGGAATCGTCAGCATTGAAGACCTAGTCATGAGTGTAGGAGTTGGTGGCTATGATTTTAGCAAATTACTGTTGTGCTACACCCGAATCAGGAGATTCTCTTTCACCTTTCAATCTTAGAATGTCTTTGTTTAAATCTCACTTGGCTTACGGAAAAATATATCTTCTTTTCATCTTAAATCGACGGTAACTGATTCTTTAATGTTTCATAAATGATTTAAGCCTATTTGTAATGGCGCTGGTATTAACTGTAACCCGCTTTTGAGTTTGGCCTTCAATCCATATCACTAATGTCTTTTCCATATTTTCTATTGTAACATCTCTTACACCTGAAATTGTGTTCATACTCGTGCAAGATCCTTCTACTACACTTTTTCTAATGGAATATTCATTTTTTCTCATTGTTCTTATTGCGGCTACATTCATGGAGTAACATCTGTCACTCTTTCTCAATTATGCAGACGATTTATTATTTTAAGTTTTATGTATACACAAATTATTTTTATTTTCATTTGCTTGTTTTTTAAATCTTTCGGTATTATAAAGGCTTAAAAAAATTATATAATTTATGAAAATTCCAGTAGATATTTAAATAATAAATAAAAAACGCACAATTATGTAATGCTTTGCTGCTAAATGATACTGCACTGCTTCACATGAACCAGATATTTTTACTAATGTGTAATAATACTGGGATTCCCCGTATTGTAAATATAGGGGAAGCCATGTCACCGTGTTACTATAGGAATTAGATTAAAAATAACTTGAAATATATTTAGCCGAAAATAACTTACATTTTAACCAGGTTTTTGATATTTGTTATTTTATCAACCGTGTAAAACTGAAATTGTGTAAAATAAGTACCGTGTAAATCAGGGGATAAGTATAATATATAAATAATAATAAAAAGATTTGAGTTCATTATGTTCTTTTTGTAAACATAAAATAAAAATAAATTAACTGCTATTACAATATAAACAAGTTACTTGATTCTGAAATTATTTTATAATTTGAGACCGTGAGTGACAGTGAATTAAAATAAATGATTCGCAGATTTTTGCTATTCACATTGCACATTCCAAATAATGGTGATGTAATTGGAAAGAGACGTTCTTTTATATTTACTCCACAAATTTGTTTCACCTATGAAAACTAAACCTGACGAACCTTAAGTAATGTTTAATAGCCCAAGATCATTTTCCGCGTTCTTTAGAGTTCCTCTGAGCTAATTTCGTGCACTTAAATAAATGAACTCTGTGGGAGTTCTCATTACTTGATTGGAATGTCCACTCTCGTGTTAATTAATTTTGGTGAAGTAGAAAAGAAAAGCATTCCATCCCTCAATTTAAAACAATTCAAATTAAGTATTCTGATGTCATATTTATGAAAAGGTAATTAATTAGAAATTATTCGCCTATCTTCAGTTTTAATAACACGAAAATAGTGTGGTTTTAGCTGTATTCAAAATTGAATGAAAATATTTAATATAAGTTGCTCTGATTTAATACAAATAGTTTCCGTAACATTTAATAAATTATTGACGATATACAAGTTTACAAAATGTTAATTTCATTGGCGTGACCTAAAAAATGGAAACGCCATTCGTAAAGTATTCACCCTCTATGTCCTATAATGAATATTATGTCTTCTTTCTTAAGTTTGGTTTTAGGATAACGTGAACCCATTTTGGGTATTTATAAATTATGATAGAATAAAACTTAGTAGAACAATTAAATTTGATAATTTTGTTTATTCTTTAGTAACTAGACCGAATGTAAAATAACTTTAAAATTTTTGCGATTACTTTAAAATGGAAATAATGAGGGTTAAGTTTTTGTGAATTCAAAAATGTTTACAATACCTATTTATTACCATTTAATCCACAGCGCAACAAATCTAGAGTTTTGACGTCAATTAGTGACAAACATTTTACTTAGCAATTACAAATGTAAACATTTAAGTCAATCCTATATCTATAATTCTAAAACGTTTATGTTTCAGATAGGAAACTTACAAATTGGTCCTTATCATGTGTTTTATATGAGCTTATTAGTAAGAACATATCTTATTGCTGATAGAAATATTTATCTATCGGAAACTTTTTAACAAATATTTGTTTTCAGCATAACCAATCAGCTGAATAGTTGGACATGTATTCCTTATACTTATCTCATTCATGTATAACCAAATCTTTTAAAAATTATGTAACTCTAATTTAATACCTCGTACTTTATGACACATGTCTGAAATGCTGTGTCTGAATAAAGTACTCTAATTTAAACATCTGGACTAAGACGCAAGCAGGTAACTGAGGGTTTATTTAAACAAGATGAAAATTTGCTAAATCGATACCGACAAAAATCACCACCTGCTTTTATTTGAATTGTAATAAGTGAAAAAAGACAATAAATATAGTGATGAAAATAGCCCGACAAAATGGAAGGACCTTAGTATTTTCGTTAGAGAAAACAGAAAGAGGTGTGTAGCTCACTTTAATGGATGTAGTTATCAGAGACAAATGTAAGTACTTCGTGGTAATAGTGCTCTAGGGGTAGTTCACAGAGATATAATCGATGTATGTTGCATAAATTGTAAATCTCCAACAACGAAGGAACGGTTAATCGACCTCAAGGATCACAGGTGGCACATTGCAGAAATAATAAACATGAGATCTCAGAGTTTATTATTTATTATATCTATCTTGTTAATTTAATTTTCAAAACGTATGCTCTCAATAGAAATTTAAAAGGCGAGAAGTTTCAATCAGACTTGGTACACATGTTCTTTATGTTGCGGAAAAAAACACTATGAGGGTGTGACAGCCTTGCAAATAATAGGTGTAAAGAATTATACTTAAAGAAAAGTGTCATTCAGAGATACGCAAACAGGCCACCAAACAAATTGTGAATGTTCATTATCATTGATAAAGCCATTGCACAGTCCCCAATAAAAACAATATTTACGCGCAGACAATATTAAATTGAGTGTCATGTCATTGGCTAAAATAAAGATAAATTTCTGTTTGAGTAAATACAGGCCCTCATTCAAAAAAGGATGCATTTGTTTGGGTACTGAATAAATAAAGCCTGAGTTTAATTTTTACATTCACACGACAAGATAACCCCTTATGGTTAAGATTCGAAAAGGTGACACGAAGTTTGGAGTACACTAATTTTTTTATGAGTTTGGGTGAGATTTAGTTTAAGGGTGATATTCCAGTAATCGGATGCCCGTCGGACAAGTACCTGGAGTCCGACCTACCTGATGCAAGTTTTCTAGGGTTTGTCCTGCATCACTTTTAGGCATCTTTATGGCAGAATATTTAAACTATAGCCCGGGGACCCTAGTTAACCCTTGGCTACCTTTCTATCCTTTTAGCAAATCCCCTTTCAAATCCGTTCCTAAGACTTTAAAAGGTAGTTGGTAACCATATGGATTAACCTCATGATGTCTGTCACTCTAAAAATGGCATCTACAAAAGTAATTTTTTCTTGGGTAAACATATTTTAACAGTTTTATAAACTACATCAAGCTGTCTTTGCATACATTAACTCGATGAAACCCCAATCATTAAAAACAATAAATTCATATTGTATTAAATATATAACCATTTAGTTTTAATCACTTTAGGTCAAACAAATGATTTTTCTGAGTAAAATAAATCAATTTTTAAAATAAAAATTATTAATCAATCCAATCTATTCTTCTAATAAATAAAATAGAGTGTTTGTGTGTATGTATTAACCTGTGAATAAACTTTGTTTCATTATTTCGAAACAATATAAAACTCAAAGCATCGTTGGGAACATACCAGTTAACCTACCACAAAATACTAGAACTGGAAATTATATTTTTGAGAAAATGGATAGTTGAGGTAGTCATATGTTAATGATTTTTTACTTCTATGGCTATATACTTATATATTTAAATGAATAAACGTATTTTACACTACTAAACACTGTTCTTTCATTGTTTATAAAAATATTCTAACATCAAAATTCGTCATATATTCTCCGCATATTATATCACTGCTCTTTTATGAGATATATAAATCATTGGGGAGACTTCATCAAAGTAGAAAAGTAAAGAAATGAATCGCGCAAGGTTTAGTAAAACTATATGTAAATGAGTACTAAAGATTTTATATTATAATCTAAATTATAGAATTCTGACTGAGCGCTATTGCAGGAAGTAAACTAAGCGGTTAATAAATTGAATTAAAGAGTAGAACTCTTTTAGTACAAGTTGTATGCTAGAGTATTACGTGTCCTGTTTATCATTATTCATATATTTATGTTGAACAGGTTTAATCGGGAATAGTGGATACCGTTTTCGTAAATAATGCAGACAAATTTTATCTAAATTAATTAAAATGAACTTGCTGTTATTTATCTGGAAAATTGGTTTTTACAAGAAATGCCAACATTTCCTCAAATTTTTCTCAATACTATTTATTCTTGTTAGCCAATAATAAAATAACATAATAGCTTTCGGCTTTTTTATAACAGTCATAATTTTAGGGAAGTATTATAATTCAATGGATCCCTATGAGTGAAATACAATATTAATTTATCGTATCTTGAAATAAGCATTATAATTTCTACATTTCACGAAAAAGTGTTACTATTTTAATCTGCCCATAAGTACAGGTATTTATACTATTACACTGTGCATTGGAAGCCAAAGACCTTCAAGAGGATCCATTGTGCTATATTTTTTATTTCCAGATGAACATGGTTGTTATAAAAGAACGGAAGGCTAGTATGTTATTTTAATTTTGACTGACATGAATAAATACTTGTGTGAAATACTTGACGACTTTTTTTGGTATTAATTTTATCATAATTGAACGTTTCACTAACCAGAGATTCGAGTGGTTCTGAACTATTGGATATAATTCAATAAAAATTTATACAATTAAAAATTTGGTGACTTGGAAAATGAGAATTTTATTTTAGTGCGTCGCCGTACGAGTCCGTTTTTGAGGACTTGCGTTGTTGAAATGTTTGACATAATAGTTGAACTCAGATTGAAAAATTGCTGCAGTAAAATGAAGGTATCGGATGAACAACTAGTGCTCTTTTATCACGGAGTGGGTAAATACGCCCGGCCGTTAACCTAATTGAAGCGTCAACGAGAATTTCCAGCAACAAGGTGCGCACTTGCGCGTCAGCAGTTACACGCACGCACGCACACACGCACGGCTCTGTCGCAAACGAATTACTGATCGATTCTTGCGGTCGACGGCGAATTCCTCGCACAAACTGCGGTCTTGCTCGCGCGGATAGTGCCAAACCAGCATTTCGCACATCCTCGTTGGTAACTCCAGCATAATTCTAAAAACCAACGTGACAGAAAACTATCACGAACCGAAACATGTACAGCGAGTTTTATTCAATATTAAACAAATGGAGTTTCTTTAAAATTATGCTGTAATTATAAAAAAAATTGGGAACGGGAGCATCTGTAAGGACATACAAGGGATGGGATTTCCGCTCAATAGAATTAGCTACAAAACTATAAACATTAAACTGCCCGGTTTGGAACACCGCTGGCCATCGATCGCGCAAAGTTTTGGGGGTTTTCAAAGCCGCTATCCGTTAACAAACAACTCCGGAGTCGAAGAACCGCAATGCGTCTCGGATTTGACGTAATGGTCGTCGTCATATCGTTTCGATTTCGTGATTGGCTTTTATTAGAAGGGAAGGTAGATGTTGAACCAATGAAAGTATTTTACTTAAGAAGAACTTCGCGGAAATTTCAAATACAGAAATCACCATTGCATCGAATTGTCCACAAACGCCTCAAACTGTACGCATACAAAGTGCAGTTACTGCAACATCTTGAGCCGAATGACAGCCCAAACGAGAGGAATTCGCTAATACGATGCTAGACTGTTTCGGCGTTGATCCATATTCCATGTTCAGGATTTTCTTCTCGAACGAAGCAACTTTCCATATATCAGGGAAGATAAACTGGAATAATGTGAGGATCTGGATATCTCAGAATCTTCACACTTGACAAGAGCATTTTCGTGATAGTCCCAAGTCCCTAGATGGTGGAGTTTGTCACAGAAGAAAGTTATTTGACCGTTGTTCTTCGCCGAGAAAACTATCTGTAGTATCACATATCTTGACATACTGGAGGGGTTCTTTTTCCCACAAATTGAACAACTGAAAGCTAACATCCTTTTTCGACAAGATGAAGCTCCTCCATACTGGTTCAATGCAGTTCGTACGACTTTGGAAAACATTTTTCCAGGTAAGGGATTGGTCAGCGAGGATTGATGGCGTGGCCCCCGAGATCGCCCGATTTAATACCGCTCGATTTCTTTCTCAGGAACTACGTCCAAGATAAAGTTTACGCCACCCCAGTCAGGGACCTTCGTGATCTTCGCGAGCGCATCAAAGAGGCTATTCAGAGCATTTCAGAAGGCACGCTCCAACGTGCTCGGTAGGAAATTGTTCATCGCCTTGATATCGTAGCTCGCATAGAGATGTGGTGACGTGCATACCAAGAAAACGTTGTGATTGTTCCTTTAATATAAACTTTGTTGTGAGTTTCTATCTTCAACTGTTTACCCGTCACATACAGTTGAGGACCGCCCTGTATTAATTAACTTATAACTTTGCGACCCATATTTCTTTTGCTGCATAAGCACTTAAATTTTGCAAAAATAATTTTGTTCCATACGAATTGGACAACTTCATTCATCCCCCTCTTCTCTCGTTTTACCCACGCACCGAACAGATACATTTATTTTATGATAAATTCATATTTAATTATGAGAAAGTATTTACTATAATATTAGCGGCTTCAGCTAATAATCCATTGTCAATAGTCACATAATTTAAATTGTGTTTTGTCAGATCAATGCTTTGTAAAATTTATTAAATGAACAAGAAATCATTATAAACATTTTAAGTTACAGATGGTAGCCAAGTAAGTAAACATTTATTTCAGCAGACTGTTTTGAAATTTCTCAAATAATGATAAATTATTCATTTTATTTGATAGCTAATTTAATGTTGATGTTTCCATGACTAATCATACTGCGCAAACCTACGGATTTAATACAGCAACTTAATTAATTGCATCTCTTAAAAATTTTATGTAACTATTAACATGACAAAATAAATTAATACGCAGTAACTTCAAAAAGTGACCTCTGAAGAAAACGTTCTGCTTCTTAACACTGGCATATATTTAATAAAATGTGTAGTGTAATGCGATAGTTTAAGTATTGGTGTTTATATATATATATATATATATATATATATATATATTATTTGATTTTAATTAGATATTAGCAAGGGTTGAGGGCTTGGCTGGTTGGAATTTGACCAGGCGCCGCCGTGACGGAGAGATAATCCCTAAAGTCTGGTCTTAGGCACGTAGGGGATTGACCATCGGAAGTTACCTGGACTGACACACCGTGGGAAAAGGCTCACCAAAAATTCCAGAAATTGAATTAACACGTGACTGCCTGAACCAATCACATTTCTTGGTTCAGGAAAGATCGATGCAAAGATGATCAAGACCATCGATATTTAACATCCAGTGAGCGGGTTGTAAAGAAAGTGTAGAGAAACTCCTCGACGAACCGTCGCCAGGGACGGACGTACAGCCCCAAACTTGCAGTTTTCCAGAGGACTCGGAGAGATCGAGGGTGCCACATGATCACGGCCAGAAATCAACGCGAGCTAACTGCCAAGTGTCTCAATCCTTGACGCGCCTGGAGGAATTACCGTAAACCATGGCTTAACTTGGGATTTAAGGGTTCCGATTGTTTTGCCCGGCTAGCTGAACACACATAATTTGTATTTATTTTACTATATTTTTCTCATGTTCAGTTAAAGTACTATTAAATTCTGTAAAATTTACTTAATCATTTAATAAACCTACAACTACAGTAGAAAATTCCCCTGTTAAGAATTTCTAGGCTTTCTTTATTCGAACTGTGTAAATGTGTTATAATATTCATAGGATAAGAAGAAAATAGCCCAACTAGTCAATACATGTATGCATATAGGAGTGAACATATTATACTATTTTTTAACGAAGGCAAAGTATAGAAGTTGACTCGCTATTTTTTACTAAAATATGTTGATCGGGCACTATTTATAAAAGGTAAACGATTTTATTAGCATATGAACCCCTGATGAATAAACAGCTATTTTTATAATATGTGTATTTAATGGAAATAAATATATTTGTGATAACCAAATTTGAAGCAAAAATAATTTTTATTTCAGTTTCAAGCAATAAGAACACACTTGATATACGCGTTTACATTTCTGCTCATGAGTGCTTAATTTTGTTAAGCATGTTTTTAACAAGTTCCTTGCAGCTCAATTTATCATCAGAGAGTTCTCTGGCGCTTCTCTATTGTTCCATGATTCCACTTGTTTAAACATTGCAGTAACAAATTAGTTGTTTGAGCTAAAATTGCATTTATTTAATTTTAAGGCAGAAGAAAACATCACGATGTTGTCATGTTTTGTACTTTTTACCAAATTACTATTATGCTGTGCATAAAAAACAGTTTCTTCTTTACAGTAATATATTTCTTAAATATAATTGTAGTACATTAAGAATAATAATGACCCCAAGAGTAAGTTTTTCAAATCACAATGCCCCTTGTGTGGAGAAAGATAACGCTTTAAAGACACATATTCTCTTACAATCTTTTAACGTCCTCCGGAATGCGCCGTAAACCGGGGAAGCAAATTACAAACAAGAAGATACATAAAGATAAAAAGTTATGTGTGTCATTAAAATTCATTGGTGAAACAAACAGGGCAGAGAGTAGTTAAACGGCAATATCCTTGAAAACTCACGTACATTATTACCCTTTCATTTGCATTTAAGTCTGTCTCGGGATTTTTAAAACACAGAAGTTTCAATTATTACAATTAATGATGTGGTTTAGCATTGGACACATTACTATACTTTTGTTCCTTCGGATAAAACTGAAAAATTTGTAGCTGAATGGAAATAATAGAGAAAAAATAATTAACTAATTTCAACAACCACTGTCATATTAAGACTGATTTTTATAATATTATTAATAAATTAATTTTCTCATATTTTTATATCAGTCGCAGGAAATAAAAAGTAATAATTTTTCAAACCATTTATTTTGTCGAAGAGGCTTTCAAGTTCAAGTTTAAAAACAATTTTTATAAAATTTATTAAAGTTATTTGATTTATTCCAAATATTTAAGGGGAATAATTAAATACATTCATCGATCTTCGTTCTGGTCATAATGTATTGTACATTTACGAAATATTTTTGTAAGATAGTCCAATGTTGGATATAGTCTTCTCTGGATTGGTCGAAAGCACATCTTGTTTCGTCATCTTCTTGCGACGTACCGAGTTGTCTACGCCATGCACACCTAGGTACTTCGCCAGAAGATGAAGACATGGACAGCATCGAAACGTCGCGTGATATTAACGTTTTTGGCTGGAATCCCGAGAAGACTTTTTCCAGTTTCTGTACCGGGAAAAACTTAGATCTACAATAGTCCATTGTAATTATAAGTTTTTATAAAATAGTTAAACTTAAAGCGAACTTACGTGTTTTAATTGTGAAGCAAAATTTAAAACAATATAAAATAATTTGTGTATTGACGCAGAGATTATTTTGAGGATTAAGTTGCGTTTGTTGTTTGTCATTCAAGGCTTGCTATTCTTCATCCGTCTGGAACCAAAGGGAAGCGGTCCTACGCAATAATTGTTGCCTACAACAGGGATTATTAGGGTGCATTACGAAAGTTCAAGTCAGGTACCTAGTGACATCCAAAGTTTAGACAAAACGAATTAAACGTCACATGCACGCTAAATTGGAACCATTTAAGGTTTTTTAGATTAACTGACTACATGAGGAAAATCCACATGTTGGCAACTCCCCTTTAATAGCATAAGAAGGGATTTGAAAGGGGAAATGTGAAAGGGTAGAGGAAGGTATCCAAGGGTTAACTAGGGCCTCCGGTTAAGGATCCTACCCGAAATTCGCCAATAAGTGATGCAGGATAAACCCTAGAAAACCTGGATCAGGTAGGTCGAGCATTGGGTACTTGTTCCACATCTTCCGATGGCGGTAGAGGGGTTTTCTGTGGCGACGCAGCATTCCTTTCTCTGTGCCTCGACCAGATTAGGAGGCAGTTGACCGACTGCTCCAATGGAAACAGCGAACAACTCTTACCGTATTCCAAACATACACCTCTCAAACCAGGCCGAGGTTCCTCGGTTGGTGGGAATCTTAGTTCGGGGCCCCGGCTATTCAGTTTTTTAAAGGTGTAGACAGGCTATGTATAGGGTTAAACACATAGTGGTAACTCCCCTCTTATAGCATAGGAAAGGGAGTGAAAGGGGGATGCGGAAAGGTAGAGTAAGGTAGCCAAGGGTTAACTAGGAACTCCGGGCTATGGTTTAAGGATCCTACCCGGCAATTCGCCTAAAAGTGATGAAGGGAAAACCCTAGAAAAGCCTGAATCAGGTAGGTCGGGCATTTGGTACTTGTCCCACTCCCTTCCGATGGCGGGAGAGGGGTTTTCTGTGTGGTCGCAGCTTACTCCTCGCCATGCCTTGACCAGTTTAGGAGGTAGCTGGCCGACTATTCCAATAGGAATAGAGGACAACTTTTATCGTATCCCCAAGGTCTGCGACCCAGGAACATGCACCTGTCAAAGCCTCGGCATGTGGGAAACTTAGTTCAAAAACCAGAGAGATGTAAAGGCATCTCGAAAGTTAGCCTCCTCCAGTGCTCTCTGGGAAGGATTAACCTGCGAGAGAATACTCTCACAGGCTTCCGGCTATTCAGTTTAGCAGAATATGTAACCTATACTTCATTGTTAAGGGCAACTAATTAAATTTAATGAAGTACACATTTTAAATGGAGGTTGAATTTCGGAATTGCAGGGCAGAAATCGGAGAAAGATCGTATAAATAATGACATTCAGATACAATTCGCGACCCTGAACAGTGAGATTATGATCTAAGTCGTAACCGTGAAATGACTATTGTTATGAACGAGTCCAGTCTCTGAACGGCAATGAATGCCAATATGTTCTCTGTGGCTACTATCCCGCGACGCTCCGCTTACCGATACCTTTATCGAGTGTCCTGATACATCACTCCTTTACGAAATCGTCAAAAAATTGTTTTTACGAAGTATCGCATTTCCAAGTTCCTAAATATTCCTATTACGGCAATTAAATATAGATTCGTAATAGTTCACCCATTGGTTGGCCCTGACATAAGAAGTAAATAATTGTGGATCCCTATGATTCATTTTTTACATTTGATTCACGTTAAAATTTTGTTTTTGTTATTTAATTTACTATTATTTCTAATTAATTAAATTCTTTAAATTTTGTGTCAATTAATCCTTATAAACAAAATCTGCACTTATTAGATAATAGAATTAATTTTTTACAAATCATATGAAATCAATTTAGAAATAACTTTATAATAACATTAAAATGAAACTGACCCCGCAGGATGTTTCAGTAATATAATTGAAATCATAAGAGGTACAGTAAATGTAAATGGTTTTGTAATAAAATGAAAGAATAATTGAAATTTATATCGGAGAAAGATAGGATAAATAATGACATTCGGAGACAATTCGCGACCTAGAGCAGTGTATTATGATGTAAGTCGTAACCGTGGAAATGACTATAGTTTATGAACGAGTCCAGCCTCTGAACGACGATGGATGCCAATGGTTGTGCATTGATTATTAAAGAGTAACAATTTATTAATTTAATTTTATGCGGAAAACAAACTTACGAGTAGTTTCTTATAAATACACATTTCTTTGTATGAGTAAGCGTTGCTGCATCATCAATATTTAAATTATATAAAAGTAAGCCTGTACTTTTAGAGGGAACCCATTACTACAACCTTTGATTTCGAATTTCTAAATGGACATAAAATCTCATTTAAGTGAGCTTTGAGAGTGTTATTACAGGGCTTTAAGAAATTTCTTTCTACACAAAACGAATTTTGGTTTCCGCTGTTAATTCTGCGGTAGAAGTATGAAAGGGCCGCCTTCTTTGGCTAGAATAGTTACTTTCTCAGTAGACTTGATACCGCGCCGGCGCAACGCTCTCGTGGTATTTCGCTCCACACTGCGTTTATCTTTGTGCTTCGCCATTTTTGTCTCTGTTGCCGGTTCTTTTGTTTCGACCCGGTGTCTTGTTAAGACGTCTTTGTATTTTGTTCCCTTGCTTCGCAACGAAGCTGCTTTACTTCGCAGCTGCTGTTCGTAGCGGGGAGTAATTCACTTTGTTCATTCGTGCTTGTCGTTTTGTGTGCATATTCAAGATCCAATCTCTCATTTTACACATAATTTTCCGTAAATTTGAAATTATAATTCATTTACCTGTGAATGTGTCAAGTAATGCAAAGTGAAGGAAGCAACGTATTTGTCATAATATACTGAATATAATTTAACGACAGTCTTTATATTATTATACCAGTTTAAACGAGAGACGCAATATGATGAAAAAAAACTTTCATCTTACATTACTGAAAGAGTTTGCTAATCTGACATTAAATGACAACCACTACAAAAGTGTAGTGTGTTAAACAATAGGATTCGCTATCTCAATAACTGTGTTATTTATAATATCTATCCGAAACCACAATTCATGAAGGTACCCGAAGACAATGTGTCTATTACTCCTTCTTAAAATGCTTATTCGTCCTCTATCCTTTAGACTGGAGAAATAGAAATGATAAAAAATAGCATATGATTCACATAGTCAGTAAATTCACAGTAAATAATCTACCTTAACTTGTCTATGTTTACACAGATACTGTTAATATTAACTTAATTATATTTTATGTTCCCGGGATGTAAGTCTAAATACAAACATACAAATATATAGTTCATATAATTTCCTATCTTGTTGAAGGAAAAAAACCTGCTTGTTCCAATATAATAATAATAATATTAGTGATGTAACAAGACATCAAATACATACATAATTTATTTAAACATTCGGTGGTAATTTAGAAATTACAAATTTGTTATACATAACATTCATATAGGCGTTTTGTAGGTCGGAGAATTTTTCCATTCCAGATTTCGATAAGTAATATTTCCTTATATTAATGATGTTATTAAATTTAATTCTGGTAGGTACCCGGAGTTCCCCGTGTTGACAATTAAACTCAGCGAAACCAACAACCCAGGATTTTACTCCAAACTCGGTTGTGTTTGCGTTATTATTTTGACCCGTAAAGCTGCTCCCCTCCCATGCCAAACGGAATTGAAATTATACAAAAAATATAATTGACCCTAGAAAAAGTTTCTTTAGTCAAATATACCGCCTGTTTTAATATGATTAAAAATTTCCATCCCCGTCCATCCCCGCCCTGGACGTTAAACGGAAAGTTGAATGTCATAATTAAACTCAGCAACATCCATGGCCCCGGATCCGATTTCACTATCGTTTTTTTATCGCGTTATTTTCATGTAAAGCCCCTCCACTTCCACCCCTCAGTGTTTAAATTATGCACAAAACACCTCGAGATAAACCTATCAATCTCATTGACCCATAAAAATATTTATCCGACGCAAATATCAGCTGTATTAGCATGTTAAAAAAAATTCCACCCCCAACCCTGGGGGTGGGGGTGGTAGACGTGTCTTACCTTCTCAGTGGTCGTTTCCGGTTCTGAAGGAACTCGTGTACGAAATTTGGTCAAATTTTCTCCACGGGTGTAGATTTGTATGCGGAACATACACACACTCAAATAGTCCATTTTGTTTGTTAGTTAAGATTTCACAGGAATAATACTTCTCTTTATGAAATATCAATTTAATAATGTTCTTTTAAATATTATTTAGAGGCTTCAAATAATTTTCGTAGTTTCTCGCCACACAATTGTACCAAAAAATGTGTACTGAATAATGAACAGATTTTCTATGCTAAAAAATTTATACACCAGGCATATAAGCTTAAATCCGCTATTTATTAGGCAAAAATACAAGTATTTTTCAGAGACAGCAAAAAAAATGGTTACTGGCCCTCGTTAGCTATAAATTTTTCCCATCTCTCGGACAAACCGTTATTTCCTCCTCTCCTCGTGTCCTGCCAGTTACCCTCCACTTTTTATTAACATTCATTTAGGATGTCCGAGGCTGTACAGGTTGGGGCTTCGTAGAAGTTAGAGTTTCTTGTTCCGAGGCCGCCATTGCGTCCATCTCCTCGTTCCCTGCGATGCCCGCATGAGCCGGGATCCAGACAAGCTTCACGGATTTATCACGTGAACTTCAGAGATGTAGGTTGGCTCCGATGGCGTTGATGGTGCCGTTCCTTATTTTAGGGTTTTGCATGTTCCTTAAAGCTTGAAAGGAGTCTGTTAAAATCATCATCCTGTTGAGTGGAGATTCCAGGCAGTATTCAACTGCCATTGCTATGGCGAAGGTTTCTACGGTGGTGCTTGAAGCTGAGTTGTTGTTGGCTACTGTCCTGGTGAAGTTGGAAACAAATCATCGCACAGGTAGTGCCTGCTTCTGTTTTTGACACATCAGTGTAAGTGAGTGCTGCTCATCGACGGAAACATGTGTTAGTCGGAAGGGACCAGGTCAGATGAATAAGCGGCATGGGATACCACCTCCAAGTTGAGTGGCCGCAAGTAGTTTCGAACCATTGTTGTCGAAGAGGAAAATCCGCTTGTCATGTTTTTCCTAATAATCCGGCCATTTTTCACGCAGAGCACGGTGTTGGTGTTAGCGGTGGGCATTGACAGTTTCACCGGGTTTCAACAGTTAATAGTAGACGATACCCTCCTGATCCCACTAAACTCACATCGTCGTATGCAGTTCGAAGCGATTTGGACTTGCGGACGATGATTTACCGGGATCAACCCAAGATTTCTTGTGTTCAGGATTCTCTAACTATATCCACTTTTCATTTTTTTTTAGGGCAATAGGCTACATGAGGGTAATCTACTTAGGGCAACTCCCCTTTAATAGCATAGGAAGGGATTTGAAAGGGGGGATGCGGAAGGGTAGAGGAAGGTAGCCAAGGGTTAACTAGGGCCCCCGGGCTATATTTTAAGGATCCTACCCGGCATTCGCCTAAAGGAATGCAGGGAAAACCTTAGAAAAACCTGCATCGGGTAGATCGGGCATTGGGTACTTGTCCCACGCCCTTCCGATAGCGGGAGAGGAGTTTGCTGTGGGGACGCAGCTTACCCCTCGCCATGCCTTGGCCTGTTTAGGAGGCAGCTGGCCGACTATTCCAATAGGAATAGCGGACAACTCTTGCCGTATGCCCAAGGTCTGCGACCCCGGAACATACACCTCTCAAAACAGACCGAGGTGCCTCGGCATGTGGGAACCTTAGTTCAAAAAAAAAAACCAGAGAGATGTGAGAGCATCCCCAAAGGTAGCCCCCGACAGAGCTCTCTGGGAAGGTTCACCTGCGAGAAATCCTCTCGCAGGCTTCCTTCGATATCATCCACTTTTCATTTTTTTTTTTTTTTAGGGCAACAGGCTACATGAGGGTGATCCACATTGGGCAACTCCCCTTTAATAGCATAGGAAGGGATTAGAAAGGGGGGATGCGGAAGGGTAGAGGAAGGTAGCCAAGGGTTACTAGGGCCCCCGGGCTATGGTTTAAGGATCCTACCCGGCATTCGCCTAAAGAAATGCAGGGAAAACCCTAGAAAAACCTGCATCGGGTAGGTCGGGCATTGGGTACTTGTCCCACGCCCTTCCGATAGCGGGAGAGGAGTTTGCTGTGGGGACGCAGCATTCCCTTCTCCGTGCCTCGACCAGTTTAGGAGGCAGCTGGCCGACTATTCCAATAGGAATAGCGGACAACTCTTGCCGTATGCCCAAGGTCTGCGACCCCGGAACATACACCTCTCAAAACAGACCGAGGTGCCTCGGCATGTGGGAACCTTAGTTCAAAAAAACCAGAGAGATGTGAGAGCATCCCCAAAGGTAGCCCCCGCCAGAGCTCTCTGGGAAGGTTCACCTGCGAGAAATCCTCTCGCAGGCTTCCTTCCAAGCCGACTTATCCACTTTTCATTTTTTTTTTTTAGGGCAACAGGCTACATGAGGGTGATCCACATTGGGCAACTCCCCTTTAATAGCATAGGAAGGGATTAGAAAGGGGGGATGTGGAAGGGTAGAGGAAGGTAGCCAAGGGTTAACTAGGGCCCCCGGGCTATGGTTTAAGGATCCTACTCGGCATTCGCCTAAAGAAATGCAGGGAAAACCCTAGAAAAACCTGCATCGGGTAGGTCGGGCATTGGGTACTTGTCCCACGCCCTTCCGATAGCGGGAGAGGAGTTTGCTGTGGGGACGCAGCTTACCCCTCGCCATGCCTTGGCCTGTTTAGGAGGCAGCTGGCCGACTATTCCAATAGGAATAGCGGACAACTCTTGCCGTATGCCCAAGGTCTGCGACCCCGGAACATACACCTCTCAAAACAGACCGAGGTGCCTCGGCATGTGGGAACCTTAGTTCAAAAAAACCAGAGAGATGTGAGAGCATCCCCAAAGGTAGCCCCCGCCAGAGCTCTCTGGGAAGGTTCACCTGCGAGAAATCCTCTCGCAGGCTTCCTTCCAAGCCGACTTATCCACTTTTCATCGCCAGTCACAATCTGATGATGGAACTACTTCCTTTTTTGGCTACGAGCAAGATTTCGCATATGTTTGGGGCGTCGCCCCATCTGACTATCGTTCAATTTATGCGGTACCCATTTTGCGATCATTGGAACCATTCCCATGGCAAGTAGGCGCATGGAAATGGTTGGTCAAGTAACCCTCAGTTACTCGGCAATTTTTTTTTGCGTTTGGATATCGTCGTCGTTCAAAAGTGCTTGCAATTGATGGTCCTCAACCTCCCTGGGCCGATTTTCTTGTCGCTCAGATCAAATTTGCCCAACTCGAACCCACAAAACCAATATCTTCACATTTTTTTCGATAAAGCACTGTCGCTATAGGCCTCCACAAGAATTTTATACGTTACGACAGCTGATCTGTTCATTTGAAGCATAAAAGCAGATCTTCCCGCATTTTCTCTTCTTTTGGAAAAGCTAAATTTGATTACCAATGTAAAAATGTATGTTGTTATATGCAATTGCTGATGTTTTGCGCTGACTACTATTGGCAGATGACAAACTCATAAAACAATGAATGCCGTATACACAGTGGCTTCATTTGATCACTAACGCCATTTGTGAGCAAACAGAAACTTTTTCTTTGCATGCAATTTATAATAAATTACCACATATACTGACTAATATGATCATGACTTTGTAGTAGCATGCTTCGTACTGAGCACAAATTATAGATCCTTCAGTAAATATTCATTTTGAGAAAGGAGAAAATAGTTTTTGTTATACATGATATCTATCACGACATATTGTCTGTATAATAATTATTCTTAAATTAAGAACAGAAAATATTCGGTTGGGAAGTGATGACCTATAGTGAATTTTCACGTACGTTCAACCTAATATAATTTCCTATTTAATGCTCAATTATAATTGTAAAATATAATTGTGTTATTTTTCTTAAAATGCATTACGTTACTTTTCTGAATTAATGATCGTGTTTTGTAGATAATTCTTTGTGATGATGGTAATAATCGTAATTAGATAGCTCGTAACTTCCACCAAGCCTGATGTGATTCTGTAGCTGCAGGCTGAGCTGCGCTACTATGTTGGCTGTAGGAAAGAAGATTGCCCGTACATCTCAGCCATCGACCTTAATGGGCCAGAGCAGAACCTCAGAATTACGTATTTGGCAGGCGGAACCGTGCTCGTTGGCCGGAGAAAGGAAGAGGCTCAGTCGTGCGTCCGGGCCCCAGGGCTACTTCTCTCACATTACAGCCAGCAAACTCCTCTAACCCGAAAATCACGTAGTTTCTTACCACTAAAACTTTTACCTTCTGTATATCGTACAGATTTACGCAGGGTGTTGCCGTTATTTCAGAAGAACGTAAAAGCAGTTTCTACAATGTAGAAATATGTGTTGCCGAAAATACACTGGCATAAATATTTCATCATTATACTGTAATAATTAAACGGTGTCTAAATAAAAAGATTATTTTTTAACAAACAAATAAAATTTATTTAAAATTTTGAACACTTATACAATTAAACAAATATAAAGAAGATCTCATTCTCTCAAAGGTCTTTACTGGGTTTGATAACGGCAGAACATTTAACCATAATCAAAGAACATGAAATTTAGCTTCAAATTAAAAGGAAATATTTATTCGTCTAGACATAGACGAAATTAATTATCGACGAACTTATTCTACAAGATTGATTTTAAATTTAAAGAGTTTATTTTATCAACACAAAAGAAAAGAACGATATTTGACTTCATCTTTTAATTAGGTTTACACATATGAATACCATGAAATTTCAACTTACGATTACTCAGGAAAATTTGGCTCGTTCGTACACACACACTTTATATACTGGACGTTTTATACACTGATTCTAACACACACTGTTGGTTTGACGAAAGCTGGTTCTCCGTTCGTGAAGGACATATCACTTGCTCATTTTGAAGACTACTCGACGCTGGATGCAGTGTCCTGGTCCCCTACAATCGAAAACAGTGGTCTAATTTTGTGATTAGACTAGATTAGACTTCTGCATACAAAATGTTTACCGATGAATATTGTGCTATTTTTCTCGCAGACTGCAACTTATAGAACATTCTCCTCCCTTAAACGATGTCTGTCTTAGTCATTCTTCAGTGGTCGCAGAATAACTAACTAACAAATCCTCCAGTCTCGGTGCTCGCCGTACGACTCACTAACTCTGACTAACCTCACTCAAACACTTATCTCTCCCTTATATACCCCCAGTCTTTTCCTTTGTCCATTGTTCCAAACTTCGTCGCAAATTCTTGCTGACAGTTTCTTCCATTATCCCGAGATTTATATTATGCAACTGCAGTTCCTTAGTTAGCAAATAGCTATCTATTCTGTCTTGTCCAAAAGCCGACAATCGAGACAGGACCCTCAATTACTTTGGACTTGTCTTCTCACCCCCACACGCACGTGCCCGGTTCCAAATTCTACAGACCGTCCAAACTGCACCCTCAAGACCTAAATAAATACGTTACAAAAATTGCCCTTTCAACAGTCTAAACCATTAATCAGAAACAATGCCTGTTCGGAATTCTCAAGACCAGTCCTAAATAAACACATTACAAGCTTCCTCCGACAGCCCAGATCATTAATCAGAAACAATGCCTCAATTACGAGGCATTACAATACATTTTTAAATGTGTTGGTTAACTTAAGTAAATATAAATAATTACCCATTTGGTCTAAAAATAAAAAATATGTTCTGATATGGTCGTTGACGTGAAATATTTCTATTTGACGATTAGCGTTTTTAAGAATAGACGCAATTAAGAATGCAACCAAAAAAGAATAAGTAAATATTTTTAGTAAAAATTAGACCTGAAACACTGAAATTGTGTTTAAGAAGAAGTTTGTATGTGTGTCGACAGTTATAAAGTCAGATATGGCTGAAATGCAGGACCACACAATTAGATTGAAACTTAAGTAATCTGATGAAGTGAAGAAAGAGCATGTTTTAGAATATATCGTCAAAGGGAGAATAATTAGGACGACACCGAAAAGAAGAAGAACAAAGTTTTCAAAGGACATACTCAGACATTTAGATTTACTTAATTCAGATTTATACAGAAGGCACAGTAAAGAAGAAGAATACTTGTAGAAGACTGCGATCACAGTATATAGATGACAAGATTGGGGATGTAGTAAAATACATATATCTGAATGGGTTATTTCTGTTCAGAGTAAGATGGAGATCCGGATTAAACCAGCCAAAATACTAATAACAATATATACATCACTCTAGTTCGTTGAGGCGCTACTTGTGAGACAAGGGTTTTTCCACGAAGAAGAGAACGTAGATGTCGTTGTTTTCACAGGTTTATTTAACAGGAAAGCATAACACACAAAAAATAGAATTTACGCGAGTGCTTATAGACAGAGAGGCCTATACAGCAAAATGCTCTTGGACGGAATAATTATAGATAGCCAAAAATGCACCTTGGTACGTCAGCAATCGAACATTACATACGGACCTCGGAATGCCAACCGTTCAAGAAGAATGCACCAACCGGAGTGCCAGCCACTTCCTGCGTCTCCAACTTCACTCAAATGAACTAGCGTCCACCCTGCAACATGACCCTCCCTACAGAAGACTTCAGAACAAGAAATGGCCGAATGACCTGAAAGCAGTATAAGTTCACAATCCGGATAACGTCATTGGATGGGTATCCGCTCACGTTATTGTATTATTGTGTCATCACATTAACTCATGGAACATGTACTATATAGATCCGATTGTTAATTTTCTAATAAATTAAAAAAAAACAGCAGTTCTAGATGCTAGAAGCTGTTTATAGGTGCTGATCTGATAACTCTGATGAACTCGGGATGAGGACGTCCTTCCAAAGGCCTCCGTAGGTTTGGAGTGTTGCAGGGTTGCGTGGGTGGGTCTTGGTGTGGGTAGGGTGGGTTGAGGTAGTGTGCTATTGTGATCCACATAATGGAGCTGAAGGCGCCTATTTCAACAACTACGGGCGCGCTAGCTGCGATGTGGTGTTGCACTATCCGATTCTGTGATCTGCATTATTGTACAATTAGGCGTTGGGCTCGTCAAAACTGTAATTAATAACATGGAACAACTACGACTCCGTTCCAGAGATCAATAGTATTACAATTCGATCGAATATTAAACCAAATTGCGTTATTTCCAAAAATTATCAAGTTATTGAACTCTATTCTGAGAATCTAATCGCGGTAATTAATTACCTTCTAAATAATTATTATATTCCAGGATATTCAGTTCCTCTAAAATATATTGGGTACGTACATAAATTAGCATCAACAATTTAATGAGTGATTACTTCAGTTCTCAATTCAGGCTATAATCTGTGCTGTTGATAAATTTCTTTGAATCCTTGGTAGATGACAAACTAAACTGAAGACCTGCATCCTGAGCAACTTAGTTCAGCTTGATATTATTTTGTATTGCTTTGAGAATCATATTTGAGCTGAATCAATTCTTTGTGCAAAGCTTTCCACTGAGTCTCCCGTGAAACTTTTATTTCCAAACATTTTTATTATGGAATTAGAGACAAGGAGCTTGAGTTGTTCAGAAGCTATTTCACGAACCGTTTGCAAGTTACATACATTAATGCTAGGTACTCTAGCAAAGCCGACATTACCTCTGGAGTACCTCCGGGTTCGATCTTGTGGCCCATTCTTTTCTTAATTATGTGAAACGATTTACCATCCGATTTAAATTGCGAGTCAATATTGTTTGCTTCTGTGCTCTCAAACGTGTCATGAATTCTTGCATGAATGACGCGACTGAGTGGCATGAAGCTAATAGGTTCAAACTGAATGCTTTTAAAGCCGAACGAATTTCTTTTGCACTGTGAAAAACTACTGATGTTCTTGATGGTCCTGTTCAGCTACTTAATATTACCGTCGATTTAAGACTAATGTGGGATCCACAAATTGACACCATCTGCATCAAACTGCCTCGTTTCTTATATCTATAGCGACTATTGAGGAACTACGTTCCCCCTAATTATCAATATCAAGTATTTTACATAGTATACTATCTTACGGTATACACCTATGGGGGAACTGTAGTAAGGTGGGAAAAATTCTTTATTATATAGAAAAAAGCGATACGAATAATTACGAGTTACAAATATTGTGAACACTGTAGACTATTATTTGTTAAATTAAATGTACTTACTGTCAATAATCAGTATATTTATAAATGCTTGTTAACTAGGAAGATGAACTTCTGTAATTCTGACCTTCATGACCACAGTCATAAATATGCTACCAGATTTAATTATCTCATTGTAACACCTAATGTAAGACTACACAGTAATTTCATTCGATTTCAATCGATAGATTACCTAAGTATGCTCCGTTCCATACGATTAAATGTGTTGAAATAGTTAATTATAAATCCATTCTATTCGTTTAAATGAATTTTTCCAATGTAACCCAAATATGGAATTTTAATAATGTATTATCTTTATTTTGTTTATTACTTGACGCTTTCAAATAGCTGTATTCTGCAGTTTATGGCAATTGACTGATTTCAAATCAATAATGCCAACAATACTTGTTTGAAACCAATCGTGTGTTGTGGTATCGTCAATTGAATCGATTGCTTCAATGGCACCAAAATATTTAAGCTGCTAAGTTGGGCTGTTTAAATACTTTCTAGTAAAGATTATAGATGGAATTATAAATAATCCCTCAAAAGTCTCCAACTACGAAATGTTATCGAGTGTATAAATTTTAAATTTATAAAACGAAACCGATAGTGAATAAATGGATCGGAGAACCATCGTCTCAGTGTTTACTATAGTAGTGTTCACCTTACAGGGAAATTTTATATACCAAATATAAATAACAACAACAACTGCAATAGTTTTCTGTAACCCTGTAAGAATATTATGTTTGATTGAGCGTTGAAAGGAATTTCATTTTGGGCATATTCTGATATCACAAAAGCATGGTGTCTCCTTATAAATCATTGTACTTAAAATATAGTCCTTTATATTAATTATCTTAGTTTTCTTTGCTATTTTTTCTTGCATGTTTATGTAGCAATGCCAGATATGTGCAAATATTAGTTATAACAATAATTAGTGATTGATTTAGGATACTTACTTTACAGGGATTTAAATTCTTAATAACTACAACAGTATCAATTGTAGCGAAGAATTATGTGTTTTCTTAATAATATTTCTAAGTGAGATTTTTGAATTTCATCTTATAATTATTTATTTGCATATTTCTTATTAGTTTTATTTATAGACTAGCTGAGTGCCCGGCGTTGCCCGTGTCTTATTTATATAAACCCGAAAAAGAATTTAATTCTATATTAATCTTTAGTCAAGAAGACAACCTAAATCTAACTATTCCCAGTTCCGTACACAATTTCGACCAATAGTGCTTTAATTGAACAGCTATAAAATACATTGAATTTTATTGCATCAATCTCAACAAACATACCTCCGAATTTCTTTACCAATACATAAATATACTGCATTAATTTAATAGCTATAAGATACATAGAATTTAATTGCATAATAGCAACAAACATACCATCGTTATTCTTTAGAAATATAATTCTCCGCGAACAAATAATTGTCAGTAAGTCTTCAGACAGTACTTCTTGAGTATTGCAGGATATAATTGTCCATCAGTATTCGCACATTACGAAGGATTGAAGTGATCAAATTGATAGCTACATTCCAAATGTAAAGAAATGGTGGCCATATTGCACTCACTAAATTAACTAACATTTTCCGCAACGATTGTAAAGTATTTTGTATTGTTTTATACTTTTATTCAATGAAAATATTTCTGCTTCATTTCATTACGGAAAAATCGAACTATTTCCTTTGTTCGTCGCGTAGTAACGTCTCTCTCTGTCGCGTGATGTCATGATATATTGGCGCGCAGTAATTTATCACTTAATGATCACGTTTTAAAATTATAATTCTTTTCACATTTATGCTAGTGGTTTGTCACCCCCACAGTACCGGTTCTCGATTTTGGCAGAATACGTATACCAATTTTTGTTGCATTCTGTCCACGCGATAAATTTTGTATAAAGAACAACGTAAATACATACATACATACATACAAATATACATTCTTTTTTATTATATAGAAGATAAGAATTGTTTCTTATATAATTTTTAATTATATGAACTGACATATGCCATTTTATCAACTAAGTAATAAATGTTTCAAAAGTCTATTCTGATGTCACAATAAGAAACAATAATACTATTTTACCCCAACATTAATTTACTTTTTCTTCAGACCTTATTTTCTCTATATCATTGTTCTATTTGTATATTTGTTTCGGGTACCGCAACATTAATTTACTTTTCGTTTAGATCTTATTTTCTCTCTTTCATTGCTCTATTTCCATATTTGATTTGAGTGCAGCTTCATGTAATAACCCACAACTTCTGCGCTTTTCTTCACAAATTTTGTGTTATGATCACTGAGGAAGGATATTATTTTCTTGTAAAACTTTTGTCATTATAATGCTATATAACAAAGGCTCAAATTAAAATGTGCAGATATTTATTACTGCATCAGCAAATTTAAATAAAACATGTTACTTATTAAGTAATTTCTGATCAAAGCAAACAATAAAAGATTTATCTGTTTCCGTAGCTTTGAATAAATGTCGGGATTCAGTGATTCGCACCGGTGCGCTTAGATAATCATCAAATACCTGTAAAAATATTTAGTTGATATTTTCATATTAATTTAAGCGAAATAATTCAGGGTTAACACACTTTTCAGGTTAATCCTTTCACAGAATCGTTTCTGATGAAAAGAGAAGTGGTAAATCGTACTTTAACCTTTGTAAATATTGTCACAATCTTTACAATTTAAGTTTCCCACTGTCCGTATCTTTTCAAAATCCATGAATGCCGTTCTTGCCATCTCTCACAAAAATTATTCAGAATTTTACAAACTGTAGTTGCTTAAAATTGATTTCTTAATTTTTAAATACTGAAGTATATAAATGTAAACTTTTTATTCATTTTTCAAAATTTAAAGATTCTCATCCGATTTTTATATTTTTAGAGAATGCGTCATTATTAGTTTATTCAGCCGCAATTCTCATTATACTTTCATTATTCTAAATACATATATCAATTAAAAATAAATAGAACGTGTACTGCTAAATATTATTTCAATTCAGTACTTGTAACATATTAACCTGCAAGAAAGAATTAAAGAGACCTAAATTCGTAGCCGCCATTGGAAACTTGAACGGTTTTATTTCTTCTCCTCATTTCCCCGCCTGGCGCCGTGCGACGCCCGACTAATAATTCACAGAAACTTCGCTTTCTGCGGCTTGATTTATTTTGCAGTTGGTTGATTCAATTTTTACTAAAGTTGCTGTTCCAGTAGGAAAAAAGGAGAAATGAGGGTGGTTGAGTTTCATGGCGGTTACAAAAATTAGAGTAAGAGAAGAGCAAGCGGAACCTCGTTTCGTGGAAATTTAGACGCCTTAAGCGGTCGAAGCTTTAATGAGAACGAAAATGGTTCATAGCATAGAATTAACTAAAGTTATCACCGTACAGCTACTCATTCAAAAGATAAGTTTCTTGCTCAAAAAGACTACCATACATTTTCTTGAAAAACTGTAAGGCTGAATTCATTTAATTTATAACGGAGTGCAAAAAATTTTAATGGAGAATCGCTAAATATTAAATAGCTGTCCCTTATATAAGAATGCCATTAAGATCTAAACCACTTATAGTTTTTTTTAGGGTTACAGGCTACATGAGGGTAATCCACATGGTGGCAACTCACCTTTAATAGCATAGGAAGGGATTTGAAAGGGGGGATGCAGAAGGGTAGAGGAAGGTAGCCAAAAGTTAACTAGGGCCCCCGGACTATAGTTTAAGGATCCTACCCGGCATTCGCCTAAAAGTAATACAGGGAAAACCCTAGAAAAACCTGAATCAGGTAGGTCGGGCATTGGGTACTTGCCCCACGCCCTTCCGATAGCGGGAGAAGAGTTTGCTGTGGGGACGCAGCATTCCCTTCTCTGTACCTCAACCAGTTTAGGAGGCAGCTGGCCGACTGTTCCAATGGGGATAGCGAATAACTCTTACCGTATCCCCATGGTTGGCGGCCCCGGAACATACACCTCTCAAAACAGGCCGAGGTGCCTCGGCTTGTGGGAACCTTAGTTCAAAAACGGAGAGAGGAAAAGGCTTCCTCAAAGGTAACCCCTTCCTGTCTCTCCTACAAGGTTCTGCCTGCGAGAGAACATCGCTCGCAGGTACTGCCTGCGAGAGAATAGCCCTCGCAGACAGCTTCTTCCTTGATTACACCACTTATATTTTTTTTTTTAGGGCAACAGGCTACATGAGGGTAATCCACTTAGGGCAACTCCCCTTTAATAGCATAGGAAGGGATTTGAAAGGGGGGATGCGGAAGGGTAGAGGAAGGTAGCCAAGGGTTAACTAGGGCCCCTGGGCTATATTTTAAGGATCCTACCCGGCATTCGTCTAAAGGAATGCAGGGAAAACCTTAGAAAAACCTGCATCGGGTAGGTCGGGCATTGGGTACTTGTCCCACGCCCTTCCGATAGCGGGAGAGGAGTTACTATCGATGAGCATAGCCCCATTCGTTTCGTGAACTAACTGCGGGACGTAATGATCGCCCGATTCTTTCCCGGCCGATCGGTGTTTACTGGAACTACCCTATCCTTCACGTTCATATACTGCTGTAAACTGAAGTGGACTGTTTTATCATCAAGCATGCCATGTTTTATTTATTAAAAATACAATAAGAATAATTTGATTGACACTTTAGAAAAATATATTTTTGTATGACAGATTGAACAAACTCCATCTTAGACTTTTCCTCAGTCCTATACTTTTCCACTTGCTGTTGAATATTCTTCGTCTTGTAGTAACTAAAGAAAATTTAATATTGGTGAGCTTACATCATAAGTAAACGTTCAACGAATTTATAGATATCGGGGTGGGGAGAATAAATCTGATCATTCAACTTATTATGAAAACGTTCACATGCTTTGGTAGTCATCTGAATTGTTGGTAATTCAATAACATTAAAACAAATCACTATTTAGTAATGCAGTTTATGGCTAGATTCATACAGTTTATTTAATTTAAAACCTGAAGAAGTTACAAATACGTACCAAAACGTTTTAAAAATAATTAAATAAACTGGTCACTATTTTAAATATGATTTGATTCGGATAGTTTAAATTGTCTACTCTTTAAAAATGGAATAATGTTAAAAATTTTAAGGTAGCTAATTTATAAAATTATTTATTTAATAAAATTCTAAATTTAATATAATTGTTGATAAAAGCAACTGAGAAAATAGCCATTTATAATCTTGAGTGAAAAATAATTCATGATTAAAAAATTTAAAGTTATATTTAAATTATTTTTGCGGAATTTTAGGTGAGATAAACGAATTCCTTTATCAACTAAATTATAAACCTATACCCATTTTTGGAATAAAGGATGACTTCAATGAAAATATAGAACAAATCCCGAAAACGTTTATTATTTTTTGCTCGTAATCGAGGAACACATTGATTAATTGAATAGGGGTTTTGGATTATTATTTGTGATTCTTGATGTAGGAGTGCAGGTCTTACCAATAGGAATGAGGACTCGCTGACGTTTCAGGCGGGAAGGAATCGGGCTGTCATTTATATACCTGAAGTGACCGTAATAAATGGGGAAGGAATCGAGTCTCGCTCCTATCGATAAGGCAGTACAGCTGGACTGATGTAGACCCAGATAGTCGATGTACAACTGGCCAAGAGATTTAGGACTTCTGTCGTTCAAACGTATCTCATTTGACATTTTATTTTTAAAAAATCTAATATATATCAATTGCATGCACCAATCCAAGAAAAATGATACCAATTAATCTATAGTTCAGTGAATAGGAGCGTAACACATCAGGTATGTTTGTGTAAATTTACCAGATGAGTTAGTTGTAAAAGCATGTAAATTCAAATATATTTTACTAAACTTCTATTGTTCTTTACATTATTAAAGTAAAGTGTAGATTAAGTTTTAATTCAATTATAATACGAAAAAAAAAACATGCATTTTGATTAGCTTTGAACCCAACGTAGGCTATTTAATTAAATTATAGATTGTTTGGTATCTTTAAATGGTGTATAACTGATATATAGTTCGAGAAAAAATTCAAATAAGATTAATGGAGCTTTGATTAACAGAAATCTACTAGGTAATCATGAATGCGTCCTTTCCTAATCTTATAAGCAGCTGGACACCGTCTACCTGCGTCTGCATCAGCCCAACCCACTCCTCGGTTGATGCTACCATAAACAAGACAAAATATGACGAGGAGATTCAGGTTCATTCAGTATGTAATATATCTTCTATAAGTTAATGAATCATCATATTATAACTAACATGAAGGTTCACTATATCGGATTTCAAACTTGAAGTGTTGGCAAAGTAAATATATTTCCTGTCATAATCGTTACAAAATGTTTAAAATAAATACTTTGTATCAAAATTTTAATTAAATATTTAATTTTTAATAATTTATTATTAAATATTTAAGCGTAAGTCTTCTGTTAAAAATTCGTATGCATACATTTGAAACTTATATGATTAATCTATAGGGACATCAGATAATACACATTTACTTATTTATTAAAATCCTATTTTAACGATTTTAATTTCATTGTAATGAAACGTTAGTGTTAAGTTAATTCAAACAATAAACTTTATTAAAATGTCACTAATTTAAAATTTTTCATAGTTTGTAATAATTTATTACGCTTACCAGAATATTTACTTTTATGTTTGCAGTTAAAGCTACAATTGTGAAAAAGCAATTAATTATTTAATTCTAATTATTTATTTAGTAATACGTAAGGGTGATATTAAATAGTACAGTAGTTAACAATTATATTTTCAATAACAAAAAATTTAATACCTTCCTTCTCTAATTACAATATGTACCGACTTCGAAGAGGCAAACTGTCTCAATTCTTTTCCGGTTCTTTCCGGGATCTGACAGGTAATCCGGATTCTCAGGAGGTCCAAACACCAACTGACTTGTACCGCATTCCTGGAAGAGGATTGCACAGATAGTCAAGTCTTCTCAACTACCTCTAGTAGTCTCGCGGGCTCGGTCAATTACAAATCTCTCTGTCAGCTAGCAAGTAGAACAGATTCTGCAAGTGCTTGACTTCGTCAATTGACACTCAACTACTTAGCTCATTGGAAACTACCACCTCTAATCCATGACGCCACAGTTACTCTGCTCCTTCTGCTCCGTCTCTCCTTCTCTCCACTACGGTAGTTTTACACTACTATGCCCCTCCTTCATCATTGCGCTTCTACCTGCTTTGCAGATAATTATGTAACCACTGTGAGCCAATGATCCGCCCGAACTCTGAATGATACTAGCCAATGAAAATTGTACCGTTGCATCCATAAATCTCAATATTCTCGTTAGTAACTCCCCGTACGGGGTTCCATGACTAATTATGAGTATCTGGGAACTCACATTCGTCTGGGCGCCAGAAACCCTGCAAAAATATAGTCTACGTCTATATGGTAAACATAGATTTATTATGTCTGATGTTTATACATCCTGAAAGCCGTCTTGACCATCGTTAACTCCCTTAAAGGAAGGCTGCTGTTCGCTTCTACCTTCGTTAAAAATTGTTACGTAAAATATAATAACAGAATGAATAAAATAACTCGCAATTAATTAGTTTTTCCTGTGTATCCTTCATATAGGAATTTAAAAGAACTCTCGTGATTTTCTGTAAGCTATATAATTTCAGACATTTTTATCGCAGACGATTTCGCTAAATTTATTTATATATATATATATATATATATATATTGTAATAATTAACAGTATAGATAAATATATTTATTTATCATCTTTTACAATAATTCAAGATGTGAATTATGTGGCGTTTTTAAATAAAAAGAACTATTACGTGAAAACTATTAAACAAGATTTATTAACAATTTTAAAACAAGTATTCAAATTACAAAATATTTGGGATCTCAGGGTCTTGAACTGGGTTTGATAATGGCATAATTTATATAAACAAAATCACAAAATTTACATTTACTTTATATGGGAATCAATGCGTCTGAACATAGACGAAATTTGTTGCTGAAGGAATAATGCTAAAAGATTGAGTTTAAACAATTTCATTTTATCAATAAATTATAGAATGATCTAAATAATTAAAGATCTCATTTTATCGATAATTAAAGAACGATCTGACGTTTATCTTTTAAACGTGGTTTACAATGATTTTAAAGTTTTCTTTCTACTTACGGCAGCCCAGGTCTCATTTTAACTTTTCGTGCACAATTTTGGGGATATCACTGATTCTAAGTACTCACAGACTCTAATTAGCGTAGTTTGTTAGTTGGTTTAAAATAACTTTGTCGATTCTAGATAATTTACTGCAACCTGGATTTGTAGGTCTCGTGGATTTTTGTTGAAAATGCACCTCATTGGTTTTGTCTGTTGACTGAAGACTAGTTCAGTTTCTGCATTTTCGATATAACAGCATACTGGTTACTGGAACACTTTCTCGTCCTTTAAATTAGACCTTTCAGTCTTCACTGCTGACTGACAAAGATTGTTCAAGTTTTCGTGAATTAGAATTTCCTGGTCTTTACATCTCGCCGTTTACTGCCCAACTGTTCGTTCTTTTACTGTGTCCTACTTGCTGTCTGCTGCCCAACTATTCGTTCGTCTCGTAAATTTTGAGCGCGTAAAACCTTCTCGACCGATCAACAATACTTTTTTTGCATTGCCGGTTTGTTGCGGCGTCCGCTATATTCACCAATAATGAGTCCTCTACAATTCAACTTTTCAATTAGAACAATGCCTTAATTACCAATTACTACAATATATATATATATATATATATATATTTGTACTATTTAATTGGCGACTCTTTGGTTATTTGAACTAAGGTTTCCACATGACGAGACACCTCGGCCTGTTTTGAGAGGTGTATGTTCCGGGGTCGCCGACCTTGGGCTTACAATAAAAGTTGTCCTCTATTCCTATTGGAATCGTCGGCCAGCTGCCTCCTAAACTGCGATCCCACAGCAAACCCCTCTCCCGCCATCCGAATCGAGGGGTACCAGTACCAAATGTCCGACCTACCTTTTTCTAGAGTTTTCCCTGCATCACTTTTAGGCGAATTGCCGGGTATGATCCTCAAACCTTAGTCCGGGGGCACTAGTTAACGCTTGGGTATCTTTCTCTACCTTTCCACATTCCACTTTCACTCCCTTTCCTATGCTATAAGAGGGGAATTGCCACTATGTGAATTACCTATACATGGCCTGTCTACACCTTCTTCTTCCTTGGCGACTTGCTGGGCGTCAAGCCTGTAAGAGATGCCTTTTCCTTTCTTCGTTTTTGAACTAAGGTTCCCGCAAGCCGAGGCACCTCTGTTTGAGAGGTGTATGTTCCTTGGTCATACGGTAAGAGTTGTCCGCTGTTCCCAATGGCACATTCCGCCAGCTGCCTCCTAAACTGGTTAAGGTACAGAGAAGGAAATGCTGCGTCCCATCAGCAAACCCCTCTCCCGCCACAGGAAGGGCGTGGGACAAGTACCCAATGCCTGACCTACCTGATTCAGGTTTTCTAGAGTTGTCCTGAATCACTTTTAGGTAAATGCCGGGTAGGATCCTTAAAACTATGGCCCGGGACCCTAGTTATCCCTCGTATACCTTCTTCTACCTTTCCGCAACCCCCTTTCAAAACCCTTCCTATGCTATTAAAGAGTATTAGCCACCATGTAGATTACCGTCACGTAGCCTGTTACTCTAAAAAAATTGTCGGCTTGTTTAATTAAAAAATAACAGTGTTAACAAGTCCATCACATGCAACTACGGGAATGAAGATATTGATACTAAATTAATTAAATTAATAATCTTCATCTAGAGACATTTTAAAATAATTTTTTCAATATAATATTGAATAAAATATTATAATCTCTGTAAATAAAGGTAGTATATTAATTTAATTTAAATGATCAATAAAAACAAATAAAATTTTAAATATCTTTTTGATACTAAACATATTAGTAGCATTATAAAATCAAAGAACGAAATTTAAGGAGTAAAATTCAAAGCATATAAGGTATGAACTACGAAATGGAAACGCTAAGTTTCTAGTCAGTTCGAGTAAAATACTTCTATAACACTGCAACAGATAGAATATTTATGATGATGTAAGTACCTGTGAATCAATATGAGGCAATATAGAATATGCATGTGAACCTGTAAGGTAAAGAATACAATTATGCATTATAATAAATAGAAATGCTCAAATGTGTTATTGTTTACTATTCTGAACAATTTTTTTATATGCCCAATTATTTTCGCACAAATAGCTGCATAGTGATTATTACAAAACTTGCACATAAATTATTCATTCACCTCTTGAAACCTGCCAACTTTGAATACGCGTTGGTAAAACCCGTGGACAACGAACGGGGTCATTTAATGCATTACCAAGGTGACTACTGCGCATCCATTCGGTATTCAGCATGGCGTTCGTTGGGTAGAATTCAGGCCATATAATATTTCTCTTGTCTTGAAGTTCCTGAAGCAAGAGATTATATGCTTTCGACGATGGTAGTAGTAGATGATGTCGTAAATCTTCAATAAAGAACTGTTCTCTCGCCTGAACATATGTTATTCTAGAGGACGTGTTCCCTGACACATACACGTCCTTTACGGAAGGCGACTTGTTCTCTGAGACTCTACCAGAATTCGTTTGTTTAGATTTACATTCCGTAGGCAGCTATGGGCAGAATCGAATATATTGAAAAGCTTTATAGCAATTTTCAGTGAAGCTTTGGGGGCTCATAATTAAACAGGAATTTATCACTTACATATTCTGAAATCAATGCCATATCAATGTATGTATATTTGCTGGCCTCTGTTGACATCATTACGATAAATAGTAGTGAGCTTTATGGATTTCCTTAATGTGTTATAAAATATATTAAAATCCAAACAACATGAAATCATACTTTATTAAACTATACTATCTTCATTATAATTAGAAATACTGATTTTTTATTTCCTGGGCTCTATTCTTAGTCGAAGTTCATACGTGAATTTTGTTTATTTGAGTAACAAAGGAAACATACACGTAAGTCGCCATTTTGGTTTGTTCTCGAAACTTGTATTTAGGTAGATCCTCTTCGCACAATGACCAAAAAATGTTACAGTACATTATTTACCCCAAGTACTTATGATATACGGGATGCGAGCGCTGCGGAGAAAGTCAGTATCGCTTTGTTATCGGATGCCTGTTTCAAAGTCTTTATGGCACCTATCGCAGTGTTAGAAGTGGAGGTGTTCCATGACGTCAAACAACGTCCACTTGAACAACGCAGTACGAAGACTCGGAGCAGTCTGTTGACTGCAAATATAAGACGGAAAGTGGTACGCGTAAAAGAAACAAGATAATTTTTTTAATGAAATTTAATTTTGTCACTACATTATCATAAACAATACAGTATTATTAACTTTATTGAAAATTGTCTGTATCAAAAATTATCTGACATTCTTGAAAGTTATAAAATTATTTATCAAAATTGCACTCAAACATTGAACCTTTTCTATATTACTGTAATTAAATTATGTATTGCACGTATAAATTACATATACTGTATAGAAGTGACACTTCAACCAAAACGAATAATTCATTGATCTCGCTTGAACTTCGTAAGATTGGTTGGGGATTTTTTTTTTAGGGCAACAGGCTACATGAGGGTAATCCACTTTGGGCAACTCCCCTTTAATAGCATAGGAAGGGATTTGAAAGGGGGGATGCGGAAGGGTGGAGGAAGGTAGCCAAGGGTTACTAGGGCCCCCGGGCTATAGTTTAAGGATCCTAGCCGGCATTCGCCTAAAGAAATACAGGACAAACCCTAGGAAAACCTGCATCGGGTAGGTCGGGCATTGTGTACTTGTCCCACGCCCTTCCGATAGCGGGAGAGGAGTTTGCTGAGGGGACGCAGCATTCCCTTCTCCGTGCCTCGACAAGTTTAGGAGGCAGCTGGCCGACTATTCCAATGGGAATAGCGAACAACTCTTACCGTATGCCCAAGGTCTGCGACCCCGGAACATACACCTCTTAAAACAGGCCGAGGTGCCTCGGCTTGTGGGAACCTTTGTTCACAAACGGAGAGGAAAAGGCATACGCAAAGGTAGCCCCTTCGTATCTCTCCAAAAAGGTTCTGCCTGCGAGAGAACATCCCTCGCAGGTATTGCCTACGAGAGAATAGCCCTCGCAGGCCTGGAGATCTCATCGTCACGTGTTTCTACCGGAGACTTATACTTCTAACCGCAAGCTACCACGTCTGCTAGCCACGAGCTCCCAAGTGCAGACTATGATCCGTCCACTGTGATCTCCCCACGGAGAGACTAAAACTTCTAGAACCGTGGCGTAACGCAACAATGCTGGCGCGGCGCTACAAAACACAGACTGCCGACAAAAGCAAATGCAATAACAGTGGCCTACCAACGACTGATTGTCATGTTATGAAATATGTATAGAAGTTCTTTTGTGTTTATATATTATATTGTGGATACACGAAAACCCGAAAAGAATTACCTGTTAATGTTCAAAAAGGTCAGCATAAATTCAACTGTTTCATACATTTACGTTATATTGGTACACTTCAATTTTGTATAGTTTTCGTTGGCATGTATCCCAGAGGTGAATGTATTATTACATTCAAACGTTTAAATTAACTTTTAGTATTTATTTTTCATTCAAGAATAATTACACGCTGAACGTAAGTTTTATACTTTAAACGACTGTTAATTAATGCCTGAAAAGGTCGTGTTGTAAGGACGAAACCCCGTGTTTGTCTATAAAGCATTTGTAACGCCTTTATTAAATACTAGAAGGATGCCCGCGCGGTCCGGGTATTTTTTATTAAACCGAGAAATATATTAAGTAAAGAGTAATCTCTTAGTCGACACATGATTTAACTAACACAGCGACCACCACTTTTAGATCATTAACTCCTTTGTAGGCTCATAGGGGGAAGCTTAAAATTAACCGGGCGGATGACTGACGGTAATTTAAACGAGTGAAGAATTATCATGGAACATTAAATAAGCACGGTACCTTGAGAGATAAAAATTCTCTATATCTTAAGAGAGAGAGAAATACTCCCAGTATTAAGGAAACCAGAATACTCCAGGTACAATAAAAAAGACATTAATATTCCCAATCCATTAAGTTAGAAACCTTAAGGGACTAAAAATATGGTATCCTAAAGGGGTGAAAAATAGTAATAGTGGCATAGATTGGGAATCATAATACCTCTATTCTTTGAAGTTTAATGCTGAGAATTATTTTCTCATTATTATATACGTGTTTTAAGAACTTATATAAAATTTCAGTAATAATGTTATTCGAGACGGTAATATCGGTAGCAATTTTTGTTGATGAGACAACATCAGGAAATAAATATACTTGATTAGGGCCTAGCGGAATGTGAGCAATTAATCGCCTTTAAATAGACGTAATTTTAATTTCTTTATAGTTGCTAACATAGGTATCGTTCCACATATTTGTTTACAACTTTTTTATTAAGTACAAATCAGCAATCAAATAACATTGTAATCTATAAGACAATGTCGTAGCTTGAAGCATGTTATGTAAGTATATCTTACATGATATGATGATGATATCCCCTCCACCGAAGAGAACTCCTAAATCATATTTGCAGATGTGCTGGAAATTTTCTTTTCAGTATTCTTGTTAGATCATTTTCTAATGGTGGTTGTATTAACGGATTTGAATGTGATTTGAGCTTCTTGTGATGACTAGCACTCTTTTCATGGGCAGTCGCATTTACAGTGAGGATTTTTTTAGTCATTGTGTATCCACTCATTTGTAATATATCAGAGTGAATTGACGATGGCTATTAATATTCTATATTGGAATCTTTGGATTATTGCAGTAATGGACTTGCTGGCACATCCCCATTTTACGATCTCGTAACTCCATATTGGAATAATTATGTTTTTGTAGAGTAGAAGTTTGGTGTAACTTCAGTCCTTGTAACCAGTATATTTCTATTTGTTTAATATCCATTTGGTTTTTGTCTTTGTTATATGATTTTCCAATTCAGTTTTATACCTATATGTAGAAATTATTTGACAGTGAATGATATATTTGTGTTGTTTATATAGACAAATGGATACGGGTTTTTACATAATTTAAACGTTACATGAAACTTTTTTTTCATTTTTTTTTATTTCCTATTTCGGAAGTGATAATTGTATTGAGTTCAGATATTGTTGTATGAGCGATGAAGCCTTTTAGATATTCGTGTGTGAGGTAAAATCACTGTATCATCTGTAAAAGTTCCTAGTTCAATATTGTCGACCGTTGGGTGATCAGAGGTGAACAACAATACAATAGAGGGTCTAGGATATTGCACCGAGGAACTCCTGAATTAATAGGATGTATAGATGTGCAACTAAGATGGTTGCGAGTTTAAAAATTATATAAAAAAAGATATAGAATCTTATATTTAATTGAATTAAGGGTTTTAAAATTCAACAGGGTCTTCATAATATCTAAGTAATTTCAATTTACTCACTCATGAATTTAAATTTATGAGAATTCATTTAAACTATCTAGAATCATGGGTCAGGGGTAATCAAACTTTAATTCAACATGAGAAATATATGAAACAATAATTAAAAAATATACTATTTCTTTAAATGGGCAAAACTAAGGGCAATTTCATGAGACTCAGAACATTATTAAAACATAACCAAGAATGGTCGTATGTGTGGGCATATACGTGTGACAGAAATAGCAATTGCTTTCCTCGCAGTCGGATTCACACTCGTTTATTTTGCAGTCGGTTGGAAACTTCCCCAGGCAGGTAGACTTGTCGAGCAACCGAAAAATCTTCTGATCCGTAGGCAGCTTCCTCCTTTCCTCGTCGGCCTAATCTGCTCGAGACGTCTATGTGATGAACTCTTGATCTTTGCAGGTCATCGGGTTACCCTGGTTTTCAAATGAGTAAACCCACAGTTCTCGGTATGGACGGAGTTAGGTACCTGCTTCTCCTCTTCTGCTGGTCAAGGTTTTTCTTCAAGTGAATGATTGGAACTTAACATTTCTTTACTCTTCATAGGCCCCCTAACTCTCCAATAGAACTGTACAAATCACTTCTAATCTCCCTGCCTCAATAATGTAATTGTTGAAAAAAACAAGTACCAAGCCTTTTAAAAAAAATATGTGATTACTTGATTATGGATTTTGTTTCGCAACAGCTTCAAATAGTGGTTGGCTTTTGTGGCTATTTGACCTTCCCTTCATTGTTAATATTCATGATAATGTTGCATTATCTAGGGGAACCGCAAGATCCTCCCACAAAATTATTTTCTATTCGAACTGTTAAACACCTTTACCAGTTTAAGAGTTATGTATATATGTACTTTTGTAATAGTTATCACCCGAGTTATGTTTCATTCACAAATTTTAACGCCAAAATAGTAGTAGTTTAATAAGTGTAAAACGGTGGTCGTTTTAGTTTTAGGACTGTATATGTGCAACCGGTATTAATAATTACATCCAGTATAATCTTACTCATTCGCCTCGTATCCGTTGTTCTGCTAAAGTTATCAATTACCACGTATTCTGTGAAAAGAAAATTTAAAATATTATAAATTATTAATTGAATACAAGGAAATAATACATGTAACTAGATTTGAATCTGTTATTTTATAATAAACTATTTTACCTTACAAGCGTACTGTTCTCCATGCAGGAAACTTAAATAACGACCAGTTATTTGCCCCAACATGATGTGACGTTTATTCTTGGCACTTAACGAATGGGTTAGTTAATACTGCTGGCACACTTCAAGCGGCCATATATCAGCAAGGGGGTGAAATTATTCTCCCTAATTAATACACGGTTTCCGTGCCGCCGTGTTTCATGCAGCAGTGGTAAATATAGCAGCAGCGGAACGTTTGCATTGTCGCGTGATATGCTTGCGTCGTGTCGCGGCGCGGCGCGTCGCGGCGCGTCGATGGCAATCAATATTACGCCACTATACTGCAAACACTGCGTGTAATACGCTTAAGATATACACTCATGCCTCCTATAACCACTATAATCGCTCTTCACCGTTTCAATTATTGCTCACAAGAACATCTATGGATTCACTCTCAAGCGGTGTCCTCATGCATTGTAACGTTTTATAAACTTGCTTTCAAAAACGGTTTTGTGCTCTCCGTTGTCACGTTTTTTTTGTTTTTTTTTATCAATTTTTAAGTTTAATTTTCCGGTGCATCACAAGGTAGAGCGCAAATTTATTATTCATGAAAATAATCAAACCATAGAAGAGAACTTCCGAAATATTCAACATCTTCCTTTAAAGAAATATTTAATATATTTATGTATTGTAATAATTGGTAATTAAGGCATTGTTCTAATTGAAAAGTTGAATTGTAGAGGACACACATTTGATAGCGGTAGCGGACGCCACAACAAACCGACGATGAAAGGAGAGTATTGTTGAATGGTGGGGAGAAGATTTAGGCGCTCAAAATTAGGAGACGATCAGAGACAGTTGGGCAGTAAGCGGCGAGGAGAACAGATCAAAAGTCTAATTCACGAAAGTTTGAACACTTTTGTCAGTCAGCAGCGAGAATAAAAGAGGTTTAATTTAAGGAACGAAAGAATGTGTTCCAGTAATAAGTACTCTGTTACATCACATTGCAAAAAGTAAAGCAATCTTCAATCAACAGGCCAAACTAGTGAGTTGCTTTTTCAACATGACTCACGAGATCTACAAATCCAGGTTGCAGTAAATCATCGAGAAGTAACCAATTCATTTTAAACCAACCGACAAACTATGCTAATTAGAGTCTGTGAATAATTAGAATCTGTGAAAATCCCACGATTGTGCTACGAAAATTTAATGTGAATCTTGTGCTGCCGTAAGTAGAAAGAAAACCTTAAAATTATTGTAAACCGTTTTAAAAGATAAACGTCAGATCGTTATTTAATTATTGATAAAATGAAATTGTTTAAACTCAATCTTTTAGTATAAATTTCTTCATTAATAAATTTCGTCTATGTTTAGACGCATCGATTTCCTTATAAAGTAAATGTAAATTTTGTGTTCTTTGGTTGTTTAAATTCTGCCATTATCAAACCCAGTTCAAGACCCTGAGATTCCAATTATATTTTGTATTTTGAATAATTGTTTTAAATTTGGCATAATAAATTTTGTTTATTGTTTAAAGTTAATAGTGTATTTCATTTAAATGTCAACACATAAATAAGTAAGCATTATAATATGTATATATATATTGTTTATTGTAACATCAAGCGACGTGGTTATTAGTGAGTGACCACATTCACACCACAAAGGGTTGGCGGCGCCTAGAGTACAATATGGTTTACAATATATTGTATTAAAGATTATATAAGGAAAACTAGTAAGGCTATATTAGATGATATCTAACAAGTTCAAGTCCCATGATTGAGTTCGTATATCGGGATCGTTGAGGCATTCCTTGTAACCGTCTGGAATTCCATAGTTTCTTCAATTTTGTAGCGTGTACGCGCACTCGTTTATTACGTGTCGGGTTGTGAACGTGGAGTTACATTTGTCACAGGTGACAGGATTCGATTTGGCCATTAGGTGTCTCGTGGGATACTCCAGAACGACCAATTCTTAGATGGGTGAATTTTGTTTGAGCCCATCTGTTTAAATTATACTGATTTGGTTGGGTTTCATATACTCTGTTCCTCATTTCGTGGAGATTTGTCTCTTTATTGCTCCACTCAAACTTCCAATTTTCCTTGATTTTGTAGCACGAAGAGGGGAAAAGTTAATATTGTTCATTAATTCTCAACGACTGTCTCACTTTTACAACTGTATATGGAAAATCATGAAATTAAAACGACCCGTATAACAGACAAAAACAGAAATAAATTTTTAACAATAAAATTTCAAAGTGGATAGATGTTTCGATCAACTTTTGTGATTTTGTCAATACTACCGCCAGACTGAAGTGATATAGGCAAAGTTACAAACGCATTACAAAGAATGTGGATACAAGATATAAATTAACAAAATTATTCAATAAACCATCATAAATACTGTTTAAATTAGAAGGATTTGTTATTATGTTGTTACATTTAAAGAATTGGTTGGTCTTAACATTTATGAGATTAACCCTTTATTATAATTAGTTTTCTGATCTAAAATAATGTTATTATGAAAATTGAAAAAGATTACAACAGTTTATTGAAACGACTACTCACTTTTTAATTTTGTTGTTCAAAATTAATTCCTCTTATTATCTGTTATACGGGTCGTTAATTTCTTGCGTAATCATGAAATTAACTATTATTATGAGTTCAAAGCTAATAACATAATGTTAGCATTCTTCAATCCTTAAATTATATAAATTAATAAATTGGCCCATAGCTTTGGAAAAAGATAAAAAACATAACAATTAGATCAATAAAAATATATTACCACTACCTTTGGCCTTAATTTGTTACTTTATTCTTATATCTCATATTGATTCCGCTCGCCTGCTGTGTTGTAGCGATCAGTGTCATTGCCTCGCCTCACAGAGGTCCCAGGTAGAATCCCGGCGAGGGCATGGATGTTGTGTTTGTGTTTCCACCATCCTCAGAGAAACTCTCTGGAGATTTTCCTACCAACGTCAATAAAGAGCACCACTGCTCTTAAGTCAGCACATTCACCAATAAAATACTAAATTATATTAAAAGAATTGTGACATGTGAAGTTGCCTTTGCAATGTCCTCAAAATTTTATTTATTTAATATTAATATTGGTAAGTAATGAAAGATTGCAATTGTAAACCAATTGAAAAAAAATAATTTTTACGCACCTTTTTAAAAATATTGATAATACATATTTAAATATATTGTCTTTAATTTTTAGATACATAATATTTCATTGAATAAGTTTTTCCTTAAATTAATTATTAAGGTTTCATATATGTATTTTTGAACAACTAATGTAATGAGATAAAGTCTTAAATAATGAATGAAATGTCGTGATAGTACCTTTTTATTGTATTAATAACTATGTAAATTTTAAAATGGCCAGTTAATTTATTTATTGTAATATTAACATACGACACTTAATTATAAATATTAAATAAAAATAACAATATGGCGATTTAAGTTACTCAAGATCCAGGTGGCAGTACCGTTACTTGGGAGTAAACGCAGTAATTGATTATTAACGCACTTAATTCTTAAAGCTTGTTCTTTCCTTTGCGCTTCACTTTCAAAACCGTTTCTATGCTTTTAAAGGGGAGTTGACACCACGTGGATTACGTACATGTAGCATGTCACTCTAAACAAATCAAGTCGAGGTACTTCGGTCATTTTTTAAAGGGGGATGATCTGGGGTGGTAGACCTTGGGCCTTTTGGAATATTTGGCTATATGCCGCCTAAACTGGTCGAAGCATGGAGAAGGGAATGCTGCGTCCCCACAGAAAACCTCACTCCCGGAATCGGAAGGGCGTGGGACCAGTACCAAGAGCCAGACGTACCTGTTGCAGATTTTTCTAGGTTTTTCCCTGGATCACCTTAAGCAAAGTGAAGGGTAGGTTCCTTCAACTCCAGCCTACCTCGCTCTACCTTTCCACACACCCCTTTCAGACCCTTTCCTATGCTATAAGAGAGGAGTGGTCAATACGTGAAGTACCCTGTATACAGCCTGTCTACACAGACGACTTCTACTACTTCTTCATATGTAACCGCGACAATTTAATTTCTTTTAATCCGACTTCATATATGAATCTGGAATTCTGATTTTACGTGTAGGACTGACGGACAGACGTTCTATGATGTTACATTATTTAGACAGTAGGAGAAATTTACACTAATAATTTTTCTTAATTTAACCATAACACAGAAATATTTGGTAGTTACGTTAATACTTTTCATACTATGTAATAATTAGGGATTTAAGTAGTTATTAGATATTAAAATTCTTTATTATGTCATTGTGCTCACTGTCCTTGCGTATAGGCAGTTTAAAAAGGATCGACTTGCACTGGATATGGGACAGGAAGATTATTAAATTTCCATAAAAACATGAATTTTTATTACAAAAAACTTTAATTCTACAAAATTATGTAATATTTTGACTAAAATATTTTAATATATTACTATATTGAAATATTATGTAGTTATGTAAATAAATAAAAATTTCCAAAAATATGAATTATAATAAGTATTCAATTTGCGTTATGTATAATATTAATAACCCGTGTTTAACACGTTTCTTTTTCTTCTTAACCGGCATTACAGTCCTTTGAGAACCATCGCCTTCTTTTATTCCTGGCTTATTTATGCTGTAATTACTTTTGTTGTCTTGACTTATTCTGTGCTTAATTTCTATGGAGTTGTTATTATCACTAGTCATTTTGTTAAGTTTGTTTACTTTTTCTATGTTTACATCATTAGTTGGAATATTTATATTGTTGGAGATTTCTATGAGTTTTCTTTTAGTGTATTACTTTTAACCTTCTTTGTGCTGCTACACACTCTAACCTTACATAATAATTTGTTACTTTTCTCTCCTATTATCCAAAAAGTACTTTAACGGTAAACATATGTAATTAATAAACGTGGAAACTTTTTAACATTTTAATAATAATTTTAAAATCATAATTTTTTTCAGATTTACACATTTAACACTCATTGATTTTCTCGCATTCAAATACACAAAATATTTTATATTTTCTTTTTTATTTACACCGGCTGTTACTTTCAGCACCTGTATATTTATTGATTTAAACTCAATTATAAAATATATCCATGAGTCTCTTACACCTCATATAATACCATGAGTGTAATCTGGAATCACCTAGCCCTTGGCATTAGTTTCACCAACACATATTTTTTTCATAGAATTTCCCTTCTAGATACGCGTTCTCGTTAGGTTCGCACTTAGCTACAGCTTTAATGCAATGTGAACATGGGTAAAATTAGGACAACCACTACGTCATTAGGTGACGTAATCTCTTTCTCCAAAACGACAAGCGAATTACATATAGAAAATTAAACACATCAAAGATTAAAATTATCACAAACTTACTTTATATTAATATATTTAATGTGTGTTAAAATAACTTAGATGATGATGTGCTTAATAATTATTCATATAATTTTTAAGAATATTAGTATATTTATGGATATAATTCAATATTATGTAGTTCGCTCATCAAAAAAATTATTTAGTGATTCTTTATCTGTTATTTATTCAATTGTATTAAATTAATAATATATATTCTCCATAATTTGTATTGATCCTCTAGAGATTCAATCATACATTGCGTGTTTGTATCAATCAGTCAACAACGCTTTACCACCGATCACACCGACTTATTATTATTTTTTCTGTTTCATATTGTTTCACGATTCTCACTACTTTTACTCTTTGCTTTATTATTGATTTAATAAGCTATTGTATTGTATTGCAGTGCCAATTAATTAAGACATTAATTGTGAATTTGAAAATATAAATTGATAGAGAAATCCTTTGTGACGGCGGTCCAAAACAGAACAACAATAGACAAGTGAAGCACTGTTTCCTTTGTCGGAAAGCCCGCAAAATGGCGTATGCGCGCTAAAATTACGAGACGGGTGTCAGTTGGCAGGAAGGTTTGGTCAGATACAGGTCGCATTAAGATATTGAGGAGTCAGTTTGTATTATGATTGGTGAGATGCAGTTCTCATTATGATATGGTGAAGTACAGTTCGCAAGGTTTGATGAGATAGAGTTTGCAGTGGGACGTCGTCGAAGTAGTAACTGTCAATTGGAGACGATAGAGCAGCTAGCAGGAAGGCAAGGTGAAAAACAGTTTGCAGAAAAATATTGAGAATTAGTATTCAACAGAGTTGATTGGTCCCTGAACATTTTAATCAGGACAAAGTAAACATTCACTACAGCATAATGACAAAACCTGCTAAGTAAGAAAAAAGCAGTTTTTGTGCACATAGCCGGCCAGAGTTAGCAGAACAATAAAGACAACCCAAACGACGAATCGCAGAATTTGCCCAAGGCGAGCGGACTACTGAGAGGACGAAGGTGGATCATCCGGGTTCCTGTCGACATATAAAAATATTGATTTAGAATCTGTGAGTTTTAGAAGCAGCGCAAAACCCACAATAGTGTTTTCAAAAATTAAAGGTATCCTGGAATGCTGGGCAGCCGTGAGTAACAAAATAAAAATAACTAATTATGTAAACCTGTTTAAAAGATAGCCGTCAGATTTCGTTCTCTTCTTATTGATTAAAATTGTTAATAAGAGTCAATCTTTTTAGTTTAACTTCGTTCACAATTAAATTTTGTTCTAATTTAATTGACAAGTAACTTTCTTTTTCTTTAATTGAAAATTGTTGATAAGATTATAAATATAATGATTCGCCATTATCAAACCCAGTTATAACCGTGAGACTGAGATATATTTAAATTTGTAATTGTTTTAAATTATTGACAATAAATATTTTGTTTGTTAAATATAAATTATTTTCATTTAAAAGTCCCATCATTAGTGATTATTACAAAATGGCTACCACAACGTAGGGCAAATTAAAGGTATCTTTAGTGATTATTACAATATATATATATATATATATATATATATATATATATTGTAATATACAAAATAATATCAATAATTAAATGGATTTTGCCTCACGTTGAAGTTGTCATTAAATGTAATATACAATGAAGAAAATTAATTAAATTGAACTTATCATAGAAAATTATCTAATGAAACGAGCATTAATTAATAACATTTATTCAATTTACTTAAACAATCAGTTTATTATGCACAACTATTTACCTTAGAAAAACAAATTACATGCTGAACTTTACAACAATTTTATACAAAAATGACCTTTTCTCTTACCTCAGTGTCTTTATTGGGCCTTTTAAATAAAGAACAATTAATTTTACAATTCACTACTGACAAATATTTTTAATAAACTCTCGAAATGTAATCAAATGAAACGATATGAAATCGGAACCTGACGATATTCTACCTTTTATTTACGTTTACAATATGAATTTTAAACTTTTCCTTTACTCGCTGATTGTACCGGTACCAGGGCAATTGTAGAGATTTTTCAACACACTTTCACCTGAAACACTTTAAAAGGCCATGTTTCTACTGAATTTACTTTGATTCACTCTGGTAAATTCTGGCCGATTGACCACCGGACACAACTGTTCAAGAACTTTCGTCCCATTTATATCTGTGGACTTTACTTTAAAAGTTCTTTAATATCGTAGGTTAAATACGACCAATATCATCTGTTACCAAGCATCAACTTTGCTCGACAGCTACTTTGTTATTCGAGAGAACATACTTTGCAATGATTATCCTCGGCCGGTGTTCAAAACAAGACTGCTAAATTTTAGTTCCTTCCGTATTCAGCAAGGTGTCATGGCTGACTGCTGCTCCATCAACTTATACGCACTTAAACCAACAATGTATTGGCCTGATTTCTCGTCCATTATTGTATCTCTGTGTGTTCGCCGCAAACAATTCAGTTCAATAATCTCTAATTATTAATTCTTTTAATTGCCCTTTTATCATTACTATATTGATATATATAATTTGTAGCAAACCACCTTCGTTCTATTCGTTTTTCGAATCCATTTAGAATATGGGCGCCAGGTAATTTTTTGAGTGAAATCACCAAAACAATTTTTGTTATAATTTATTTATTTCTCGATCATTGAGAACATTTTCCATCTGCAGGGCTTGGTTGTTTATTACATTTTTGTGTTAAACCACTGGGACCTCCGTCTCTTGTCGAGTCCTAAGCGAAACTGAAGCCTTGCCTCACCACGTCTCGGCGAGCGCTTTAAACCAACAACACTGCGCGACAAAGGCTATAACATAGTATGTTACATTATATATATATATATATATTTCTGTCTGTCCCTTATGCGTACCTATACAATTAATCCGATTGCCAAGAAACATTGGTGACTTCTGCCAACGCCCGCGAAGGTTTCTGTCGGCCTTTCGAAGCTACCAAGAGGTGATCGGGGGTTGAATTTAAAAACATGCTAAAACGGCTGATATTACCGTGGAATAATTAGTTTTACGTCGGTCAGATTAATAGTTTCTCTGAAGATTTTTTCAGTGTATAATTGCAAACCCCTTACTGCTTAGGAAGGCAGCGCCGAAATTGATGTCAAATCAAGTATTATAGAAGTCAATGAGTTTAATTCTGATATTTACCGTACTGGCTAAGATGTAGTTCTACCACAAGAATTTTTAAAAGTTTAATTTCAACTCCAAATGGTAAAAATGAAGCACCCGTACGGGTGGTGGTGATGGTGGAAGGTGGTTACATAAAAAATAATGCATTAAAGACCAAGATTGGTGTCTATTACCGGGTGATAGGATTCGCTAAGTTTTAATTCTTGCATGGTGGTTAATGAAATTTTATGTTTCTCGTCGTGGAGGTGGGCGTGGTTGACAAAAAGTTAACCGGAGTACTTTTGACCATCTTAAAGTACCGGGCGCATCATTGATTTTCTTAGGGTCTCTCAGTAGTTATATGTATTTTTTTATATTCCTTTAAGGTACAGGTGGTATTTTTAAACTTTATTCATTTGACAAGTGTTACTGAACTTTAATTCGGTGTGACTTTTAGACACTTTTATTTTATGTAGTAGAAGATTTGCCAAGTTGTTAAAGTACCGTCAGTCCTCATCCTGGTTTATTTGAAGGTAAATTCTGAGGGTTAGGTCGGGGAGGGGAAAGTAAATGAGTAAATGTTCCTAACACTGACGATATTGATACTGGTTAAATGAAACGTTTACCAAGAGGTTTGTGTCGAATCAATTCCTTCTCCAGGCTAATTGAAATAAATAACAGCGTAACACCGGACACTCAGTTAGTGTTTAATTATACAGTAATTCAGGGACAGGAGTTATAAATAATGACATCCAAACAACACAGTATTATCAAAATGTTTCATCTGGTAAAAGTTCACTTCTAGAGTAACGTATTGAAGGTCAACTAATCATTATACCATTTTTAGATGATAATAAGAAGAATAGCCAAATACAGACAAGAGAAGTGATGATATAAATACCACACAACGTTTCTGGAAATCTTGTTTCTTTCTTCAGGTGCTAAGTAGGAACAAGTACTCCAGAAACGGTGTGTGGTATTTATATCATTACTTCTCTTGTCTGTATTTGGCTATTTTTCTTATTATGAATTTTCAAAACAGGCGTATATTTTTCATTTTAGACTTTACATATGGTTTGAAATTAAAACAATTCTCTGTTGCAACACGAAACAGTTTTAAAAAAATTCGTGTTCATGAAGAAAGAAATGCATGTCGGGCTTCGAATTGAATGTGAGGCAATGTATTCATAGAATCCGAGTGAGGAACTTGATAATATGTGGCATTGACTTACAATGTGCTGAATCTGATGTGATCGTTATAATGCGGTAGAGGCGGTATTGAAGAAAATCTCTCAGAAATCTAAAGCTTTCGCTCTTTAAGTTCTTGTAGTATATTTTATAATATGGTATAAAGCTACAAAGAGAGCGGTTTATTCTGTTAGCCCTTTTATATAGGCCTAAGTAATTACAGTAATAATAACTAAGTTTCAGAATAAATTGTAAGACTGAAATAACTAAAGGATAAATTATCCTAATTACTTTCACTATGTAGATAAATATTTAACGGTCATATTTACGGGGACAGAAACACACAAAATCTTTATCATATTCCAAATTTACCAACAGACACGTTTTGCTTTTCGGATCCCTTTAAATTTGAACTGTTACAACACTAAATCATTTTCTGATATACGTCCCCTATTGGAATAGTTGGCCAGCTGCCTCCTAAACCGATCAAGGCACGGAGAGGGGAAAGATGCGACCCCACAGCTAACCCCTCTCCCGCCATTCTAGGGTTTTCCTTGCATTACTTTTAGGCGAATTGCCGTGTAGGATCCTTAAAACTACAGCCCGGGGCCCTAGTAAAATCTTGGCTACTTTGCTGTACCCGTCCACATCCTCCCTTTAAAATTCCTTCCTATGCTATTAAAGTGGAGTTGCCACCATGTGGATTACCCTCAAGTAGCCTGTTGCCCTAATAAAAAAACGTTTAGTAGTGTATGCGAGGGTTATTCTCTCGCAGGCAGAACCTTTTAAGAGAGACGGAGGAGGACTACCTTTGGGGATACCTTTCCCTCTCTCAGTTTTTGCACTACGGTTCCCGTAAAAAGGGGCCCCTCGACCTGTTTAGAATTCATGTGGCTTACCCTCTTATAGCTTTTTAACCTAAAAAACTAAAGAAAAAAAAGGAGGCCTGTGAGAGAATTTTCTCGCAGGTGAACTCTCCCAGAGGGCTCTGGAGGAGGCTACCTTTCGGGGTGCCTTCTCTTCTCTCTGGTTTTTTGAACTAAGGTTCCCACAATCCGAGGCACCTAAGTCTGTTTTGTTTCGGAGTCACAAACCTTAGGCGTACGGTAAGAGTTGTTCACTCTTCCTTTTGGATCAGTCGGCCACCTGCCTCCAAAACTGGTCGAGGCACGGAGAAGGGAAAGCAGCGGCCCCACAATAAGCCCCCCTCTCTCCATGTAGCAACACAAAGAAGTACAGTAAAAGAATACTCATAGCAATCTCCAAATATAAAAAATATACCAACTAATGATGTAAACATAGAAAAAGTGTAGAAGTATACAACTACAACAGTAGTAGACACCTGAGATACTGGTCAACCAAATGAATAAATCGGAAGAGAACTAGAAAGTGGTAGTGAAGTCCGTTGTATTTGTGATCAAAAATCTTCGATAAGAAGAGCAGGATAGGAAATTTGGCCATTGAGCAAAAATTAAAAATCCGCTCAGATATGATGGCCCTGATGGAGGTTCCTTCGGGTGGTTAAGGATTACAAAGGGTTTGGAGTTTTTAGTGGGTATTAATTAATTGATTGAGTCCCACATAACCTCAAGCACTGAGTCACCCTTAAAAAAACTTTGTAAGTTAAATGTGTACCTAATATGTTTGAAATTACTCCATGCGTCAACGATCATTTCTCAATCGAAGTTTTTAATTATTCTTATTCTTTAATTCTCTGATTTATTTATACATCGTAGTATCCAAACTCACATAACATATGTAATGTACTGTGGTGATTTGCCTACAATGCAATTTAAAATTTGCCCCACGTTCAGACGTCAATTTTTAGTAATCACTTAAGGACATTTAAACGAACTGCTCGTTGGAGCAAACTAATATATAGTAATTGGTCGTTCAACAATATGAAACGTAAAACAAGCTGTTTAAACAAACAATTAAAATTTATTGCGAACAAACAATTAAATTTACAAAAGTTATTAAGGCAAATAAATTTCAATTTTACATTATCAATTAATATATATATTTTCTAATAAAAAAATGACTATTTCTCAGGGTCGATTACTGGGCCTTTAATAAAGAAATATTTGTTAAACAAACAAATTTTATCAGGCTGTCATGGGATTAATTCATCAATAGATTATTACAATGCAAAACATAAAATGGACTTTAAATTCTGAACGAAATCGGAAATCTGACGATAATATCTTCACTTACGAGTTTACAGATAGTAATTTTGTGCAATTTTACCTTAACATTTCTGGTATTCAAGGAAATTGGCTCGTACATACACACACACAATTATTACACTTGAAAGACATGTCATTTTTATACACTGAATCTAATCAACACTTTTAGTTCGTAAAGTGATTTACTATGAACGGTTCACTGTTCGTTTTATCAAATCTCATTAACTCGTTTCAAAGTTTGTTAACTGCTGGATGCAGTTACCTGGGCTCCAAAAAAATTGAAGAAAGTGATCTAACTTGATACTATAAGTTAGACTCAGAACTCAAAATATTTAGCGTTCGATTTGCGTAGTTATCTGCTCACAGACTGCAATATGTAAAATGTTCTAAATGTTTTAGCTGTTGTGTTACATATATCCAGACACTTTCTGGATTTTATCCTTTCTCGTCTGTCTACTGCTATGCTCCCGAGAACACTGAAACACATTCCGCGTCTAGCGAACCAACAACTACAATACACACAAGCATTGCATTATTGCCACATTCTTGTATACGACTTGTGTGTTTTTATGCCGTCAACAATGCGAGACCAAATATTTGTTCCTTAATTAATTATTTCCTTTTAATTGCTACAGTACATTCTTCAAATTTATATACTTGTAAGTAAAAAAAAGTATTCATAAATTTGTTAAAGTTTACTTAGCAATATATTTTTATATACATGAGTTTTATGTCTGTGTGCTGTGGTATAGTGGTCATCACAGATGTCCCGCGGTTCGAATCCCGGTATTGGCATTGTGCTCGTCCTGGTAAGGAAAACCTGGGTTATTGCCGAGGGAGAATCCAAACGCTGACAACTTGTCACTCCTAAATCAAAAATGTGTCATGAAAGATGATAGTCTGGCAGTAGTCATGATACACAAAGGCCCTCAATGAGATGTCGACCCATCAAATAATAATAATTACTATTCAATAAGTTTGCAAAAATATGTGGTAACAGCTTTCAGAAAGTATGCAGTTTGCATGGTTAATCACGTGTATCTTCGAAGACTCTTCATAAGTGCTGCATTAATACACTATAGATTATTAAAATAATATCCATTTATAAGTATAAATGATCTCATCTCTAATATCGGTAACATTTTATTGTTAATTGATTTTGAGTTACGTTTCTTCACCAGATATTCACTGTTACGTATGCATTAAATTTGCTTTTAGCTTAGTTATTTTTTACCTACATCTTATTTTAGTTACCAATGATTTACAATGGAACTAGAATAAATTATATACAATCATTTAATCATTGGTGAACTGTGATTTATCTCATATTTAGAAAGTATCTTAACATTTACGAATTTCCACATTTCCTTCTCAACCAATTAAAATTAATATTTGACGATGCAGATTTTTGGTAAAGGGGAGGAAGGAGTATAATGGTAAAACACCGCGTGTTAGTTTGGATGGCGCAGTGCTTCATCGCTCCCTATTACGTTCCTCCGTTTTCATCTCAACTCACGTACTACATCCAGCATCTTCAATAATTTCCTTCATTACACTTCTAATTAAACCTGGTTGTCGAAATAAATTATCTCAATTATATTTCCATTTACACATTTACAAATTAATTGAAGGATTATAATTTCCTCATTTCACACTTAGTAGGATTTCTGTTTCTGTAAATTATATTTCGTCATTCTAAAGTTTATTTTACTCAAATTAATTGCAAAAAAAATCGATTTTATAAGTTCAAATTTAATATTTGCGTAAAGCGTTTTTTTATATCTATATATTGTAAATGAAGTCAAGTCAAGATCAAATTTTATTTTGAATATCTTAATTATTACTTGTTTTATAGGAATGAAAAGAGTTAATTTTCAAGTCATCATAAGAAATTCTATACAGTTTTATGCGTCTTAACTCTTTCGAACATTTTAATTAATTGGTTTACCATCATATAGTGGTGCCTGTGATTTAAATTAATTAATTTTTGTTAATTTTCTCTGTTATAATTATATTCAGATCTTCAAATATTTAAATTCATCGTAGAAGTTTGTAAACTGTCTATCAAAGCAATATTGTAAAAAATAAGATGCAGTTTCTTAAAAATGAGTCAGTTCCGTAATAATGAAAAAAGCCAGACTTGACAACTATTAATGGGAAGCGATTACTGATGGCCTTGAGCTTATATTTGGATTGTTACAAACGCTAAAAAAGTTCTGGTGTTTTTACTGCGAGACTATAAAAAGTCTATCTGAAAGAACCTCAAGAACTGTCGGTGTGAGTTTTTGCACACAGAATTTAGACTAAAAAAAAATTCAATATTTATGGGTCTCCGAAATATTTCTCGTTATCTGGATTTAGAAGGATTTCAATACTTCTTGGGACTGAATTTTTTTCCCTTGCGCAAGCTTTTTTCAACCCCTTACAGGAAGTCAGCTCCACTAAGGAAGAGGGTATAGGGACATTCAATAAAAATAACGCGAAAGAACATATATTGGTATCCAATCCAGAATGATAGTAGAAAATTAGTTAAATTCTGACATTCATTATGACAGTTAAGTTGTAGTTCAGCCGCAAGGAGTGAAAATGGAAAGGGGTTAAACAAATATCCGCGGACACAACCGATATTGGTACCGAGGAAATCAATGAGTTTAATTCTGACATTTTCCATACTGGTTAAGCTGTAGTTCAACCCCTAGGAGTGAGGCTGCAAGAAGGCCAAAGAAATTTCCAAGTACAATCTTAAACCCATACATCAATTTATACCAAACTTTCATCACATGTTACTTACGATACAGGAAAAAACACCTGCGGATTAAGGAAAACCTTCCACTTCTACATCAAAAGTCAAGGAAGGAAAGCACTCGTTGGGGTGGTGGTGGAAGGGGTTTACACAAAAAAGAATGTCAAATGACCGAAATTGTTGACAATTCCTAGATTATAGGAGTCGCTGAGTTAATTCTCGTATTTACCATGATGGTTAATGAAATTTTATATTCCTCGTCGTGAAGGTAGACGTGGTTGACAAAAGGTTTCCCGGAGTAGTTTCGATCCTCTTAATGTTCCGGGTGTATTTTTGTTTTTCTTGGGTGTCTGTCTCTGTGTAGTTAAAATTTTTATTTTTTTACTCCTGGAAGGTACCGGGAGTATTTGTAGACTTGATTAAATTAGCGAATATTTTTCACTTTAAATTCGGTTTTGATTTTTTTAGACACACTTATTGTATCTAGTAGGAGAATTCCCTAGTTGTTGATTTCCGTCAGTCATCACCCTTATTTGAAATTAGGTGCCGAGAGGTTAGTTCGGTGAGAGGAACGTAAATAGGCAAATGTTCCAAACGCTGACGCTATTGATGCTGGTTAAAAGACATGTTTACCAAGAGGTTAGTGTTGATACTATTCCTTCTCGGGCCAAATTTAAATAAAAACCTGGGCTACTCCGTTCACTCAGCTAGAAGTTTATAATTCTCTTTTTAAGTTATATTATATAAAACGTTTTTGGTTTTTATTCGCCGCAGTTTCAATTACTTCATTTCTGTAAACCATCCGCTTATTATTATTTTATTACATTTATTTAATGTTAATTTATTTTGCTTATCAATTGTATTGTTATGGTTTGGTGAAGTTCCCACCTTGTTAGATAATTACTCCTTTTCTTATATTACCTCTCTGATAATAAATCCTTGTTTTATAATTAAAATAAGTTTTATAACAATGCTAAAATATTGTTATTTTGAATTTTCCTACTTTTCAAATATTTTATTCAGTTATGCATGTGAACACGATATACCCGAAACACATTAGCCGAACATATAATTCATTTCCTAAATTTTTAAAGGAAAAAAAAGTTGAGTAATAACGAGTAGTGGGGGAGAAACTTTAAACAATTACCTCTATGACAGAAAACCACTAAAACTGATTATTTATGCATCATATTATACAATTTTACGCATATTTAAGTCTACTGCTGGCAGAAATAAATTCAGTTGAGAATAAAATACAGTATTAAGCACACAGAATAATAACGTGAAAAACAAAATCAACAATGTATGAGTGTATTATTAATAATTAAATTTGGTTTAGGTTCCAGTATACAAATATTCTAGCCACAAGTGGTGAAACAAGTAGTTTCGTTTCATTGAAGCAATTGTTTCGCGTAGTTCACGCTAAAACCTACGAGATAAATTATATTTTCCTAATAAGAAGACATAAAAATGAACGATAGAAATAATTATATTACTTTTGCAACTTTGCTAAAAATATTCTATACAATAAAGATGAATTCTTTTTATCTACAGTACTCGTTGTGCTCAGATAGCGAATGCAGTTGAAGATGATGATCTCCTTAAAATTGTGGTGGCAATAAAGCAGAAATCGCAGGTTTTGTGCCCTAGGTCAGGCATATGCCTCAGAAAGCATTAAATTTCCGTCCCTTGTGATATTTGTTTTTTCAATCGAAACACAATTCAGTTTGACGGAACGTGGGTCCAGTATCTGTAAGCTATCTTTAAATTGCATCACTCGCTCCCCAGGGAGCCTCCATAAGGCAATATCCCGGAGAATCTCGCAACCGTTGTCCGCAGAATCTCCCAGATCCTTTCAATGGCTTGCAAAGGAAACTCCTATGCTGACCGAGGGCATTTACTTTTCAAGTGATACATATATTCCGCTTGTAGTATAGAAGCTGTCGTCTAACACGCATCACTTATGAACCGTATATTCCTTTACGCAATAAATTATCTGTTTAAGATAAAAATTGGCTCGATAAAGCATTATATCAGGGTATATATTTTTAAGAACCAACATCTTTGGAGTTTGAGCAAAATTATATGAAACTGACGTGATTTTTTTTATTCCAATAATATCTATAAAATATCGCCAGTCAAAATTGACGTTATTCACCTTAATCTAATTATAAATCATGATTAATATGGTTTGAATGTTAATATAATTGCGCAAAGTTTGCTAAGTTATTCAGAAGAAAATGTTTCATGCGGGTCAAGCAAGTAAGAAATATAGCATATCCCAGTTTAGCAATCCAGATTATTTAAGGGTCAGAATATTTAGTAATGATTCTTTAACGGACCATCGCAAATCACGAAATACATACTTAAGACACGTTTCAGTATATGTATTAGAATGTAGTAAGATTACAATTTAAAGCATGCATATGATTAAAAGGGAACGCCTTTGGGCATAATTCTGTATTTTGTAATTCAGAATGTACCGCTACCTCAAAAGTAATTGTTGGTGAACATGTGTTCCCAGTTCTTATTGACAGATTCGATACTTGGCCAATGAATTCGCAATAAATGATCATTCCAACGAGGGTAAATGCAATGGCTAAGATCGAAAACCGCTGCAGTACAACAAAGAGATCGGCAGGAATGGACAACATTTAACTGTAAAAGTAAGGAAGTAATTTGTCATATAGATTTATTATACTGCACACTCGTGAGAAAAATTTTCTTTACTTGGGCCCCGTGAGGATGTTTGCGTATCGGATGGTGACACTATGTTAAAAGATTATTAGCCGGTTCGAATTTCAGTTCAAATGCTGCGGAAACCCTATAGTAACCGGTTTTTAGGGTCCCCACTACAGATCACGTGGGCTGATATGGAGATTTTGATTGTTTCTCTGCCTTTCAGCAAGTGGTTCGGCACTTAGGAGGAGGGATTTTCTCTCAGTCTCTGAAGTCACTTTTTGAAATAGTCATGCTGCTGTGGTCTTTAGAACTGTGAACGCTCCTGCGAGCTTTGTTCTCATTCTTATTCTTCTACATTAAACTATATCTTTAACTTCATAGCGCTCTTTGATTTTGTTCATGTATCTGGATGGTACCAAGAACCCCACGTCTTCGTCTTTCCTATTTTCCTATCATAGAAGTCATCCTCTTGACGCTGAAGAAGAGACGGCAGTGTATTTTCCAACGACCTGATCCCATTCAGTGTATTATTTCTGTACCCAAGATCAACTAGAAGTTATTACAATAAACCATATTCATCCCCCCTTTCAAATCCCTTCCTATGCTATTAAAGGGACCATGTGGATTACCCTCATGTAGCCTGTTATCTGAAAAAAAACTATTAGAAGCCTGCGAGAGGATTCTCTCGCAGGTGAACCTTCCCAGAGAGCTCTGGAGGAGGCTACCTTTGGGGATGCCTTCACATGCTTCTGGTTTCCACATTCCGAGGCACCTCGGCCTGTTTTGATAGGTGTATGTTCCGGTGTCGCAGACCTTAGGAATACGGTAAGATTTGTCCGCTATCCCTATTGAAATAGTCGGCCAGCTGCCTCCTAAACTGGCCAAGGCATGGCGAGAGATAAGCTGCGACCCCACAGCAAACCCCTCTCCCGCCATCGGAAGAACGTGGGACAAGTACCAAATGCCCGACCTACCTGATGCAGGCTTTTCTAGGGTTTTCCCTGCATCAATTTTAGGCGAATTGCCAGGTACGATCCTTAAACCATAGCCCGGGGGCCCTAGTTAACCATTGGCCACCTTCCTCTACCCTTCCGCATCCCCCCTTTCAAATCCTTTCCTGTGCTATTAAAGGGGAGTTGCCAACATGTGGATTACCCTCATATATCCTGTTACCCTAAAAAAATCAATTACCGTTTTGCAATTCATATATTGTATGTAATAAGTGAAAAAGCCCTTAATATTATTTGTATTTCGTTTTATGAAATATAATTAGAAATTATTAGCACGTGCGGTCATCAGGACAATGATGCAAAAAGAGGCAGGAAGTTGGATTGTGTGGTGGTTCCTACTAATTTTATAATAAAAATACAAATTACAATTATAAAAGAATAGAAATGTATCACGATTTTAAAAGTTCGGCGTCATGTGGCAAAATTACCATAAAAAAAGACACCATAAAATAAATTTAATTTAATGTGTAAAATATTTGCATAAGAAAGGAAACTATATACATAGAAATACAGCATGAATAATAAATGCTACCGGCGTGCTAGAACATGTTCTCGACCTCAGGTTACCCGTGTTTAAGTAGAACTTGAAATACCCTAACATTTAAACGCAAATACTGCGGAAAAGAAACCCCAATGTTTGACCGCTTCAGAAAGATTCAATGCCTCAGGAGTTGCAGCGGTGTTGGCAACACCCACCACGTGTTGGACCGTTCTCAGGCTGCCGACTCTCCTCAGCCAAATATGGCCACCGGCCTCTAGTCAAACATCGAGTTTCACCCTGCCTCCGCAGTCCAACATAAAGTGGACTCCAACCTCGTTACATCACCTATATTTTTACAAAATTACCCTTTTATTTGAATAAATCTTCCTAATTAGTAACAGACTTCCCTATTGACTGCTGGGATAAGTCTGTCTAGCGTCGCATTCCTAGGGATTCCCTGGAAACGTGAGGCAGTTTCCAATCTTTTATTTTTTAAGTCATTTATAGCCGGGGAAATCCCCTTCCTGGAGTTTTGCCACTGTGGTGACAACACCAGAGAATATCAGAAATATTTTTATAAAAAGTTTTAATTTAACGTCTGTTTTGAATGAATAAAAACAATATATGACCTTATACAGACACTTTTCATGTTTTATATTATGACGATTTTTTTCAATGGGCCAAAGGCCCTTAAAGGCCGTGCCCCTTTGAAAGCAAGCACGGCCAAGCATGGGGGTCTACCACTTTCCACACCACCTCTGCACGTGCTGTTAGTAAACTAACCTAGAACACAAGGATTGGGAACTTGTGTTTGATTCACACCTGAGGGCATAATACCCTTTAATACGGTCATTCACGGAGATAGCTTGTGTGAGAGACAGAGTGAAGAGCGTAGGGCTGAGGGGAAAAAAGTGCCGATAATTCAACCTGAAGGGTTTCCTTACCGGGAAAAAAACCTCAGCGATAGTTACATGGGTTGAAGGGCACAATGAGGTAGGGTACTGCTCTTGTGCGACAGCAACATGCATATGGTATTGTTGGTAGGAATAAGTTAGCCCGATCCTCTTCGTGGAATCCGGATCTCCGTACACGTCCTGTAACAGCCAGCCGTAAGCGACCGTGGTCAGTTTAATCGTGGTGAGCCGATCATGGGGGTTCGGGGTGTAGGAGGAGGTGCTTGGGTCGTTTGTGTTTTGTGACGCGGGTGTGGTCACAGTTGCCCAGTCGTCTTATGATAGTGTTGTGTGAGAATTGTGTCTTTCTGTACAGGCGTACAGCATGTTCTCTGATAACGTCCATTAATGGCTGAACGTTTAATTCGCGGTGGACGTCTTTAGTTCGTGCCCTCCAAGGTGCCTAGGCGATGATTTTAAGGACCTTGTTTGTACAATTTGGAGGTTACGTAGATGTGACTTGGCTGCATAGCCCCACACTGGTCCTGCATTCGTCAGAATTGGCCGTATGAGTGTTAAGTACAGGACGCGGACAGTGGATGTGTTGAGGGTGCTTGTTCTGTTAAGCAAAGGGTATAGCTGGTTTAGACTGTTTACTTTTCGAATGGTGTTCGTGGTATGAAGTCTCCATGACAGGGCCGGGTCAAATGACGACATAAAGTTCAATGAAACCAAAATCTTGGATCGTGTCAATGGTTTCTGGAGCAGCATAATCAAAGAGGCCATATATATTAGGACACAAGACAACCTGCTAAACCGGGACACCGGGTTTCAATTGAGCAAGACTTGGGACCCAGCTATAACATTGTTAAGACGAGGGGTCCGGAGCTCTATTGTGGCTGGGGTTGCTGAGGGTAATGTACCTCGGCGTGTGGCCGGCCTTTTGACTGATGCTGACATGGCGGAGGCGGACTGTTGACTGAGCGCTGATTGGCTCTCACAGCGTGATGATTCAGTGGAGGATATATATAATATGCAATGGAACCCTTGGCTAATTGATGGAAAAAGACATCGGATGTAGCACCTGCGAGGGATTTTCTCTCGCAGGTAGAACCTTTTACGAGAGATACGAAGGGGCTACCTTTGGGTATGCCTTTTCCTCTCCGTTTTGAACTAAGGTTCCCACATGCCGAGGCACCTCGGCCAGTTTTGAGAGGTGTATGCTCCGGGGTCGCAGACGTTGGGCATACGGTAAGAGTTGTCCGCTATTCCTATTGGAGTAGTCGGCCAGCTGCCTTCTAAACTGGTCGAGACACGGAGAAGGGAATGCTGCGACCCCACAGCAAACTCCTCTCCCGCTACCGGAAGGGCGTGGGACAAGCACCAAATGCCCGACCTACCTGATGCAGGTTTTCTAGGGTTTTTCCCTGCATCACTTTTAGGCTAATTGCCGGGTAGGATCCTTAAACCATAGCCCGGGGGCCCTAGTTAACCCTTGGCTGCCTTCTACTACCTTACCGCATCCCCCCTTTCAAGTCCCTTCCTATGCTATTAAAGGGGAGTTGCCAGAACTTGGATTACCCTCATGTAGCCTATTACCCAAAAAAAAAAAAACCCTTGGCTAATTCTAATTCTAGTTCGAAGCTGTCACTGAGAGTGGGGCTCTCCATCTACATATCGCTCATCCGACCGATCATGGAGTACACCTCACCGGTATGGGCCTGCGCTGCGGAGTCCCACATGGAGACGATCTTCGCCCTGGAGAGGAAGTGCCTCCGGCGAGCGGTGCATCTCCCGCCACGGACATCCAACGCCGTAGTCTGGGACCTGGCAGGGATGAGTAACCTGTGGGAGCGGATCGTCGATAACGCCGTAAGGTTTTATGGAAGGGCCCATGAGTCTAGCAATGAGCTGGTCTCATCGCTAGGCTGCTACGACCCTGAATAAAAGGTAAACAGGAACCGACCCTTGTCGATCTTCCTGTAAGTATCGGTCTGTCATTTTAAATATTAATTAATTTACTAGGCAACTTACGAGCCCCTTTACAGCTTGTATGTTATGCGATACACTAATAAATCTCGGATTCTTCTGAATCTTAGTTATATATATATATATTTTAATATTTATTTATTTATTTTTATATTTATCTACACTTATTTATTTTTCATCCCCCTTTTCCCGTCCTAAAAATGAGAAAGAACGGAGAGCGTCGGCCGAGGAACGTAGCGGAAGGCGAAGAACTTGCAACAGCAGCAGCGGTATAAGAGTGAATGAATGAGTGTATGAATGAGAGTGTGAATCGAACAGTTAGGTAGCCGAAAAGGCATTTACTATTGTTATGTATGAATGTTTAACCAAATAATGACATTTTAGTAATGACAGAATATTAGTATGTTATAGGCATAATATATCTCGTCATCGCGGAGCAGATTCCACGAGGAAGGAACTCCGACAACTAGAAGTGGAGGCTGGACCTCTGGTTAGATGTCACCGCTGCTGCCCTTGGCTACCTTCCTCTACCCTTCCGCATCACCGCTTTCAAATCCCTTCCTATGCTATTAAATGGGAGTTGCCCAATGTGGATCACCCTCATGTAGCCTGTTGCCCCCCCCCCCACCCCAAAAAAAAGGTTCCGACACTTCGCCTAGAAGATGACAGAGCTTTTAGTCGTCGAAACGTTACGTTCTACTATAATTATGCAAAACCCGGTTTAACTCAGAGAATAATATATTGAACAACTGCACCGGGAAAGGCTTCAATCTTTGTTCAATCTTTAATATTTTTATAACTCTGATGTAATTGTTGCCTGAGTTTATTGATTTCATCGACTTCTCAGGTGACGAATACGTTGTACTGAATTGCTAAAATAATAAATTACTTTAAAACAGAACATGTACAGTATTTTGAAGCAAATAGACGCTACGCTACCTTCATCCACAGCTAAAATTTAAAATGTAATTCCATATTTTCCTTTACAACAAATTAACTCAAAATAATGGATTAAAGAAATTTCGCTATACATGTTTACGATGGACGCCATGCATGTTTTTGTTTCTTACCTCTCCGTAAGGGTCAATGGACTTTCTGTGAGCCCAAGGGCAGTAGTTCTGAGGTTTTAAATCTAGCAGTCAGCTCAGCTGTGCAGGCCGAATTTTTATATAGATATTTTTTAAACCTTCTGAGGAAGGGGACATTATGATGACCGCGAAGTGCGGATTAACGCGCGCGGTTTCAGAAAGTCGGGTTTTGAAAAGCAGAAGAGGCGGATGTGGGGAATCCAAACCTTGCCTCGTCTCTACGGCGTGAGTCTGTAGACAACGAACCAGACAGCCTAAAGGGAATAGGTACGGGACCAGAACCTCGTACCAGCTACCTACGACAGGCGCCAACCTAGAGTCAGCAGACAAGTGGAAGGCGATCAGCAAACAAGGCGCTACGGAAAGTTGAAAAGGAGAATAGTCCATAATAGGAGAAAGAGCCACAGCTAAGGCCGCTTCCTACGAAGTTATACTTAAGTTCAGTTCCGTAGGAAGCAAAAATTGGACATCGATGGAAAGGGAGGTGTTTTTAGTGGGTAAGAATCCCACACTACCGTGTAGTGCGGACTGCTAACGGTGTCTTTTTGAAAATTTTTCACCTACCCGTTAAAAAAAACCCTGCAGTATGTTGGATATCGAGGAAAACGACACGCGGAAGCTCAGATAAGCCCTCCAATTTCCTTGAGTGTTTGCAGCATTGAGACATTGTGGTTCCAATGACTAGCAGTCCTTCTCAAGAACGTGATCAACTTTGTAAATTTTAGCCAAATGTAGGAATTCCAGGAAGTTTTATAATTATTAAATTTACATTTATGTTGTATGAATGCGAAAGTGAAAATAATAGCAACAGCGAACGATTGAAGAGTCTTGTGTCTGCGCTAGCATAAATTGTATAAATCCGTTCTGTAAATTAAATTGTGTTTAAGTGTAACTCTGATGTCAATTAATCCTTCCACAATTGATCAAAGCCAGGACCCCAGAGTTACAGTATTTTTAGAGTATTATGCTCTAGCCAATCACGAGTCCTGGCAAGTCACATCAGCTCACTGTTTGTATCGCGTGTATTGCATATTTAAATTTTATTTAGACGATTGTTTTTAAAGATAAATTATTTCTTAGTATTCAGTGGTACCCGGATCGGTATTAGCGAAATTAAGGATAGGAGGGAACGTGTAAGCCATTATAATATGACAATATTATTGTAATTGAAAAATACTTGATAAAGGGAATCCTATCATATTTTTGCACATCGGGAAATCGAATAAAATAAATTTACTATTTCACAGCTGGTTAAAATAATAATTTAATGCTGCGGGTATTCGTAAAATATGAGCGTTTCAAATCTTCAAAATCCAATTCTTCTATGCCATGAAGGAAAACTAGTTTTTTACTACTAAATGTTATCAGAGACAAATAAAATATGCGTCAATGATTGAAGGTTGATTTGGGACTTTTAAATTAAGCAATTAAATCTAACTTTCAAAAAAGAAACAAATCCCTATTACATTTCTCAGTAATGAAGAGTGTAGGCAGTAATGATATCTTCAAGTGATTTCCGTTTTACTGGAAATAAACGTTCTATTGGATAGTCGTGCAACAGTTGCAGGAAATGGCTAACGAGACCGTCTAAGACATATGGGGAAAAGTTTTGTTACTGGCCAGCTGCGCCTGCATCGATCGCCTTTCTTCCGATTATTTTTCCCCTCGTCGTTTTACGTTTCACTCAATCTTGTCTCATATGTTCAGAAACATGTTACCGGTTCTAAATAATAATACCGTTGTTTTGCAAATATATTCAAATCTTATAAAAGAGCAGATATGTAAATTCAGTTAAATTGATATAAAATATCGTTTATAAATATAGGTGTAAGCACTGTACGGACCATTTTAATGTACTCAAAAGCAATATTTCTTAAAAATGAAATAGTATTTAAACCATAAAAAGATTAACTTAGTTATTTTTTATTTCAAGCTATGTATTTTAAACATGGAGCTATACTAAATGTTTTACTAATATATCAACATAATTTTTTTAAAGGAGTCATTGCGTGTATACAATATTATTCCACGATGAAACCATCTTCGAGATACGAGTTCACGTTGATATAATCTGAAAAAATGTTTTACTATTACCTATATTAATCGTCCATCAGATGGTTAAGTAAAATGTTAGTTAAGATTAATACTATTAAAACAGTGAAACAATTTATTATTATCAAATAGTTTATTATAAAAGCATAGATAAAGTAGATTCCAAGGGGGTACCAAAATTGGAAATTTCGTTTGCAGAAAAATTCTTCGCCAGTTTGTTCCGAAATATAAAGAGTGCAGGAATTTATTATTATATATAATGAGCATTACTTACTTATAAAAAAATTATTTAGTAATAAATATTTATAGTATATTACTATTAATATATCATAATTGAATCTCCTCCAGTTAAAATCTCCGGGCTCGTATCAATTTATTCCCACAATAAAAAAAATCTGAATCTCTCCCTCTCATGGGACAGAGACAGTCCGGAGGAATATAAATGTTGGTTTATATTGTGAGATAAAACAAATATATTCAATGGATTACTAAATACACTTATTTTATTTATAGAACATCAAATAAAGCGAACAGAAAATAAACAAAATGTACATTATTCGCATAAAAATGTGCATAAAACAAAAAGGCGCAAAAACATATCATTCAAATACTGAAATACAAACCATTTTAGTAAAATTCCACAAAAAAATCTGTCATTATTTAAATTTTCTAGGTTGTCACTGAAAATTAACAAGATATAAATAAATAATTTACATATAAATGGCCATAGAAAATAAAACAATGGAATTATATAAGAAATGAAAAAATCCCACACGCAAAAAATCGCTGCTGATTTTTTTCATTACATAAGCTATATTTGTTGCAGCAAGGCGTAAAAATGTACTGATTTTAAAGTATTTCTTTGCTTGGATTCTAAATGCGTCATTGCAGAGAAAGCAGATTTACATGAATATATTGTTGAAAATTGTAGCAACACAATAATTGCTTTTCTGCGAACTCAATACATCTAGAACCCAAAAATGAGTTATATCTGTCTGGTTGAATTTTAATTTGAATGCAGAGTCTTAACTTAATTTCAGTAAATTCTCCTGTTCAGAATCAGACAAATGATTATTTTCATGGATGAAGTTCTCTCGGGATTCCAACCGGGTAGCGTAGTTTTGTAAACACAACGTTTCGATGGCTTGCACCGCCATCTTCTTCAGCAACTACATTGGGAAAACCTACGTTCCATATTATTTTCATGTTCGACAAATAGTTTTACAGTCCTCAAATTTCCATTTCACACATCATCTTCCTGCAAATAATAGTCTTCGAACGCACAAGAAATCGATGATCGATTTTCAGAAATAATATTTGACAAACTGTCAGTATCCACAAGCAGTGTATTTATAAATTCATGGAAACAGTGGAACATGCCATAGTTCTTTTCTTCAACACGCTTTCGCCACAGTTACATTTTTTCTTGAATCCTTCGGTTTTATCCAATAAATTAAAAATAATAAAGCTATTTCCTTAGAGACTTAAATTCAATTCGTTAAATAGTGAAAATAAGTCGGACAAATGAGACAGTTTTGCAATCCATTAGTCGTTACGAAATAATATGGCAAAATCAGATTTAAAAAAAGTAAAAATGCTTTTACTTCATTTATTAATTCATAGAGCTCTTTGCAGTATTCTACCCGTCTATAAACAAAACTTCTGCATGGGATAGCAAATTTTAATGCTCTGATCCCATTTCATTAGACAGCTGAATATAATATACAATTTAAAGCTTTACATTTAATATAATTTAATATTCTTTCTGATTGATCAAGTACGCAGTTAAAGTCTGGAGTTATTTTTGTAGCTAAGTGTTGTCGGTATATGAAATAATGCTCAAATATCATTCCAGCTACAGCCACATCTCTAATTTTTGCTACGACTCCCGATTGTTTCTCACTCATATTTTCTGCGCCATTGGTTAGAAGTACAACTTAAACTGCAAATTGAATGTTATAATTAAGCTCAGCGACATCCATAATTCCTGCTTCGACGCAAATCTCGGATATTTTTGTTTATGTTTAAATATCACCCCTCCTCCATCCTTCACTGCTTGAAATTCTGCACAAACAACATCAGTAAAAACACTATCAATCTCATTGACCCTGGAAAATATTAATCCGACGCAAATAACGCTCTTTTTTGAGCATGGTTGATAATTTCCACCCCCGTCCCTGGGGCTTGGACCCGTGTCTTACCTTCACAGTGTTTGTTTCCGGCTTAAAAGGAACACATGTACGAAATTTGGTCAATTTTTCTCCAAGTGTGTAGATTTAAATGTGGAACATACACACACGCAAACAGACACACCAACACAGGCATAAACAAACAGTCAATTTTATGTATTAGAATTACATTGTGCAATTTCTCATATACATTTTGTTTGTACTTTCTTATATCCTTCTGTTATAGTGCTTTGTATTGTTCTCAATACTACACTCTTACTTAGTAGAGGACAAATCGTCTTCAAATAAATAATATTGGCTATTTGTGTGAATGGTCCGCATACAAATCTACACCCATATAAGAAATTTGGCCAAAAATTGTATACGTGTTCACTTAGAACCGGAAACAAACTCTGTGAGGGTTAGACACGTCTACCACCACCAGCGGCGGGGGTGGGCGGGAGTATTAATTTTCAAAAAACATGCTCAAACGACCGATATTTGCGTCAATTAAATATTTTACTGGGTAAATTAGATTGATAGTGTTTCTCCCGGTGCTGTTTGTGTACAATTTCTACCCCTTTCTCTATTGGACGGAATAACCCTTATGAGTGGGGTTGGAAGAGCGTTACACTAAAATTACAGCGAAAATAACTGAGAATGAAGTCGAATGCGGTATTATGGATGTCGCTGAGTTTAATGATGGCAACTCGGGCTAAACCAGGAACCCAGCTAGTGTATTCCATAAATAAAACTAAATCACTGTCCCCATCCTTATTAGCCGTTAAACAAATTTATTTCCTTTACTTATGTTGTTTTCCTTATAGTTCTGTTCTAGGTGAAATAAAGCAATGGAGTTGAGAAGCCTTGTTGAAAATTAGCTATCATCATAAAGTCAACAATCCTCGATTGATATCACAATCTCAGAACGGGTCCTAACACCACAAGTCATTCTCTGTTTCCCTGTATAGTAATATTCCACTTTAATTATGGCAGTTGTCGTATATATGTACAATAAATCTAATTTAGTATTAATAGAATTATTTAGTTTTCTAGAATATATATTTTATTTTTCTCAGAGATTTTTTATTATTTCACAAGTAATGCATATTTAATGTCTGGAAATCACTTATGGAAATTCATTTAAATATTAATAGTGCGCATATTTTGCGCTAATGTATATCATAACTGTTTGACGTCTAAGAAATGAACACAGTTCTGTGATCAAGCAACAAATTAGGTCAATACATTTCGCTTAATATAAAAAATTTAATTGAATAACGAAATGAAAAATTTACGTCTGATTGAAAATGAATAATAAGAAAAATTGCCAAATAGAGACAAAAGAAGTGATAATATAAATACCACACCACGATTAAGGAAGCCTTCTCCCTTTCTTTAGGTATTTTCTGCACTTCTTTTTTCTTTCTTATTATCAGTAATTGAATAACTCTTCGAATCGTTATGTTCGTATGCAGCAGACTTATTTTTAAACCAGAGATAACTTTATAAAGTGCAATTCCTATTTATTGCCGCTTTCATGTTGAGAGATTCCTTTATTTATTGTTTCCTAATCTTCTAACTATTTAGAGACTATCTTACGCTCTTCCTTTAGGTTTTCTCTTCTCAGTAGAATTTACTCAGCTCTCACAGACCATCATTAATCCATCTGATGACATATTGGCTAAGATTTCGAGTGAATTAATGGTTTTTGTGCCTCCAAGTTCATTCGCTGTGCCTCTCGGCTTTTTCATTAGGAGGTTCTTAGAATCGTTTCATAGTGCTGACTTTCTTCTTACCCGAATTGTTGCTTGTAATTGCTCGATGCATTTAGATGTGAAGCGTCAAACGTTTCCTCATTAATTTCTATCCTTTCATCCTCTTGCTAACATTTAGACTATTCACTGCTGAATAAGGGAAGGTGTTTTTTTAAAAAAGGCGAAAGAAGTACAGGTGTCTTTAGAAAGGTCACATAATATAAGGAATTTTACTTAAATAAGGAATAACACGTGATGGAATTGACTATGCGTCAAAACTTCATTTTTTTATAATTCCATAATATTGGCATATCAAATTTTCCAGGTCTCGGGAAGTACACAAAAAGTTCAGGTGGAGGTCTGCATTACTGCCTTGTTTGAAACATGGTAATAAACCATTTTTTTAGTATGTTTGTTTTATGTCATCCCTCCAACACGTTCTTTGTTTCCTAATACCTAGAGTTAGCAAAGTTTTCTTTGTCACTTCTCTTACCACAAGCATTAGAGTTAATATCTTAGAGCACATGTTTCGGCCCTGTGACTTGTCCGTGGAGGTTTTCGCAGCAAGCCAGCCAAACAGAAATTAACCGCATGTGCATAATTAAAGGACCGTAGGGCTTCTAGCGGAGGGAAGGTTCTGTAGCTGACTACCTGCCGTGGGATCAGCCCCCTTAGCCGCAAGATAAACATTCCAACCTATTAATATGTATTAAGACTTCCGCGCAGATAAATTTAGTAATAACTCTTCTTCCGGTTCATTTCATTCTATGATACCTAAAAATTACTAATTACAAAAATAAATAACCAAATAACTCAAAAAATAAAAATAAATACAGTATTATTTAATTCAGCACTTTTTTGTCTGTTATTTGGATATTTATTTGTCTAATTATTAAAATTTTACCTGAATATTAACTAGAAATAAAAATCATTGAGGTCATCTTCAAAAATATTCTAGAATAAGTTCAATGTTAAACAGACTTAGAGTTGCAAAAGTAAAAAAAACGGAAAAGAAAGAAACTATCAAGTTAATTAAAGTGAATTTTTATTATTACCGCTTAGAACAATGTCATAATTGCATAGTGACCCGTTGTAAACTACCGGACTAAACCACCCCTATTGAATCAAAGTACTAGGCTATAATATACTACTAATAATAGCTCAATATCACAAAAGAAGTGATGATGAAAATACCACACAACGTTTCCTTTCTTCAGGTTATAAGAAAACTAAAAACACAAGAGCCTAGGGCAACACAACCGCACAACACAGTTGACAAACTCAAAAGATTATTCCTTTATTTTGAGTTTGTCAGTTGTATTGTGCTGTAGTGTCGCTCTAGGCTTCAGTTTTCTTAGAACCTGAAGAAAGGACAAGGTTTCCAGAAACGTTGTGTTGTATTTATATCAACACTTCATTTGTCTGAATTTGGCTATTTTTCACATTATTAATTTTTCAAAACAGCGTACGCTTTCATTTTCATTCTTGACGCTTAGCCGTATCATTGGCGTCTTTATATTTAATGCTTAACTTATATATTGTAATGAAAAACAAAGAAGATTTAAATAAATTAATTTGCCCCACGTTGTAGAAGCCATTTATGTAATAATTAAAAAAATCTTTAATTAAAAGAAATTATTAAACAAATAATTAATTAAAATTTGAATGGTAGTTAGCCACACGTTGACGCCAATTATGTAATGATTAAAAAAGATGGTCTTTATTAATAGGAATAATTAACAAAATTATTATTTATTTAAAATTTATTGTTGATAATTACACATTAAATGCCCTGCTTTTCACGCCGAATTCCGTCAATTTAACAAACAAATATTTCAATTTTATTTTTTTAATTCGTGGCGTTCTATGAAAATATAGCTTTATAATTTTATAATCAATTACGTTGAATTTTTCATTATCTCAGGGTCACCACTGGGTTTGATAGGAGAACAAATACAATGAACTAAAATATTAACAATCAAAACTCATTGAAGTTAACGGAATACAATATTAAATACAAAAGTAAAAGACAACGAATGAAAAGAAAAAGGCGAAATAAATCTGACTATACCCTTTAATTATCGTTTACAATCATTAATAATTGTTTTTTACTCACGACAGTGCTACTGGTACCAATTCGGACTCTTGTATCTTGAAGTCAACACCCACTAAACAGGCCTTTATACACTGATTCTACTCATTAAATTTTGAACACACGGTAGTTGCCCTGGATCTCTGCTATACTGGAGCCTGGATCATCTCACCCTCAGCCAGTTGCCGGACGTAGATTTCCTTGAAGTCTCTCTATGCGAAAATTAGTTCAGTTTGTGAAGCAAATCTGCTTCCAAACTGCGATTTTATAAGTATTTCCGTCAAAACTGTTTACTTGCGTTTTCTGTTAACTACAATATCTCGCTGTTGGACTTCCTAGACAGCCCTATTCATAATTCTGGATCCGCAGACTTTTCGTTTTCGTTTCGCGTCTCCCAGCAGACTGAGTTCTCCAAGCGCGCGGTTTCCAGTCTCGATTGTTAACAAAGAAAAACCCGCCTTGATTGTCGTCTTTAAGCACCCGTATCGCCAAGAAATAGATTATATTAAAACAATTAATAGCCTGTTTAATTGGAATTACAATATATTGTTGTTTCTAAATTATTTTTTACCTACTTTCTGCTTTAATATTTATTCTAGTCTAAAAACTTGGTTGAAACAAATTAGTTATTGCAAGAATCCAGTATTAGTTTTTACTTTATTGTAGAAAAATTGCAAGCTCATTTACAACATTTAAATAATAAGTTTAACGGTAATTCTTTAGCCATAGAAATCAACGTTACAATCAGCCAATAGATTCATCATTTTAATTCTTTTCTGTAATTGGAACATCGGATTAGAATTTGGAACAAACAGGCCTATTGGCCTGTAAGTTCTTAGAAAATAGTTATTCACAATCATGGTTATTAGGAAATTGCATATATTTCTTAGAATACAATGACAGAGAATTAATATTTTTCTTTTATTATTATTAACAGAATCTCAAAGTTAATGATCACAGAATCAGGTTACTTGTAAATTGAAAATATCCTTAGGTATTGTTTCGACGGATGTAAAGTACCTACTGTTTTAACGATTTTCAGCTTACAAAAGCATTATATTGTGTTCACTAATTACGAGATATAAAGACGCTAAGAAAGACACAGAGAGACTCTTTGTATTATTTCTGCTTCCTGATTAAACTTTACTGAAGTTTCTCCTTTTGCTGAACGGATTCCGATGCGTAGATGGACCCATTCTTCCTCCAGTTGTTGAACTAAGTTCATCAACCTTACAATGGGTACTTAACAGCGTAAGATCTATACTGACATAAAAAAAATTCTTCTTAATTTTTCATTATGTCGTGACTAATTTGCTTTTCCAGCACTTGTTAATAGTACTTACTGTAAGTATAGTATGTTTACTACTGTACTGTACTACATTATATCTAGAAATAAATTGAAACCGTCAGATACTTTTTATTTCGCGTTTCGTTATTTATGTTGGTTAAACAGGATTCGGTAAAGTAATACCCAAGTAATATCTCGTTATTTCAAACTGTTGATTTTCACTATGTCCGGTAAACGGTTGAGATTATAGATTGTAAGCTGATGAGCCAGAAATCCCCTAAGAGTAGCAGGTTTCCTGGAATGTTAAACTTTGTTTTATGACTCTGTGGTATGTTCAAAGTTTGCAAACACTACGTATTCTCAAATTCCAACACCTACTAACTCATTACCTGCTACGTGATTTCCTGGTACATGAATACAAAATATTTAATTTATCAATCAATTTAATTTTGGCCAAAAATTCGCAGTATACAGAAATATACAAGCGTCAAGTAATAAAAAAGGGCAGACAATACATAATTAAAATGTCATATTTGGGTCACATTGGAAAAAATCATTTGACGAATTGAAAGGGTTTTCAATTAACAATTTTTTAATCGAGATTTTGAACCTATTTAATCCTATGAAATAGATATCCTTCGGAAATTTATTAAACAGATCAATTGAGATCGAAGTGAAAGTTTTGTCAACTGACAAGTGCAGTTGTGTCGTTCTCGGCTCTTCGTCCCACCAAACGAAACGGACAAGGATCCCAGAAACGTGTGGTATTTATATTATCACTTTTTTTTTCTGAATTCGCTCTCTTTCTTATTCATTATTTTCAATTTAAACTTACATTAGATGTCACAATGTGATTATTAAATCTGATGCCATTGTAGAAATGAAGGTCAAAATTACCTAAGTTCATCTTAGTAGTTATCAAGGATATATAAATATAATTATTAATCACAAAAAGAATATTTAATTTAACATATAATGGTCTCCACTGATATATTTGGAATCCGTGACTTTCCGTACCGATTTTTTCAGTAGAATAAGGATTTTTACAACCTTGCTACCATTTCCCCATAAGTATCTACCGTAAGATAGTGTACTATAAACATTACATGGTATTCATGCAGTATATAATTAAGGGAAACATAGTTCCTCAATTTTCGCAATAGATATAAGGCACGAGATAGTTTAATACAGATGAAGTCAGTGTGTGAATCCATTTGAGCCTTGTATCGACGGTAGTGCCTAGAAGCTTAACAGGACCATTACGGACATTACAGGTCACTCCTCTTGAGAGCAGAAATAACTTTGGATTACTTAAGAGACTGTGGGAAAATTCCGCTATATAAGCTGTTGTTAATACAGTGAGGTTCAAGTGTAATATAAATGACTGATAAAACTAAATCACTGTCAATGTCAATAGGCTTTTTAAAATTAATAAAAAAATTTAGAATATCTTCTTGATATACGGGTTTCCAGGAAAATTTTACATTGGAAATCACTTTATAGTTTAAGCAGCGTCATTGCTTTTTTCTTTCAATGGTTCACATAATTAAATATATGTTTCACTGAATTTATAAAAAAATATTAGTTACATCTGGATCAAGAGAATGACAGGAATTCATAACATTGTTATTACAAATGAGATTGATGACTTTCCAGGCAGCTTTGCACGTTTAGCTACCTTGACGACTGCGGCATAATCTAGGTTTGTTTTGTTGTGGATAGCTTTAAGTGTACAATAATTCGTATTGGTAAGCGATGCTATTATTTCCAAACTTTTTTATTATGGCAATTAGGCAATACCACATTTCGTCCAAGGCAGTCTAAATTATAACAGTCGTCTTAGTAACCTCTCTTCTTACCCTCTCAACTACTGAGGTGATACGATTACCAAATTTGATCGTTCTTAGTTATGAGCGAGCACAGCGGGGATTAAGGATTTTCTTATAAATATGTGATGCTGTAGGCTAACATTTTTTTTTGTTAGAGGCATTTTTAATAACACAACTGTACTTACTAATTAATTTTCCAATTTTAAAACCAGCCGATGTTAAAAATTATCAAAATAATTGATAGTATGAAATTTTTTAATTACAAATAAATGAAGAAAAGTCATCATGCTTCCCTCGGGCTTCCTTCCTACTCCGCGACACGTAGTCTCTAAGTCGGGCAACGATCTCCGGTTCATTGGTTGTGGATAATATAAAGATCTGTTTCTGCATTGGATTGTTTCTAGGTCTGGTTACGTAACTCGTGAATTGGACTTGCAGGTTCTTTTAGACAGTGTTGATAGACTTCCTCTCTGTCTTCGCTAACCAACCTTTCTGTCTGAGATGTGATTTTTATACTGCTCTTCGCGAGCTCACGTCTTCTCCGAGCCAGAAAATTTATTTCACCATCCTAAGGATGGAAACCAAATCACCTGTTCTTTCTCCCTCAATCAATTTAAAATATTTTACTTCACCAAGTCAAGTACCGAGTTGTAGAGGGAGGGAATGATTAGCAATATTTATTGACCATAATGAACTAATTGCCCAAATTAGGAAAATTCTTAACAATTTTCAATCTATTACTTCTTAAATATTAACATTCTTTCTAACAAGTCAAAATAATATAAAGAATAATCAGCGTCACTGCCTCGCATCACAGAGGTTCCGGATTCGGATCCCGACGAGGCCATAAATTTTTGTGTGCGTTAGAGAAACTCTCGTCAATATCAGTCCCCCGAAAAACAAAAAAAACTTCCCATAATGAGTCGCTAATTACCGGCTGTGCATAAATATAATAAAAAAATGAATGAAATTGTATGCAGATTTTATATTTAAATCTAGTACTTAAGAACATAAAAAACTATATTTATAAACAAAAATACATTTTCTTTGAAAAACCAATATACAGTATATACTTATTCTCAGGAGATTCTCTTCTGTGACTGTCAGTGCTATATATTCGACATACCAACGTGGTTTTATTAATTTACTATAATAAGTTTTACGTGATCCGACAACGCAATTTACGTTTCCTGCACTTACCCTATTTTTCTCATGGTGTACAGGTCCTAATTATCCTGAGTGGCGACTGAAATAGACATTTTTTCTGCATAACATAGTCACGAAATTTATAACTTTATAGTACATTATTTTCGCCCGCACTTCATTGTTAACTATTAGTTTTTGATTGCAACAGGCAAGGCAGAAGAACATGTCTCTATTTTTTTGAACGAATTATATATGAAATTGTAGGTATAATTAAATTAATTAAAATATTTTGTTATTATTCTTAAAAATAACTCTATGTACTTATGTTATTAATTTGTAAATTGTAGACTAAACCGTATTAGCCGTAAAACAAAGACGAAACATCGATATATTTAATTTTTTGTCAATAAAGAAATGTCTGACTCAAGACCGCTTATTAATTTATATAATCCTCCAAATCTATAAATTTTTTCGACACTCAACTGTTCGCAACTGTCTTTTACATTAAATTGTCCTTTCGTTCTCGACTCTTACTAAGGCTTATATATCTTCCTTGAAAGGTTACTGCTGTCTTGTTTTGGTAAACTATACTCCAGCACCGGAACAGTTGGGCTTGTCAGCAAATTATTTTATATAAGGTTTATATTTCCTTAAATAGCGTGTAACAGTAACTAGGTTACATTAGAAATAACGTTATCTTCGCATCAACTAGTATAAACTTCCCTATATATGATTGTAGTAAAAACGACATAAAACTTACGAAAATATGCGTTAGCGATATTAATTTATCTACGTTGATAGAAATTTCGACTACTGCAATCATATAAACGAGATTTCACCAAGCGTTATTCGTTTTTCCATATTATTCCGGAAAACAACCAATTTAGTGTTATTAGGTTACTGTTGTCACGTATTTTTGAGCTAATATTTTTTACATTTATTGCACTTGGCAAGTAAACAAAACTAGCTATAATTCGATGTGTTTAGTTTGTCGCGGAAACACATGTTCTCTTTGCTACTATTGATTCATAATTACGCTATGGAACAACTAACATGACGATGTAATCCTCTTGGGGGCTACATTTAATACGAATTTAATCCATATAGCGCCAACACTACGGCCCAGTGCACAAGGCAGAATTGAAAACATAAACAGGAGGTATTACAGTTTGACTAACTGCTGAATTTTATTTTAAAAAAAATATGCTCAAAGAAAAATATGCGGTTCTTTTAATGGCAAATATATTAGGGAGAATATTACTACAATATAATTATATAAATTATGTAATATAGTATAGTAATAGTCGTCCCAAGTAGATAATTCAAGTTTAAGTAAAATATAGAAATACAGTTTAGAGATGACCATTATTTATATATTTTTAATATCGTACTTGAAGCATTAAATCATAATTCCCTGATTTTTATCGATGATTTTCCATACTTCATTACAATTATAAAAGTAAAAGAATCTCTAAATTTCGGCCGGAGCTGCTTCCTATCCATTAACATATAATGCATTCAAATCTTAGTTGTAAACGAAGCCACTCTATTAATAGTTTAGATTATTATGCAACACAATTCATGTATATTTAACCAATAATTGACTGCATAAAATTAATCACCATACCTGATAGTTTCTCAGCGGTATTACGCAACAAATACAAAATTAAACTAATGTTAATTGCATTTTACAATATTATTATGATAACAACTGGTGATTGTAATCACTTCATAATATATAATTTATTTCGTTATAAAGCGGTATCTGTGAGGCGCAATAAATGCGGTCAATTTAATATCGGTAATACTCTGAAATTTATATATTATATATTCCTGAAATAAAAATTATTTGTCTAGTAAACCGATAAAATAGTGTTGTTTTTTTACTATTAATATTATAAATGATAAAACCCTTCAATCACAGTCACATATAAAATTTATTTTAATGTTATTTATATTAAAATGACATAATTTAAAATTTACGTTACGAGCTTTCTGTTTCTTTATATTCGTCTGTAAAATTATTAAGTACAAAGTTAGATTAAATTGAATGTATATATATATATATTGTAATAATTTATATACTAATAATGGCTGAATTTAAATAATCAAAATTACATTTACCTTTTATGGAAGTTAATGCGTCTGAACATAGACGAAATTGATATAAAATACGTAACAAGATACAACTAACTATTAGTCAAAATCAACTTGAACGAATACAACACATCCTAAATAACAGACTATAAACAAAATGGCAATTGATAAGGAAGTAATACTATTTTCACTTTGAAATGGTCGGAAGGGCAAATAAATGAAAACCGTAATTAAATAATATTAAAATGTAAGAAACTACATAAAAATTTGAGCAAACTTATGCCGGAAGAATATTTGCTATAACAATGATTGTTACATAAAGTAACTTAATCTTAATTTACATGTCCCGTTTGTGTTAGTTACCACTTCAAACAAATATGCTGCTTACTTTTCTGACGAAATGCCATAAATTTATTTTATACTCGCATGACAGAAGTTATTTATTTCACTTTTAATCATTAAGTCATAAATACGTTTAGTGAAGGTTGCCACATGCCGAGGCACCTCGGCCTGTTTTGACAGGTGTATGTGTCGGGGTCGCAGACCTTGGGCATACGGTAAGAGTTGTTCTATGTTCCAATTGTAACAGTCGGCCAGCTGCCTTTTAAACTGGTCGAGGCACGGAGAAGGGAATGCTGCGTCCCCACAGCAAACTTCTCTCCCGCTATCAGAAGGGCTTAGGACAAGTACTTAATGCCCGACCCACCTGATGCAGGTTTTTATAGGGTTTGTCCTGCATTACTTTTAGACGAATGCCGGGTAGGATCCTTAAACTATAGCCCGGGGGCCCTAGGTAACCCTTGGCTACCTTCTTCTACCCTTCCGCATCCACCCTTTCAAATCCCTTCCTATGATATTAAAGGGCAACTCCCCTTTAATAGCATAGGAAGGGATTTGAAAGGGGGGATGCGGAGGGATAGAGGAAGGTAGCCAAGGGCTAACTAGAGCCCCCGGGCTATATTTTAAGGATCCTACCTGGCATTCGCCTAAAGAAATGCAGAGAAAACCCTAGAAAAACCTGCATCAGGTAGGTCGGGCATTGGGTACTTGTCCCACGCCCTTCCGATAGCGGGAGAGGAGTTTGCTGTGGGGACGCAGCATTCCCTTCTCCGTGCCTCGACGAGTTTAGGAGGCAACTGGCCGACTATTCCAATGGGAATAGCGAACAATTCTTACCGTATGCCCAAGGTCTGCGACCCCGGAACATACACCCCTCAAAACAGGTCGAGGTGCCTCGGCTTGTGGGAACCTTAGTTCAAAAACGGAGAGGAAAAGGCATACCCAAAGGCAGCCCCCTCGCATCTCTCCTAAAAGGTTCTGCCTGCGAGAGAAAATCCCTCGCAGGTTACCTGCGAGAGAATCCTCTCGCAGGCTTTTTTTTTCCGCCCTCATGTAGCCTGTTACCATTTTACAAAAAAACGTTTAGTCACAAGGAAGCCTGCGAGAGAATTTGGGCAAACGGTAAGAGTTGTCCGCTATTCCTATTGGAATAGTCGGTCAGCTGCCTCCTAAACTGGTCAAGGCACGGCGAGGAGAAAGCTGCGACCCCACAGAAAATCCCTCTCCCGCCATCCGAAGGGCGTGGGACAAGTACCAAATACCCGACCTACCTGATGCAGGTTTTTCTAGGGTTTTCCATGTATCACTTTTAGACGAATTGCCGGATAATCCATAAACCCTTGCCCGGGGACCTTAGTTAACCCTTGGCTACCTTATTCTAACTTTCCGCATCCTCCATTTCATTCCTTTTCCTATGTTATAAGACGGGAGCTGTCACTATGTGCCACTGTGTGTGGGTAACAGGCTACAGGAGGGTAAAACACACGGTGGCAACTCCCCTTTAATAGCATAGGAAGGGATTTGAAAGGGTGTATGCAGAAGGGGCCTGAGTACACCTTACATAAAAAAAAGTTTAGTAGGGTCTGTGAGTGGTATTCTCTCGCAGGCAGGGAAACCGAATGTAGGCTACCTTTGGATATGCCTATCCTTTTCTCTGTTTTTTAAATTTTTCTCAGTTTTTTGAAAATTATTATGAATGAGAACATTTTAAACGACCCTTATCATCAAAGGCCACCTGTGGGCCGTGTAATAGAGATATTTCTAGAGTCTGTAATACATGCTGTACATTTTCTTACATTGATCTGTTGCCCCGCGTGACTGTCAGACACGGTGTGTTGTGCCTATCGTTCGTACGACCTCGGATGCGTTGGATAACGTACGGAAGTCCTGTGCTGTATCTCTCGTAGGCTTCTCTGCAAAAGCCAATTCTCGTAGTCGGTCCGCAACTATCTTATCAGTTAGCTCTTTGGGGAATACTTTATAACCCAGTCGTTATGTCGAAAAAACACCAGCGCGAGCAAAAGGTGGGGTGTTTTTTTCCCAACTTTCATATGCTGTAGCCATAGGTGAAAAACCAAGTTAAACAATTCTAAAAGCCTCGGAAAAAGTTTCTGTGGCCACGAAATTTAGTAGTTTTTTGCATAAAGCATTATATTAAAATTAATGTTCTGTAATACATTTTAGAGCATAAAATTCTGCATCGAATGGCGTTTATGAGTAAGAAATATGGTCGAACTAAGTGGTTGAAATCGTTCGTAAGCTCCGAAAGTTGTAAATTTTTGCACTGCCAGTCAGAAATCGCGACACCGGACCTCAATTTCGGCTAAGGGAAATTATTTCTTGCTAAATCAGTCCATATAAATGATTCTGCCAACGTCATATCTTCATTGTATAGTGTTGTTTACAAATGAGTGATCATTATTGGAAATCTATGTTCACGAATGCCTCAATGACCTTCGAAAACGTTTCTAATTGGTTCTTCGAACCCATTGGTGTCTAATTTGGTGCTAATTTGTAATTAAGTCTGTCTCGGTAAGTATACGTTTCCGCAAAAAAGTTACGTAACAAATCAACTTGTAAATGGACGAAAAGTGCTTAAGGATGGCTGATATTTTATCTTTTTCGTTTACATTTCTCCAATATTAGCCTATTTCTCCGAAGCCTACATGTTGAAGTCCTAATGCTACCCGTACTGTAACTGTCAACTTATCTCTACTCCAGCCTTCGTCCTCAGTTTTTACTTATCGAGCCCTCTCCTTTGTTCACACGCCTTAGAATCCTTCAATAAATTGTATTTATTGTTGGAAAATTTGCTATCATGTATTTCAGTCAGGTAAAACGAACTTTTATTTATGATTACTTCACGAACTACTCTCATGCCATTCTGACGGTAGTTTTCCAACCTGCGATCGCACGCCTTTCCGTCGCCTGTGTGGTACCTCCGCTGGTATCGGTCCGTTTCCCCATCGCGAATTCACGAATTTTCGATTTTGTACATTGTATTTCGAATGAAATTAAATTAAGTTACACTGTATGCATTCGAAGACAAGAAACCACCTTTCAATATAATATTCGGCCCATATTATGACGCCCCATACAATTATATTGTGGTATTCAATATAATTATAGATAGATAGATATATAAACAATAGAGGCACGTAGTAGCAAAATTATGAAGTATTCACTAAAGAACCAAAGGAAGTAAAATTAAATTAAACGAATATTATTAAAAGCTGACAATTATTATTTATTTGACAAATTTGATTTTCGTTGAATTTATATTTTTTATTTTTAAGTAAAATCCTTAGCTTTTATGAGAATATAAATTTAAGGGCTACTTATAGAGGCTCTAATAAAGCCAGTGATTTGCAATTTTCACCAAGTTACAAAAGCAAAAAATTAATTTAAATGTACAATAACAAAATTTTATACCAGTAACAAAAACTATAGAAATCTGATAAATTTATATTATATATGGCATAGTTATAGAAATCTGGCGGTAAACGATATTTACGTAAAGATTAACAGAAGAAAGTTTTTTAAATTACATACCATTTATTTAGCGCTGCTCTGGTTTGTGCACACGCGATTATTTTAATTTTTTATAGAACACTATTTTCATTGACAGACCATAGCACTGATATTATTATAGGCTCACTTTACAACACTGTATGCGGCTTTCTATTCACTTATTTCTATGTATTGTCACACTCAGTGTGCTGTGAAAAATTCCTTTAATACAGGAGCTGATATATTCAGCTTATACTTGGCTGAATTCTACCGCCACATGACTACCATACGGGACAAGCCCTCCAAATCACAAACTGCTGCTCTGCCTCCCAAACACGCACTCACCTTCTGACTAACTAATTTTTCTGACTACAAACTTCTCGGCTTCCCAAAAACACACTCACTCTGACTGTACTGTGCTCTTTCTGACAGTTTCGTCACATACACCTCTGCATCCCAAACACACATTCTGACTATCCAATTTTTTTAAGGTGTAGTAATCCACATAGTGGCAACTCCCCTCTTATAGCATAGGAAAGGGAGTGAAAGGGGGGAAGCGGAAAGGTAGAGCAAGGAAGCCGAGGGTAAACTAGGGTCCCCGGGCTATGGTTTAAGGAACTTACCCGGAAATTCACCTAAAAGTGATACAGGAAAACCCTAGAAAAACCTGCAACAGGTACTTGTCCCACGCCCTTCCGATTGCGGGAGAGGAGTTTGCTATGGAGTCGCAGCTTTCCCCTCGCCGTACCTTGGCCAGTTTAGGAGGAAGCTGGCCGACTATTCCAATAGGAATAACGGACATCTCTTACCTACCCCAAGGTCTGCGACCCCGGAACATACACCTCTCAAAATAGACCGAGGTGCCTCGGTAAGTGGGAACCTTAGTTCAAAAACCAGAGAGGTTTGAAGATTCTGAGCGTCTTATATACGCTTTCTCGACAATAATTCGTAGCACCCTTTATAGTCTCTACATTCTCGCGCCAAACAATGCTGTTCTTTACAGTTCTCGACATGAAATTTACGCCGCCAATAATTAATGAAATAATTTAAATTAAGCATTTAATTACACATTTGTAATCTCTACAATATATTTCCTAATCTTCTTCAAGTCAGACAAGTATTGTTACTAACATGTTCTAATTTGCGAACAATTGTACAAATATCAAGAATAAAGAAGAAGAAGAAGAAGGTGTAGGCAGGCTACATTTGGTGGTCATTCCCCTCTTAGGGACTGGAAGGGAGGAAGCGGAAAGATAGAGCAAGGTATCCAAGGGTTAACTAGGTTTTTTTTTTTTAGGGCAACAGGCTACATGAGGGTGATCCACTTAGGGCAACTCCCCTTTAATAGCATAGGAAGGGATTTGAAAGGGGGGATGCGGAAGGGTAGAGGAAGGTAGCCAAGGGTTAACTAGGGCCCCCGGGCTATGGTTTAAGGATCCTACCCGGCATTCGCCTAAAGAAATGCAGGGAAAACCCTAGAAAAACCTGCATCGGGTAGGTCGGGCATTGGGTACTTGTCCCACGCCCTTCCGATAGCGGGAGAGGAGTTTGCTGTGGGGACGCAGCTTACCCCTCGCCATGCCTTGGCCTGTTTAGGAGGCAGCTGGCCGACTATTCCAATAGGAATAGCGGACAACTCTTGCCGTATGCCCAAGGTCTGCGACCCCGGAACATACACCTCTCAAAACAGACTGAGGTGCCTCGGCATGTGGGAACCTTAGTTCAAAAAAAACCAGAGAGATGTGAGAGCATCCCCAAAGGTAGCCCCCGCCAGAGCTCTCTGGGAAGGTTCACCTGCGAGAAATCCTCTCGCAGGCTTGCTTCGTTAGGGTTAACTAGGTTTTTTTTTTTTTTTTTTTAGGGCAATAGGCTACATGAGGGTAATCCACTTAGGGCAACTCCCCTTTAATAGCATAGGAAGGGATTTGAAAGTGGGGATGCGGAAGGGTAGAGGAAGGTAGCCAAGGGTTAACTAGGGCCCCCGGGCTATATTTTAAGGATCCTACCCGGCATTCGCCTAAAGGAATGTAGGGAAAACCTTAGAAAAACCTGCATCGGGTAGGTCGGGCATTGTAGTTTTAAGGATTCTACTCGGCAATTCGCCTAGAAGCGATGCACGGAAAACCCTAGAAGAGCTTACATCAGGTAGATTGGGTATTTGGTACTCGTTCTATGCCTTTCCGATGGCGGGAGAGGGGTTTGCTGTGAGGACGTAGCATTCTGTTCTCTGTGCCTCGACCAGTTTAGGAGACAGCTTGCAGACTATTTCAATTTTCTGACTGTTGCACAGAAATAATTTGGAAAGTTCACTAAATCCATATTTGACGAGATATGGTATATCACGCTCTGAACAGGACTTGGCTTATTTTACACTAGCAAGAAATTTCTGCAATATTGTTTGCTTTGTATGTGGTAGAGATAGCAAAGTTCTTATTTACTTTTTCAGAATAATATTCAGTGGTATTGGATACCTCAGTCGTTTTACTAGTGTTTATGGCTCCAGTTGGTAGGGGATGCAACTCCAGTACTCCTTGTACTTCATTACTGTTTTCAGTAACGTCCATTATTATTGAATGTTTACATGCAAGAATTAGAACAACTATTTTCAGGCAAGTTTTTATTGCAATAACTAAAATTTAAAAATTTCTTAAGCCTAAGTCTTCAGTTTCTCTATCCTGTACAGAGCGTGATAGAGCATTCAGCCAGAACTTGTGGACTAGCAGAGAAATGCCAACGAATTTGAGTCTCGAATATGATGGAAGCACCACAATGGAGTTCGTTTCTGTGCGCAGGCCACAGCACTAATTTTTGCATTAATATAAATATAACCAACCCGTCGTTCATATAGAATGATATTTGGAGGAATAAATTTTTACACCGTGCATTCATGTAACGATGCTGAAGAAGATGTGAAAGACATTTGCAATTAATTTTACGGTGCGTGAAGCTGTGATCGATAGAATATCCGTAGAGCCAAACGAGGAATCTCATTTGCAGCACGCCCTGACAGGGTGGAGAGTCGGTGCTCGTTTCTGTGACGTCGCCAAGTGATTAATCTGCCAGTGAGCAAATATTAGATTCCCTCTTCAAATCGACCATTAAAAGGACTGTGATGATCGAATTCCTCCTGTTAATACTGTCCGTTCAGTTCGATCTGAATCCAAGCATTACCCGACAACGTCTTACCAAAGGCACAAATGCGAGCATGCATCTGAGTCCTCAAAGGCAGTGTCAGGATGAGGAACAAAGAGGCGGCATCGTAAGGGGAGGCATAAATACAATTTGAACTGTTCAGGAATTAGATATTTCATTATAAAGCAGTTTATATTGTAATAATTTAAAAATATAAAATAATGGCTGAATTTATACAATCAAAATTACGTTTACCTTTTATGGAAGTTAACGCGTCTGAAACATAGACGAAATTTGTTGTAGAAGAAATAATACTACAGATTGAATTTAAACAGTTTTAAATTTATCAAGAATTAACGATCTCATTTTATCGATATTTAAATAATTAAAGAACGATCTGACTTTTATCTTTTAAAAGTGGTTTACAAATGATTTCAAAGTATTTCTCTACTTACGGCCGCCCAGGTCTCATTTTAGGTTTTTCGTGCACAAAATTTGGGGATATCACTGATTCTAGTACTCACAGACTCTAAATGTCAACAAATTCAAATTGGCGTAGTTTGTTAGTTGGTCTAACACAAATTGGTAGGTTCTCGATGCTTTACTCCAACCTGGATTTGCAGATCTCGTAACTTTAGTTGAAAAGGTCCTTCATTGGTTTGTCTATGGCCAGCATGATGAATTTTCGCTCGACCACCGAATACAACATTAGTTGCACTTTCTCCTTCCCGACTGAAGATTGCTTTACTTTTCAATATTTTAGAGCATGTTTGTAACTGGACCACATTCTTTCGTTCTGACTGCCCCACTGTAAAGCTTTCGAACTGTTCGTTGTCCGCTGCCCAACTGTAAAACTTCGTCTCTTAGATTTTGAGCGCGTAAACTCTCTCAAATGCCCAACAATGTTTTCTTTGCCTCGCCGCATTGTTGCGGCGTCCGCTCTTATCCACTAATAATGAGTCCTCTACAATCCAACTTTCCAATTAGAACAATGTCTTAATTACCAATTACTACAATATTTTCAAAAGGAAAATAACATTCGAGTGTTTACTTAATTTTTAATAAACCACAAACATGGGTAATTTAAAGAAAAAATCATTTAAGGGGCGGCATTTCAACGACTTGCACATACGGAAATAATCTACCTCGCGACTTACACTGCCAATAAAATACATACCTCCAAGTTTTAGCAAAGTTATGGATCAAAAGAAAACATCCGTATAATATACCATTACAAGAATATATACAATCACATTAAATATTTGAAAAGGATTTTTATAATACTGCCCGGCCGCCGTACGCTGGACGTGTTTGCAGGTGAGAGAAGTCTGGTAGGTGTCATATGGAAAAATAGCAGTCACTTACCTCGACATAATAACATTTATCTGGGGCAACGATTGGCTGGATATGTTTGGAAAGGAAGATGCTACCAAATTTGGGAATTGTTAATGGAGGCGGAAGAAAAAGTACACATTTGAACTGTGTCAGCATAATTCTACATTGTAAAAAATTATAACATTTGAATGTAACTTCGTGTTAAGGAGCTTTATACTGAAAGGCTGAATAGGAATGTTCACTCTCGGAAGAGCTTGTTTATGTGCATCCTGTAATTGCAATTGATCAATATAAAGATTGAAGTCTTTCCCGGTGTAATTGTTCGATAAACAGTTCTCGGTATTCACTTCGCCTAGAAGATATCGACAGAGATTTAAGTCGTCGACACGTCGCGTTTAAATATGCTACATCCGAGTGAATACCGAGAACTGTTTATTGATCAATGTAGTTTTCATAAGCTCTATCATTAACTTAGATTCTACAAATTCTGTGAACCAGGTCTGTTACCTGAGGATATCGCAATTATATCATAAATCCTGTATTCCGAATCTAAATGCTTTATTTTCTGCTTTTTTTCAAGCTAAAATCTGTATTGGTAATTGTTTTTAGGAAAATTTAGTAAGGGAAAGTCAATTAATCGAAACGTATTTAGTAATCTGTGTATAACTCATTACGTTTCTTAAAGCAATTTTAAATCTCTTCGAGAAGACTTTGTTCATTTTCCTTCTCCATATTTTCGCATTAATCTGAATTCAAAATTTTCAATACTAAGACTTGCATCTATATTGAAATCAATTTATTTTTAAAATTTATTAGCATTGTGAACATTATCGGTTACGCATTGTTTAGCGACAGTTGAAAATACAGCGATGTAGAATGTAACATTTTTGACCTAATTCCACGACAAAATTTTTACAAAGTGTGAAACAGACAGTTTTAATGAGTTATTTATAGATGCCGAAATTTGACTGAAATTATTTGATTATTAAATTCCTCAGTATCATGCGATGGACCAGCGAGCGAGGCTTTTAAATACCATCATTAAAGTACATAAAGTTATTCCAACACAAAATTTTAAAACGCATTTGTAAGTCTTCGGTTGGATAACCGAGGGAGCTGCCGCTACGTGAGACAAGCAGACTGTATAAGTGTACGTCAAAATTCGCACAGGGCGAATTATTACATCCAGTTCGCTGCAATTGATGTATACTCATGAACGTGAGGAAATCATTTATTGTTGGAGATAAAAAAAATAGTGATAGATAAATAGTTGTATGTATATGTAATTAGTTCTAAGCTAAATTGTATAAAAAATAAAACAGTTCCACGACGATGATCTTTGGGACAGAAAAATCATGCAGCCGACCTCCTCGCAACACAGAGGTCCAGGGTTCGAAATCTGGCTATGGCATGGATCAATGGAAAGTATCAATATGGGAACATACAAACTACAAGGAATTAGTTTCACGACAAATTCAAATACTACAGTCTACAAAAAATCGCTATCCCGACGACCCTAACGGAGATGCCGTCACCTGAAAAACACGTACACCAATATATAAGAGTGTAAAATTAAAAACTTGAGAACAGTTAAGGAAACTTCATCCTACAAATATCAAAACATTAATTTACCTGTTAAATGCCTTCGTAAATCTCCAATATATGCAGTAAAAACTAAAATGCTCAATTTTGAATATCAAATCTCGATCATTGAAGAGGGTGAGATCTCAAAAATTTTATCTGCAAATTAAAATTCGGAGAAATTATAATTTTTTGTAAATTTATGTTTAAGCTTCTATGGTAAAATGATAGATAAACTTGCAGTGAAACTGCTGGCGACCAACAGCGTTAAAGTAAATTGTTTTTGATTACTCCAACTTCGTACTTAATGCTATTATTTTCTTAAATTGAATTAAAGTATAAAAATGGAAGAATGTCGACAAGATCAGGAAACTAATATGGGACCTACCGCTTACCGAGCTGCCGCTGAAATTCACTGACCTATTCCTGTCGACTCCTGATGCGGTGCGATATTCCTTCATCCATTAGACCTGATTCAGCCTCACCTACAATTGTTTTACAATCACAATTCTTCATACCATAAATTTTAGGATCTCAAATGAAGAACGTACATTATGTGAATTAATCAACGGTTTCAGAATTTTCAATTGAAGAGTATATAGATAGAAATTGAAGTTTCAAGCCGTAAAGGCTATGGTAAAATTGAATTAAAGTATGAGGACGGAAAAATGTCGACCGAACCAGGAATCTAACTCTGAACGCCTCTCTTACCGTGCTGATTCTCTACAACTGAGCTAATACCTGTCGACTCGAGATCCGGTATGAAATTCCTCCATACATTATACCTTCATCTTCCCCGTAACCGGGAGGTCCCGGGTTCGATTACGGGTCCGGTAGACTTTTTTCGATTCTCATACTTTATTTGAATTTAACCATGGCCTTTGCGGCTTGAGACTTGTGAAAGCTTTCTATCTATATTGTAATAATTTATATCGATAGCTTGCATCTTTTGACAATAATTCATGATATGAACTATGTGGCGTTTTTAAATGAAAAGAACTATTACGTGAAAACTATTAAACAAGATTTATGAACAATTTTAAAACAAGTATTCAAATCACAAAATATTTGGGATCTCAGGGTCTTGAACTGGGTTTGATAATGGCAGAATTTATATAATCAAAATCACAAAAATTACATTTGCTTTATATGGGAATCGATGCATCTGAACATAGACGACATTTGTTGCTGAAGAAATAATACCAATGATTGAATTTAAACAATTTCAATTTTTATCAAGAAATAAAGAATGATCTGAATAATTAAAGATCTCATTTTATCGATAATTAAAGAACGATCTGACGTTTATCTTTTAAACTTGGTTTACAATGATTTTAAAGTTTTCTTTCTACTTACGGCAGCCCAGGTCTCATTTTAACTTTTCGTGCACAATTTTGGGGATATCACTGATTCTAAGTACTCACAGACTCTAAATGTTCACAGACTCTAATTAGCGTAGTTTGTTAGTTGGTTTAAAATAAATTTGTCGATTCTCGATGATTTACTGCAACCTGGATTTGTAGATCTCGTGGATTTTTGTTGAAAATGCACCTCATTGGTTTTGTCTGTTGACTGAAGACTAGTTCAGTTTCTGCATTTTTGATATAACAGCGTACTGGTTACTGGAACACTTTCTCGTTCTTTAAATTAGACCTTTCAGTCTTCACTGCTGACTGACAAAGATTGTTCAAGTTTTCGTGAATTAGAATTTTAATCTGTACATCTCGCCGTTTACTGCCCAACTGTTCGTTCTTTTACTCTGTTCTACTTGCTGTCCGCTGCCCAACTGTTCGTTCTTTTACTCTGTTCTACTTGTTGTCCGTTGCCCAACTGTTCATTCGTCTCGTAAATTTTGAGCGCTTAAAACCTTCTCGACCGATCAACAATACTTTTTTTTGCATTGCCGGTTTGTTGCGGCGTCCGCTATATCCACCAATAATGAGTCCTCTACAATTCAACTTTTCAATTAGAACAATGCCTTAATTACCAATTACTACAATATATTCTTGCTATTATTTTGTATTAATAAATATTTCTGTGAGAGAATTTATAAAAGTTTGTATGTTTAAAAATATATCAATAATCAGTCAATGAAATAATCCTGGTAATAAAAACTTGAGTTTTCAAAATAAAATCGTTCGTGAGTTAGGCGGAACATATATTGATGCTATAGGCTCTTCTGAACACCTAAAGAAAGGGAAAAGGACCCCAGAAACGTTGTGAGGTATTTATATTATCACTTAATTTGTCTCTATTTGGCTCTCATCCTTATTATTAATTTTCAATCAGACGTAATTTTTTTCATTTAGCATTGAGTCTTCTTTGTTGTTAAGAGTAATTCATTTATTTTTTAGGATTAAAAATATTCCGTTGCTTCGGTTTCTTCAACTTAAAGAATAATAGAATTTTGATTGCGACTTCTATATTTCAGCTGTTTCTAGCTGTGTGGTAAAATGTAGATTAAGCATTAGGTTTTAGAATTTATTTTTCTGTAAGGTGTCATTTATTTTGAATTTTTAAAGCTTCCGATTTTTCTTAGATGAATGATCCTTGTATTGTAATATAATACAAGTATACTGAAGTTACAAAGTAAAAGCAAATAAATTAAGAATACATCTTTTTCGTGTTTCGTGTCATGTTAGTGAACGACATACATGAAAATATAGTTCAACGTTCTGGAAGTCGATTTTATTATGAGATGTTTCAGGTGCTGACGGACTGGTTTCCGCTTGCCAATAGCGCCGTCTCTGAATGAATCAGCAGTTCTGTTTTACGATTCTGCGAATGTAATGGCCATCATTTAACAACTTTGGAACTCATGGCTCAGGATTTCTGAATCTGGACTCTAACAACTCTATATCTGTTATACTCTGTTAACATCACCTGCCTATTGTAGTTATGAATACTAGTCAAATAATTGAAGGTCGTAAGCCAACGGCATATCGATTCTATATTGATGAAATTAAGTAAATAAGAAATTTTGCTGTGCTCCCCCAACACACTTTTTTATTGCCTATTTATTATTTAGCGAATATACTCCTCTATCTCACCCACATCGACATCCTTCTTCCAACCGTTTGGAATTGGTTATTCACTTCGTTTTATACACTTTTTACAAGATTCAAAATTCGAATTATTGAAACAAATACTCTGGACTATTTAATTAAACCAATCAATAAAACTCAGTTTCATCAACACGGCTTCAGTCGCTCTACCCTGTACAGAGCGTAATAAGACGATGATGTCGTTTTTATACAAGGACCCTTATCATTTGCCTTATAGGACCACGGGACATCTTCAGTAGACCCTTATATAGAATACGGTACCAACTTGTGGACTAGACGAATGTAACTGTGGATTCACCCGGGTTAACCTTAACCAGACTAACTTCGTCGTATACTAGGCACACCACAACTTATTCGCCAGATAATAAGCATCTTGTCTGCCTGCCGATCTGGCTGATGCATATCCATTTTCAGCTGAATTGTATTCTCGGAGAACGAAGATATTAAGTACGCTGCTCGACACCATACGTGGATGCTGAAATTGCAGCTCATCTCTGTGTGTCAGTATTTAAGTAGATTTATTGTGGAGTGTAAAGGTGATGTATCAATATATATTAATATAATATATGAAGCTGTGTCGCTCCCGGCTCTTCTTAGCACCTGAAGAAAGGGGCAAGGATCCCAGAAACGTTGTGTGTTATTTATATTATCACTAAATTGTCTCTATTTGGCAATCTTTCTTATCAAAACCATTAAGTATATTTACTATAGATCAGTCTTTAAAAGAAAAAAAAAATTATTCCTCGGAAGCTTTAGAATTTTCAACCTATTTGAGCGGGAAAACAATGCAGAAGTGATATTTCATTATACCAAAAAAATTCATGTTTAAAGGAATGTTTTTAAAAATATTTATCACAGAATCACTAAAATGTCTAAATTGAAATGTCTCAATACAAAGTACCTTTTTATACCAAATAATACTTAATAAAATTTTCAATAAACCAGCATACATTATATATATTATATAATAATTATTTATTTATTGTACTATTTGCCGTAAACAAAATTTCTTCCTTAGTAAAAGGACCAATACGAAAAACGCATCCTCTAATTAAAATAATTAACAACTGGATAAAGCTCCAACTTTTCTAAAAATAGAAAAGTAGGAGTAAATGTAATTAGTCTCTACTTAGAAGAATTCTAAGACAATTAAATGACAAACGCATAAAATACGTCTATGTTAATAAATTCATATCATATGCCAATTAATAATAGTACTATTGATAATAATATATATATATAATATAATATAATATAATAATACTATAAATAATACTGTATTTTCCAGTACATGGTTAAGAATCCAATGATTTTAGTACATACGGCATTCACGTTTCTTGCATGAAGTAATCCGAAGCCTGTGTCATCCCTGTTCATCTGTTAAGCTAGCTTTTTTTTTTTCGCTGTATACAATAAATCTATTGAAACTATATTGATGATTTTCATATCATTAGCGTAAAGATCTTTTAATGGATACGTACTTGCCGTTCTCCACTGGCAGCCGGTCCAAAAATATGATTATGTTAGCCTATTTTAAGAAGACTGTGGCTCCTATTTCGATGATATTTTATATTCTTGCCACAAGAAAGTGTTTACCAAAATCAAACTTGTAATCAATTCCTTGATTTTTTAGCAAGTTGAATTTATTGTAGTTTGCTTTCAGTCATCTGATTCACAATCAGATGTTTTTACATTAGCGGATTTCACTGACAACTACTAGTGTCATGTGGCTTACACAATAATTTTCACGTCAGCATGAAAAATTTACGTCTGATTGAAAATTAATAAGAAGAAAGATAGCCAAATACAGACAAAAAAATTGTAATATGAATACCACACAACGTGCTTTTGTGTCGTGAAGTTGTGTCTCTCTAGACTCTTGCGTTTTTTCGGCTCCTGAAGAAAGGAACAACACTTATTTTGTAGGCCAATTTTTTGGCCATCTTTCTTATTATTATTTTAACCTCACTTTAAAGTTACTATATTCAGGTCTACCTCTGGGAAACACTCGTTGGTCTAACTCGACCTCCGTTTCAATGTTCACGAGCCGAATGCCTCTTCTCGCAATCTTCTCATCTCCATTGCCCCAGCCAAGTGTTTTCACACCCAATCAGGCGACCGCAAATTACCGGGTATACCCTCGTGGACCAATTACATTTCGAGTCTACGAGTTAATATGTATTATCCATGAGCATCTTTAACAAGAAGATGGCAGCTGAAACGTGTGTCGAGATATACGTCCAAAAATACATAGCTATAACTCATGTTACACACTTAGTAACTAAACAATTAATTTAAAAAAATTTACCCTATATTGAATATAGATTCTCTCTTTGTCGATGATGTATAAATAGTTCTCTGGCTTCTAGCCGACTGTAAGGGAGAAGTATGAAATATAATTAATATTATTAAAGCGTTAACGCATGGACGACATTTAACGAAACGGACGATACTTTACGGTTAGATAGATTATCTTCATACGGTCACATTCTTAATTCCTGGCTCTATATAAATTTAGCACCCGCAAAAGAGAGAAAAGTCTTGAGTCTCCTCCCAGGGAACACAGACAGCCCGAAAGAATCTGTAACTCACTGAATATCACGCGAATATTGCGCAATAGACATACAGTCCGCAGGGGAAAAAGAACTGGCTGCTATTCCTATTTCCTTGATGGTTGTAGAATGGATCGATGGCTGTTGGATGTGAACTATGGATCGGAATGGACCCTCTCTGGACCCCAGCTCCCTCTTAAAACTTCCGACTGCTACCCTCAGAGCATTTAACGGGATCAGGTTAGCTGCTCTAATCGCCCTTCGTCGACTCGGTCTCCTCTTCCTCCGTTCTCTCCAACAACTAAACTCGGTCGCTCGTTTTGCGGCCCCCCACCTCCCCTCTCCGATGGACCAATCTTCTCCGCTTGGTCACTCCGCGTGGTCTCGATTGCCAATCTTGCGGTTCTGTCTTTCCCATCAAAGTCAACACCAGGAAATAAACATCAAAGTGTGCATTTAACGCCAGGGCAAAGTGAAATAAATTAATTTTAATTGATTAAATTAATATTTATGAAGTCGCACGCCACAGCGAGGAGTCCACATATTGGAATAAAACAGAGTGATCCACGTCTCTTTGAACTTGGGATTTAATGTTATAGAATTTAAAAAATGAAATAGGATATTCATCGCGTGGAAGATAATCTATCTGTAAAGTATCGTCCATTTCGTTATATGCCGTCCATGCGTTAACGCTTTAATAATATTAATTACATGTCATACTTCTCGTTATTAATTGGCATATATTCTTGTAATTGGTCACTTTACCGAATGATTGATTGTGTGTCTTAATTGTTTACTTCAATATTTTGTACGTTCATGCATGTAACCGTCTGGAGACTGTTGAATCTTGCGAGACGTCTGATGACGCCATCACGAGATCCTGGTCTGTCTTCTGCCGGCCATTACTAAAGCATCTCGCTCTATAAACGGTAGAACAAACTCCGTGTGTGTGTGGTGGGGTGGGGGGAGGTACTAGTGATAAACCTTATATCTATAATTCAGTACATCCAACGTAACCCATATAACTTGAGTGTAGAATTTGTTTTAATGTATTCAGGAGATGTGATTATTTCACTGTCTTAACGACAGTACACTTATAGTTTCCTAGTAGTTGTAATAAATGAATCATTTGATAAATAAAATGTTAAATTGTTATTGATTTAGTTTTTTAAAAAAACTATGTTATTTACCACCAAATGCACAATGATATTACTTAATAAATATTATTGTTTTTTTATATCCCCTCCCCACTACAAAGCCAATTAAGCCTTTTATTCTTATTGTACGTTATACATTATCGTACTTACCGTATCTCTTGTTACCTGTTTCATTTTATTAAACTTTACTGGTTATGCTGTTATCAACACAAGAAACCGGGAATTTTGATTCTTCTCTCAATGTAAAGCATATAATATTTCTTTTTGTGTGTATTATTAAGTGGGGTTTCATAAAAAGGGATTAAATTAAGTTAATTTAATAGTTTAATTGCATTAACATTGTATTAATATAAAAACGAACGATCAAATAACTATAAACGGCTCTTTATCTCAGGGTTCTTGTTAACTTTGTGTCGTGAACCTCAACATGGCAAATTTAATTTAACAAACTGAGGAATCTGGCATTACTATACTTGCCGGCCGCCGGCTATTTGTTGTCTGGTGATGTGCGATCCTTGAGTGCTCCGCGGTGTTGGTGGACGGTCTCGCTGACTTGTGATGGTTCTGCCGAGTACAACGGTCGGCGTCGGACAAATGGTGCGCCCTCTCAACTTTGCGCTGTATCTTGTACTGCTCGGGTCATGAGTTAGACCGGACTACCCTTGACTATGACTGGTCTCTGACTGCTCTTCACTGTGGGTTGTTACCTGCTAGATTTTTCTCCATCCTCCTCCGATTTTGACTCTATAAATCTCCAAATTTCTTCTCCAGATGCTTTTGTATGCCCATCTGCTAAATATATGACGCCAGAATCGATTAGTAAGGCCTAATAATGTTGGCGTTCAGCCCTTAACGCCTTCTAGTGCGCGGGCGCATTGTCTCGTTCTTTCTTTGTTCCCAAAGGGAACGCAGGTCACCATCCAGCTGACCAAACAACTACTTTCGCCTCCAAATAACTAGCGATATTGTATCAATCATTACAAGCATTATATTCCTGACTTCAGAGTGTTTCTAATACAATAATCACATCGAAATCGAGCATCTTAATTCATATTAACACTTAAATTTTTGAAATTTTAATGTTGAAATTCATACGAAGTTGCTTATTTAACTAAAAGGAAACATGGATGAAAATGGAGCAACAGAAGTTTTATGAAATGAAGTCATCATAAATTGTAGAATTTTTTATTTAAATCTTTTATATCATCTACAGAAGAGAGATAATTTGCGCCAAATTTATGTATATCACAAGTTTGGCTTATAAAAAATAATGGCTGCCAGAACGAATCAAATATACATAATGAGGGGTGAGTGATTGACGAGTGCAATGATAGGGTGCATTGTGACCTATGGGGTGAACATTTCCGTGGAGCACCTTGGTCAGCACATAATTGGGTAGGTTAGTGGGGCACGCACATATACATGACATTCAAATTGATTATTGCTCATGAGATTGCCTCTGCCGCACTAAAGGACGCTGAGAGTTTCGACGAGCCCTCTTGCGTTCTTAAAACACGATTTAGCTCCGTAGTTTTGGATCACATTTCGTGACAAAACGTTCTCTCATATAAATAAACAAATTCACTTTTGTACCATGAAACGTTGACGAATAGTGGACAAGAATCACATGATTAATTAAGGTGTTGAATAGAAATTGGGTTAATCTAGCTATCTATTACATCTACTTTATTGGGTATGATTTAACGGCATATTGACAAATGACAATTATTCCCAGACTGATAATTGTGACAATACTATAAAAAGTATTTAAGATTTGTGGCATGTGATTTGAGTCGGATTAACGGGGAAGTCAACTTATGAACAGAAAAGTTTTGTTGTGACCAAGAATCTAAAGTAGATCGTCGTGTTTAAAACGCAATGTCTTACAAGACTGTGATTCGGTATCGAAAAGTGCAGAGACAGTTCAAATCCGATTTCAAGCTCCGAATATATTTGAAGCGACGTCAAATTACACCGTTGCTTCACCGACAATGAATCTGGGATGATGATCCCTATGAAACCCGTAGATTCAAAAATAAATGGCCGTGTGACAGGCTTGGTGGAACTACGGACGGAAGCAAGACCCTAGGAACTATGGCTGCGGCTTAGCAGCAACTTTCGGTCAGCATTCTGTCAGTTGCTTTCCATATGTGGAAGAAAATGCGCATGATCAGGTACGAAAAGTAGTGGAGTAGAATGAACTGGGATGCTCGCCAAGATGCTCCGGCAATGTTTGTGGTACCTAGTGACATCAAACTCACCCACGTTTTCTCTAAGGATTATCTACTATATATTTTTTTTTGCTTCCTGGCACATTTCTACTTTTCGAAGTAATGGAATAATGATTCCATGATAACGAGGAACAGGCATTCGCTTCTGCTACGTTTTTTTATTGGTTCTAACATTACCCACATGTCACAGCTTAACTGTATACAAATATGGATTATGCATTAAAGTATTTATATAAAAGTCTTTATCACATGTTTTATAAGTAGCACTATAGTTAATTATGAGTAATATAAAATTCGGAGAATGTATGGACCCCGTTATTGGCAGTTGGCTGACACCACAAACATTGCCTTTCAACATTTAAAACCTACCTATTTAAAAGTGCCGTTATTTAAAATATCTGCACGTCAGTTCAGCTTTGCACACCACAAAAATCTATCACCCACAATACACTTCGCTTACTAAATATTTATTTGAAATTGGTGTTCTGTAATAATCTACATGGCAGTGGGACCTTCCATGCCGAATTCCTTTTCAAAAAGTCCTCTAGACTTCACTTTCGGCACAGTTTCCTAGAGTTAGTCTTCCGCAATCGCTGTCTCAATCTGAAAACGTCGCTATAAACTCTTTAAAGTCATCAACAGTTTATTTATATACAAAGCTAAGTCCTTCAATTTGATTTAATTCCCACGTCTCAATCGTCTGGAACGCAGTCTGTGGAGCTGTGGCGTTGACAACCACCGAACCTGGGGTTTGTAAGGCACCGGGCAGAGCACGAGAATGGGGAAAATGTTCGTCCAACGCCTTCATTACACCACTCAAGCTAAATTTAAAGTAGTAAATATAGAACTTTCCGCATCGCAAGTTACCAGGCATGTGAAACAGATGAACCACTAAAGTATACAGCTTAATTTATGTAGAGCGTATACAAACTGTACGGGTTCCGCACACTAAATCAATAAAAAAAGGCCACATAAACATAGGTCAGATAACATTTGATTTAACGATATTAACGAAATTGCATAACACATTATTAGCTTATTAACTGTAGTTGAAAAAATTATTATAAACTCTAAACAATGTTTCTTCCTCGTGCATAACCTTCCACGCGTATATAAAAAATCATTTCCGTCTGCTGACGGTATATCCTACCATGGTTTACTGATAATTTACAGTAAGTTCGTACAAAATGAAGTATACGAGTGAAACGATGAAATCATACCACAAATATACACGAATTGGCCTAGAATTGTATGTGACTATCTCGTAAAACTCACATTGTGCAAGACTAATAATTAACTTAAAAACTAAATACTGTCAACATCTGCTTATATAACATTTCCATTCTGTAATAGTGTGATGATCCTCCATTTGTAGTTTGTATAAGTATTATTGAAACACCTTGTACAAATATGGACTTGTTCTACAAGTATGTACTGTTTCTATTTCATTTCGTACTGTTGCATCAGGGGTCTAATTATTTTGCATTTACGATGAAGGATTAAGCTGAAATGAAGCAGATTAATTAACATATTTTAACGGTATTCCTATTGATATATCTCGTAATGTACTTGTAATATTTAGTTGTAAAGTTAACCTCATGCCATTATGAAAAGAACTTCGCACTTTTCCTGGTAATTATGTGCTATTTGCGGAGGTAAATTGTTTTCTACTAATTTTCCCAATATCAAGATACGAAAGACAGCACACGATCCAATTCGTATCGAAAACGATGAAAACTCCTCAAAGTTTTACGAGTCCTAACCGAGGTGCGAGTATGCGGTGGTGCATGAATGAGCGTAGGCGTTGGACGTTTGCGCCAGAGCAGTTCGACGGCAGCATCGAGGTAGAGAGTCCACCCGGCGTTGAGCGGGCCCAGGTTAGACCGTGGTCTCGCGGTCCACGTGTATGTACTCCACAGACTGGGCCGCGTGTCAGGAGCCCGACGGGTCCAGCAGCAGTTCCTCCGTCGGCACGCGTCGCGGCTCTCCCGTCTTACGCTTCTTGCCACGGCCACCTCCGCCCTGCTTTTTGCCATCGCGTCTCCTTCGTCGCCGCCTGCGCGCAGCTACGAAGCAAAGAACGAGCGCCAGGGCGACGCCGGCCGCCCCCGCGCCGCCTCCGACCAGCGTGTACAGCCCACCGGGCAGAAGCATGAGCAAGCGTCGACAGTGAGCCTCGTCGAAGCCCGAGGGGCAGTGGGGGTGGCCGTCACACCACAGCGCAGAGCTGATGCACGCGTTCAGCTCGGGACAGCGGTGCGGGCACTCGAAGCCCGCCGCCCCAGCGCTCGTCTCGTTCGAGTCGAAGAGGCGCAGCGACGCCCGAGGACGCGAGATCTCGAGCCAGCTCAGAGTGGCCGCCCCCGCCTCGCGAGACACGAACTCCACGAGGAAGCTGGCGGGGCGGGGCGGCAGCAGGTACAGCGAGGAGGCTGGCTGCGGCGTCGTCTCGGTGAACCACTCCTCGGAGAAGATGTGCACTGCGAACTGCCGGGCGTTGGGCGACGCAGGACACACGACTCGGAGCAACCTGCTTACATGGATGATCGTCACGTCAGTTCACACTGCCAGGGATTCGGGACATAAACGAAGGGTGGACAAAAAGATAAAGCACGTTTCAAGGCTTCGAAATTATCATATACAAACGTCTTACTTTTCCGTAATAGTATTTATACATAATTAACACAAAACTGTAATAATTTTTCAATAATTTCCACCCAGCGAATACAATACCTATAGTTGGAACGAATGTATACTTTTTCCGGATGAATCTGAATAATATTTAGTTCACGGGTTTCAACGTGGGTTATATTTTCTTTGTAACGCAACGTTTCGTCAGTTACGTAACGACTGGATAGAATAGGAGAGTAGAGAACAGCACACGAATTCAGTTTCAGTAATGAATATTATTATGGGGAGGTTATAGGAATTGGAAAACTCTTACCAGCAGTGGTAACTCAAAATTGTTGCAACCACTCAATTCGAATAAATATACATTTATGAACGAATGTATGATAAAGATCTTTCCTCATCTACTAACTTCGGTTATTTGTGCTTGTGTGTATTTATTGAGTATTAGCTGTTATTATTTATCTCTTCAACCAGTCAAATCAACATTGCCCAATGTCTGAAAAACTATTTAAACGTTTTCTCTTTTTTAGTTCATGAACAGACCTTCAATTAACAAGAATTTAAACATACAAATGTTATGTGACTGCTACTACAAAATAGCGGAAAAATATAGTGCTGAACATTTTTTTTTGTTCACACCTTCAAATATAAATACCGCTTTCAATATAGACTAGAATGTTATGAAGCTGTATCAATTTTAAGTTATTTACGATAGACAGCTACAATGAATTTTTCAGATTAGAAAAATCGATAGTGATATTGAATTCCATTTCATTTATATAAAAAAAGATTTAACCAACATCTTATCATTGATTTTTTTATGAAATTAATGTAAAAATTTTCTTTATTTGGATATTCCAACCCTCACCGCTTTTCAACTGCGGACAAGTCTCATGAAATTTTTTCTGAATAACACGTTCCCATAATCTGTCTTTTATCAAAGACTTTTCCCGTGATTGTAAGAAAACTTACTTTTTTCAATAACCGCTACTATACAATACGGACGGGAAGGGCTGTAAAATCGATATTACTCAACTTGTTGATGATAAAACGATAATTTTTTTAGTTCATGACACACTTCCTAATTTCAGGTTATGTCGATGGTTAGGCCCTATATATGAAAGTAAGGATTTGACAATTAATTAATTCATATATCGTTTGAGCACCTAATCTTGGTTTTTAACCTCACTTACAGCCGCAAAGTTCTTGAATAACAGCATTCCGGAAACGAAGTATACGTCCACGATTGTATTAATATGAAGCTTCGAAGAGCCGACTCGAGAGCATTCAGGGGCTAACATTGCCTCTAGTAGAGGATTTGTTACTCCCCACTAGCCCGTCGAGTCTCATACCACATGTGAGCGAAGGCGAAGTTACACTAGCCAAAGGCTATTTGAAGCGTGCACGGTCCATTCTGTGGTTATCAACTCTGTGATGAAAATTCCACACCCTTAAGGTGGGTAAATGGTAACCACCCGACAGGGAACTGTCATCAGGTTGTTTCGCTATTGGATACTAGAAACTAGTCTCCGACACATGAGTAAGCTATACAACCACCTTAGGTTAGCATCAGTAACTACTAATGGCTATCATTACTGACCCGTCGCAGGCTTGGCAGCCTGTCATAATTTTATGGATACTACTAGGATTAGCAACGGCACCCTCTATATCGAGAGCCAGTCGCTACTTCCTCCGATATTCGTTTATGCTTTCATATTATTTTGTTCGCCACACAAAGGCAGTAGCCATCATTTGCATACCGCGTAACGGGTAGTTGCTGTCCACCCTGTGCTGACACATATCTTACGGCACCCATATATGATTTCTCACTTCCTCTGGGGCCGAACACCTTTTGCTCGCACTCAACGTGAAGTTACTGCCATTCCTGAGCTGATCAGACGAGCGTCTAGAGACAGCTAACGTACGCAATGCTACAGGATTTCGGTGATCTTCGCCTCAGCTCGGAGACCGCCGCTGCACATTTTAAATTGCTCAGGGAACATGGATGTTTAAAGCCAGGAGTTATGACTGAAATTTTCGAAGCATTTTATAATGCCTGGAAATGTGTTATGGGTGAACCAGAAAAGAGATTATTTTGTTTTTGACACATCGATCGTGCCTGGAGACACAACTTATCAATAATCAGTGGTGGTAAATAGAAGGAGATCATGGTGTAGGAAATGAATGTGAATACATCTGAGATTTGTCTGAAACAGGTAGTGTCAAATTTGCAAAAAGACACTGCAGACAGAACAATTTTAAGTGTATTTTACAGACTATTATTGCAACAGAAAGCAGCTGTGGGCATATTGCTACCGTAGTATTGCTCGGGTGAATACGAATATGCACCTTGAATCAATGCATGAAGCTATTAAATACATTTACTTTAAAAGTAAAAAAAGTTAAGCGCCTAGACTAAAGCATTGCTGCCCTAATGAGAAGACCTATAACAGGCTCATGATTCAGCCCATCTCCAATTACTTTTGTAAAAAATAGTTCATAAAGATTATACTAAATACAAACCAATTGTGAGTATTCACATATAATTATATGAATTTTTTTGTATAATCTCTAGAAGATAAGTAGTTCAGTCCTACAAGCACGCATGCTACGTCTCCCACTTCTACTAAGCATTCAATTAGACTCAGTATTTATCTTCCATAAGAAACTGTGTTAGGTTTCGAAATTTCGCTTCTGATTAGGCGAAGTTCATCATTGTGTACGGTTGAGCGTTCAGCGGCGGTCTCCAAGCCGAAGCGGAGGTCTCCAAAATACTGTAGCATTACGTACGTTTACTGTCTCTAGACGCTCGTGATGATCAGGAATGGTAGGAACAATATAAATGTTCTTTTACCTTGCAGGCCGGCCAGAGTAGAGGAGTAACCGGTTCCTGGTGTGGCAGCGTGGACTCTCGCCGCTCCCCGAGAGTGCAGTGGGTGGGTCCAACGGAAGGAAGCTGCCCCAGGTAAGCAGGAAGAGCGATCGGTTCTCGTGAGCTTCGACGAGCCAGGGCAAGCCTTCGCAGCGACCATCCAGAGTTACCTCGCCTCCGGAGCCACGCAACCTCTGGCGACGTCCACAGTCCGGCGCCGACACCATCTCAAAGGAAGCGCTGAAGTAGAGGTTGGTGAAGTCGTCGACGACGCGCATCGGCGACACGGTGAAGGCGAGCTCGAGAACGCGGCTGGCGGACAGGAAGACGAGGTGTCGAGAGCCCGTGCTGGAGAGCGTGCTGTTGTCGCACAAGCACAGTCGGGGCAGTCGCACTTCTCGCCACGGGGCTTCCCATACTCGCAGCTCCGCCACACGACCAGGATCCTCGCCGTCACCGTCGCCCGTCTGCACGCACTGAGGCCGCCCCGTGTGCGGGTCCGCTTCCGTCAAACAGTTCGTTACGTCGCCGAAAGACGCGTTGTGCAGCGTCAGACGCACCTATGGCCACAAAAAACCGCCTCAAATGTAAACCAGAAAATACAAACGTTAATAAATAACGAATATCTTTGTATATATAACGCAGACATTCAATCAGTGTCTTTACGACCACGTGTGAGTTTAAGTTTAATGGTTGCCTCAGACTTTTTTCTAAACTCAGTGAACTTATTAAATATGTTTTGTGTTTTTGGTGCTAAAATATTACAATAGCTTGGAAGTAAATCTGAAGAAGGTACGAATATGAGTCGAAACGATGTTGCTTGCTAAATTAAACAAATAAAGTGTTTGTTAAATGCCATAAATTGAACAAGCAATCCTCAGAAGAAAAAATTCTCGCGGAAACGATAGTGCAATTGGAAATACGACCTTAAACTGTATTTATGACTTTCTTTACTGTTGAAACTTGTGATTTAGTGTTGACGGACACTGCTATTCTCACTTCCGCTTCTTTGGTCTGTAGCCCAAAATTTCGATGCATACTGTGCTCGCGGCATTTACATTTCCTATGTTTCTGACCGTACATTTTTATCTCAACTGTTTCAGCCCCTTCATTCGGCAATAAAAATGAACTATGACAATATGATGGATGTTTTCAATCACTTCTTGTATAGTGATTACCGAGCGTGCCTCAATTTTTGATGATGTTCGACCACTTAGAGTTTGTCAAAACAAATGGATTATCGTTACAAATAAAGTATCGATCAAGGTTGTTTACCTCACTACTGAGGAACATATAGAAAATCATTTAAATAATTAAATTAAAAAAATAATTGGAAAAATTAGTAAAATTGCGAATTGTTTAATAAAATGAAAATTCTCTTTTTTTAACTTATATGACACGTTGTGGCTTCATCTTTATTTATCTACTGCGACGCAATATTATTCGATCAAATAAAACGAATATTCTGATTCATTTAATATCAACAATCACAATTACAGATTTCATATGAGAGTTGGGTAAACAAAGAAGTTGTGATGAAGTAAAGAATAGTAAAATTTATTGTAAGCTACACGTGAATATTACGTGGCTGACAACGCCAATAATCATCCAGCGCCGCCACTAATACGTGTTTAACAGCACTATTTTCAAGAAAATATAACTATTTGGGTTTTTTTCTTCCGCCATTCCCATTTTAAGTCATTTTGTGGAGACGAAGATCAATCTTACGTCGTATAAGACATGGGCAGATGGTAAATTGTATAACATAGGAAATTTAAATAAGAGTGTGTATATTGTCCACTCACCAGATCCACTTACAAAGGCGCTTCTAGACTCAAGAAACTAGTTCTAAAATTTACTCAAATTCGTGTGTATCGGAAGACCTTCTCTCTAGCCTCTGCACTAAATAATATTTAATCGGCCCAACGTTAATGCATTTCATAATTCGCTAGTCATGGATAAGTTTACGAATAGATTTTGCAATCTGGTTGAGTTTAATTCTACAGAAAATTGATATTTTACTAATATCATAAACTCACGCAACGCACAGAACAGCAATAAAATACCACTATACATCCTTCGCTAAGCACCCGGATGGCACATTTCCGAAACAAACTTGAAAAAAAAATTCAGCCTTACTTTCAAAGAACCTTGAGACCTGAATGAAGCAACTGAACTACCTACTAACTACCGAGATAAAAGATTCTGCGAGGCAAGCCACTCCAATACCTTCAAAAAACTTGACTGAAACAACTAAAATTCATGATGTCCTATCACCGAGAAAGAAAAACGACAAAAAGTGTCAGAGAATAGGAAGCGACAAGACAAAACCTCATTTAACTGACTCACTCACTATCTACATAATACGTAATGGATCCGTCAAAGAATATAATCAAACTCTGTCCTGATGACCATGACATATGGAAAGCAACAATAAAGTCAAAAGACCGATAGTAGCAATAACACCAGTTAGAAATACTGACAACAGCTGGGGGACGAACAAACAAAAAGAAGCAGACACATTTGCCGAACACCTAGTTAAGGTTCAATAATACCCTCATACCAATGAAGTCACAAATAAAATACCTCCGGATGCACATTGCTGAAAAACGCACCTCGAGCACACACATTAAAGCCAAGATGAAACAATAAACGAATGTTTTGTTTAATTGGAAATAACGTTATCAGTGAAATAGCAATTAAAATTATTTGTTTTGTTCTATGAAATATTTCAGATGAAATTGTTAGAACGATAGGTCTTTTGGACAAGGTTTGCAAATCAGACAGGAAGTGTGTTTACGAGGGACGCGTCAGCAGGCTAAGGGATGTCTGACCATAAGGACGAATGCCGTTCTGTGTGCCAAAGGGCTAACAATAGTGAGCGAGGACACCCGGTCGTCGGACCGACACAATTTTTATAGACATAATTTCAAGAACTGGTGGGAGAGGGCGGACAGACGCCCGCGGTTTGGACAGTCGGGTTGTGTATGTAAATAGAGACGGACGAGTGTGAGGTTTGGTGAATGAGTCTGGTTGTGGAAGTAAAGACAGACGGACACGTCTTTGGTTTGGTGGAAGACTGGATTTTGGATGTGGAGGCAGACGCGCCTATATATATCTGCCGTGTTACAAGGTCGTAACGTGCATATGTATCTTGAAACAGTTCCAATGACTGGCAGTCCCCCTCAAGGTTGGGGGTCACATGATCAATTTGCTGGTCAAAGTGTAATTAATTGCCGTAGTTTTGTTATTTTCTTAGATTTATAGTTACTTTTAAGTAGTATGAAAAACAAAGTGTGCATCCAGAAGCAACATTCAACGATTGAGGAGGCATGGCTTCAAAGATAAATTAATTCTGCATATGCAGTGGCATCCGGGCTGTCATTCGTAAAATAAAGAATTCGAGGGAGCGGGTAAGCGATTGCAATAGATTCCAATTACCCTTGTCAAATAAGATACTGTTATACAAAATAAGATTGAAGTCCATATGGACATATGGGATCCAACTGTAGAGATGTGGAAAGGCATCTCACACAAAGATATTGCAGAGATTTAAATTTGAGACCTTGCGCATGATGGCGCATTCGCCGTGGTATGTCAGTAACGATACTCTCCATAGTGTATTAAAAATTCCATGCGTAACCATGGAAATCTAGAGACTGGTAAGAGAATGCAACTTAAAGTTGGAAGAAGACTGAAACGATATTGTAAAACCACTGTCAAAGCAACTACTAGTCACAAGAAGACTCACGCGGAATTGGCCACAGGATCTCGTTGTACAACCTACTTAAAACTGATGTATTATCTGAGAGAATAGCGATGTCTAGATTATACAAAAAAATGTTATTATTATTCAATTGTAAATAAGATTAGTGTGTAAATAAGTAATAAATAAAATACAATAAAAATTCTCTGTCAACCGGTACCTACGGGAGTATTCAGTCGCCCAGAAATGTCATAGTGAAGATGGTCTGAAACAATACTGGTCCATTTTAGCGACTGAAGCATTAATCCCCAAAACAAGCGACGTACTAATAACATTTTGACAAAAAATTACTTAATACATCCTAAATTCACACTCACAACTACCTACGTATATAAGATATCAGTACTTACTTTCTGCCCAACACCTGCTTCTATGCGATAGACACAGGACAAAGATTGTGCCCCGCCTCTACCAAACAGAAGGACATTACGAGGAGACCAGAAGTTGCCTGATCGCATGCGTCTGAAGACTCTGGCACAAGGTTCTTGTCTCCGGCCGGGCCAGGGTTCGCCTCCCAGTCGTGTGTCCACAAATTCATACCGCAGCCGGAAGTTTGCGGGATGTAATGCAGTACCCGTCTCACTGAAACAAACACATCCATCCTTCTTTCAAATACGTTTGATATGTATTATATATCATATGAAAAAAATGAAACATGAATTATATTCAATATTAAACTTTCTCGTGTAAAGGTGAGACGTGAGGGATAAAAGACACGTATACGTGTATAGCGCACTTTTCTTAATTAAACATTTTGTTGCGTTATAGTTAAATTAAATTAAATTTTCTTAACGTTGAAATATTTCAGGACGGTGGTTTTCCCGACCATTAAAAGCTTTCAAACAAAAAGGCAGCTGGCGCCCTGTTCTAGGAAATCCATAGGAACGTGACGAAAAACAGGTGCGTCCCTTCAATAAATAAGGAAGTCTTTAACCATTTCGGACGATTCCCGACAATAAGATGGTAGTTTTGTGAAAAATAGAGGGGATGACAAAGAGCTTGGTGAAGCACTCTATGTATGACTACGGAGATCGATGGTCGTGGGTTGCTGAGATGACATTGCCTGAAGACGGGCCAACATGCTACCTTGATATTTTCAACCTTAAGTCGTTGGGTTTCTATCCTGGAGTTTTGCGACTTAATATTAGGGGTACTGAAACAGTTCTACTAAAACACGGGGAATCTGATGTAGAGTTCATGTTCAGGTAGCGGGTATTATTTGTAAAACAATTCATTTTTATAGGTATATAGTTTTATTTTGTAAATATTTCATAAAATAAATTAAATTTATTTCATGTTTGTTCTTTGTAATAGTATTTTGTGTTTCTATTTTAAAATCAGTATTAACCGCTATATTGCTTTTGACCCGCTTAGAACGTCGCTCACTGACAGTTGGCCAATCAGTTATTGTCGAGTTACAAACCATTGAACCTGACTTGGCTGCTCAATAATCCCACACATTTTTACAAGATTCAGTTATTTGGGACAGATAGAGTATTTATTCCGTACGAGTGGAATTATTTCGCCGTTTTTATAAATATTAATTTGGAAGATAAATTTATGGTTAAAGGATAATTAGAAAATAGTAATAATTTAAGCTTGAATCACAATCTAAGCGTATCAGAAATTCTAGCGTTTTAATTTCCATTCCATATGTCCATATTTTAATCTCCTTATCTTTCGGCGATTAATAATAAGGCAATTAACATATAATCGTTGTCATTAGCAAATAATGTTTTTGTAATTCCTGTAGTTCTTAAGGCTACTTACTTCCTATAAATGACTCATTGCCATTTTTAACTCTCACCCAATTAGAAAATTTCGTTGAACGTAACCCGTTTTGAATGAAAGGACAGTCGTTTCACCAGAATAACATTCCGAATGATACATTCCAAGAACATTTACAGGAAGTATTGCTGCAAGAAATGTGTATATTGTACAGGACTCTACTTTGAAGATGAATTATTGTGAATGTTTCTGCCGATCAAACATTCAGAAGATATACATTAAACTCTGTCGTAGCATGCATGAGATAAGTAGAATGATAGTGGTCATTTTTCGGAAACCAAACATAGGATTTGGTTAAGAATTTTATTCATATTGTTTCGAGCTTAAGTTCTTTCAGGATGCAAGAACAATATTAAAAATAAGTTAGAATAGCTGAAGTGAAGAATAAACAACGTAAAACGATTCAGTATAACAAATGTGAAGATTTCGTTTTGTATCATACAGGTCTGAATACGTGAACTGTCACCTGGTGTGTGCTATGCTGAGAGCAGAGCCGGTTGACAGATAGCTCTCGTGCATGGAACATGGCCGCGTGACCCTGGTGGCGTTGCTGAGGGACGACTGGTCGCAGAGGCGCGGAGGATCCCCGTCGCAATGATCCCCCAGTAGTGGTGATTCCCCGGCGCCACCGCCGTCCCAAATGCGCAATCGCGTGGAACATGTCGGCGGCGCCACGGTGGCGTTGTTGGAGGCGGTCGCTGACGGGAGCAGATGGTGATGCGAATACGAGATGAAGTAGAGCCACACGAGGTCCTGCGTCTGTCCTGCGAACGTGTACCGACACGTGGTGTTGGGCGGTAGAGTGTGGCGAGGGCTGAGGATCGTTCCGGCTCTTCCCCGCCCCAAGATCCACACTTCATCACCGTCTGCACTGCTGGCATTCACCAAAAACTCGCACCTGCAAAACACAGTCGGCATTCAAAAGATCCGCTTTAAAAAAAATCGAAATAAATCAGTATTATTCATACAGCATCATCCAAACAGTGGAACGACCTGTGAAGAAATAATTATGAATATTTCATTTCAAAACATCTTATTTTTCTTTCTCTTTGCACAGACAAAGGAAATTATCTTTGAATGTTAAATTAATAAACGAGACGTGTTGTCCTATATGCACTTTCACGGAAAGGGAAGCATGAAATGCATTCGTTATGTTGTAAGGTTGAGTTATACAGGTGATACTGAAATATATAACATTTTAACTTAGACCAAATAGATTCACAAAGTGCACACGATTTTTATTGGAACGATTTTGTCTACTATTATCAGATTCTCTAAGATGTGTGTATGTTACTGTGAAACAACGAAATTAGCGAATGTCATCACATACCAAACACGTCGGCGAAAGACCGAATATTTCTCAATATTATACAGACGGACCGGCGCCGGTAGTTGTCGACATACAAGGACGAGCTCTCGTGAGTGTCGGACGAAACGTATAAATTGGATTATCCCGTTGTTAAAACACGAATATAATTTTTTCATCTTTAATTAGAATTACATAAGTGTATATTTATTATTAATATTATCTTTTGAGTCAAATATTTGTTTCACATTTAATGGTTATATTATGTGTTATTACATTATTAAACTTTCTCATTTTATGTTTTTTATATGAATCATATAAACAAACGATTATTTTCTTTCAATTTAAATAGGTAGAAATATAAGATTTTATCAGCATTATCCATCTGTACATACTGATTGTCGACATATACCGGTGTAACGGAGATATTTAAAAAAATATTTCGGACATACGTAAAGCGACTTGCTGAATGTTGTCATTTACTGGATGAAGGTTGTTTTTTTACCAAATTTCGGTCTACCACAGTAACATATACATAGGCACACTAATTGTTTCAAATGAATCTTCTAGAATGTACTGGATAATTATTGTATAAATTCAACAAATCGAAGAATAGAATTTTACCTCTTTAAAGGAAATAATATCCAGAAAACAATAAAAAAAATTGACTTGTGCCCGTGGACTGCGAAATATTATTCTATGCGTAAAGACTGAATTAATTTTACCCAAATTCAAACAATAACTTATAACGATGGATATTTACAATAATAAATATGACTGGGCAACCAAATATTTAAAAGAAATAAACATTGTTGGACACAGATTTTCAATATTTTATTGTCAAAGTTGCAATAATTGTTGATAAAACGAAAATACATGAAAACACATTTTTGATGACGGAAATGTTTTATAATTCACTTGAAAAAATATTATTTCCCGTAGCTGTAGTATAGAACTCGAACGCACGCTTGATATAATCGCTGGAATCAATACACACGTTCCCAACTTAGATATCCGGAGATAGACTGCGCGTTGTACGTGGACGGAAAATGCTCTTTCGAAAGACACCAGCCTCTAATTTCGTTTTTAGCTTTTCAGTTGCATGCTCGCAAAATGGGGTGGTTTACGGTCGCAAAGCTTTCAGCTATGCATTTTAAGTACTATTCGGCTGATGGAAATTCAAGAGAGCCACAACGTTCGATACGGACGTTCGTTTTACTAGGTTCAGACACGTACAGCCAAAGCTACACAATCTTGTGTAATATTCATTTAATTACTTATCATCTCATAATAATTAAAATACAAATTTAGTCATAGTGACTTCATGGGCAGACATTAAATTTTGTGGGGAAAACGTCGGAGACAATTGTTGACAGTACAATAATTTTGAACTGCAGGATTTGCTGTCGTGGTTCAATATATTATAAATTTGAAGAATTCCTCTCATTAATAAAACAGCTTTAAGTAATGACTTTACAAGATAAGTCGGTGATCGGCGTAATAAATAACAAATTGAAGCTACCATTTTTAATATATCCAATATGGTAATAGGACTGTTGACGTTGACGAGCATAAAAAACCAAAAACAGTCTCCAGGTTTTTATTATTTAATAAAATTAAAAACTTGGAGACTGTTTTTGGTTTTTTCTGCTCATCAATGTATCTACTATTTAGTAGATTTTAGAAAGAAACTCCGGTGGAGATGAGCTACGAACAAAATATAAACATAATAAACGTAGAGAACGACGGCTTTCCCGGTGAATCTGTTGTAGATAAAATTCTCGGGTCTCAACCAGGGCCAATGGTTTGCTGAATAGCAACATTTCGACAGCAAGCTCCGCCATCATCATCAGGCTAACCTATAATAAATGTACATATAGTTTATCGTGTTTTGCCAACTAAATGTTACCGAATTTAGAGAAAGGACTACGCCTGACAATGGGAGCAGCATGAAGCTTCTTTTGTCTCGTAGACCACTTGCAATTTTTTTTCTATTTTGGGTAGATACCCGCCATTATAATATTGAATTGTTAAAAATTCATCAACTTGAATTGTGTTGTTGACAACTTACCCAGTACTACTCACTATGTTTAACTGTACACTGAAAAGTTAAAAAATGTGATATTTATACATTTATATAATTCAAACGAGATTAAACGTAAAATAATAACGTAAAATAACTACACAAAAAATAAATGTTTTTAATGGGAAGACTAAGCTTGATATTTTAAAAGCGAATTTTCAATAATTGGCTTCAATTCAGTTAGGTTTACCCTTAAATTTCCTCGATCGGTGATTTCTACTCAGTTCGTTTATTTTGTAATGAGATTGGCAGCCGCGCGGAAAACCCCTCTCCACGAAGTATGAAGATAGAAAAGCTATCAAAAACTTTCTCGCGATAGTCCGTAATGCTGGATAAGTAATAGGTATGTCTCTCTCTGAAGCCAAATTCGCTGACATCCCTTTCTCAAATGTACCTTAAGTTCTTCGTTGGTTTTTATTCCGATCAGTTCTTCTTGCAGGCAACACGACAACCGTTTCTTCAATGTCACTGTATGGATTGATAATCCACTGTGGTATTTCCATAGTCAAAATATCCTCAAACCTAATTTCAAAGCACGTGTGAAACATATGTAAATGTTGAACGTAGGTTGAAACATCATCATCCTGGTAGTTTGCGTGTGACAAATTGGGAAACTGAGAAAATTCGCGCGGTTCAATATTTTCTTTTATTAGTTTAATTCTAACAAGAAAAGCTGAAATGATGGACTTTGTTTTTATTAAATATATACTGCAAACTACCATATTTAAATTTTGTAAACAAATCTTTTAAATAGGCAACATTTGCTTTCCACTAAGCAAATTTCCTTTTAAAATGGACCTTTATTACCCAAAAACTTCAAAATTGTCTCAAAAAGTGATAAAAATCTTGTCAAACATAAACCTTTTGACGGCCAGCTTACTTCAGTGTGAAGGAGTAATCGAAGAAAGTTCTCGTCATTTTCTTCACCAAGCTGCGCAAATAACCTAGTATACAACGCGGTACTTTGTTTACAGCGTTAATGAGAAATTGATGCAATCTATCATGCAGTTTTTAGCAGCTAAATGTTATACATGTTATACACAGTTCTATCTCATTTTACTGACAAAGATTCTTTTGAAGTTATAAAAATTGAGTGGTTGTAATTTGCAGCCTGTTATATCGGTCAAACGAAGCGTAAGCTTTGATCCAGAATTGAAGAACTTTTTCCAAATTTAAAACAAACTTTAGATAAGCAATCTGTTTCAAGAAAAAATGTATACCTGAATAGTCACAGGATTCATTGGAATAATATAAAGTTTCAGTACATAGGTACTACCTCTTATATGTGAATTATTCCATTATGGAAAGCCAAAATTTTGGTCACGACCTGCGTTGCTGGGACCCATTCTCGTGAACCCCCATTTAAATGTCGTGGACCCCCAATTTTTTGTTTATCTCACATGGGCCCCTTGCAGTTTGGAATCGTCGGCTGGGATTCGATACAGACCACTTTAGCATTCAGCGTACTAACTTAACAAAATAAATAAGGAAGGAAGACTGGTTGGTAGAAAAAAAATGGGTGTTGAGGAGAATGTGCGTAGAAGAGAGAACAACATTTTCTAACAGCCGAGTAATTCACAGTTACAAAAAGGAGAGATGAGTTTAAGTCCATCGGCAGTGGCCACAAAAGTTATCATGAAATCAGAGAAAGACGAAAGTTTAGCCCCAGAAACGACTCAAAAGTATGCCTTAATGTGTTGCAGTATGTGACAACAACAACGGAATACGTATTTTTTATTTTCTCATTATTTAATTTATTATTTTAATATTGTTTTTGAGGTAAAATTTCAATTTGATGTAATTTTACTAAAATTCTAAGTTCAATGCTTGGGGAAAATTGTTTGAAGCCAAGTGGCTGTAGCGGTTCGCCAAGCTATGTACAGAATCAGAGTTAAAAAACCAATAGAAGGCTTGTCGCGACGAGAGTTCAACGAGCAATAGGATGGGGACTGGTCAACAAGGATAAAGAAAAGGCGAGGAAGGGGACGACAAACGCGACCCAAGGGATGGCGGCACTGAAACAAAGAGGGCATGACTGGCGGAGGTATAAAAGTAGAACTCGTGGATCAATATGTACTCCCCTATGGAAACAAGTGTTTAATCGTGCCTAAGACGAACAAGGCAGACACTCAATGAAAGGCGCAAAGCGCAGCGGTGAAGGAATGGTTCCGTGAAATTGTCGAAGGATTCTGGTAAAGGTAGATCCTCGTCCTCATCGGCTCGTGCCGTTAAACTTCGGATTTATTTGTCAATCTTACAGATTGCAAACATACTATGTCTAATTAATCATTTACAATTTTAGGAAGTTATTAATTGGCTAGGTACCGGGTGAGGTAACACACTTAATTCTCACCCGAATTTACATCGACTCTTATTGATAACTATTTTTAGATTTAGGCTCCACAACTAGAACTCCCAGCGCTTGTGCTTCAGGTTTTTCGAATATCTACTGTTTCTCCTTTTCTGTAAGTATTTTTCAGATTTAAAATTATGGTGATGTGGTTTCGCGTGAGCCTTTTGTGTGACGGATGGTCAACGTAAACCGTTCTTATTTACCTGTTTCCCAGAACCTCATTGCCTCAGGTCGAACTGCTGAAGTTAGCCTAGGACAAAGGAAGAACCAACAATGAACCGTAGAAGATACTTATGGACAACCAGAAGATAAATTGCAAACTGAGGAAGGTTTTTTAGAGAGTGAAAGTCCGTCAACACCCAAGATCGATTGGGTGCCTATACTTGGCGACACGAGTCGTTAAAGGGCAGAGCAACGAGCAAGTTTCTGGGAAACAAACCGGAATTAGGGATTTTCCTTCCTGGACAATCCCGAGCAAAAGGTAAACTATATTTTAATACTACAACAGCTGACTCAACAAAATCATATAGGAAAATAAACAAATTGAGACACTTAATCTATAAAACTTAAATTGGCACACAACCTATTGAAAAACTGAAAACAAAATGCTGTAGTTTTTTTAATTTTTACGCTATGACTTACTAAGGCTTCTTTCTTCATCAAGTCTTGAATTAATTTTTGTCCTAAAACGGCTAAAAACTTTGTATTATTATTATATCAATCTGTTGACAACGTGCATGTCATCGTAGCCCAATTACAAACATAATGTTCCAAACATCCTATGCTTTGTTGGTGTCGCATATGAACTAGGGTTCAAATCAAATTCCTCATCCCTACGCTCTTCATTTACTTTCTCTCACAACCTACATCGTCGGCTGACTTTTAAAGGAAATTATGCCTTCAGGGAGGGACCAGACACATCATGCCTTGTGTTCGAAGTACGTAAGTTTACTAACAGTACGTGCAGATATTGTGTAGAAAATGGCAGTTCATAATGCTGCCAGGACGAAAAAAATATATTTCGCTTTCTTTTGTCGTAGGTCCTTTCGTCGTTTGGCATGTTGAAGAGTCAAGTTGATAAAATGGACATAAGTTGAAAATCAGTTAAAGCAGTTGAACGGTAGTAAGAAGAATATAGGGAGAGTTAAAGTACGAGCAGGCATAATTCTACTACGCGTTCATGTGAACGATGTCATCTTATGACACGTGCATGTGAACAAAACCACCATCGACGGCGCCATCATGCAGGAAAGCAGCGAGAGTTCACGGTTTTCCTATCCTTGAGAATCAGACCGCGTCGCAGAGTAAATTTAAATTTACACTTATTTTATTGTGGGAATTGGCGCGCTAATTAATTTTTTATCACCATCTAATTTAATGGAATTTATAATCGAGAAAAAATAATGTGTGTGAATACAGGCCCCATATAGATCCTTGGTTTTTATGTATAACACTTTGATAATATAATATAATAATGAATAAAAGAAAACTTATGTATTTATGCCATATAGGTCAGCACATAACGGTGTTCTTATAAATAATTTAAGCTTTCGAATAATTTCATATTTAAAGATTCTTTTATTTAATAAAATTGTTTTATTTTTTTGGTGTACTAAGATTTATATATTTTTGAAAAAAGATAAAAAAATCTTTAACCAAATAAAAGTAAAGTCGTTACAAACCAAAGAAATAATGACAAGAGATAATCTTTAAATATGCTTGACTTTTTCGGGTTAAATTATAAATTTTCCGGAGGGTTATATAACAGTTTTTCTTGCCCAACAGTAATTTTCATCCAAATTATTTCTAATTTCTGTAATGTGAAAATTATATAATTAAGAAATTCATTAGATAAATATGTTCTATAATTTTTCCAAGTTAAAAATATTAAATATTTTATTATATTTACGTGTCATCACAGCCAATTGTTTTCGTGTCTCACTTAAAAACAACACAACCGAGACAATTCGTTAAATTAAAATAATAGACTTATGTATGTGAAGCACCTACTTTTTCCTTCCTATAATATAAAATTGTAGCCAAAAAATGTTCTATAATCTTATATATTGATTACGCTTTGATAGTTACATAACAAGTTAAATGAACGTTCAGTGTACATAAAATTTGGTTTAATTAAAGGAACCATGTTTGGAAATATGGATTGTTACTTGTTAAATCTTACTGCGGTCAGGATAATAACATCTTAGCTTACGAATTCTCATGAAATTTCAGGAATTACAGTTATTTAGGACGCTCGAAAATTTTAGGACTTACAGAATAGACTTACTGAATAGATAAATACCCGTGCTACAACTATCTCAAAACAGAATTTTAACGCGACGGTTTAGCCGTGACTCGGTACAATTCAACTCATTAGTTAATAATACCAAAGAGCCATCACAAACACTTTTATTCGAAGTTAAACTTAACAATCTGCTTTTTTCTCTTCTTCAATGGATAGTTAGCATTTTGTTCCACTGCAAAGTCGTTGAACACATTTTATCTACGATGTTCTGGTATACGACCCAACTGGAAAAAGTCCAATGGAGTCAAATCCGGTAATCGTGAAATCCACAGCATCCAACAAAGAGTCCAATACTTCTTATACGAAGGTTAAGTGTATAGAACCCGTTTAGTTTGGCTGGATTCACATAATCAATTGGAAATGGTTGAAGTAGGGAAACGCCACGTTTCCGGAGCCGTTCCTATTAAAACTTAATCTACTCTTAACCTTAAAAGTTTGCAGGGGGATTTTTAGAGCACCCTATATATTGTAATAATTATTAACGATTTTTATTTAATTTAGTTATTAACAAAGTATGTTTTATTTCAATTACAATAATGTAATGTATAAAAGTAGTATAAGTTCGTTCGGAAAGTTCTCGGCCCGTCACTGAGATGGCGCAAGAAGGCACAAATGACCATAACTAGTTCAAGTTTTACATTTTATATGGGACTCAACCATGTTTCTTCAATTTATTGTAATCAAGATGTAATTAGCAAATTTGACCGTGATGTTAATTTTGTTAATTATACAATTAAATATGCCAATTGCTAGTAATTATTAAGTTCTTTGGTAGGTGTGTACATAGTTAAACATTAATGGCCGCGTCGGAATTATGTTCGTTGGACTTATTATTGTTGAAGAGACTACGGAGGTTTTCCGGTTATAACAGAGAGATGAATTTTAATCGGTTAATGTTTCTGTTCCCGGAAATTTGCGAGAATTTGTGGCACTTGATGGAAACAGAGAAGAAGATAGTTAGAGAGCTTCCGTCTGCCAGACGACTTCTGTGTGGTTAGATCTTTGGCGATATTTATCGACCGCCGGAAGCGAAACGTTTATCCGGTTATGTCTCTAGAGATTCGGTCGGTGAACACTGAATGGATAAGATCGGTCCAGAGGGACACGTGAATGGTAGACGTTAGTGTTGTAGAGAGTTGGTGTCATATTTGCAGCAGTCCGGCAAAGTTTATTATAACGATTTTGAATCACAATAGGTGACATCGAGGCAGAGGAACTTTTGATGTGTAGATACATCTCCTGGAGGATGGAGATACCAGCTTCATTACTGATACCGCTTATCGAGCGCACCCCGCAGTTACGCTTTTGTAGAGTTGACGAGGTAAACACAACGACGAAGGATTGCTGCGGTCTGAAATTTCGAGGGTGGCGATGGTTGCCAACGTATGGAAAAGTTTATTAACTTTTGATGGATTCATTAGTATGACTCTATATCGAAGTTTAAATTGTAAACAAATAATTGGTCAAAGTGTATGGTAGTGCTCCAAAAAGTCTGAAACTTTTCATCAGCAGAAGTCCTTGCCACTGTTTGGAGATTTTCATGGTTTAGTTTTCATAGATTAACTAAAAAAAGGCAGAAAAAATCACGCTAGAATATTAAGTAGTATTATTGTAACAATTGTAGGAGGGCATAGTGATTAAAAATTTGATGTAGAAAGAAATAGCTTTCTCTATAACGATGTACTCGTTGACTCTCTTTCGGTTGTTTTAAATTGCGCTTTGAATTTCTTACATATTTCCCGTATTAGCTATATTTAGCCCAAATAAATAAGTTCATTTTGTAGAATAAAAAAACAATGGCTATCTGGGTGATAATTTGCTTGGAGTGAAGAAGTCTTAGCAAACACAAGCACGTTAAATGCGGAGTTACATATATTTTTATACTAAAGATGTAAAGAATCTAGCAAAGATTTTACCACCACCGCAGAGGTTTACCTTAAAATATACAAAATAATAAGATATTATGAATTTTCATATTAATCTTACTTATCTCTTGGGAGTAGATAAACGGAAATCTAACGCCGGAAATGGTAGAATAAAAAATTTGATATTAAAAACACTTGCCGGCATATTCTGTTGCTCGCTCTCACTATGTTACTGCTTGTATTTAACTGCCGGCTATGGAATAGTCGGCCAACTGCCTCCTAAACTGGTCAAGGCACGGAGAGGGGAAAGTTGCGACCCCACAGAAAATTCGTCTCCCGCCATCGGAAGGGCGTTGGAAAAGTGCCAAATGCCGGACCTACCTGATGCAGGTTTTTCTAGGGTTTTCCCTGCATCACTTTGACGCGAATTTCCGGGTAGGATCCTTAAACCATAGCTCGGGGGCCCTAGTTATCCCTTGGCTACCTTGCTCTACCTTTCCGCATCCGCCATTTCACTCCTTTTCCTATTCTATAAGAGGAGAGTTGCCACTATGTGGATTACCCAATACATAGCCTGTCTACACATACAAAAAAAAACTTCCAGCTACTCAGTAAGGTACTCTTTTCGTCAGTATAAGCTGTAGCGGTTTTTGATCGCAAGAACTCGCGTCGCGTCACCCGGAAATAAACCCCCAGATACTGGAACAACGAAGACTTGGATAGACGTGACCTCCGGTACAGCTGATCCCCATTATTGTGACGCCATGTAGATCTAATGGCCTCACTACTTGTGGCTATCGCCAGCATTGAGTCCAACATGAGGCGAACTGCAAAAATCACACTTCTGATGGAGGTGCCAGATATGAATTGTGTTTAGAAAAATTATTTTCTTGGATTCTGCTGTGTTATTCTAGGTTATTTTATTCTCGTGACAGGGCATCATTTTCATCCCTTACTCGCTCAGGTTGGAGCAGTAAAGAACCGTGACGAAATTACGTTCAGCCAATTACGTCGCATGTCATTACTGTCATTAACACTATAAATTTGTATTCTATCTAAGAATATATTTCTTCTTTTGCCTTTTGTTGTAAGCAATCTTCCGCACGCCCGGTGAGTCCATCGCACAACCTGGAGAGTTGTGATGTTTCCATAGTTTCAATTTTAAAATACTTACGTTCTGGAATCTCGGGAGTAGTCCAGCGAGTCCGAGTCGGAGAAAAGCACGTTGACCTCTAGCTCGAAGCCCCTGAGCGGCGACGGCAGCCCCCGAGCGTGCAGCGGTGCAGAGAAGGGGGAGCTGTGGAAGGCCACGAGCATCTCTGGTCCACGCGCCACAACAGCGGGCAGCCAGTCGCCCCCGCACACCTTAGCCAGCACGGGGTCGTCAGTGCTGGCGCCGTCGTAGAAGATGAGCTGGTCGCGGTCTCCCGTGCACTCGCTCCATGCCAGCAGAGGACGCGACGCGAGGGCGCGGGAACCGTTGAGCGACGCCGACACGAGCGCCGCGGACCTCTTCAGCAGCAGCTTATGCGCGTGCTCCTGGCGAACGGCCAGCATGGCGTGTTTGCACGCGGGAACCACCTTCTGGCGCAGCGTCAGGTAGCACGTAACGTTGCGCGGATACATCCCTGCAAGAAATGGAAGCTCTACAACCTTCACTAGTTCTTATTTGTTGCATATACTACCTGGAATGATGAATATTTTCATAACAATGTTTACCTGTAAAATAGTGATGAAATTAAATACCTGTATTTTCATTTAATTATTATAAAATCGTAAATACTATTTTATGTTCAGTTTTATTGTTAAGAGGGATGTATACCTAGAGAAAAATAGCTATTCGTGTCCAAATATGATGCACAGTCGTCCACTGGCCTGGGATTTGTGGTGGGATAGGCCGCATCTCACATTTTTTAAGGTTATTTGTTTAGAAATCAGAATCATTTATAATTCTATGAGCTAAATTGATGTACTGGTAGCAATAACATTATCAGGGAGATATCCAATGATATCGCCTGCAGAATTTAAAACATGATAGAAAAGAGAGAGAGAAAAAACAACTATTACTTAAATTAATTCACTTGGCTCCATCTTTTTCAGTCTTTTGCTAGTCACTGGTTCTCGGAGTTGGTCCAGTTGCGGGTTAGCATGGTTGTCAAGTACTGCGTGGTGCTTGATGGCTTTCGGTCGGATGTCTTCCTGCACCGTAGGAACTTGAAGATCGGTATGCAGCGTGAGGTTGGTTACGTACCATGGGGCAGTAGTAAATTGACGGAGTATTTTAGATAGGCATCTTTGAATCATTGCAATGTTTGATTTGGATGCACATCCCCATAATTCAAGTCCGTAGGCCTATATTGCATCTCACATGAAGACAAACGTTTGTTCCGGCAACTTGGTAGAGTAAAACGTATACTCTAAAAACATTGGCGGAATGAAATATATTGTGAACAGTTCAGGATATGTTTACGCCAAAAAAATTCATCAGGAAACTTTAACAGATGATAAGTACAGGGTGTGGTAAAAAGGCCTTTCCTGCTCTAATGTTTTTTTAAGAATGATAACAGCGTTGTTCCAGCGTATCCTTAAAGAGAAGTCCCAACCTGGCTATGCACCTAACACAACTTGTTATATCTCTCGTCCTACGAGGGTTGTTGGATAAGTCTGGTAAATTTTTATGAAAGGGCGGGAAATTTTTCAATTTCGCGGCATTGTTAGTAAACATGATCCTTTCAAAGATAACCTAAAATTTTAAACATATGTCTGCCGTACTTTATTGTTGGCGGCCTTCTATAGTGTTACACGTGTAGTCAGGCGGAAACAGTGGGAGAAATAGAATTTTGTGCTGTCATTAAATCTTTGCAGGGTTGGACACCTGCACAAATCAAAACCGAATTGGATGAAGTTCATGCGGACTCTGCATCAGCATCATCATTAATAACTTTAAACCAGGTCGCAGAAGCACAGATTAAACCCGCTTCGGATGCCCAATTAACGTCACCCCTCAGGAAAACATCGAAAAAGTTCACAATATCGTAATGGAAGATCTCAGACTAAAAGTCTGGTAGGTAGCTGATTGTTAACTGAACTTGTGCATTTCATCCTTCATGAGAAATGTGGCCACGAAAAGAATTCGTGTGCGACAGGTGCCGCGACTGTTAATGTTGGACCAAAAACTGAGTCGGAAAAACATTTCAACGCAATGCTTAGGTGTAACCCACAAGATTTTTACGCAGATACGTAAACATTGATGAAACATCGATCAATCACTACACTTCACAGACCAAAACACCATAAAAAAAATGAACAAAAGCTGGGGAAAGTGCACCGAAAAAGACAAAGACCGTTTTGTCATCTGGAAACGTAATGACCACTCTCTCGTGGGATTCCAGGGTTTAATATTCATAGATTTATTGGGAAAGGGCACAACCACAACTGGGTTCTATTATGCTGCTGGAGAAACGACCAAGATTGGAGTGCAAGAAAGTGCTGTTTCACCAGAACAATGCCTCAGCGCACACAGCACCAGCCTCAATGGCAAAAGTGTACGAGTTGGGATTCTAATTCATTTCTCAACCTCCCTATTCACCAGACTTAGCTCAAAGTGACTTCTTCTTGTTTCCGAACGTGAAAATTTGGTTTTGTGGGAAGAAATTTTCATCAAATGAAGAAGTGATCGAAACCGTGACGGAGTATTGAGCATAGTTTGATAAAACGTTTTTTTGTGATTGGTTGAAAAAATTGGAAACTCGCTGGGCCAATTGTATACAACCGTCATATACTTGTGTTCCATCTTACGCTTATTAATTGATCATTCAGTAAGTAGTTATTTGAAGTTAGCATATAATTATATTACATTTGTACAAGCTTCTGGATTCTAAACCTTGCTGTTCAGATTGTAATTGAACCGAGAGAAGCAAAGTAGAATATCGATAATAAAAAACATCTATTTTTAGATAATATCCAATTTTAAGAAAATAATTATCTCTGTAATGTTGAATATAAAATGCAACATTAATTCTATAAATATCAAACAGGATACGGTGAGGTTTAACAACATGTATGAAGTATTTTAAGAGAATCTCTAACAATTGTATCTTTGTATTTAATAATTTCTTTAGCTTTAGCTTCAACCCAGGTATGAGTAAAATTTCCAAAGATCGGTCGACACGTAACACAATTTTGATTGACAAGAAATTAAAAAGATTACAGATTGTTCACCTCAACCCTGTTGGTCAAGATCGTGAAAAGATCAAAAGTGTCGTCTCGTTGGAAATGAGAGAATCCTTTTTAACTCAAACTAGTTACATTTTTAGTTTAGTAGTGATGACGTGAATTAGGCGTCCCCGAAGCGTCCGAAGCCGGTTTAAAGTTATTAATACAAAGATAAATGGTCTTCAATGCTGATGAAAAGTCCGCATGAACTACATCCAATTCGGTTTTGATTTGTGCAGATGTCCAACTCTTCAAATATTTAATGACAGCGCGGAATTCTGTTTCTGACTACACATGTAATACTACGCCGCCAACAATAAAGTACGGCAGACGTATGTTTAAAAATTTTAGGAATATCTTTGAAAGTATCATGTTTAACAACAATGACGCGAATTACCCGTTCAACTTTCTTTGGCCAAGGTGATAAACGAAACACGTGATCGAACGGTATATCGACTTGGCCTTAATCTCCTGGGGCCGGAGTTCACTCACGCCCAGCAGATGAATTTTCTCGGCTATGGCGTTCATGAATATCAAAGCGGATTCTGCACCAAAAACGTGTATTCCCAGCCATCACCATGTGAAGTGGCATACGTTCTATATATTTCCAGCTATTTTTTTCTTCTTTGAATTTATTGACGGCTTCAATGCATGTTCTGATATCTATTTTAAGCATTAGGGAAAATGTCGACCGGACCTCGAATTGAACCCAGAACCTCCCGCTTACCGCTCTAACCACTAAAGTATCCTTGTCGACTCCCGTTCTATTGCGAAATTCCTCCATAGAAGTAAATTCGGCTGACCTACAATTTACAAGCCACTTTTTTTCTTCATGATCTAATTACAGGACCTTATTAAGAATAGACATTTTTATGTAAATTGATCAGAGGTTTTTGGAAGTATTAATTGATAAATAACCCCTGACAAATTTAATTAAAAACGTCTCTTCTTCATTAGGTCCTATAATCAGGCCATGAAGAAAAAATGACTTGGAAATTGTAGGTGAGCAGAATTTAGGCTTATGGCGGAATTTTTCACTAGGACGGGAGTCTACAAGTATAGTTTAGTGGTTAGGGCGTCCGCCTGGTAATTGGGACGTCCTGGGTTCGATTCGCGGTCCGGCCGAAATTTTTGCTCATGCTTAAAATAAATAACATATAGTCTTATGCCTGATGCTAAGTTAAGCTTTCCTTATTACTTTATTAGTACAGACGGGAGCGAATCGCGCGGAAAATACTAGTATTTTTAAACTAATATTTGCCTTTAAAAAGTAATCTGGGGGTTTATGAAACAAATTTGATCTTTCTGTTATATCTGATTGCATGATTACTAGTGCATATCTCAGTTAATAATGTCTTTCTTCGGCGAGTAACATTCGGCTATAACGTGCCGTATTTTTTTTTTCAATCACTGACTAATTCAAATAATAATATTAGTTTGTAAAGAAGTAAAGTTCCATAAATCCGGTTTTTGCATAGTTGTTTGTTATTTAGTTTGCATTTATACCATTTCTGTGTTTGTCAGCAATCAATATACAAATTGGTAATTCAGGTACTCAGTAATTTAGTTTGTAAGTACTCTGATTATCATCTTGTGACCGAGTTATTCATAAAATGAAACAGTTTGATGACATCACGGAAGGTCGGATTCTATTTTCCATTGATAGCAGCCCCAGCAATAATTCCATTAAGAAATTAGGATGGAATGGGCCTTAAATTGGTATTATGATTCGCCTGCGTCGTGCAAATGTGTAATTTAACCTTCCAATTTTCAGAGTCGTGTGTATCGCTGTGCCAACTGCACAAAAATACCTAAATATTCAAATAATGGCATATTCGATTTGAATATTATTTATTTGTTCAGAGCTTAAGTTTCTGGATTCCCACATTGAAAAATTAAGGTTTATGTAGTCATCACGGTTTTCTAAATGAAAACCGACGGTACAGTGTTAAAAATAACTTTATAACACACATACAAGGGCCTATCTAGCTTTATATATATATATATATATATATATATATATATATATATGGTAATATCTACCAATGTTGTTATTGACATAAATTTTAAATTTGTTTAACTATAAAGTTTGGTTACATAAGTTAAAAAGCCATGTAATTGAGAGAATGTTTGACCACTCGATCGGCAGCGTGAGAAAAGTCAATCCAGAGTATTTCCAGTTTTTTTTGGTATTATTTTGATGCTGAGCGGTGGTGAGTAATTCAATCGGTGACTGGGCGACGTCGCGTGTGAGACTTATTGTTCTCACATTGGAGGGTGTTAATTTGGTCAGGAAAAATTATTAGATAGTCTGCATTTGTCGAGGAGAGAGGTCGCCATTAGGCGAGGTGGGCGAAAGTGGACTCAGTAGTATTGAAGTTGTAAAGTAGTAAAAATTATTAGTCTGTCAATTGCTGTCGAAGAAGAAAGTCGGCATAGGGCGAGGCCGTTCGGAGTCGGACTAGAGGTATGGAACATTGTAATTGGCTGGTAACTATTTTGTGATCCATGAATTATTTTGATCACTATAATGCTCACCGGTTTCCCTAGAAAAATTATCTTGGCGATCATAATTGCGAACTGATTTGAGGAGACGAGCGGAATCCTAGTGTCTGGTGCTCTAAAATGATTAAATTGTGTGTATTGTGAACGTTTCTTTGCAATAATTCGGCCAATTTTCGAAATTAAAAGTTTTCGGCTGTTTAAATGTGTGATTTGAGTAAATTCAGTGGAAGTGAAATTCATATACAGGTCAGAATTGGTATGTAAATTATTATTTTAAATTTCGTAAAATATCTTGTAAACATTACATAATTGTTGTGCCGTCATCTGTTAAATTTCATTTCATTTTCTATTTGTTCTTTGGAGAATATCTCAAAGTGTAACTTTTTGCAATTTTAACGGAACAATTTTTCTGTAAATTTTATATTATATTTTAAATCTAAACACTTCACGAGACCCGATAAAACACCCTGAGATAAAATATAAGAGTATCCTTTGGAATCATTATGAAAATTTATATGTAAAGTATTAATTTCTGTTTTTCATAAATTCTTTAAATATTATGTTACTGAAATTTCTGGTGCATCATTCCAATTGATTCCCTAAACTTTAACAATTGCTATTAAATTTTAATAACTTTAAATAAAATTTTATTTAAATTGTTGCAAGTAAATATTGAAATATAGAATAATAATAAATTGTAAACGAAAGTGAAATTAAAATTCCTCTAAATATTTAAGTTCAGTTAGACGTTTAATTACACTAAAGTAAATTCAAGTCAATAAACCTATAAAGAATACAAAAATGTGATAATAGAGCGACACAACTGCACTTGTCAGTTGACAAAACTCAAAAGCTCTTCTTCGCACCTGACGAAAGGGACAAGGATCCCAGAAACGTTGTGTGGTATTTTTATTATCACCATTTTGTCTGAGTGGGTTACCTTTATTATTCATTATTTTCATTCAGACGTAAATTTTTCATTTTAAATACTGTAAAGTTGTGCAATCAATTAAAAATATATTTATATACTGTATATACATAGTTTAAAAGTGATGATGAATATAAATTATATTTTCAGCCATTCAGTATACATTTATTTTATGAACAAGTTTGATAAATGTGGAAAGAAAATTCTGTCACGTTGGATACTTCAAGCTTGACCACAGAAAATAAGTTATTGTGTGACTTTTCTAAATATCACTTGAGAACAGAAAGGACTGTAAACTATATTAAAAAAATAACTCAGTTAAAAGATATTTTTTGAAGATTAATATCGCAATGAGAAACGTGTCACACAAGGAAGGATGAATTAGCCAGTTCCTTTTGTAGCACGTACGAACGAGTTGTCTGTTGTATCCCTTTTGGGAAATGGTTTCTTCATTAGCAGTAGCGCACCGGAACGTGGACCCTGTAATGGCCATCGGGGCCCCAGCGCACAATAGCTCTGAAAATGTCAAATTAATTGGCAATTTTTCCAATGTAAGTGACTTCCCATGGGAAAACCGAGCTCGTATGTGCATATACGGCGTGAACAATACCTCTCTAATAACATCCTCGTAGTACGAAGAACACCGCAACCATACGTTGTATTGGACCTCGGGTGCACTAATGAATACAAAAGGAGGATTAAAGATAATGGTTCTGTTAGGATTACAGTATCTCAAATGAAAATCAATAGATTCCTTTCGCCTGTTGGACAAAGCTGATTTTTTAGTTATAGCTGTAGGGTAGGTCTTCCATAGTTATGTATTTTTTATATTGTTGAAAAGTCCGTTTGAAGTCAATCCGAACGAATCTGGCGATTGTTTTCGAGGTTATTGTAATATAAATTTTATACATCGATTTCTGGGGTAATTTTTCACGTTTCATTCCGGCGAGTTTGCGTATTCGATTCCGTGGATTCTCTAGCTAGACAATGAATGGCAATTTTTTCGGTAGTAATAATCTGATGTTACACGTGGTGGCCACACACAAATGAGGACCCCCTGACGGTAAATTAAGGTTCCTAACCAGCATTCGCTTAAATGTGATATCTTCCAATGACTGTAGAAGGGTTTGCTGTGGGGTCGAATCATATCCCATTCTAATCTAGCCCAGATTTTGAGTCAGGCTGTCATGCTGCTCCACTGAGAGCAGAGAACAAATTTTATTGTATACTCAATGGTCATCCGACAAACCTGCCTAGGCCTCACTGATAATTGGCACCTTAGTTTAGATTTGACGGTTTACAACCAGAGTCAACAAGATATACGACTTATTTTTATATATATCATTTTTCTTCTTTCCGTTCTCATTTTGCTTATGTCATCCCTGTACGTCACTCCAACTCTGGCTTGTGTAGTGTTATGTCCTCCCTGGAATTACCTTGTTCGTCAGGCTCCTGTAATTTGTATCCACTTTCATGATTGATGTACTTCGGCCTCTTGTGTCTTTCTATTTTTACCGTGGTCAACACTGTCGTTTCTTTTAGTCACTGCTCTGATTTGAAACCGTGTAAAGTTCCGCGACAGAAGGCAAGTTGAACTGACGTAACCGAAGATGTAATGTGTGTTTAATCTGATGTGCACGGACCGGCCCGTCTGACGTATATCAACCATTCCCCATTCGTATGGAGTTTTATAATCTTCTTTTTGAAGACCTTGCTTTGTCTTTCACTGAGATGATGTATTCACTAGTTATGTAATTGTTACTGACGTCGTAACTATGCCTGTAATGATATTTTAAGTTCAATTCTCGTTGTAAATTTATATTTTTTCGAGGATGATGAGTGTGAGACGACACAGGATGTAAACCGAGTCGCCCGTGGCGACTACTGTCTGTTTTACCTCATATAAGTATGTAATATCTCCTTGCATTTAGCCTCTGGAGCGTGAGTGCAAGGCGACAGTAAATTCTGACTATGTTTTAGCTTTTGGCGGCCATTTTGGAATTACAATTGGATCCCTACTTAGGAGTTAAATACATTGAAGGAATATAGCCTGAGTGATAAGGAAATCACGGACCCTAATACTTTCCTTTTTCCAATCCTTAATTATTCGATTCGCTTTTCCGTTTTTCTGTAGATCTATCCCATATATTATCACGGAGAACAATGTGATGCCATTTTTTTACGTAGGATACCACCATTACACTCGGTTACGGCCTCGACAAATTGTAGAGTGTTTTTATGTGTCATTTCCTTCTGTTATGCGTAACCGTATTTGAGAACTCACCATAAATTGCCATATATCCGGCAGAAATTAGCTCTTCTATAAATCGAAAAAGTATATAAAATTCCGCTGCTTACATCTCAAAGAACTCAGCAAAAAAAAATTATTTACCTTTCTTAAAACCGTCAATAGTGGCTAAAAATGAATAAATAAATTGTCCATTGACGTCATGACGCTGCTTACACATTATAGAATCCTCGGACTTCTCCTCCTGAAAAGCGACGACCTAATTTACTTCAGGGCAGAAGAGGAAAGTAAGAAGTTGCTCTGTGTGTACCACAATAAAGGTGAACTCACGGCACTGGATTTTCAATATTGGTTTAATACTGTAGTGAAGAAGCGCGCCCACAAATATTTAAATGATTTATTTTATTGTATAAACTAAGCCTAAGCCAGCCGCAAGTCGGTCTTTGAAATTTCTAATCCTAACATCTTGGCGCCGTCGGGTCGGGTAGACAGGATGCGTTCGTGTGCAAATTCAAGTCGAAGGGATTAAGAAGGTCGCTTGGGAAAATTTCACCCAGCGGGAATTAACCCTGAAATATTCCGAAGAGCACCTCCCTTAACAGCTCAGTACTGTTATTCGTGAAGTAAAATATTTTGATTTGATTGGCGGAGAAAGGTCAGGTGATTTGGTTTCTATCCCTGTTGTGTAGAAATTGTTGAGGTCGGAGGAGACACAAGCTCGAGAGGAAAGGTATAAGTTCATATCTCAGAAAGAATGGGTGAGAGGAAGTCTATGATCGCAGTCGAGGAAGCACCGTGATAGTCCAATGCATGAGCTAAATAATCAGCCGAGAAAGAGGGAGAACGATGCAAAATGCAGCCTCATATCTGAACCAGAGTTCATTGCCCGGCTTCGAGACTACGTGTCGTTGAGCAGGAAGGAAGCCCCAGGGAACCTTGAACGCGCCGCTTGAAATTCCGAGAAGCATCCCTGTACCAGATACCTGCCGTCCATACTCCTGTCCGAAGAGAGAAAAACAATCAGGTGGGTCTGTATTTCCGCATCATGTTGCGTTTGACGAGATTTCTGATACACGACGCCCATGACCCTTTCATTTGAAAAAAAAAATAATGTTTTAATTAAAGTCTCTTTTGTATACTATCCTGAGCTAATAATCCAAATTTTAATAACCCTGTTAACTGATTTGAAAAGTTAGTAATCAAAGAAATTAAATGTTTGCTATTAAATAATCTATAAAAAATGACCCACCCAATAAAATACGTTACAACAGACCACCACAAATTAAAATCGGATGACAACGTGACTTAATTACTCGTGACTTTCAGAGAATATGAAACTATACAATACCTGGATAATTTGGCGACTGCAGTCTACATGTTTTTCGGTAACATTCATAGAAATTCCTGGAGCAGTACGTCCCGGGCACTGCTTCACCCCGCTCCAGGGGCGCCGCTACGCTACCAAAACGCACAATAGCGTCCTGTCGGGAGACGAACTTGAAGCGCAGCCTGAAGGCGAACTGCTGAGCGGACGCCGGCGCCGGGAGGAGGCGCAGGGAGACGGTCACGGTGGACGTCTCGCTGTAGTAGACGGCGTGGCCCGTCGCGGCGCCGCACCACGACCCTCCCGTGAAGGGGCGTCCCAGCTCCGACAGCTGCATGCTGCCGTCGGGACATCCGTCAAGCGCCGTCTCCTCGAACCGCCCCACGGAGAACTGATCGAAGATCAGCTGCACACACGACCTTGCACATTATCATAACACTCAAACACTGCATTCCGCAGTCAATTATATAACAGATTAATTGGTGTTCTCCGCTTCGGAAAGAAAAATAACAACAATGATAAATTCACCAGCAACTTGTTCACATGACAACAATAACAGCGGCAAAATTGTATATAACATTCTGAAAATTATAGATGTAGCATTATAAATAAAACAAAAGTTATTATATGAAAACCTGTAATTAGACACTGTTCCTAAATTAGTAGCAGATACTGGATTAAAATCAAATGGAATGTATTTTCATCGTGAATTTTTGTTCTCATACTTTGTTTTATATATTAAATATACAATAAAATATAATAAGAACTAATTAATTAATTACATTTTAGAAAAATATATATCTGTACGACAAAGATTGAAGAAATTCCCTTCTAGATATTTCCGGGTCCTATAATTTTCCATTTGCTGTTGTATATACTTAGTTTTAGCATATTACTTTTGTAGTGACTGCAGATGATTTAATTTTGGTATTGGTGGCAGCCTGCAGCATACCTATAACTTCAGAAAAATTATTGATAACGGCATAGGTTGTCTTGGCTGTCCGTTGTCGGTTGCCTGAAAATTCCGCCACAGAGTTGGACGAAATTGGTAATTTTCGTCGATGTGATTTTTCCACCAAATAATCGCAAAAGAGATTTTTCTTCCGATTGTGGCTTTATGGACATAAAATCTTAAGTAAACCACTCCCCAACTTCCTCCGGCTTCAAGATCGGTAGGCCGAACGAATAATGTAAAAATAGACCAGCGTCTGTTGTATTTCGATAGTCCATTGCTGATTATTGGGCTTGAATTTTCCTCCTCCAGCTCTGGGTTAAGTGAAATTTGCATGTCTGGACCGCACATAGAGCTCACACATTTGTTACAACTTCTATTATAGTGTCCTAAATCAGAAAAAATAACACGTGGTTAGAAATGTCTCACACGTAACATGTTGAAAACTTCTATATAAGACGCAACTCGTTTATCAGAACGTGATCCTTGGTGCTATGGTTATGGAGGAGTACGGTTCTTACAATAATCGACGTGAAGGAATCGATACTCGATGAGATTTTTTTTTTAGGTAACAGGCTTCATGAGGTTAATCCACACGGTGGCAACTCCCCTTTAATAGCATAGGAAGGGTTTGAAAGGGGGGATGGGGAAACGTAGAGGAAGGTAGCCAAGGGTTAACTAGGGCACCAGGGATATGGTTTAAGGATACTACCCGGCAATTCGCCTAAAAGTGATGCAGGGAAAACCCTAGAAAAATCTGCATCAGGTAGGTCAGGCATTGGGTACTTGTCCCACGCCCTTCCGATGGCGGGAGTGGGGTTAGCTGTGGGGCGCAGCTTTCCCCTCACCGTGCCTCGACCAGTTTAGGAGGCAGCTGGCCGACTATTCCAATAGTAATAGCGGACAACTCTTACCGTATGCCCGAGCTCTGCGACGTATGCACGAGCTGTGAAGGCATCCCCAAAGGTAGCCTCCGCCAGAGCTCTCTGGAAAATTTTATCTGCGAGAGAATTCTCTCGCAGGCTTCCTTCATGGTACCGGAACTCGCTGAGGTTTCACGTAGGAAGAAATCGGACTGTGTCATTTATATACCTGAAAGGAACTGCAATAATATGGGAAAGAATCGGGTCTCGTCCGTTTGAATTCCTCTAATCTGTAACAATGACGCCGAGACCTAAATAACACAGTCACATATCCGTATAGGCTGTATCCTTCACATGTAGAATTAGACTTTCTAACCGGATCAGAAGACTTCAGTTACCTACTACGAGAAGAAATTTCAATGGTTTCAATCGGTTTCTACTTTTTATTACACGGACCAAGTTACTTAAGATTCGAGCAGAGTCCAAGTTTCTACTGATTTGTAATCAGATGGCTGTCTTCAAAATGAGATTGGAATCAACTGTAGACTCCTCATCTACTCCACTTCTAACTCTCAGCGCGGTCATCGATCTCAGGTGCCATTACTATCAGGCTCCTTTAGTTATGTGAACGAGACATTTCTGCGAAATTTATCTCTATATACAACGAACGTTTCTTTCACTATCCTTACGCAGATAATATAATTTTTTAACTGTTTAATAAAGACCTAAATATATTACGACCGAAACGAAATTATACGGGTTTTTATGATTTGTCGTAAAATAGTGGTCATTTGTCTATATCAAAAATAAAAGGTTCCCTTCTTTACGAAAACAAATAAATAAGCCATAATTAATGCGAAAAGATCCTTTGAGTTCGTTTACACTTTAATTTGCTGCTGTTGATTATACGTGGTCAAAAATTTTCATAATAAAGGGGGAAAATATGTTAATTTATTTTTCTTCTATAGTGCGGCTATTATATATATATTGTAATACCCAGTTAATAAAGACATAAATTTTGTTCTTATTTCATCAGATTTGTTTACCAACTCAGACTGGGGATTCTTGAGTGGTTTGTATATATAAAAAAGATAATAATAAAATGGTGGATAAGCGGCTCTTAGAGAAGGGGAGGACTATAATTGAACGTTTAGCGGCTCTTAGAGCTAATGGTTTTGACAGACATCGGGCCGGAACCCTAAAGGCATAATGACAGAAGTTTTGTGGACATGCAATTATATTAAAAGGAAATGTTTATTTTAATTGTATTGAGTGCCTCTCGGAGCGTGAGAAAGCCAACAGTTGGTGTTTGTTTGGCGAACGTGGAAACTCAAAAACTGTGAAAAAAAGGGAATATTCTGGAGAAGGGGAATCAGATAAAAGTTAGTTGGACAGGAGACTTCAAAGGAGATGGATGTGGAGTGTGGTGCCAGAATCTGAACGAGAAAGACATAGGAGCTGAAATGTAGACCGCAAAGGAGGAGGACGTGGAGGCGGTGATAAATATTTGGTCAAATTCAATGATGGCCGTGCCTAAAAATAAAATAAGCATTTTAGTCCATGCAAGCTGTCAGGAGCCGGGATATCAAAAAAGATAAAGTGAACGTGTCTGTGAAGCGTGTAAAAGTCTGTGCACAGAAGGGCATTGTAGATTAAAGTGCATTCCTGAAAAACCCCAAATAAAATTGTAAGTAGACATTCATTAATAAATTTCTGTAAATTGTTAAATAAGGGTAATCATTCAGATTTCGTTTTCATTTTTTTAATTGCATTGTTTAAATTGTAAATTTTAGTTTTCCGTTTCCTTACCAACCCAGTAAAGACCATGAGGTACAGAGTCTGATTTATAAAATGTAACTGGATTATTAGTGTAATTTAATTGTTGAGGTAAAAGGATATAAAAAATATACAGAGATTTTCTTGAGTTGTATTCTAGATTAATAAAATTGTTTTGTTTAATAAAATTGAATAACTTGTTTAATCTAAATTCCTATAACAATAATTATTTACAAGAGGGGTATTACAATATATATATATATATATATATATGTATATATATATATATGTATATATATATATATGTATATATATGTAGAATTTGTATAACTTAGTGTAATATAACGACTTATTTATGTAAAACTTAAAGTAGTTTTGAAGGGAATCTAGAATATAATTGATTCAAACATGAATACTGTGACATGGAATTTTCAGCCAGTCACAAGATTGTTAAAAATTTTAAAATAACTTACTGCAAAATAAAATCGAGGGATCAAGGATGATCACGACTGATAAGTGCAGTATCTCTCGATCGGAGGTTATTATATTTATATTATATTTGCCTGCGCCGCGGAACTTTAACAATTTCGATAAGTTTAATAAAAATAAATATGAATTAAATTTCATTAACATCACGTAATTTTACACAGTTTGAAAAATGAGTTGTAGTTCCTTGCTATAAAACTGAGTGGGGCCATAATTGAATAAGCGTCGTACATATTATATTGTGAGAGGTATGGAGAATTATCGCAGACGGGTTTTGGTATCGGTGGAAAAAATACAATAGTACATGGAAGAGCCGTGAAGAAGTTGTTTGAAGAGAAAAGTAAATGGTAAAGAATTGAAAACTGTTTACAGAGGCCTTATTAATATTGAAACGAATACTATAAAGAGAACATGTTGTATACTCACCGCTGCATATTGTAATTAAAGGAGAAATCAATATGGTATGTATGTTTATCAATTTCTGTTAAAATACCGAGCATGTTATAGGAGACACTATTATTATAATTTGTTTTAAAAGTATATTTAATATTATTCTGGGAAATTGAATTTTAATATTAATTAATTAATTTTTTGTTTTAATAAAAATTGTTTTCCTTTAAAGCTAATTATATGAATATCCTGCTTACGTGTGTTGGGGAAGAATATTCGTCAGCTAATGACGTCACAGTGACGTCAATTATGCCTAGTCGGAAGCTTAACTAACAGCCCACCGGATTTACTGAACTCTACTCCTAAACCAAGAGTAGTATAATATCAGGGTGTCGTTTAAAAAATATAAACAATTATAAAAAGTGAATACTGTTTCTTTAAGTGGTGGGAACAAGGATAAATTTCGAAGGATTCACGCCCACGTACGATGGTTGTTTGAAAAATATGGTAAAAATGTGACAAATATTTTTTTTTTATATAACTTACTTAATTTCTCAATATAGTCTCCTTCCTTGGCTATACAGTTGGTCCGCTGAGTTTCCAATTTTTTCAACCCATCACAAAATTAGGTTTAGTCAAACTCTACAAAATACTCATTTACGGCCTCAATCACTTCTTTTTTTGATGAAAAGTTTGGGAACAAGAAGAAGTCACTTGATGCTATGTCTGGTGAATAGGGTGGATGAGAAACCAAGACGAATCCCAACTCGTACACTTTCGCTATTGATACTGCTGCTGTGTACGCTGGCGCATTGATCTGGTGAAGAGCACATTCTTACGCGCAATCTTGGTCGTTTCTCAATCAACACCCGTTTCAAACGTTCAAACGTTCAAACAGAGCAGAGTCGAATAATAGAGCCCAGATATGGTTGTCACCTTTCCCAAGAAAAATATGAAATTAGACCCTGAGAATCCCAAAAGACAGTGGCCATAATCTTTTCAGCTGACAAAACGGTATTCGCCCTTTTCGGTGCACTTTCACCAGTCCATTGTTTTCATGGTTTTTTGTCTGTGGAGTGTAGTGATAGAACCAAGTTTCATCGGCGGTTACGAATCTGCGCAAAAAAGTTTTGTGGGTTACGCTTAAACATTGCTAGATTCTGTTTTTCCAATCCGTTTTTGGTTTGGTCCAATGTCAACTGTTGCGGAACCCATCGCGCGCAACGCTTTTTCATGGCCAGTTTTTCATGAAGGATGAAAAGCACTCGTTCAGTTGAGAAGCCTAAGGCATCAGCTACCTCACGCGCTTTTAGTCTGCGATATTCCATTACGATATTGTGAATTTTTTTTAAGTTTTCCCGAGTGGTGTCCTGAATTTGGTCTCCGGAGGGAGTTTGATCTTCTGTGCTTCTGCGATTAAACTGGATTAAACTGGATTAAACTCGTTAATCCAGAGGTAAATGATCTTTAATTCTGGTACCGAGTCCGCATATAAAATCCAATTCGGTTTCGATTTCTGTGCAACCCGTCAAATGAAAGCGTTTAATGGCAGCGCGAGATTTATTTACAGTTTTGTCAACTGACAAGTGCAGTTGTGTCGCTCTAGGTTCATCTTTGCACTGAAGAAAGGAACAAGAATCCCACAAATGTTGTGTGGTATTTATATTATCACTTTTTTGTCTCAATTGGCTTATTCATTACTTTCAATCAGACGTAAATTTTTCTCATTTCATTTTTTTTTTCATTGTCTCCTCCTGACTACACATCTAACACTACAGAAGGCCGTCAACAATAAAATACGACTGGCATATGTTTAGGAATATCTTTTAAATGATCATGTTTACCAATTTTCCGCCCTTTCATAAAAATTCACCAGACTTATCGAACTACCCTCGTATAGATAAAGTTTTCTCGGGATTCCAAACGGGTAGTGTCGTTTAGATGGCGGTGCAAACCATCGAAATGTTGTGGAAATTAAACGACGCTACCCGGTTGGAATCCCGAGAAAACTTTATCCAGCAGTTACACCGGGAAAATCTACGTTCCTTATTACCCTCGTCTACCTTGAGACTCTAAGATTATAGTGTTATAATCTATCAAAGAAGTATATCTGATAAATTTTTCGGGGACTAAATAAAAAATAATGTAAGTTGAGATTTCTGTTTTATATATTTTAGTTGATATTTTTCTAGAGACAGAAATAAATTATTATTCGTGTACCACAGATACTTTCCGCTGTTCCTTGGTACACTCTTTATTTTACAATTGAGTTCGCTTTTTGATAAATATTCTACGTCTGGATTTATTACAGGGGCATTGTTTATTGTACAAGCCATTTCCCTTCTTTGAGAGAGTGTCCCTCCCCTCAGACATCTCACATTCTCCTATTTCATAGCTGTCACTCAAATTTATGTACCTCTTTTATATCCCCTCAAATACGTCTTTGACATTCCGTCACTATTGCAGAATTGGTCGTTCAAACGATCTATAAGCAATCGATTGTTTGCTTATAGCCATTACGCTATATGAAATTGTAATTCATCTCACAAACTGCAGAATTAATAAAATTATATATATATATATATATATATATATGTATAACCTGCATACTAATTACAATGGAGAATTAAAATTAATTATATATAGTGCAAACTTTGCTTTGAATCGGGTAGTACAAAAAGAATTTGTAACAAATAAACAACATTAGTACGTTAAATATAATCCCAGTTCAGTTTGTCCACCACAGAACTATGGAAGGTTCATAAATACATTGTAGATGTTTGCTTTTTAATGAAAAAGAAGAAAAATCGTGTAAAATATACATAATAACAATGAATCTGTAGAGCAATTTTTTTAAAATTATACATATCTGGAAGGATATCAGATGAGTATTTAAGAATTCAAGGTAATGGAAAAAAAATCTGAAATGCGTTTAGTTGCAGAATGATAAACTGAGAACTTTCTAAATACAATCATGGGCATAATTCTATATTGCGAAGAGTTTTATTTCAGCGCTTTAAAGATCAGTTTAATTTGTTATTGAAATAATAGAACGCTCCTAATATTAAACGGTTTGGAACTCAAGAATTTATTAGAAATACGATGACGCGGATATGTCTATTATTTTTATGTTTTCCGCTGTACTGTCTCGAATGACTCGACTTCGGTTTTCCTATACGAGTACCAACAACACTCAGCTCATTCCATTCTAGGGCGAACTAGTGTTTTATACACCCCAGTGTTTGTTTAAGGTTCAAAAGGAACACGTGTACGAAATTTGGTGTAATTGGCTCCACGGGTGTAGATTTTTATGCGGAACACACAAACAATTTTATTTAATAGATGGACTCTAACCAGGACGATTCGCACGTCAATTGCCAGATTATGAGATTTGTAAATTTAAGGAAGTAATATATTTATATGGACGAAGAGTCGATAAGAGTTGTTATAATGAATAAAGTGTTTCAAAATAGAGCCAATTTTTATTCCTTTGAAATTCAATCTTTGTTGTTGGTCCTATTCTGCTTTAATGATCATAAATACCTTCCCATTTGCGCCTGTCACTTTTTATGTATCGTAATGTATGTTGATGCATTAATCACGAAATAAAAAGTTATATCTAAGTGATCTCAACTGCGTCGTTTGGTGATTTTTGTATACAGAAGTAATTACGCGGAGTTACAGGGGGTCGCGATTGAAGACCAACGACGAAAGCAAGATTGATGGCGCTGCTGTGCTTGCTTCCCGCAGCCCACAGTCCGCAACACTCTCTATCAGCACTGCGGAACACAACCACGCCCTACAGGCTACATATTTTATTTAAATAGCCTTTCACGGCCAAGAACGTATGTTTTATCGTTGGTAATAAACTCTACATTATTGGTTCTGAATAAAGGAACTGTATCTTCGACGAAAGAACATATATTATTGACCGTTCCACAGTAAACACATACATTTGTTTAACCTTTTCGAGCAAAGCTTGAACTCGTGGTTTAGAGCATTCAAAATTCGCATTTTTCTTCTTATCACTTCACTTTTCAATTAGTGGAAATAATAAATAAGCATGGCTGCATAGTATTCGCTATAAATGTTTACCGTAATAAAATAAGCTAATGCAAATAATTAATAAAGTTATTAAAGCAATTTAGGCTTTCTAAAAACGTACAAGAATGCATAAAACCATACTTCCTAACAGAAAGAGAAAATCCCACAATAAATACAACTGTTTAAGTAAATTCAATTACAGAAATAATATGAAGGAACGAGATAGAACCCGGATATTTTCCCATTACTTTTTTTTTCCATTTAACGCTGATTTAATCGTTTATTACTAAAATTAATTATAACACAGATAAAATTACAAAAAATACGGAACAACTTAAATTTTTCTTAAATTTATTTTAAACTGATGTAAATAAATGGTTGTGCTATTATTAGTTAATTAAGCATGTTTAAGCGGAATTCCTTTTTAAATACTGTGTTATTAACTTAAAAATACTCGATTAATTTTTTAATAATGTGTCATTAACTAACTTAATATCAAGGAAAGATCGTTTTATATATATATATATATATATATATATATATATATAAAAATAAATGTCTGACTGTTTATCCCCTACGCGTATCTAAAGCGGTCCTCCCATTGCGATGACACTTTGGTAAGTTTTGCGCACGCCAGCGAAGGTTTATGTCGGTCTTTCGAAGCCTGAGGAAGTCCAAAATGGGCCAGAGTGGGTGAAAATTAAAAACATGGTAAAACGGCCGTTTTTGGAGCAAATAATTAGTTTCCAGGGTCGATGAGACGAAACGTCTCTCTTCAGATGTTTTCAGTGTATAATTACAACCTCTTATCTCATGGGAAGTCAGCACCACAGAGATGGAGGGGCGTTGTGTAAAAACAACGCGAAACAACCGAGATGGGTGTCAAATCCAGGGTTAAAGAAAACATTCACTATGTTACTTAATTTATAGTTCAGCTCCTAGGTGTGGGGGAGGAAGTGGGTGAAAGGCCGTTATATAAAAGTCATGAGTAAACAACTGAGACTAGTGTTGATCTGGGGTTTTAGAAGTCACAGACTTTAATTGTGACATTTACCATACTGATTACGATTTTGTGCAACCCCGGGAAATGTGGGTGGAACGGAGCGAAACAAATTTCCGTGTACAAATATCGAGGGATTAAGACACATCTCTAGGGGTGGAAGTTCCATTTAAAAACATTCCAAAACAGCTATTATTAGCTTGGAATAAAACGTTTTCGGGGTCGATGAATTTGATGGCGTTACTCTAGAATTTTCAAGTGTCTAATTTCAACCCCAAAAGGCAAAGGAGTGAAGCACCGGTACGGGTGTTGGTTACATAAAAAATAATGCAAAAAATATTGGTGTCGATTCCGGGGTTATAGGAGTCGCTGAGTTTAATTCTCTCTTTAACCGTGGTGGTAATGAAATTTTATGTTCCTCGTCGTGAAGATGGACGTGGTTGACAAAATGTTACCTTCAGTAGTTTTGACCCTCTTAAGGTACTGGGAGTATTTTTGATTTTCTTACGATACCAGCTGTATTTTGGTCTCTGTATACTTAAAGGTTGTATTTGTTTACTCCTTTAAGTTACAGGAAGTATTTTTTAGAATTTATTAAGTTAGTGATTATTTTTCACTTTTAATTCGGCATAATTTTTAGACACACTTATTTTATGAAGTAGGAGAATTCCCGTGTTGTTACAGTAGCGTAAGTCATCATCCTGCTTTATTTGAAGTTAGATGCCGAGGGGTTAGGTCGGGTAGAGGACCGTAAACGGGTAAATGTTTCAAACACAGAAGCTATTGATGCTGGTTAAATTAAAAGTTTACCAAGAGGATAGTGTTGGATCAATTACTTGTCCGCGCTAATTTAAATAAATACCAGAGCAAAACCGAGCACGAAGTTGGTAGGTAAATAATATATTATATATTTTCTGAACTTGTTAATAATTAATATATCAGCTGTTGTCCAAACAGAGAGTTCCTGCAATTAATAATAATATTGTCACTTCGGATTATATCTATTAGATATTTTATTCATTAGTCTAACATTCTGATGCACAAAACAGTTCGATAATAGAATTTTGAAACTTTTGACACGTTAACCAGCATCTGTCTTTAACCTTAGAAATTTTTAATTCCTTTTGTCTCATTAATGCCTGCTTGATAGTTATATTTCATAACACGTTTCCTCGGTGACCCAGAACTGTTGCAACAGACACACAAAATAATGATTTTGGGTGACAAGTTATGAATAATTTCTCATTCAAAAAGTTGAAAACAAAAAGTTTTATTGAACAGTTTGTAATAATGTTTTGTACAATAAAGGTTTAGTTTTATCTTGAATCGTATATTTGAAGCAATTCATATTTATATATTTCTATCTATATATTTTCATATATATTTGATTTTGTGCTTGTTGAGTTGCGTAAATCTTGGGTACATATTTACATGTTTTATGAAGAAATTAAAGTTTATTTCATCTCAGTCTTCGAAACTTTTGTTTGTCAAAGTCTGAAAATTTTTGATTTGTTAATAAGATATACATGTTTGAAACCTTTTTATGTGCTTCTTCCTCGGGAAGTATACTACATAACTTCCTTCCTCAAAGCGTGCACTAGCTTTCTGCTGCAAAGTAGGACGTTTATTACATCAGTAAATATAGACTTGGTTGCTAAACAGAACAGCACCTCTGGCGAAGCAGCATTTACCTGGGAAAGGCTTAAAAGACAAATAGCAGGCTTGTTAAGCCGTGCCTCTAACTTTACCTGGCGTTATTGCTAAATCCCACCCAACACTGGATTTGCTCTGGGACCGAAGGCATACATTCTAAAATTACGAACAAAAGGCAAGGAGAGGAAAGACTTAAGCATTTCGATCTTCATATGAAACTCCCCATAATTTATATTAATTGGAAACAACACGAAAGCCACTCATAGCTCGAAAATAACTTAAAAGTAAGTTAGTCGAATTTATATAATGAAATAGTGTTTTCATAATAGAAATTAATTTTACTGTTACGAAACTGTTGTTAATATATTACTGTCACTCTACGAGCGTGTTTAAGAATTTTTTCTAACTATAAGTAAAAAAATTATATAACAATTTAAGTTCTATTCTAAGCTTATTTAGTTTCGATTGTATTGTATTTATTATTTCTACAGGTAGGCATTTGCCTAACATTAAATAAAAGTACAAAGATAAATTACAGAAAATTAATTATAAAACAATTTTAAAATATTGAAATACTCTTGATTTTACAACAAAAGCAACTATTTTATCAACGTTTCTAACTTATTTTTAAAAACTTTTGTATTCTTAGAGCCAGTCTCTGGTAGCCTTGAAAGCAAATTTTCAAACATGTTAACCGTTCAAATAAGCGATTTTCTATTCCTTATTTCTTAAGTTAAGCTATCAAAATATTGTGTGGTACTCCATCGAAAGTCTTCGGGAAGTCTATAACAACCGCGTCCAATCTTCCTCCATCATCGAGAATGTCCGCAAGATCCTGAAATACCGTTGCTAATTGGCTATCGCACGAATATCCTGGTCTAAATCCATGTTGTCCAAGATATATCCATTCCTTCTCTTTCCTCTCTTTCCTCAAATGTTCAACTATCAAGCCTTTAATGTCTGCATACTACCGACGTAAGACTGACCGGCCTGTAGTTGCAAGTTTCCGCCCTTTATCCCAATGTCGCTATTTTACAATCGGATGAAACATTAGTATTATTGACAGAAATTTCAAATAGGCGCGTTAGGTATGTAACCATGGTTTCTCCTCCTAACTTAATCACTTCTCCGGAAATACCATTTGGTCCTACTTATTTCTGAGGCATAATTTTCTTAATATTACATCTTAGTTTGTTAGTTTTAATTTTAAATGCGGACGTGTTCTTTGAGATTTTGTCTCTACACGAAGGTACGCTTGAAACTGTCCCAAAATATTTTGCAAATCTGTCTGCCTTGTACAGATAAATGAACTATATACTGTTACAGAACATAAAGTATTTATTCATGGACTGTGTATATCATATCTGATTAAATACAAGTAATTTTGTAGAATGGGAAGAGGAATATTTTTAAAAAACACTGCATTACACACGTATTCAGTTGATCTCTAATGCTTTGGTCACAGCGCGATCAAAAAATAATACAGCAAATCATTTAAAGTAGTTTATATTAATTAAATAATAACTCTGTTCCCCGAGTTTCCCAGGTATTAATTTATATAAGCCCAAAAGGTATTTAATTGAACATTAATCTATTAGTCAAGAAGTGATTTAACCTTTAATTGATTTAAGTGATTTAACAGATGGAATATTAATTTCATCAGAGCACATCAAAGTCTTTAGAGAAGCATAAATACTTCCAATACCAATATTATCAAAACTTATCTTGAAAAAATATACCCGGTACCCTAACACAGTAAAAAATACACACTACTTTAAGAGAGTTGCATACTACCGGTGCCCTAAGCGACCATAATTTTCTTCATGCAACTCAAGAGAGTAAAAAATACTCCGGGTACAATTGAGGGTAAAATATACTCCCGGTACCTTAAAAGAATCAAAATTATTTTCATTAATTTCAGCGAGTTAAAAAGAGGCAAAAATGTTTTGGCTCCTTAAGAGAGTTAAACACACTCCAGGTATGCTAATATAATCAAAAATACACATTTAAGAAATCTAAATATAGTTCCTTTACGTTAAGAGATTCAAAAAGAACCTCCATCCCTAAAGGTGCTCCCGTCCCATGCCAAAAGGTGTTGAAATTGTAAAAAATATCTCTGGAGAAACGGTAACAATCTCATTGGCCCCGAAACGTTTTATTTAGACGCAAATATCGGCTGTGTTAGCATGTTTGAAAATTACCACTCCCGTCCACCCCCATCCCTGGTGGTGGTAGTCGTGTCTTACCCACACAGCGTTCCTGGTCGGAAAAGAACACGTGTAAAAAATCTTGTCAAATTTGCTCGGGTGTAGATTTATATGCGTAACGTACACACAAACAAATTGACTATTTTAGTTATTAGTAGATAGATAAAAAGAGGAATAACCATTAGTTAACTATTTAAAATTATAACTCAAATAAATTATTCCTGTAACATTAAAATATGTTAAATTCAATATAATAATTAACCTATTAGCTAGCCCCACATTTTGAACGAGAAGAAATGCTAAGCATAGTCATGTTACGAGAAATGTAGGATATTAATTTCCATGTTATGATTTGATACTAAAATATATTGTACAGGCTTTGCACATTCAAGCATAAGGAAAATATGTTTCATAAATTAAGAACACAGAATGAAATTGCAAATATATTTGTGTCATCGAAAATAATTGCAATTAAAATTTAAAAACATCTACCTATTAGTACTCAATTTTTTTTTTCATTTATAAATATAGTAATTATTATAGCATAAAACAAGAATCTGTTCAGATTTGATAGAGGGGGCAATATTTCTAATTGAAATAAATTCTTTTGAGGAAAAGTACCTGTTTTTAAATTTGAACTATTTGAAACAAAATTTTCAATCCTTTTGCTGCTCCAAATGACATTTTTATATTATATCGTTCTGTATTTAAACACACCGAAATATTAAATTTATAAACGATTAAATTGTAATATTTTACATTTGTACTTCAAAATATATTAAAAGCAAAGATGTTTTGTGATCATCCTGAATTCAATCATCAAGTATAATTTTCACGTTTTATTTTAAACCAGCAGGTTTCACGGAATTGCCCGAGTATTTATTTATAGAAGCCCGAAAAAATGTTTCATTCCACGTTACTCAATTATCGATATAGAGGGAATGAAAATTTTATCATAACCCATCATTGTCTTTAGAGAAGCATAAATACTCTCGATACAAATATAATCAAAAATACTCTTGAAAAAATATACAGGGTATACTTATTCAGTAAAAGCTACACCTACTATCTTAAGAGAGTTAATTATACTCCTGTTGTTCTAAAAGAGTGAAAATTTCTTACTGTAACACAAGAGTGTGCAAAACACTCTCTGTGCCTTTTTAAGTGTTAATATTTTTTTCCATAGCTTACGAGAGTAAGAAATGAGAGTCAAAATTAATTAGGTTCCTTAAGACAGTTAAAAACACTCCCAGTATGCTAAGAGCATCAAAATTACTTAAGAAAGACAAATATACTTAATTTACGTTAAGAGAGTCGAAAAGAGTCCAGTGGAGTAATAGAATACAAAATATATTACCGGAACCTTAAGAGGGTCAAAAATATACCGGCACTTTAAGAGTCAAAATACTCCCTGTAATTTAAAATGTCTTTAAAATGCCAACCCATTCACCCCCATTACATTGGTGAAAGGGGTGTTTTCCGATCCGGTGTTTGTTTGGTATCGTAAGTAATATCTGGACAAAATATGATAGAAGTCGCTGCACGTGTTTAAAACTGAACGTGGAACATTGTTTTCCCCTTCCCCTCCTAGGGGCATAACTACAATTTAACTGGCATTTAGAATATCATAATTAAAGTCAGCGACTGCCATAACCCCGAATTCAAAAGCAATGTAGGTTGAAATCAGAATATAATACGTCTGTATAAAATATAACAATTAGATGAAACAGCCTAATAAAGACAACATTCAGCGATAACATAAATACCACCACTACGGCACATAGCTCGTACGAGTGAAATTGTCTGTATTTGGCTATTCCATATAATTACCAATATCGGTCGTTTTAACATTATTTTATGTAACTCCCCTCCACTCTCATCCGTAAAGGTGCTCCCCTCCAATGCAGAAATTAAAATTATACACACACAAAAACATAGGAAGAAACGCTAACAATCTCATTGACACTTATAATTTATTTTCGACGATATTATCGGCCATATTAGCATGTTTTAAAATTTCCACCTCACCCTTACGGTTAGTAGTTGCGTCTCAGCCCCACAGCGTTGGTTTCGCTTCGGACGGTACACGCATACGAAATTTCGTCAAATTTGCATCACATACAGTTAATTTTCTTTATTAGAAGAAGATAAAACGCCCCTATTATGATGCAGAGGTGCGTATTTTGTTTGAGTGACATAGATAGAGGTAGACAGAGATAGAGATAGAGGAGAGACAGCAGGAAAGAACCGAAAACATTGGATGAATAAATAAAAATAGTTAAAGAATCTCAAAGAAAAGAAAAATCAAAAAACTTTATTTTATAAATATTGTAGTAATTAGTAATTAATCCATTGTTATAATTGCAAAGTAAAGAACTCATTATTAGACTATATAAAGCATACACCGCGACAAAGCGGGCGGCGAGTCAATAGAACCATTGTTGAGATATACGCAGGCAAAATTCTACGAGACGAACAGTCTACAGTGGGACGGCGAACAGCATGGCAGGCAGATAGATCTAGCCGGAAAGGTTACAAGTTAAATTTGAGTAAAAAGTTTTAGACAGTAAAATTCGTCGAACAGTTACAAGGAGTAACCTAATAAATCACGCCACGATAAAAATCTATAAGTACCGTGACCGTCATCAATTCCACAGAGAGATAATTTGTAACAATCTGTCCACCCATTAATCCGGAAGGAGTTGCAGTTTCCAGTTTCCAGAAGAGAGACCCAAAAGTTTCGACAAGTGTTTTGTAACGAATTTAAATTCAGTGATATCCCCAAAAACGTGTGCACAGAAAACCCCAAAATTGAGACCTGGTCGGCCGTAAGTAAAAGAACTCTAAATTTATTTGTAAACCATTTCATTAAGATACGTCAGATCGTTCTTCAATTATTTTCTTTTCTTTAATTATTTCTTTTCTTTAATTGTTTTGTTAGATAAATTTAAATTATTTTCACCCATTTATCAAACCCAGTAAAGACCCTGAGATTTTAAATATTATTGTGTAATTTTAAATTATATAACTTCATTAATAAAATTTGTTTAATTGTTCACCTTTAATAAATCTTTTTATTTAGACGCCATTTTAATCAGTTTATTACAATATCTTAAAATGTCTAAAAAAATATATCTGCATGCTGCTGATGAATATCTTAGAGTAGTCCAATTTTTTAAAAAAATTTAATTGGAAGTTAGCTCCAGATGTTAGTTACTTGCCTGCACAAGATCTCCGTGGGTGTGACCGTTGGCTGTGAAAGTGAGATGACAGAGGAAGGGGAGGCGGTCATCCCGGGGGCGGTGCAGCTCCAGCTCGTACGTGTGTCCCAACTCTCCGTAGTACGTGCGGTTGCAAGCTGCAAAAACAAAAGTATACTACTCAGTAAAATAAAGACATATAGAATAGGAAAACTGAAAGTTGTATGAAAAGGAAAAATATAACTAAGAGTACATGAATATTATATAAATTTTAACGTCAGACAATTTATGTAGGAATATAACTGAGAAAAATAAGCAATAAATGCGCAAAATTAATAAATCTAAATTTGTCGAAACTATGATGACCTAACAAGTGTTTTTCTTGTCTTATAACTATTACTAGAGTAATTAATTTTCAAGTCTCTTTTATAATTGTACATTCAATGCAGCAAGTGATTTAAAATACTGAAATATTAATAGAACTAATAGAAATAAATAATTAAATTTCCTTGAATGAATAATGTTGAAGTTATCCACTCGTCTACTAATTTACTAACTCAGTTCACTTGGAAACTATTGATCGGGATTTCATTGTCTATAAAAACATGAAAGGTATGAGAGATAAAAAAAGATATGTTTGTATCAGATGTCTGAGAAAGGTGTCGTGGACTGTATGTATTCAGTAGGTATATACAATCGTTGTTCGGATTTTCATGCTATGGATCTGTTTTCATCTGACGATGGCCAGAGCTTATTACTGCACCAAAGATCTTGTTCCATCTTTCTCACTCTCGCTCTCTCTCTCACCTCCCCCCGCCCCCAATATTTCGTTTTTCTTAAACATGGGAACATACGATAAAATGTAAACCAATTCCACACTACTGTTAAGAAAATATATTCATTTTTTCATAATTTTACGTATATTTCATGGCATCATGCATCCTGGATGATGTTTGCAGATTTAACGGATTTTTCTCATTTTTAATTCATTTTTTTTATAATAACAGGCTAAGTGAGGGAAATCCACGTGGTGGCAACTCCCCTTTAAGAGCAAAGGAAGGGATTTGAAAGGCGGGATGCGGAAGGTCAGAGAAGGGTAACCAAGGGTTAACTAGGTCCCCCGCGGCTGTAGTTCAAGAATAGTTCCCGGAATTTGCCTAAAAGTGGTGCAGGACAAACCCTAGAAAACCTGCATTAGATAGGTCGGGCTATTAGTATTTTTCCCACGCCCTTCCTATGGAGGCAGAGGGGTTTTCTGTGGGGACGCAGCATCCCTACTCCGTGCGCCGACCAGTTTAGGAGGCAGCTGGCCGATTATTCTAAGAGGAATAGCAGACAAAGCTTAACGTATGTCCAAAGTCTGAGACCCCGGAACATACACTTCCAAAAACAGACCGAGGTGCCTCATCTTGTGGGAACCTTAGCTTAAGAGCAGTTAGTTAACTCTCTCCGTCCCTCTAGAAAGTCTCACCTGCGAGAGCTAAGAACTAGATATATTTGCCTTCCTCGAATTTCGATTTTCACGTTTTCAGAATCAGAATTTTAGAATCGAAACATATTAAAACTAATTTAAAGTCCTGTTTTAATTTCTTACTTTCTTGAATTTTATTGCTCAAATCTCAGTTAATACAATACAATTAGAATTCACCAAGATTAGCCTAATAAATTTTCCGAATTGATGGCCTCATTATATATGTTTTTTCATTTATACGGGTATATCTAAATACATAAAACATTAATATTTAACCATTAAATTCTGATGCAAAGTAACTACGGCAAGTCCTTAAATGCTGACAAAGGCAGTTATATAAACGTTTAAATAAGTTTATGATTATTAAACAATTATCATTTCTGCATTTTGTTTACAAAATCTCATAAATGCAGTAATAGTCCCTGTAAAACTCGTTTTTGAATCTATTTATTTACAGCCGCATCAACATCTGAGGCTATTAGTGACACATTAGGTTACTCAGTTGCATTTTTATCTTTGTCAGGGAGTTTCTCAGTATATAAACACTTACACAACACCCACGCCCTTTCCGGGTTGGAACCCGGGACCTCTCTGATGTTAGGCAGTAACGCTAACCCTTACACCAGGGAGGTCGGCCAAAACATTTTAAATGAATTTATACAACCGTTTCAAAATGTCAGTGTCAGAATTTGGTATAAAATATCCGAAAACTGCGTCGCACGTACGGACAGATGAAATGAATTCTTCCATAATTTTAATCAAGGGATTGTTTTATTGGAAATGTCATTTTGAGCAGAACTTTGACTTCCGTATGGCAATAAATGAAGATACATCGATACACGTCGTGGTCAAGCGCTTTGTCGACAACCGTATATGATGTGAACCTCGCAAAACTGCCAACCAATGTCATTCCATGGTCGCTGAACATACAAAACTAGTGTCCATATATTGAGACGTTATCACATGTCATGTTGCCATCATTGACACGCCTATACGCGGTATAAAATTCAACTATGCATCTCCTTGAGTTTAATACGATATTGTGTTGCAAGAGATTTATTTTCAACATTAAATTAACTTTCACGATAATAATTTTTATACTAGTAGATTATTCAGTAAAACTGATGACGACAATAAAGACAATCTTTTGGGACACGAGCATCGTAACTTCACTGAGTCAAAAGTAGTGCTGTCTGAAAGATTCTGAATGTGGCGAAATGATCACAAACTGGCAGTGTAGCCACAGAAGCACGTATGTGACGTCACAATGGCTGCCTTGCTGAGTGAAATAACTTATTATACTCTTTAAGTATCACTCGATAAACTTTTAATTTCGATATTAATGGTAATATTGTATCGTAATTTTTATTATATTCCCAACAATGAAAAAAATTCTTTTCTTAAACACTTAATACGTTTTCCATAGTTTAACGTTGGTGTTTGAATTATTTATTGACATTTTCTGGGCTGCAAAGCCCATTTTTATTATTAAGGTATCAAAATATTCAGATTCAATTGACAGTGATCTCGATCACTGCTGATGATAAATTATAAGCCTAAGTGAATTATTACTGATCAACGCAATAATTTCATATGACTATTTTAGAATTATATGAAAGTATTAAAAGCATCCAATGCTGAGCCTTTTGCAAAGATAGAAAAAGTTCCATCAGGAGAATTTATAAACTTGAATATTACTTGAAGTTATTTTGAATGAATTGACTTCAAGCAAACTATGACATTAAATTTCTCGTTACGTTGTCATCTGAATTATAGCAGACTCCTGTTATTAATTTTTTAATTTTATGAAATGAAATAATTGTAAATAAAATTTCATCCTTATGTTTTCTAGAAAATGTTATTATTAACTAGCCGAATGTCCGGTTTTGCCCGGGTGTATATTGAAAATAGCCCGGAGTAGAAATTTGATTCGACTCTAACCTCTTGGTAAACATTTAATTTAATCAGCATCAATAGCGCCAGTGTTTGATACATTTAACGACCTAAACCCCCGGCATCTACTTTCAAATAAACCAGGATGATGACAGACGGTTATCGGGTATTATCCTACTACTAAAAATCACGACGAATTAAATCTGGAAAAAATACTCGCTAATTTAATCGAGTCGAAAACTACTCCCTTAAAGGAGAAAATAAATACAATCTTTAACTAAATAGAGAACTGAATACAGCTTAATAGGGTCAAAACTTCTCCAAGTAACCTTTACTATCCCGTGTACCAAACGAAGAGGAACATAACTTTTCAATAACCGTCATGGATAATACGAGAATTATACTCGGTGACTACAACCCCGAATCGACACTAATATCAGTCATTTTTTCATTACATTTTATGTACACCTCTTCCACCACCACCCATACGGTGCTTCCGTCCGATGCTTTTTGGAGTTAAAATTCAACACTTAAAAATTCAAGAATGACACTATCAATTTAAGTGACCCCGGAAACTTTTTACTCGACGCTAATAATTACTGTTTAGGAATGTATTAAAATTCCACCCTCTCCATCCCCACCGCTGTAGGCGGTAGAAGTTTCTTCGCCCGTCATAGTCGTTCGTAAGTAACATGTGTATAAGGTTTGGTAGATATTGGTTTTTAGATTGCATTTAAGATTGTATACGGAGATTTGTTTCACCCCCTTCGACCCTCACTTCTAGGGGCTGAACAACATCTTAACCAGTATGGTAAATGCCAGAATTATACTCATTAACTTTTGTAACCCTGGATTTGACACCAATTTCAGTTGTTTCGCGTTATTGTTAGTAACGCCCCTCCACCCCTCCAATATTATTACTTAAGGGGCTGAAATTATATACTAAACACATCTGGATAGAAACTTTTAACCACGTAGAGCCCGAAAAGTAATCAGAAGACGGAAATATTGGCCGTTTTAGCAAATTTCACCCCCGTTCACCCGGTGCGAGTGGCCTACCGCTTCGAAAGGCCGACAGTAATCTTCGCGGTCGTGCGCACAACAACTCACCACAGTTTCATTGCAATCTCATGAATGTTTTAGGTTGACATAGGGGACACACAGACATTCATTTATATATATATATATATATATATATATATAGATATATATATATATATATATATATATATATAGAGAGAGAGAGAGAGAGAGAGAGAGAGAGAGAGAGAAAGAGATTTGTTTAATAATTCTCCCTCACACCCCAGAAACATATTTCACTGCTTAAAGGCAGTAACTAATGTAATTTAACTGAACTATTCGTTAATGTAACACAAAAAGTTACAAATTACTGAAAATGTTTTCATTTATACGTAATTTAATTCCGCAATTTGCATACATGTAAGCAGCTGTAGAATTAAATTTGAGTAGATAGCGCTCATCCTACACAACTTGAAATGAAAATTCAAATGGAAGTAAATTTAATAATGTACCCCGTGTAGAAACCAGAAACAGATAATGTTCCGGCAGAATAAAGCAAGGTTTCGGAAATTAAAAGCCTGTAACAATGCTCTACGCCGACCAGTGCGCCTCAAAGCACATAGCTGCTTCATTAATATCTTAGTGCAGTTCTTGCACACTGTTTACAAAGCAGCTGTAAACTAAATTTTTCGCCCAAAGCCAGAGGAATGAATGCTTACAAAATGGAGGCGTAACGCGTTGCTTTTACTGATGCAGTAAAAATACAACTTCGCGTTCGTCGCGTGCTCGGTTGCCGTACTGTAAAGTAAGTTATTAATAAACGTTGATATTGCATTTTAACTGGTGTCACACAAAACCGTTATTCTCTCGACGTCAATTGTGTGCGTCGAGTACGGGTACTCCGCTTCCTTAGATGTTGCGTCCTAGGGTAAAAATAATTCTGCGTCCGAGGGTAGTGAATAAGGATGAAAGTTGAAGACTTTCACAAGTCATTAGATAACCTATAACTTTGGCAACTACAAGAACATTTTATGAATGCATTCTAATGCGTTGAACTGATTATACCCGGACTTCTATATTTTTCTGTGATTAGAGTTATTTTGACAAATGAATAATTTTTTAAAAAAATTGGTGGCACTTTTAACAGTAATTTCATATAGCCCCATCTAATAAACAAAATAGACTGTAAGTTTTTATGTATGTACGTTCCGCATGTTAAGTTGCTAAAATTCCCGTGGAAAAACTTGAAAGAAATTTCGCACACGTGTTCCTTGCGAAACGGAAAAAAATACACTGTAGGGGTAAGACACGACAACCACCCCCCAGGAGCTGGGGTGGACGGGGGTAGAAATTTTCAATCATAATAAAACTGCTAATATTTCCGTCGGAAAAATATTTTCCTGAGTGTTTAGAATGGATTGTGTTTCTCCCGATTATGTTTGTTTATAATTTCAACCCCTTTTCGACATAGGAGGGGAGCAGTTGAAGGGATGGATGAGCGTTACATAAAAATATCTAAAAAACAACGGAGATTGGAGTGGGATCCGGGATTATAGTGGACGTTGAGTTTGAGCCGTTTAAGCCCCAGAGGCCGGGGATGAATGCGGGTGGAAATTTTCAAACATGTTAAACGGTCGATATTTGTATCGAATAAATATCTTTCGATGTCGATGATATAAATAACTTTTCCCCAGATATTTTTGGGTATAATTTCAATCTCATGGGAGGGAAGAACTTTTAGGGATTGGGGTGGAGGGCTGTTACATAAAAGTAACGCAAAAACTGCCAAGATGGGAGACAAATCCGGGGTTATGGATGACGCTGAGTTTAATTATAACAACACGGGCTACGCCGGGCACCGTTATAGTAACCTAAACTCCGACAACTCAAATCACATTTTTAAAAAAGTACGCCAATGCGTTGAACAAATTATTGACGGATTTATACTATTAAAATTATTTTGGCAAAGGAACGTATTTATTTTAAAAAAAATCAATTATCTAATTGCTTAATTATATAGCATCATATAAAGAACAACATAATCTGAAATGGAAAATATGCAAATATATTTTTATACAAAAATATTGGGCTGAAGGTATAAAGTATGGAAAATAATTTGGTGATATTGGACAACATTTTACCAGGATTTTACGATTAAAAACACAACAATTTTTGAAGACATATTACTTTATTAATTCTCATTCTTATTTAGATGAACATTGAAACATAGAGTGGCACACATGTCAACGATTATTTGAACTGATATAAATGAATTATTGACGTGGAAATTAAAATTGGTTTGGACTAACTAAAACATGGACAACCGATTTTAGTTTAATAAATATTCAATTTTGTAAAAAAACATGGACAATTTACAAGAAATACTCCGGACGATGCTGCATGTAATTTCCAAGTCTTCAGAAATTCCGGACGGGCGTATTTAATACATTCTGGATAAACCGAAAGTATTTAAAACTGATTTTGATCTTAGTACGAAATTCTGACGGAACAAAATATAATAACGTTTTGTGTAAGCCAATGTATGTATTTTAATGGTCACAATGACAATTGTTTAATTATTGGATGATACCACTGTGATCAAAAAGTAAGGTGAAATTGTCATTTAAAACTCCCGGGTATTAGGAAGGCAGGTAATTTTTTTTCCTAGGTTGTTAGGACTGTCTATTATATTTTCCAAGCGTCTGTTTATTAAAAGGTTTAATTATCTCTGAGTTACACGTGTTTTTGTAAACAACCATAAGTGAATTTATCGATTTTTGTAACGGGTGATTTTGTTTAGCAAAGAACTTGCATCAAATTTTGTTTGCGGAACGAATATTCTTGTGCGGACACGTTGAAAATGTTGCGGAAGGCCTTTGGTGATCAAACCATGGCACAAAAAAACGGTTATAAGTGGTAGAACGAGTTCAAACAGGGCCGAGAACGCGTTGAAGACGAACCGCGCTCTGGACGACCATCAACGTCTACCGACGAGGGCCACGTCCAAAAAATCAAAGATTTGGTGCTTGAAAATCGTAGATGGACAATTAGAGATCTCGCTGATAGTGTTTGAATATCATTTGGCTCAGCCCAAACCATTTTGAAGAATGTTTTGTGTCTCAAACGTGTCTCGATTGGTGCCAAAATCGCTCAATTTTTTGGAAAACGAGCGTCGCGTTGATGTGTGTGAAACTTTGCTCTCTGACTATCAGGACCACTTGAAATGCATCATTACTGGAGATGGGACTTGGATTTACGCATACGACCCTGAAACCACCGACCAATCCAGCGAATATCGGTCAAAAGGTGAAGCAAGACCGAAAAGACCACGGCAAAGTCGATCGAAAATCAAGGTCATGTTGACAGTTTTCTTTGATTATCGTGGTAGGGTGCACTATGAATTCCTTCCGCCGGGCCAAACTGTCAACAAAGACAATTATTTCAGCGTTATGCATAGTTTGCGTGAAGCTATTCGTCTGAAACGGCCGGAATTATGGGCGAACAACTCTTGGTTCCTTCATCACGATAATGCACCATGTCATACTGCATTGGTTCTTCGCGACTTTTTTTCAAAACCTCGACTCATATCGTTCCGCAACCACCGTATTCGCCTGATTTGGCTCCGTGCTACTATTCAGCAAACTCAAAAGTCCAATGCGGGGACACCGTTTTGACACGATTGAGGAAATAAAAACCGAATCGAAGAAGGTCTTGAAGGCTATACCGGAAAAAGACTATTCCGACTGTTTCGAGGACTGGTTTAAGCGTTGGAAAAAGTGCGTTTTATCGGACGGGGATTACTTTGAAGGAGATGAAATTGATTTGGAAGAATAAATAAAGAATTTATATTTTATAAATAAATTCACCTTACTTTTTGTACACAGTTCACAGTTGTGTATTTTATTTTACGAATTTTTTACAAAAATTATTGGAAGTATGGAACTGGTGATGGAAAACGCCGAAAAATTTTCAAAATTCAAAAAAGTTGTTTAAAGAAATTTAATTTGTTATTTCTTTGTGTGACTGATAACTATACGGGGCTATTATAATTTAGAAATTATCAAAAATTTTAGTCTCAGTACAATCACAAAAAAATTGTTGATTTAAGAAAACAATATTTTTTATTTGTATATGACTGCTCCACACATCGATATGAGATTTTGGAAGACCCAATTCTATGCTGTCGATGTTATTACATTTCCCCAGTGAATACCTCCATCAAGATGGTCTCTGATACGTTCACAGAGTATAAGCTTTCCAATTATCGGCAACTAATGTTTCTTTACGGCGGGGAGGTTGTAATGGAGTTAGTAGGGGGACTGTTACCACGACAACACCCACCAGATGGCAGTGTTGACCCACGTTAAAACCGACTCGGGAAAGAAGGGCGACATCCTGCTACATTATTTACGCCCACAGTCAATAAAATACCAACAACTAGGACACTTCACAGGCGCCGGGAACTTTCCAGACATCATAAAGTACGGGCCATTCGGGTTTTTAGGAAATTCGCACTTATCTCAAACGTGATCGATCCAGGCTTGTTTATGTGTCTTACTAAGTAAATAAATATTCGTTATCCTCTTAAGGTGCGATACGAATGTTGCAATGCATTCTGGCTTAGAAAATAAGTAACTATTTTTATTAAAGTAAAAGTAAATGCATCTGTAATTTTCAATTAATACACGCTACGTCGTAATTTGCATAGGCATTATACGTTACAATTAACAAATTATTAACACACTACCTTGTAAATTTGGATTAAAATTGAGTGTATCAAGTTACGTAATTGATTTTAAGCTATAATGTTAAATTTTTGTACTTATTAGTAAGACCTTTTTTTATAATCCATTTTGTGGCTCTTTGTAAATCGGTAGACCTACATATAAACAAAAAATAACTTTTTGCTTTCTGTGACTGTATGAAAAGGTTCCTCTAAAGAAATAATACGTATATTGTAATAATTTACTGGAAATGATTAAATGAGTTAAATTTGCCCCTCGTTGTTGGGCCAAAATGTAAAGATTAACTGGAAGGCTTTAATTAAAAAAATTAATTAATTAAAAAAAACACAATTTTTATTCTTCAAAGTTACAAATTATCAACCTCACTTTGCACATTTAATTTCCTCAAATTTACAAACCAAATTTTTATATTTTTATTTTTCTTATTTTGTGGCTTTCTAGGAAAATAGAACTTTATAATTTTTACAACAATTTCATCTAATTACTCTTTCTCTCAGGGCCTTTACTGGGCTTGATAGTAAGAACTTGATAGTAAGAACTAATTAACAAATCAAAATTGAAATGAACGGAATATAAATTCTAAACACAATAAAGGAAACGGATCTAAACAAGATAACGAAATCTGACTTATACCTTTAATCCTCGTTTACAGAATTTAAATAATTGTTTTTGTACTCAAGAATGTATTTCTGGTACCAGATCTGATTCTTGGAGCTTGCGGTCACAACTCACTAAAAAAGGCCTTATTAACTGATTCTACACATCATTTTTTTAATAAACACGGTCGTAGTTCTCGATGTTATTCCACCTGGAATTTTGGGATCAGCCGCTCCCTCGGTCAGCCCTCGGACGTATGTCTCCTCGATGCCTTTATGCGAAATGTTATTTCGCATGTGTGTGGTGCAAACCTTTTGCTTCCACTTTGCGATTTTGTATCATGAGTCTCTCCGTCAAGAACTATTTACTTGTGTTTTATAGAGCTGAATAAATCTCGCAGTTGAACTTCCTGGGCCACGCTATTGGTACTTTTTAGGTAAGCCTCCTCTCTCTCTCGAAACGTTCGCCGGACTGGTCTTCCGTACGAGCGCGCGGTTTCCAACAAATATTGCCGACAAAGAGCCGTGATTGTTGCTTTCAAGAAATGTACCGCTAACAACCCAATTATATTAAAACAATTAATGGCCTCTAATTAGTATTACAATATATTTCGATCACTATGACAGTTAATTTTTACTGATAAAAAAATGAGATTCCCACTATATAAAAAAAGCAGTCGTTCCTTTCCATAGCAGATAACTTTTGTTATCTAAGCAATTTCTAGAGTAACATTGATTAAATATTTGCCAGCAGAAGTGGATAACCACGTTCTCCTTAGCTAGCGGCTACAAGTGAAATTAATTGTTCTTCAACAGTTGGTTTGTAAATTTTGAATCCAATTTCTTCAGGAAGATAAATATCCAAATGATATTATTTATGTTTATCTGCAAAAATCTTAATGTAAAAATGTAGTTTCAATGTGATGTTTGTATTTATCTGAATTCTTTAACTACAACTGCTAATATTGTGCTTTCACTTGATCTATTTCATAAATGTGACTTACGCATTTAATCTAACGTGTTCCCCCAGAAAAAATAATAATTCAGTCTATAATAGGTTTCGTACAATAATTATAAGGAAAATTAGGCATTCAAAAAGGAAATTGAAACAATAAAATGAAATTCGTGTTTAACTAAATTAAATTATACAACAAAAAAATGTTTTGTAAGTGGCCCTTGCTCATAAATATAATTAAAAATTAAATTTAAAAACAATGAATAAGAAAGATATCCAATTCAGACAAAAAAGTGATAATATAAATACCACATGTTTCTGGGATCCTTGTTTCTTTCGTCAGGTGCGAAGAAGAGCATAGAGCGAAACAACTGCAGTTGTCAGTTGACAAAACTCAAAAGCCAGCTTTTGGTACAAGGATCCCAGAAACGTTGTGTGGTATTTATATTATCACTTTTTGTCTGAATTGGCTATATTTCTTATTCATTATTTTAAATCAGAAGAAAATTTTTTCATTTTAATAAACAGAAATTGACACAGAAAGGTGACCATTTATTTTTTTAATAGAAATTAACATTAGCAATGTCGGTGTTGGATTTACCCCCTGGAAACTCTTCTGTTGTACCATTTCAGCATAGGGTGGATTATTTTACATGAAATATAAATAATTTTTGGAAAACCTTAAAATTTCAGTTTGTTTCGTTTTGAATTAGAAAGGAGCACTTACTTAAAAAGGAGATAATCACACTATCCTCCTAAAGCCGCATTATAATATGGTTTCTACGGACACTATATACTGTATTCTCAAGCATGAAATATGTTTATCAAACGTTGTGTTTTTTAATTTTTTCTAATATTAGTCGTTTACTTAAAAACAACATCATTTTAAAATATGACTGCTTTTCGTTTAGATCTTAGGATTATTAATAATAGCCTGCAAAAATACTTTTAATTTACTTTAGAGTGTAATAGTTACTATGTTATCTACGTATTTAAACAGCGGCATTAATTCATATTATTGTATAGCACAGTACAAGTAGTATATCCCAGTTTTCCTTATTATATGGCTTTAATAATGATAAGGATCATCATGATATACACACAAAAAAACACAGGATTTGACAAAAAATTATAATTTCCATTATTTCTAAAAAATAATAATTAAAACTACAAAAATATCCAGTTGTACCGATGTAAAGCATTTAGTGAAAAATATTGAATATTAGCTTTGCTTCAATGTTGACGTATACTTTATACTAGTAATAGAATGCAAATAAATTATTTATTTTAAAGAAAAAATAGATTGGGAAATTCTTACAAATCTTTACAATTGTAATGTTTCTTCAATATAGGCCTACATACAAACTGATTTACGTTATAGAACAGCGTGGGCAATAATTTATTTCCAAAATACATTTACGCCTAGCGACTTATGTTTGCCAAGTCTTACTTGCTTCACGATAGACAATGAATGATGTAATGGGAAGGAACTGTTTATGGAAATAAATTTGTAAATCAATGAGTAGTTAAAATACTAGTGGGATGTAATTATGTTACGATATAATATTTTAGAAGCTCGGCCTGTGAAATATTTCATGAGAGTCAATTTGTCTTACAGCAAATTGTTTGCGTTTATACAAACAAAATAAATTAATATTTTAAAATTTTTCGAAATGTATACGTCAGTATTAAATATACGGAATACAGGAGAAATGCTAACACAATTTGTATTAAACTTATGGAAGGTTAATTCGCGTTAATTTAATATTGCAGTTACAATATGAAGAAAAAATTCTATTTTTAATAAAAAGACTTCATAATTTTAACGACAGCAATGTCAGCATTGATTACGCCTGTAACCTCATAAGTTTGTATTGCCTACTGCGTATCACGTCTGTTCTGATACGTATAGCAGCACGGGGTAGGTAAAACAAAAACCCTCCAACTTCAGTTATCTGATCATTAAAAACTTTGTGTCAAATCTAAGTAGAACACTCCATTCAACTACAAAAAAACTCTGAAGCCGGAAACTCTATTTTATTCACCTTATGAAGAATAAATACAGCTGAAAAACATACATCCAGAAACTATTACTCTCTTCCCAGAAGCAAATATATTCTAACATTTATAAAATATTTTATATATTAAATTATAATTTTTTTTTAAATTCTTTGAAAAAATAAATCTTTTCCAGAAGTTAGTTTTCTACATACGTGACCTGAATTCCCTTTTTGTCATTTAAGTATCAATAAACATATTTAACTAACTTAAGATTATTCCAACACCATAGATGCAGAACTACCACCAACCTTTAAACGCATAAATAGAAACATCCCAGACAGAACAAATATATTTGTTTTTCAAAGATTCTGAGAACAAAACTATGCAGTATAATAATACTAAGTACTTTAAAAATTATATTTGTAGAATATTTAAGTTAACCGTAACTATCTAGACCGTACAAAAAAGATTACAGTATATTGATGTATTGAAAATTGTTGTAATTGTAAAACTGTAAAGAAGTCAGTAACCGCAAGTTCAAATTAATTCTGCAAGCCAGAGTTCATTTTGGTCTGCCATGTTAAGACTATAAAGACAGGGCTATTGATGAGCTGTGTAAACCTTCCTCTGAGGCCGGTTTCACACCAGAACTATGATACATATCTTTAGGTCGAAAGCGATATACGATATTTGTCTTGAAAGATACGCGACGCTCAGGACTGTATCAAGAGACTCGGACAGCTTGTCTCTTTCTTCAGTGTCTAAGATATTGCGAAGGGTGAAGATAAAAAATTTAAAGAGTGCGGACATTCGCGTTGTGATTTATTTTATCCAGACAGTATAATTACGTCAGTGCTTATGGATTTATTCATTGAAATCGTCAGCTCTATTGTAACTACGGCTCAACTGTGTTTCTCAATAATTAAATTATATGGATGCACCCACTGTTTTCCCCTCTTTCCAATTCCTTTAAAATATCAATAGCTCGTAATAACTTCATCCTCACGTTTTTATATTTATTTTCTGTCTGACGTAATAAGCAAATAACAGAGTTTTAGCAGATGATTGTCTGCGTGAAAATGGATCTGTTTGTATGGAAAGTCATGTCTCAATAGTGTGGCGAGTGTGAAACACATCGAATGTCCAATACAAACTCAGTGACGAACCAACACGCCAGTGTATTACAAGTGTTTGTACAACAGTGAAGGACTGTAACAACGAGTATCATTAACTGCCACTCACCAACTCAGGACAATCGACCAAGAATGGACTTGCGGGCGTTTACGGTATGATATAAAGAAATCGTGACTTCAGAAGAATTCCGTTTTAATTTCATTTACAAAGATGCCGTAAGCAATGTAGACGATACCTTGGTGACCTGTATGATTCAGACTGCTATGACACCGACCACATCACGGAAGTTGCAAAGGCAAAAATCACACCCTTCTTTCAGCGTAATACTGATCCGTATTGAAGCAAGGTAGTGCACCCGATTACATGATGACTGAACGTATTTGATGTATATTGATGTAAAATCAGTCCGTCAACACCTCCAGCACCCAGCACCACTGAACTGGCAGAATAGCAGCAACATATCTCACAGTAAGTGATCTCAGATCTCTGGCCAATTTTGATTGACGTGATCTGTTACGGATCTCACTGCGTCACGTGGATGTTTTGCAAAATACTGACTTACCCTTTTGCTCATTCACGAATATCAGTATTAGTAGTATGTAAATAAAATTTTATTCCGTTCACATAATTCGTCATGCAATAGCCATTGTTAAGAGTAATAAAACATTTGTACTGTAGTTGGTATTGTTCTCGGGTTTCCAACCGGGTGACGTAAACTAACGCCACCCGGTTGGAAACCCGAGAACAATTCCAGCAGTTTATTCACCAGGAAACCCTACGGAAATTAATCATTTATACTGTAGTTTTAACAGAGTAGACTTTTCCTTACGCATATTTAGCTTGTTCCAAATAACTACTAAAGTTAATTACGGTCCAATGTTTCATCATGTGAATTGCGTGTATAAACTGCTCTAGTGTTTTCGTATTACAGTCTTGAGTTCCACTAATTTTCGTTAACTTATTTTTCCCTGTATACTCCGATTTTATTTTTCGTATCGAACCATCCGACAGCTATCTCATGAATACTGCATTGTGTTATTTTACTTGTTTTAATACATTATCAGCTAGGAGGTATGTATAGACATGAATGCGCTAATTGAATTCTTTTGTCCTTCAACACGTTTCAAAATATATTTAGATGTTGTTATTTTATTATGTTTATAGCTTTACCAAAATGGTTATAATTGCTCGTAAAATTTATATAAAAAGAATTTTTAATAAATATATTCGAAATTGTTTAACTTTTAAGCGAGCAGCGAGCAGTGCCGGGTCTCCGCTTTTTCGGGAATAATTAGTAAGGCGCAGTGTTTTCTTGGTAGCCATCTTCCGTATTATTTCTCTCAGGATTCCACCACAAACACAATAACGCTTTGGACGCATTTTTGATATTTATAATATCTGATATGATTCGCAAAATCTTATAAATAAAGCAGAGTGTTTGTATATATATATGTTCCTTATACAAATCTACACCGGTGGAGCAAATTTCACCAAATTTTGAACTCGTGTTCTTTGCGACCAGGAAACAAACACTGTCGGGGTGAGACAAGTCTACCACCCCCAGGAGCAGGGGTGGAAATATTAAAACATGCTAAAACAGTCGATATTTGAGTCGGTTAAATATTTTTAGGGGTCAAAGATATTGATAGTGTTTCTAGCGATGTTATTCTGAATATAATTTTCATCCTCTACACCCTGGGAAAATGGCACCCTTAGGGTATGTGGTGGAGATGCTTTACAGGAAAATAACGCGAATACAACCGAGATTGGAGTCAAATCGAAGGTTATGGATGTCACCAAATCAATCGAGATTCGAGTCAAAGCGGGGTTATGGATGTCGCTGAGACTATTTATAACAAACTGAGAAACGAAATTGGAGTGTATCGGGGGTTATGGATAAATGACATCTCGGGCAACGCCGGACACCCAGCTAGTTGTTTAATATATGAAACCGACATGTAGTACCGGGCGCGAACGCTGATAAGAAAGAAAATGGCGCATCCGCTTATGTTTATGAGCTTTCCTCAATTTTACATAGTCCGTCATAAAACAGTCATTACAACAATTATAACTAAAATATTTTTATATAAAAAATAATTAAATAAAATAATAATTCATTTCCTATTCGTCATTAATGAGGGATATAATTTCATCCTTCATGTTTTCATTTAAATATTGAGTTCGTCGGTTTTTTCAAGTAGATGCGTATCTGTTGTACGGAAATCCTGTAAGTTAATGTGGCAAGCTTATGCAGTCCAGATGTTGTTTAATCTTTATTCGAATCCGTTTCGGAACATAGTCAACATTTTGATAAACAATTTTTGTAACTAAAAATGAAAACTCCATCATACACGTGACTTATGACGAAATAAATACATTATTGATGTTATGTGTGAGACAGGTTGTGTAATTATCCATTTTGAATTTTTTTGTTTATCGACATTTAATTATTTCAATTTTTTATCTCTGTTCTTTTTATAAAAAACGAAAAATATTTAAATAAAATACTATGTTTGTATATGAAAAAGGATCAGGAGGTTATGAAACGTTACGGAATGAGGGATATGTATACTAGTTGAACTATTAAACTCAAATTTATTCTATGGACATTTAAATTGGAGTATTTAAAATTCAACATATGAATATGAAGAAAAGTAGTTTTCTAATTAATACAAAGTCATTCATAGCTTCGTTGGGAAAAGTTTAAAATAAAAATAGGATATATAGGGGTTTCATAATATTTATAAACAAATCGTCGGTACATATTAATGTAAGTTACAACCATTCGATTGAAAATTCTATATTTTTCGCATGGACATTAAGAATTGTAAGACACGAAATTCGAGTACGTTTCTCTTCAATAGTATTTAAAATGTTAAAATATCTCATTCTGTTAAACGTGTACACAAGTTCTATAAAACTCTTATTATGATAGCGTTTACTCAGACACTTCGTTTACAAACTTCAGCATTTGTACTTGATTGACAAGATGTTAAATTGATTCCATGGTTCTATATTGTGTAACGAGGTTTGGAAAATTATTAAAACTGTAATTGGGAAGGAGTTATGAGGTGGACTCACGAATTTCGCACAGATATAATTAACTATAATTAAGGACCATAAAACACTTGTAAAATTTCCACCTTATAAATTTTAATTAATTTATATATTTTAATAATTCTCAGATATGTTACATATTAAGTTCAAACGAAAAAGGAGGTGAAGGAGTAGACATGCACATAGTGACCACTCCCCTCGTATAGTACAGGAAAGGGAGCGAAAGGTAGAAAGGGCGGAAAGGTAGAAGAATGTAGCCAAGGGTTAACTAGGACCCCCGGGTTTCAGGATCCTACCCAGAAATTCGACTAAATGTGATGCAGAGAAAACCCTAGGAAAGCCTGCATCAGGTAGGTCAAGCATTTAGTACTTGTCCCACGCTCTTCCAATGGCGGGAAAAGGGTTTGCTGTGGAGACACAGCATTCCCTTCTTCGTGCCTCGACCAGCTTAGGAGGCAGCTGGCCGACAATTTCACTAGGAATAGTGGACAACTCTTACCGTACGCCCAAGGTGTGCGACCCCGGAACATACACTTCTAAAACCAGGCCGAGGTGTCTCGGCTTGTGGGAACCTTAGTTCAAAAAACCAGGGAGAGGAGGAGGTATTGCCTCCTCCATAACTCTCTGCTTGCTGACAGACATTCTCAAGTATGACAATCTACGAAAATTAATTCAGATGAGTAGGAAGATAACATATAAAGAAGACAAAGAACTTTACCACAAAATAAGGAGTCATTGATTCTGCCTAGAAAATTCATGTCACTATTTACATTCATACAAAACTTATTAATTATAATGTTGATCATTTCTAAGATGATTCTAGAATCCAAATTAGGTTATTCGTAAAGTATTTACACTCTGTACTATACCTAGATTTGTAATGAATATCTCTTTAACAGCGCGCTATTTCGAGGCGGAAGCCTCTGATCAGCTGATGGACTCGGACGGTGGGCTCAGACCCTTTTGGAGACAAAAGAACCTGTGAGCGACAAAAGGCCTTAAGGATGGTTGACAGCTACAAGGAACGCTAAAATTATTAGGTCTGAATAATTGAGCTCCAAAAGCATATATTTAGCTGACGGACATGAAAAATTAAAAACATCTGCAAGAGAAATTTATGGATTTCGGGAGGTCGAAATCCGTCAGTGAGTTACAGGGCCACGAGATTGAGCGGTCGGTGACCAGACTAAGAAAAGTCAAACAGTCCTGAGCAAACTGTAGAGGGCTCACGACCCATCAGCAGCCATCCAATAATGAACTAGACAGTCCCCGCAATAGACTGCAAATTATATTCCAAAGTTCCCTGAGAGAAAGAGTCGTTGTTTTGATTATTAATTCAATTTTTGATATGGTTTATTTTCTCATTAAAGTATTATGTTACATTAATTAAATCTAGTTATTTATTAAACCCCTCCCATTTATCAACCCTGTAAGATTAAATATTACATTGCATTACTTGTTTCAAATTCCATTGGTTTCCATTATGTGATTAATTTATTCTGACAACATGCACTATTTCATTTTTCTTCTTACTAATTCAGGATTCGATGTTTTTCTTTTAAGCGTGTTAACAACTAACCCATGTAGATCGATGGAACTGTTTGATGTGACGAAATTTAGTGAGATTGTGATTGTGATAGTGATCCAAATAATTTGTTACTTTTACCATCAATTGTGCCATGTTTGTCGAAGGCTTTATGAAGGTGATAGAAGTTTTTTCCTACAGTGTATTTATTTCTAGTCTAAGTGTATTATTTGTATAGAAATAAATAAGATGAGAAAGAATAGCCACGGCAGAAACGCTGAAAATTATGTGTCCATAAAGCTTAATCACGTCGGGTCCCTGTTTTCGTCCCGAGTGAATTTTTCTAAATATAGCACATTATCAAGTTATGAGGGAAAATATGCAATAAACTATTTTAAGAATACCGTGAGTCGTAGAAAATCGAAAGAATTATCATGAAACATTATTCTAGAATGTAACTTTTCCCTTTATAAAATTTGACTACTGTACTGAAAAAATACTTCATGGGGGCATAAAAATTGTAAATGTTTCGTTTGGCGCCTTCGAGTTTGATCGACATCAAAACGTAATATAACATGGAGAAACTTATGTACTTTACCAACTGATAATTTTGTTCCAACTTTTTATCCTTATTTACATTTCGAAGATGCACATAGATTTGCAAGACCGTCGATGAAGAAGTTTTCGTCAACACAGAAAAAGTTCGCGTCGTAGACTGATCAGCAATCATCCCCTCCACAGATGCTGCTTTTCGAGAGACATGATGTATTTTTCCGATTTAATAAGAACATATTTCTGGTGTTAGCTATGTTGTGCGCTTTTCATAAATCATACACAGGGCGTAATGTATAAATATAAGATAAAGATACCGACGTATAAAACTAGCGCTATAGAAATGATCTCAATTTCCAAATCAATACGATGAAACAGAATTTTTTTTGTTTGGTAACAGCAATAAGGCTTGTGTGCCATACTGTGCAAGATAATATAGTGGGAAAAACGGTTTTATTCATATTGTAATTTCGGTTCATTGAACTACAGGCCTATAGTATTAAACATTTAATGCTTTTTGAAATCGTTTACTGTAGGTTAAAAATATGTAAATAAACAATAATTAATTACTGGGCGCAGGTTATAAATTTTTAATTGATTCCAAATTTTTAAGAAAATAGCTGAGTGCCTGGCGTTGTCCGGGTGTATATTTAAATTAGTCAGTAGAAGAAATTATTTCGACACTAACTTATTGGTAAACATTTAATTTAACACGTATTAATACCGCCTGTGTTCGAAATATTTACCTATTTACATAACCCTCCCCAACCTAACCCTTCGGCATTTGACTTCAAATAAAGCACGTATTCGGGAATTCTCCGACTATATAAAGAAAAGTGTCTAAAAATAACGACGAATTAAAACAATAAAAATGATCGCTAACTTAATAAGGTCTAAAATTACTCTTGGTACCTTAAAGGAGTAAAGAAATTCAACCTTTAACTAAATAGAGACCAAAATATAGCTGCTACCCCAAGAAAATCAAAAATTTACCAGGTAACTTAAGAGGATCAAAATTACTCCGGGCAACTTTTCGTCAACCCCGTTCACTTCCACGAAGTGGAACATAAAATTTCATTAATCACCATGGTTAATGCGAGAATTAAACTCAGCAACTCCGAAACTCCGGAAACGACATTAATATCGGTCTTTTTTTCATTATTTTTTATGTAAACCCCTTCCACCACCTCCCGTACGATAAGGGTGCTTCCCTTTCTTGCCTTTTGAACTTGAAATTAGACGATTAAAAATTCTAGAATGACACTATCAAATAAAGCTACCCCCACAACGTTTTATTCGACGTTAATAATAGCTGTTTTATAATTCCTCCTCCACCCTCACACCTAGGGGCTTAAATACAACTTAACTGACAAAGTGAATGTCCAAATTAAACTCATTGACTTCTATAACCCTGTATTTGACACCAATTTATTGTTTTATGAAGCTCCCCTCAATCCCCTCCCTTATTGGTGCTTTAAGGGATTGAAATTATTCACTAAATACAACTGGATAAAAAGTATGAATCACATAGAACCCGAAAATTAAAAACATGCTAAATCAACCGATATTAGCGATGATTAGTTAAATTTCACCCCTTTCACCCCTTGGGAGTTTCCTAATGCTTTGAAAACACGACAGAAACCTTCGCGGGGATGCGCACAACTACTCACCAAAGTTTCATCAGATGAATGGTTTAAGATCGCATGCGGGACACACGGACACAAAAAGAGACAGAAATATATATATATATATATATATATATATATATATATATATATATATATATATAGAGAGAGAGAGAGAGAGAGAGAGAGAGAGAGAGAGAGATGTACACATTTAGAATAAAAAAATATGTGGGGCGAGACTGGCCTACTATTTTTACCGAACATTTAGTTTATTTGTCTGAGTTTGGAAAGTAAATTGTTCAATTTCACAATTCTGTATTTGTTGTTAAGTGATTTGAGTGTTAAATATAAAAACATAGGAAGGGGAGTAACGAATAGTCGTTTTTGAACAACACGACGAAGTTAATATTTTAGCAAAACTTTATATATATATATATATATATATACATATACATATACATATATTGTGAACAAGGGATGTTCCAGAAACCTCGACGCCTTAGTCTTCGTATTTTACTAAGCAGTCTATTTTCCGTTTATAATACGCAACATTTAATTAATTTTACTTACTTACTTGAGGTTTGAATTACATATTGTTCGTAAATTGAGAATATGAGTCTGTTATCATTCATATTATTTTCATAAAAGTTAATCGAATTGCCTTATTGCAATGTTGTGATTATAAAACGCGAAAAGTATTTTCGTTTAAATTAATATGTAAGGCAATATAATGGTAATATATAGTCGCTAAAGACCAAGCTGTTGTTGCGACTGAAAATAATAAATATCCACGGTGGAACTTATGGGGACTATCCAAGAAGAATGTTGGATGGATACAGTACTAATTAAATGAAATCAAGTCACATTTGTGGTGACAGAAAAACAGTCGCACTGTTTCCTTTCGTACAATTTGAACATGCATCGTACTCTCTCCTAGCCATTTATTGGATCACAAATACAACTAAAACGACAACATTGTGTTTGAAAGCTTCGTGGCATAATTTCGAATTCTTAAATAAAACTTTGGCCGTAGGATTTATTGTTGAATGACCTTTTTGGAGAGACGGAGAGGGCTACTTTTGGGAATGTTCTCCGTTTTTGAACTAAGGTTCCCACAAACCGAAGCACCGACTTCCCATTGGAACAGTCGGCCAACTGCCTCCTAAACTGGTCGAGGCACGGAAAAGGGAATGCTGCGTCCCCACAGAAACCCCTCTCCCGCCAAAGGAAAGGCGTGTGACAAGTACCCAATAGCCGACCTACCTGTAGGTTTTCTAGGGTTTGTCCTGCATCACTTTTATGCGAATTCTGGGTAGGTTCCTTAAACCATAGCCCGGGGGCCCTTGTTAACCATGGCTACCTTCCTCTACCCTTCCACATCCACGCTGTCAAATCCCTTACTATGCTATTAAAAAGAAGTTGCCACCAAGTGGATTACCCTCATGTAGCCTGTTACTCTAAAAAAAAGGATTTATTGTACCTGAAATAACTGATTTTCCGGCGTTTCCCCGTTATTTATTATATTAGAATAGAAAAGGCATTAATTCCGAATAAATGTCTCATCATCATTTGGAATATTTTATAATACATCTCCCTCTACTTGTTTGACGTCAGAACTTGAACTTAAATAACATCAGGAGTGTCATTCTTCATCCAAGTGACTCCGAAGGCATGTAATAGAGACTAGTCTAGGTGTCACTGTACTGCGGAAGCAATATAACCTCACCAGCTTTAATTTAATTTTATAGTCTTGGAAAACAAAGAATATATTTTTGTATATTTTCTTATCATGTAAAATTAATTATATCTATTATCTCATATAATCTATATATAGAGGAAGAGACTTCGAGTATAATGGAATACCATTTACATTTTACAAGAGCCCGATATTGTTTCAAATCCCATTCCGAATACTGGTTCAGACTGTAATTAATTGTGTACAGTAAAAATATATTTACAAAATTTAAAAACATGTTAACGTAAAAAATAATAAAAACTTATTTGTGGGTCGGTTAAAAAATGAAGAAATTCAACAAATTTTCCAAAAAAATACAAATTTATTTATACCAGCCCAGTTCATTTGTACAAATCACAAATTTAAGGATCTGTCTCTTCGACAGTACAATCAATGTGGGCCCACTGTGAGAAAACAACAACATTTCATTCTGATCTGCCCGCTGTTGTCTACAGAATATTTCCCAATATAGAACAAACATTCTGCATCCGTATCATGTGCTATAGCAGAGGGTACGAAATCCAATTAAGTTGCGCTTGTGTGTACAGGACCATCAAGCACAAGCAGCGCAGGTGAATCAGCTGAAGGTTAAATGGTTAAATCATTGGGTAAAAAAAATTTTCCGTGGAAAACTGTCTGCAAAGGCTATTCTCTCTTGTAGGAGAGACACGAAGGGGCTACCTTTGGGGATACCTTTTCCTCTCCGTTTTTGAACTAAGGTTCCCACAAGCGGAGGCACCTCGGCCTGTTTTGAGAGGTGTATGTTCCGGGGTCACAGACCTTGGGCATACGGTAAGAGTTGTTCGCTGTTCCCATTGGAACAGTCGGCCAGCAGCCTCCTAAACTGTTCGAGGTACGGAGTAGGGAATGCTGCGTCCCCACAGTAAACTCCTCTCCCGCTATCGGAAGGGCGTGGGACAAGTACCCAATGCCCGACCTACCTGATGCAGGTTTTTCTAGGGTTTGTCCTGCATTTCTTTAGGCGAATGCCGGTTAGGATCCTTAAAATATAGCCCGGGGGCCCTAGTTAACTCTTGGCTACCTTCCTCTACCCTTCCACATCCCCCCTTTCAAATCCCTTCTTATGCTATTAAAGGGGAGTTGCCACCATGTGGATTACCCTCATGTAGCCTGTTACCTAAAAAAAAATTATCCGTGACCAACCATATGAGTGACGGGAAGCTATAGAGCCAGGTTGGGCACGTCTCATAAGCTGTTAATTCATATTTTTCCTAGAAAAAATTATAAAGGGGTGAGAAAAAATAACCCCTTGCTCCCATTAGCGTGATAATTGTTACGAGAGAAACTCTTTAAGGGCAAAGACACGATGAACTTTGCTCTAAACTATTAATAGGCCTGTTTCATCCTCGTTGTACACTCGATTATCAGGATAATTGTGCTAGTTTAAATTGTGATTTATCAGGTCCAAAAATTTGTCGATCTCAACTTTATTGGAACCACGAAATTTTGCAAATTAAGTGCCCGTGGGCTTACGGATGAAGAGCTGAGGATGTCTTATCATAATGCATAAAGTCCATCATTTCGTACCCTATGTAGGGTGAGGTACATTATTTTGTGTCGCTAGTTAAAAAGTGCAAACGTCCTTGCTCGTTTTGTCTGATTATATGGAATAGGATGATATCATGTAGGGGGTATTCCATATAACTCGAAAACAAATATATTGGTATTAGTCTAAACACAAAAATGACGCATTATAAAACGCTTTATTTTGGGGTACATTATACTTAGTTTAAATGTAAAATTTTCACTTTTAATAATGAATAATTTAAGCTCTCAAAATGAATATTGAGTGTAAATTGAAAAATCTCAAAATGTTCTTGTATATCTATGGTTAGTGCCTTATTCCCGTATTTTCGAAACTACTCTATACCTAGTGAACAGTAATGGAAGGAAAGATAATTATTTTTACTACACGGAGATAAAAATTTTTTATAATTATTATTGTACTAAATAATTGAAATAGCTAAAAACAGACTAAAAAATTAAAATTTAATTAAACAAATTACATGTTATTGTGAAGATATTTAAATTATACTTCTTCAAGGTCTGTTTAAGGCATTTTTATTTATTCAATTTAAACTACGAAGTCTTAAGTACTTAGCACATAAACGTTGTACTTAACGATCATAACACTTGCGCAATTTAATTGCATAAAGGAATAAACACCAGTTTTCCAACAAAGTGGATTGTTAATGTGCAAATCTTGTATAATAGCTTGGGTTCGTTTGCTGAGTGGGACTAAATGTTTCGCATTAAATTAATCATAATTTTAATGAAAACTAATGTTAAAAATAACGTGAAATTATTCATCACAATCTTATATTAGACCGCGAAGGGTTAATTCGACACTAATCTCTGGTCATTTGAATATTTTATAATTAATTCCTTCACAGCTTAATACCATGGTTAATGACAGCATTGAACACAGCGACTCCCATATGCGTGGTTTTGTCAATAATTGCAGATATCTATAGTGATGCGATTAATATCAGCGTTCCAGAAATTTATTATAAACCAATATCAATAATTTTCTTATAATTTTTAGTTGACACCTCCTACCGTTTTCTGTTTCACCCACACAGAGTTCATTCCTTGATCATAAGTGATATTCGGCTCTCCGAACCTCATCCGATTCTATTGTCAAGATTGAACATTAATAACGAGAGTAAGTAAGGGAGGGAGGGATGGGGGGAGGGAATAAAAAAAGTTCAGAAACAAAATATGTATGAATTATAAAGTAATTTATTTATGAAAAATTATATAAATATATTTATACAACTATTTTACAGAGTTTTATATTGCTATTTAGATAAAGCATTTGCGAAAGTCTTTGGGAAGTGAGCCGACCCTCTTTTTCTGTCATGTGCTCTCTAAGTAAATTTTCCAATTGTACAATCGGAAAAAACCACCAGTTCCATTGAAATATAGATAGGCGACCAAACGGTTTCACAGATCTTGAGAACATGAACAATGGCCTCGTCCTAATCGATCTTCCGGGATTTATTGGAAACGCAAGTTATGCGTAGAATAATTTGCAATGTTATCTACAGTGAAATGTATTAGATAAATTTATTCTGCATATTCATTGTACATAAACTTGTAAATTAAAGCTGTTAATGTTTATATGTGAGTGGGTTAGTGATTTGAAAACATAAAAAATTATTGAAGAGTTTGAACGAAAGTATTTACATCTAAAGGACAAAAAAACGCGGTGAATAATGTTAACTATGGATTTAGAGGAGTTGTAAGAATAGCAAAACACAAATAAGTTTCTGTATTGATTATTTTAGCAATAATTTAGACTTGACCATATTGCCTGTTAAAGGATCTAAGCCTAACGGTTCAAAATTTATTACGAGTATTATTGTTTATTAATTCTAGGAGAGTGCCGCTCATAAATTTTTCGATTCAGAACCGGAGTCGAATCTTTCTTTAACTCAATGACTCAACTTTTACTCACTCTTTCAACGGCTCAACTCTAGAGACTAGCTCACGACCCTACGATTCACGAGCCGACTCAAGCAACTCGCGTCACGAATCTACGACTCGAACTGTGAGCCGTAACTCACTCTCCTATGTCGTTTTAGAGAACGGTTCTCTTGTAAGAATTGGCTCTTCGAATAGATTCTCTGTTCTTTTGCCCACCTGTAGACCGCAATTTGTTTGAAATTTCTCCTCGACTTTAAAACAGTGTGCGATATATGCGCAAAAGTAGATCCGTCTACTTTTATTCATTATACTTGCTTAATACCCAGAGTTACCGTAGTATTTACTCATATTCGACCGAAAAAGGAATTATTCGGCAATATATGCGTCATTTTGAATATTCTATAATTAATAGATTATCAACCCTGCCGCATATGACTGGGCGACAACTGGATTCAACGACAACGAAAACTACGAATTCCACGTTAATATGGAAAATGAGAACATTTTCTCCATTCTCGTCCCAAATATTTATGCCTAGAAGGCCTAAAAATCTTCTTAATGGGCACGACTATTTTCACTTTCCTACTCGGAAAACTACAAAAAACGGAATTCAACTCCAATCACGGTCCTTACGACATGAGTTCTTTCTCACTATCACCACATCATTGAATAAGATCTTAAACTTGTCAAACAAGTTAATTTTTGTTATTAAAATCAAATAAACCAAACAAAATTAATAAAAAAATTAAAATATTGTTTTCTGCAAACTAGAGTCTCAATAAACAACCTTACGAAATAATAGTTCTATTTATACTCATTTTAAAGTGACATAAATTATTAATATACAATTTAAAACTCAGCGAAACCTGAAATGTTAATAAAATTTCATATAAACGAAACAAGCACTTGGACAAGTAAGAAATTTCCCGAATAATTATTAAATTATCGCTAAACCATCGTCTTTATTGGAATTGTTAACTGCCAGTGGATGCTTGGGGAGACATTTTCATATATAACATGTTTAAACAACAGTAGATTATTGAACAATACGTGTAGCCGTACCGGAATTATGGTCTTTTAACCCGTCTGAATCAACATCTTTCAGATAAATGACGATTTTCGTAACATACAAGACAATGAAGCAAATTATAACTTTACATGACTGGAAAAAGGAAAACATCAGAAGTATCATCGTTCGGTCAGAAGATCGAAATTACTGTCAGTATTAAAAATAGCCAGGGTACTTTAAGAGAGTAATAATACTCTCGGTACCTCAAGAGAGACAAAAATGCTTTCCGTACTTTAAAAATGCCAAAAGTGCTTTAATTCTAATACAGTAAAATTTATCTATGCCAGTCAAAATTACACCTCGTACCTTAAGAGGATCAATAATACTCCCGGTACCTTGAAGAGAGAAAAAATAATTGAACAGTAATCTTCTGGACATTTCTAATATTTATAATTACTCCCTTCTATACCTCATACGAATTTGAGGTTCAACACGTGACTTAACCGGTCTCTGGCGTGTGACTGTTCATCGAAGCGACGCCGAAAATGGTTTTCACTAATACGGGCCATTATGGGCTATTTATGCCCTTCTAAACCCCGTCTCAATGCCTACAACCTTCCACCACGGGAAAGGGGTGGGCAGATTGAATTTAATGTTACTATATCACTATGCAACCCTGCAAATCCTAAAATTTGGTACTAATCTTGATCATTTTCGACCCCTTCTCACATTTATCTCATTGTTAAGGAATTAATTACACTTGAAGTTAATGAGATCGATGAATGTCACTATTCAAGTAAGATAGGATTCGAGACTTATCTCAATTGTTTTCTTATTACATTTTTTTAGATGCCCCTTAACCAACATATTTGGAAGTGGTCCACTTTCCCGCCGTTAAGAGTGGATACTTTGAATCTCAGTGAATCCAGAAAAAAATTATTTGACGCCATTGTCGGCCGTTTTGTAAGTTTTAAAATTCCAACCATTTATAACCCTACCAGTACCTATATTCCGAGGGCAGCTTAACTTAAATTTAATATAATATAATAAATATTATATGCAAACAGGATAAAACCGTGGAATCGACAACAACCTGCATTATTTAAATTTCTTAATTTTACGTGACCCTGTTCTACCAAACCTTAGATTTTGAAATTAGACATTAAAAAGCTGAAAGTAATACGAATATCAGCGACACTTAAAATTATTTATTCGACGCTAATATCGGTCGTTTATGTACGTTCCAAGAGCCATACTCTTTCATGCCAACATTTAGGAGTCCTACGGTTTTTTACCCACTCAGTGTTTATTCCACGCTCGTAAGTAACATGTTTGGTTGATATTATTCCACGCATTTAAATTTGTATGCGAAACAAACATATGCACATAACTTTTTAATACATTAGTTTAGATAAGGATGGAATGAAAGAGTTCTAAAATTAAGCAGTAACCGTGTGACTTAGTGTAATAGACAAATACACTCATTAATATTATATATTTGCATCTCCCAGTCTAAAGCTATAATTTTCTCGTAACCCAAAAACATAAAGGTACCGGATTAACAGTGCTTCTTAAATCCACGCTTTTGCCGTTACTTTTGCATCGTGGACCTTAGAATAGCGCTTCGCATTCACTGCAACAAAACACCCAGCACTTAAGTCCCGATGCAGCTTGTAATCGATACGGAAGCGAAAAAGTTTTTCAGCAACGAAATAAGCGTTCTGCGGAATCAAGATTTCTGAAATGTAGAATATAACTCTACGCAATTGTCTGGAAAATGAAAAAAAAAAAATGCAGATATGCGATTCGATAACAATTGTCATCCAAGATGAGACCAAAATTTTAAGTAAATAATTCCATACGATTTTCAAAGTAACAATAAGTGTCATATTAAAATACACATACCGTTTAACGATTTTATATATATTGACAATTTTATATGATACATTTTTAACTACAAAATGTTTTACTTAACTGTTTTATTTAAAAACGTGTACTAATGATACTTTGAAGACTTATTAAATATTGTGTCTTTCCTGATACAATGACAACAACGCACTTGGCTAACGACGAGGTTAACGACGCATGCTTCTGAAACCGACAACTGATTATCACTCAACTGTACGCATGTACGTAGTTACATTTTATGCATGACTCGTCTTGTAGAATTTTTTGTTTATAGTTTCACCAAAAGTACTAGGAACTAGAAGCTATTATAATAATTTTCAAATCCTAAATAGCATATTCAACATAATATTCACAATAATAGTTTGTTGATATTATAGTTTAATAATGCCCATATTTTATATTATTTTATGCGTCCAAATTACATACTCAGTGGTTTTAATTCCTGAAATTCCTGGCACGTAAAAGACTATACGTGTGTTGTGGAGTTACTGAAATATTAATCTGGTTCTCCTCCTGATTTAGTAACAGGAAACAAAGGGTACCAGAAAATCAGCGGTACACGCTGGCCGAAACCCTCACCCGAGACTTTTCCCCAGGTGGGCTTGTTCATTCTCTGGCGCCTTCTAGTTTCGACAATACTGCTGAATAGCGGAATTTTTATTATTATTGCTTTTTAGAGTATAAGGCTACTTGAAGGTAATACACGTGGTGTTAACGCCCCTTTAATAGCATAGGAAGGGATTAAAAAGGGGGGATGCGGGAAAGTCTAACAAGGTAGCCAAGGGTTAACTAGGGTCGCCGCGCTACTGTTTAAGGATCCTATCCAACATTCGCCTTAAAGTGATACAGGGAAAGCCCTAGAAAACTTGCCTCAGGTAGGTCAAGCATTTTGCTCCTTTCCCACTCCCTTCCGATAGTGGCAGAAGGGTTTGTTGCGGGGACGCAGCATTCCCTTCTCTGTGCCTGGACCAGTTAAGGAGGCAGCTGGGAGCAGATAACAACTCTCTCCATTACCCAAGGTATGCGACCCCGGTACATATACATCCCAAAGTAGGCCGAGGTGCCTCTTTAGTTCAAAAACCAGAGAAAGCAGAAGGCATCCCAAACGGTTACGTCCTCTGTGCATTTGCTGATTATGTGTGTACGATAACTCAACTCAGCGATCAAAATTTGGAAATTCTCACTCAATTTATCCCATATATCTTTTTCTCTTTGGGTCTCAAGTTACATATTACTCATTCTCTTTAGAATACTTCCAAAAATTCAAGTATAATGTGGATTCATTAAGTAAATTGGATAAACTACGAGCCAAATTACACAAACTATATCATTATATTGTCATAAAAATTATAATGTCTATGGTAATTAAATATAACTATAGGGACACTTGGCTAACCAAATATAAACCAAAAACAGTCACAAACAATTATTCAAAAACTCGCTGGGTCACGGCGTTGCCCGGGTATTTACTTATATAAGCCCGAAAAAACATCCCTTCGCAAATTAAACTACATACAGAATGTAGCACTGAGAACCATAACTGGATGCATAAAAACTACACCAATCATGAGACACCTCAACGAAGCTAATGAAATACCCTTACACATAACAAGGAAATTAATCACAAGCAGGATCGCTTTAAAAATGCAGGAAGCGAATGACGGAAAAATCAGATCGCTCACTCAACCCCACCTTAACGCAACATCCAACAAGGTAGGACCTTTCCACACAATAGCTAATAACCTGCTCCGACAACTACTCTCTTATCCACAACTCTGTTCCTACCATCCCACTATGGAAAATTTCTGACTGACCTATTGACCCCTCACTCAGTCTGATACCCAAAAATCTCCTCAGAATTAAGGCTAATTTACATATATAAAACCTACTCTTGACCCATAATAACCCCGAAATATTCACCGACGCTTATAAAACTCACAATGCAATCTCAAGTACCGTAATATTTAACGAAATAAATTTTTTTTAAAAAAAAATTGACTCGCATCAGCTACTTTATCAGAAACCCTAGCTATTTCAGTGGCAATCAAAACGGCCAAGAAATCCAAAGTGGAAGCCATCAAGCAGGTACAAAATCCTAACTTTCAAACCAGAAGAATTATACAATGCTGGAGGAAAACAAACTCCAACTGGTATGGATACCTGCACACTCAGGAATCATGAGCAGTGAAAGGGCGGATGCAATGGCGGCTGAAACGAACTCATCTCAGCCCTCAACCTCAATTCCAATCTGCTCAGCACAAGACATCTTCAAAGAAGTCAAAATATAAATTAACAGAGCCTGGCAACGAACTAGGAAGGTCGACAACAACGGACCAATCCACCAGAAACTCCAAGATAGCGCAGACCTTCGCCATATAAGAAACTCTCCCAGTAGACAGCAAATCATCATTTCCCGCTTGAGAACCCTCCACACCAAATTAACGCACTCATATAGTTTTTCCAGGGAACCTCAACCCACACGTGAGACATGCGTCATCTCCCTCAACATCATTCATATTCTGTTTGAATGCACCAAATACGCGCACACAAGAAAGTTTATCTAGAACGGCTCTCTGCACAAACCTGGAAGCCATCAAAGGACTCATCAAATTCGTCGAGACAATTTGAATAGCGCTATTCTGTATTCCTATTAGAAAATCTAGTTCAACTATTTTACTCTCTTAAAAATTAATATAATTTTATAAGATTATTTACCCTACAGTCAGAAAAGTGTAAATCAATGGAATATGGAAAAAGTATAGCCGTAAAATGGTTCTATTTCGATAATTTTTATTTCTTGTTTCTAGTTTTTAGTAAATAATTTAAATACTTCTGCTAATAAGTTCAGTTATTTATGCAATACTCAAATTACTGTCGCTTCGTATTTTTATTATATTATTAAGTGGTTCTCAAGCAATTGAGTGAGTAAAATCACAGCCAATATTTTAAAATGAAGCATCAACAATTAAAATTTTAAGCGTGTGAAAAGCAATAATTTTCTAACAAGCTTAGAGGGTTGCCTGAAATGATTCCGAACTCAACGTGAAAATGGCAGCAGTCGACAACAAAAGCTAGGGAATGAGTTTGCGGGTGTCTTGAAAGGTACTCACCAAAATTTCAGCCATTTTGGACGCGCAGTTTTTTGTGTTTTACAATCGTTTGTGTGTTTTTGTGAAAGTGGAAAAAATCGAGTATCGAGCTGTGATTATATATTGGTTCTTGAAAGGCAATACGCATACCCTAATCAAAGACGAGCTGCCCGCTGTGTACGGTGATTTACCACAGTGAAACTTTGGACAACTCAATTTAAACGTGGCCGTGCGAGCTTGGAAGACGATTAATGTTCGGTTCGACAAAATCTACAACCACTGACGATAACGTTGCTCAAATTAACCAAATGGAGATAGACAACCGTCGAATTAAAGTGAGATAGAGAGCAGAGGATATGAATATGTCCACTGAACGTGTTTGTCACATATTGAATCAAGATTTACGCATGAGAAAGCTATCTGAGCGGTGGATGCCGCGTTTTCTCACGTCAGAAAAAAACTTGTTGGATAAGTAAATAAAATAAATCAGTGTTTTGGCGCCGATTAATTACTGTAGATGAAAATTGAATACGCCATTATACCCCAGAAACAATAAGTCAAGACTGCGAAGTGGGAATCGGCTCCAAAGAAACAGAAACTGTATTTTCGGCTGGGAAAGTGATGACAAGTGTTTTTGGGATAATCATGCAGTGATCTTCATAAAGGAAAAAACATTACATGATAATAATACGCATCATTACTTCACAAACCGAAGATATAAATTGTGGAAAAAAACATTTGCAGGAAAAAAGGTTCAACATGGCAATGCGCCGCCTCACACCTCAGCGGTTGCCATGGCGAACATCCATGTATTGCGGTTTGAAATGCTTGACCACTCTCATTACTCACCAGATCTAGCCCCAAGAGACTTTGCGCTCGGAGGACACGGATTTTTGTCAAATGAGGAAGCCATCATCTCCATAAACATTTTTTTGCAAGGAAAGAGGCCAAGAGGGGTTAAAGAGATGGGAGCATCGCTGGGAGAAGTGTGGAGACATACAAGGAGACTAGGTAGAAAAATAAAAATAATTTTGAAGTAGAAATTTATTGTACCTTTGTTAGGTCAGAAACGTTTTCAGACCTTCCTCGTATGTTGAATTGAGGGTGTAAATTTTATTTTTATTTCACGTCATTCTGAATAAATTATATATTACTGATATTCTCTTGTTTGAATTCTGAACCGATTCCCTGATTATATCACGATCAGTTTCCTGATTACCAAACGCTTCAGACAGTATTCTTGATGGCGATAAAAATATTTCTTTTGTTTTAATTTATTAGGAATTACCGTCATCGGTCACTTGACGTCATGTGCTTCCCGTACATATATAGGAGAAAAAATATTGTTTTTAATTTGTACAATTGCCTTAGTTCTCGATAGTGCTTATAATGGGAGGTTGTTTGTTGAATGCTGCGTTATACAGCAATACAAAGTCAAGACGATGAAATTCAGTTTCAAATAGAATTCGATAACATACTTAGAACAGAACAAAAGACAAAAGCAATAATTCCTGAGAATTCAATTAAACAGAAAGTATGCAACTTATAACATTTTGTCTTGAACGTTTAGAAGAAAGCTAGTGAAAGATTTTGCGTAAAAGTCGTTGTTGCGTCATACAGTTCCGCAAACCTACAGTAGTACAGGAACTTTCATGTAGGTGATAGATGCTATTCAAAGAAATCTATCAATCTTGTCCCAGGGTGGGGTAGCAATAATGTTTCTAAATTACGGTGCTAAAGAAAGAAAAAAGAGACAAACAACACGCATCAATAAATTAATTTTAGCATGTGAGGGTAAGAAATAAGGAAAATCAAACACAAACCTACATATCTCGGCACAGAGTTTGTACAATTCCGCATAAAACAATGGACTGAATATTGAAAGTAGATCTATAGTAGTTTAGAAAAAGTTACCTGCAGGAGATTTCCTGACATTTCATTTGCACGCCAAACGTACCAACAAAAATCGTGAACTTAAACGAATACAGCAAAGTGAAACGTTATAATTACCGTAATTTCTCTCATATTTTGTTTACTTCTTTATTTCATTCAAATTCAAATTATATATTTTTTTATTTCTAATTAATACTATCAGTATTGTGATAGGGTACTTGGTAAATTGACAGAATTTTACACTCAAATGCAGTAAAATAATTATTCATTCATTCAAATGAACCAGAAAATCTTCCGCAGTCCTCTGTTTCAATGAGGTACTCCAAACGGATTATATATTCCTAACTCAAAAACGATTCTGTAGATAGCTTGTGTGCGGACAATTTTGCGTTTCCGATATAAATTCACCAAATATTTACTGACGAAGCCATGAAATTAGTCATAAGGACTACTGAACATCCTTGACTACTTTGGAATTTATATTGATTACATACGGCACAACACAGTTAAAAGTAATTATTATTTATGTGAAATAAATATCATCAAATTAAAACAGGAATAAACATTTAAAAATAAATAATTGGGAGTTATTATATATATTATTATTTAATTAACATGAAACTTTTAAAGTGAAGAAATTTAGTTTAGGCTTTTAAATAATAAATTGCTTTGCTGTGTTGTGTAAATATTTGCAGTGGGTTAGTTGTGATGCATTTTATAAATAATTTATGCCAGTATTCTAGATCATGGCAAAACTATAAAAATCAGTTCCTGTTTATACCCTAATATGTACCTGTTTGATTTTCAGTTCTATCAGGCATAAAGATTAACTTCTAGATGCTAATCAATAAAATAAACCATACATTTTAACTAAATAATGTGGCCAAATTTTATTGAATTAAAATTTATAATATAAATAATTTAATTTAATAACACATTCGCGTCGTTACCTGGACCGTCATCAGATTTATATTAAAAATATTAATTTAATTCCTGATTTAAACTATACAGACTAAAATCATTATTTAACATTACATTTATTCCCAAACCTGCCATAGGTGTAAAAATCAACTACGCACGTATCATTATGATTACTTGTTGTTAAATGACGCGGGAACACCTATGAATAATCTGTTCAACTAAACAACCTTGAATGACAAAATTGATGGGAAAATTTCTATTCTATTTCAATGTATGTTCAGAAACAAATCTAATGCAGATATATGTTTTAAAAAATTACGTGATACGAAGTTTAATATTTTGCAAATATTTTCATCACAATATATTCCTACATTAATGAATCATTGTTACTGTCGCAGAAAGTTTTTCACGTGAAACTTATGAAAAGTTCAAGCCATACATTTCTGTTCATGAATTCATATCACGCATCGCATCATTATTTCCAACTTTACGTGTACACTATACTTCACTATTCAGAAGCATGTTGGAACATATTAGAAGGAACATCACTTTTGGCGTCGCATTGGCAAAAAAAAGTTATAAGTAAATCAATATAGACGTGTTCCAGATGTTTGAATTCTGAAGTTAATAATAAATGAAGGATTGTCAAAGATGTTTTTATTGGGATTTTCATGACCTTTCTGGAAAATAAAAATAAATTTAGCAGAAATTAGTGGAGAAGAGAAACCGAACGAATAAACAGCAAGTTTCAGTGTCCGAAACCAACTTAATCATCTCAGCCTTAAGGATATTGTTATCTCGGCCTTCTGTAACAGAGTGATGGGTTGATCAAGAGCAACAGAAGTGAGAAATTTTTGTGGAAGTTCTGACTTAAGAATTTATGAAATGAATCAGTCTGAAAATCACTGTCTGCCAAATATAGACAGTCGTTAATATAGTTTCCGAAATACATTTTTTGACTTTTCTACTGGAGCGCTTCTAAGGAGTTAAGGAGAAATAAGTATCTCTGACTCTCATACTAGAGCGCAACTGATGCATTCTCTTCCTTGGACTAAGAATTTTCATTTCTACTCATTACTGTTGCATTTACACTGACTGTCCAGATTATTGTAACCACCGCATCAGTAAATCGTTGGACCATCTTCATTTCTGAGGCGACTCATTTTGACACTGACTCCAGGAGATGCTGACAGGTGATACGATGATGCAACACCATGGCTGATGAAAAGCACTGTCCAATTCATTGAGATTTCACAGTTGTGGATCCAGCTGCCGGATGGCTCAATTGGATTGAGTGGAGGATACCTAAGGTTTTGTGGGAAGTTCACATCTACAATGGCATACACCATCGTTATGATAGAATTAGCGACGATACTTAGATGTGTTGTTCTATTCAGACATTGTTCCACACGAATTAAAGATATAAAACAAAAATAATGTCTCCATCAGCTTGATGACTAGTACTTGTGCATGTGGAATCCATGCTTTCTCACTCTGCCTGCGTCGTAATGCAACTGGTAACGTGATTAATCGGACCACACGATTTCCAATACTTGTCTTCCTTTTTTTAACGTAACAGGCTACATGAGGGTAATCCACGTGGTGGCAACTCCCCTTTAACAGCATAGGAAGGGATTTGAAAGGGAAGAGGAAGGTAGCGAATGGTTAACTAGGGCCCCCGGGCTATACTTTATTGATCCTACACGGCATTCGCCTAAAAGTGATGCAGGGCAAACCCTAGAAAACTCACATCAGGTACTTGTCCCACGGTCGAGTATTTAAACCATCCAACAACAGCTGCTCTTGATCATTTAACGAATTCAGCTGTTTCACTGATACTCCCTTCATGACTACCAGCGCCAACAATCATTCCACGTTCAAAACGTATTAAATCGTGTTGTTTCCCCATACCTTCAGAAAGGAATCACTTGTACTGCCCTTTCTATATCGACTTCTGCGTAATATAACATCTAATTCGCATAAAACGTTAGATGGTCATAACCGGGTGATTTTTATTCTTCAAATGTACAACAGATCAGCTGGTTTTCATTGTCTCCAATATGTTCCAAGAAAACTACCTTATGAATTTAAACGTTCAAATACGTCTTGGTTTATTTAAAATATATTTACAATTTCTTCTTTATTGTCTCTTTAATAAGACTATAATATTCTTGGAATCTGATTTCTTACTTCAACCTTTTTTAAAGATTTTTTTTTAATAAATTCAAACAAAAGATTTTGTTAACTGAAAACCGTTTTCATGTCAATTTAATTTTAAATAAAGTAGTATTCCGTTACTCAAATAATTCTAAGAATGAATATTTCTTTCTGTGTTCATATATTGAAGTGCTTGTTTAGAGAAAATAATCGGAAAAGGATGTGACTTCGACAATATCGACTGAAGACTTTATGAAAGTGGTTAAATAAACCGATGTAGGCTCTCTGGAAGTTTCCAAATAGGATTAGCCCGGAACCACGCAACACCGAACAGGTGGCTGCAGTGACGTCACAGTTCGATAATTGCAAACTCAATTTGCAGGGAAATGTAGCGCCTGGTTAATTACGTGCCGACTTGCACAGAAAAACCAATTACTGGAACCCTTCTTGCCCAACGCTGCAAGGGAGAACTTTTTGAGTAGATCTGTGTTGCTGAACCAAAGCCACTCGTCCGTCTTCTTCGCTATGAAAGGCTTTGCTTTAATAAGGGACCGCAATTTAATAAGCGGCTTTGCCCGCCTCAAACAATACAAAGCAATGGGCCTACGCACTAAGCATAAATGGTGACGAATCACTAGTTCAGAAGCATTTCGAAAATGTATGATGAATGATGTTCGTGTTCCTTTTGTAAGATAAAGAGGTTTTAACTTATTTACTTTGTAACTCTTGTTAGTAAAATACTGATTATATAGTTTGGAATACATGCCTAAGAATGGATCGTTATATTACAATATATTCTGGGTATGAAAATAAATCGTCATTACTAGATTAATACTTTCGAAGTAGGCAGTTTCTATCATTTATATTGTTTCTGATATTTTACAGGTAGCCTAGTAGCTTTATACGACTTAACACGCAAAAGGTCATATATTTTATTTTTTTCCCAACTTGTATATGTTGTGGCCATTAGTGAAAAACCAAATTTACCAATTAGAAAGGCCTGGGGTAAGTTTTAGAGACCTAAAAACCACGAAATTTTGCACCTCTTTTCAGTTTTTCGTTAATGTCAAAAGCATGATGCTTTCTATTGAATATAATTTTAGCAATATATTGTTGAGTATAAAATTATGCAATGGAATGCTGTATTCAAGTACGAAAATTAATAAAAAAGTGGCGGAAATCGTTCGTCAAATTTACGACGTTTTAAATCATTTTCGAAAAGACTGCAGTTTGTCACATTTCTAGTGATGATATCTTCACAATGGTCGGCAGTAAACAAATTTGTCAAATAATAAAAGTTTTATATAATTTAATTCTCTTTCCAACGCATATTTAGGTTTTTATAATACATTCATAATTGCCGAAAATACACCCATTTCACTGGCTGCTGTATACCACCGGACCGGTTGTGCTAAAATTATTGCGCTGAGGGTGGGAGTGACGATTACCTACGTGACGGTAAAACTTGTCTTTGGCAGAGCAAATTAAAAAGTATTGTTTATATAAGAGAAAGTTAGAGTCCAGCGTTTCAAAGAGTATCTATATTCTTATGCAAGGAAGAAAGAATAGTGTAATATAATAGTATACACGTGCCCTCTTATCATAACGTCTCTTCAGCATAGCGGACCTAAGAGGGCGCAGCTGCAAGAACGCTGATGCAGTTAAAGACATCACTTTAGATATAGTGAGTAACGATACGCAAAACAACATAAATCTTCACCCCTTCCGCCTAGGCAGCTGTGAAAACGCTGCGTATAATGAAGTCAGCATTTTAAGTGCCTTATGCAGACATGCACACGGCAGCAGAAATATTCCACCCTGTAAGAGCTCTCATTGGAGACTTAAAATCATCAGGGAGGGGGAAAGGAGTCTTCGAATTGTTCAGAGTTTCTTGGGAACGGCAGTCGTGATCCGACCTCCAGACGGGTCGGTGGCTCCTGGTGCTATCCGCCAGTTTGTCTTACTTTATTTTATTTCTAACTATTAAATCTCCTTATTCTTCATCAACTCTTATTTGACTGAAGTGCAGCGAAACACCAACCACTACGCCTAGGTTCAATTAGTTGAACCCGAACCCTCACGTTACCGACTTTCCTATTTCCTGTTCTTAAGTCTTCCTTTATCCTCTAGATCGGTAGCCAGGTGAGCTAACGGAGGTATAGCTCGGTTGGTGAACGATCTATCTGGACTTCCCATTTCAAACTGCTGGAATGTTACATGTTCACAGCGGTGGAGTGTTACATGATGGCAGTTTGGGATGTTACAATAGCAAAAGTGCTCTGTCTCCCCACTTCTAATTGTTATTCTTTTTTCCTTGAGAAATACCTGCGCTCCACATCACTATGCTGGTTTTTTTAGGGTAACAGGCTACATGAGGGTAATCCACATGTTGGCAACTCCCCTTTAATAGCACAGGAAGGGATTTGAAAGGGGGGATGCGGAAGGGTAGAGGAAGGTGGCCAATGGTTAACTAGGGCCCCCGGGCTATAGTTTAAGGATCCTACCCGGTATTCGCCTAAAAGTAATGCAGGGAAACCCCTAGAAAAACCTGCATTTAGGTAGGTTGGGCATTGGGTACTTGTCCCGCGCCATTCCGATAGTGGGAGAGGAGTTTGCTGTGGGGACGCAGCATTCCCTTCTCCGTGCCTCGACCAGTTTAGGAGGCAGCTGGCCGACTATTCCAATGGGAATAGCGGACAACTCTTACCGCCCAAGGTCTGAGACCCCGGAACATACACCTCTCAGAACAGGCCGAGGTGCCTCGGCTTGTGGGAACTTTAGTTCAAAAACGGAGAGGGAAAGGCATCCCCAAAGGTAGCCCCTTCGTATGTCTCCTACAAGGTTCTGCCTGCGAGAGAACATCCCTCACAGGTACTGCCTGCGAGAGAATAACCCTCGCAAGCAGGTTCAAGATGGTATTTTATAGGTATCTTATAGTTTTTTTCCTACTCACCTGTAAGAGATAATCTGTCAAAGCTCCCGTAGATGTTGTGATTTTTAGAGTAATGTTTATGTTATTTGTTCACACACTGGTGTAGCTTGAAAAACCTTGAATACCTGTCATTATCTGAATTGAATGGCGATATTATAAATCCGCGGGTTTGTTTGTATGTATATTCTTACGGGCGATTGGGATCGATCCCGGTGCCAGTTTAGAACAAATATATAAACATAAGCTCTGCAGCGATTCAGACAATCATAGGCTTTAGACTTTCTTACGTTATCGAAATTATCAGATTTAATCTGATCCATTATGAACTTTTATCTTGATATTTTGACTATAATTTTAATAATATTATGTAACTAAGTGGAATTTTTTGAAGGTCGCCATTGACGATACTTGTTAACGCGACTATAATAATAATAACAAACAAATAAATAAAACATATTTGATAGCAGAAAATATAATAAAAATTAAAATGGGTCTTTAAAAATTGTCCTGAAAATTTTATCACACTTTCAACACATATATAAACATAAAAGTTATTTCTAGAGGGAAATAATAATAAAACTACACTTCAATTCACAAATATATTTAGATTATTCATAAACCTTATTTTTGGAAGATTCTCCCCTCACACTACTGCAGGTGAATTGTTCCAATCGCCTATATATCTGTTTAGCAATGAGAATTTCCCTATTCCTGATTTCCGCGGTCTCTTTTTAATTTGAAATTTGTATGTCTTTCCACGCTTTGTTTCTTGTGTATGATTTAAAGAGAGAAAAAGTGTATCTTACGTCTGATTGCGAAAATTTCCCATCCTAATTTTTTGCCCTTCCCCAGGACCACATATTACAAATTTTGCTGCTCCCCTCTGAAGTTTCTTCTACGTGGTGTTTTTATAAGGAATCAAAAAACGTGCACCATACTCGAGTATGGGAAGAACCAGAGATATAAGAAAGTTCTTTTGATTTGCCCGCTCTCCATTTTTAATATTCTCATTACGAAATGTAAGCATTTCCAGGCTTTTCGAGACGCAGAATTTACTTGTTCTTCCCACCCTAGATTTAAGTTCAAAATTATTCCTACTTGAGATCCTTTCTCCCCGTTAATATTATAACGCAATCGTATATTTTGACTTATTTATTGAATGTAATTGGTTTGATTTTTTCGCCATTTATCTTCATTTCATTTAGTACCACTAAGTCGTTTTGAAAATCGCTTTGTTGATCTTTCTACAGACGATACAATCCTCAACAAAAAGTCTAGTTTTTAACCGATTTTAAATGGTAGATCATTAATATATATATATCAGGAACAATTAAGGCCGGATTACTGATCCTTGAGGCAGACTCGAAATTACATTTAGGTCTACTGACGAATGTCTAACAATCTTTAGCCTTTGAATTCGCCGTTTCAAAAATTCCTTGACCCAAAGCACAACCCGCCTGTCTAGTTTCTGTATCAAAATGTCGTGTTGAATGACGTCAAATGCTTTAGATATGATGACAGTTTCGTTCATATAGTTTTTCTCGGTAATTTTTAATTTTTAGTCCATCACTCCAGTATTATTGAGAGAAATTTCGAGAAACCGAAGACCGATAAATTTCCTTTACGCTCCTCATATAAATAATAAATTATAACTGATTTAAAATATTAACATTCCAAGCTAACGCTTATATATATACATATAACGGAAGCTCAATCCATCAGCTAGTTTCGTACAAAATTTATTTCCTCAATTTGATTACAAGCATAATATTTTGTCTGTAAATTCGGCCTGCAGCACTCGTAGGCGGTCCCATTCCCTAGGGAGCACTTGAGAGCTCTTACCTGCTCCTGTAATCCTCGCAGCCCTCCAGGAAGTTCTGCCGCATCGCTGCGTAGCTGCGGCGACAAATTGTCCAGATTGCGGCACTGTCATTGCCCTCAGGCACAATCTCTCACAGCCCCTTCAAATTCACAAGTAAATGCTGCAGATATTTCTTTCCTACCGAGGGACGATATTGGATATAGGTTACAACCGACTCGCCGCCATACTAATGCACGCAACCAAAATGAAAAATAAATAATTAACGAATGTAAAATATTATATGTTGCATATGGAAGTGATACAAAAATTCTCTTATTATTTGTTATATCTATTCGGGTTATACTGAAATAAATAAATGGACCGTTCAATGAAGAAAATTCATTTGCTTATTATTCTCTTACAACTTGGCCGGAATTGTTACAAAAATATAATTAATATGTTGCGTATAATTTAATATTAAATTATTTCTATGTCTTCTATATTCTAATCCAGCGCTCGTATTCCCTCTTCGTTTTACTTATTGTGAAGTAATTATCGTTCTTCGTAGTAAAACATATGTTCAGCATATTTCAGCTCGAAGTTCATCAAATTATTTACGCATTACAGCTACAGATTTTTTATTTATTATTTATAAACGTACCGCAAAATGAACTTGCTCTCAGATTAGTTTCTACTTCTTTCGGTTATTTGAATATATATGATTAGTGTACTTCGTTTATTATGGAGGCATTATAATTATAAAATCGTTATTTATGCCGCTTTATTAAAATTATGATGAAGTTATGACAGTAAGTAAAGCAATTAATATATCAAATCATCGTTCTTAAATTTATAGTTCTTAAACTTTGCGACTCCGTTCTTTTTCGTTCCCTTGCCACAGACAATTTGACTTCAGAACTAATTTATTCGAGATTCTTCAAGAATTCCTTCCAATACGTTATCTCGATTATTCTCCTTTGAAGCCCATCTCCACCTCTACTCTTTGATAACTTCAGAGACCGTTAGACGCCTCAAGCATCTGCTCGTTTCTTTCGCTGCTTCATTGTCGTCCAGTTCTCTGCTATGCAGATTATTCCTTCCTCTGTAGTTCGGGCACTTCCTCAACTCAAATTAAAGCTAAATTGCTTAATTAAACGTCTCCCGGATACCCTTTCGTGTTCACCTTTCTATACATTTAAAATATACACAAGTGTAAAGAAGGCAACTGGCTTTTACACGAATACATCATAAATGTATAGACATGCCAGCGGCATTGATTCTGTTTTTAATTAGAATCGGTAAATAGCGGTGAAAATCGTGTTTGTCAGGTTACTCCAATTAGCGTAATGTATCGATTGCTTTGCAGGTCTCAGGCCAACGCCGCGAGAATTCCGTTCCTGAATATTAAATTAAGCCACGTCATTGCATCCCACGAAATAAATAAATATGTAGTTTCCAAACAGAATTGAGAAAATCAACATACAAATTACTAGTCCTATAAACAAATTTTATCGCTGTTAATTATTTTGTATCTAAAAATGACAAAGATTCGTCATTAGCAAGTTTCAACGGCGGATAAGCGTTTATACCTGAAATACTACCTTTAGTCATATAAAGACAGATTAATTGGTAATGAACAATGAAATAGGCTGGTTACGTACATTGCTACATATTCTATTACAAAGAAATTATGTACGGTATTCTCTGGGCCTCTGTTCCTCTACTTTCTTAAATGTTGGTTCCTTCCCGCGTAAGATAGTCCAACGTTTGTTTTTCTAGGTAGAAATTGCCCAGGGGAAATATATCGGAGAAGAAAGTAACTTTATTTTATTCGGGTTGTGTACAAAGTTGGAAGTGTGAATGGGATGAAGGAAAGTAATACAACTCAATTTACAGAAGTCTTGTATATTTAACCTACTGCATTTGTTCAGACACGTTGTGAAACGATATAATATTACCACATATTAAGAAGCAGGTGGCAATATCATGATTTAATTTAATAAACACCTGTCCAATTCTCAGGATATTGCACTCACAACAGCTGTATACCTGAAGTCATGTGCAAAAATTAACGAGACATTTATTTCAAAACTTTTACAGTAATAACGACTTCAATGTTTAAATTGAAAAAATTACTACCAAATACATCTCATTGAAATATAACGTCTATTATAATTACCAAAATTAACACTAAAGAGTTATGAAGTGAAATTTCAGTAATCTGAATATGACTTAATTTCAGATATGTAAGAATTCCCACGGGTTACCTACCACTATGTGCCTGAAATAGCGAAAATTTAGCGAAGCTATAGAAATTGTGTAATTACTTAATTTGTAACAGTTTCGATTAAGTCGAAGGCACGAGTTATAAGACAATAAAATAAAATCTCTGTTTCGAAAATAACACGTTGTTAGGGAGCAAAAAAAAATGGAAAAAAATGTTGAAACGCAGTATGGATTACAAATGAAGCGAGTAAAAGAGAAAGTCATGAGTAATAAGTGAAATCAAAATACTGTTCTATGTGAAGAAATGGGGATCCGGTAGTTTGCCCGACACACACTTGTCCAATGCGCGTTTCCCCGATAGCAATACCCCGATTGACGGTTGCTTGACAGGTCATTATCCCGATTGACGTTTTCCCGACAGTATATTATTCAGATTGACGTTTTCCCGACAGGTCTTATTCCCGAAAGGTGCGTTTTTAAGAAACAAATCATAATATTATACTTATCGTATTATGCATGATTATTATTGTAAATTAAGTTGTTCATTAACGCGTGGAACAATTTCAACGCGAAACTTGTTACAGGTACCATTTAAGATAGATAGATAGATTTATTCACCATTAGCCCCCTAATGAGGAAATAGCAATCGTCACAAATGTACAGTAGATAAATTACATATAACAGAAGTAATCTTAATAGTAATAATTAATCGAGAAAGAAACCCTGAGGACCTGATAACCCTAGTAACCCTACGGGTGGAGTTGGAGGGGTTGGCATTTTCAAAATATGTGACAGCGGCCTATGTTTACTTTCCAGCATGGTTAAGTTCAAGTTTAACTCCTAGGGGTGGGTGTTAGATCCGAAGAAATGTTACAATAATTGATAATATAGACATGATAAATGAGTGTTTTAATTAATTTTAGAAAACTTTAACAATAGGTCAACAGCATATCCAAAGTTTTATTTAAATATATATGTAATGTTAATATAAAGTATTTCTTTGTTTGTTATTTGGAAATTGTCACTGTAAAATACATTTAAAGTTAATAAATTGTCACAAATTTGTATTGTTTGGTATTGTGTTCATAATGTAGTGAAGAGGATTGAATTAACCACCTTATTGAAGTTTTCGTAATGTTCTAATACCTTGTAAAGAGAACTATATTAATAAATAATTTTTGAAAATTTATATTAATTAGTCTGTTGAAAATTATTTTTTTTAAAAAAAATGGACACATATTTTATTAAGATGACTGTTAGTGCACTTGAAAGATTTAGTGAAGATGTTAGCAGATGTTTCATTGTCTATTGTAGCATCATTATGAAAGGATGGAACACTGAAAAAAAAAATAATCCTACGTTTCCAAGAGCATAAATTCTGATCATCTTCAGGAGAAAGTGGTTCTAAATAAACTAGAAGGAATTTATGATTAAATTCCCTTGCATTTTCGGATAGTTTGAATTTTGATGTTTCTCCGTGTTCTGATGTCGACGTATCTTTTTGTTCACCAATACAATTCTTATTGCATTGGCACGAAATTGTATATCGGTTCTTTTAGAACTTTTGTCATTCCTGGATTTTGAAATAGAAAATTTGTTTCTAATTCTGTTGTGACCGGAGAAGATATTTTTATATTATATTTACTCGTGATTTTGCGTATTTTCTCGGATTCAATTTCGCTGATATTACATAAATATACGGGGGTAATTCTATAAATTCCAAAGGCCTGGTCTTTTCTGGTTGGAGGAAGGTGGTTTTCCTTTGCGCTGTGCTAATGAGGTTCTGAGTGAAACCGTTTCTGAGATGATCTGTTTAAATTCCCGTTTAATTAGTTCCTCATCGGAACAGAGAGGGGTAGCTCTGTCGAATAGACTGGTGGCAATGCCTAGTTATGTGTTGTAAGGATAATTGAAAAGGTCTGTTGAGATATTTTCCAGAATGTGTCTGTTTTCTGCGTACGGTTGTTGAAAGTCTGCTGAGACCCGGATGCTAATTTGATGATCTTATTCTATCTCTATGGTGAATTTTAATTTGAGATGGATATTGTTAAAGTTCCACAGAATTTAATCGCCAAACTGCGAAAATGTAGTCGAAATAACATTTTGGAATTTTGTTGGAGGAGGCTGGAGTTGTTTCTTTTTCGAAATTTTGTAGAAAGATGTCCGAAACTGTTGGAACAAGTGGGGTTCCAATAGCGACGCCGTTAGTTTGGCGGTAAAATCTATTTTTAAATTTGAAATACGAATTCGTGAGGGGAACAGGTGAGTTGTTCCATGATGTTGATAGAGATCTCTGGTGCGTCTAGCGAGCGAAGAATTGATGGTGCGTGTAATAGAGTGTCTTCCACAGCATAATAAGCTTTCCACGTCGAATCCTTTTAACATATCAGTGAAATCCAAGGTAAAGGTTTTTATTGTCTTCTCTGAGGTCTTCTCTGCGTTTATATTTAGAAGTTTGTATGTCTGCAATAGTTTTTATATGGTCTTTGGATAAAGGGTGTACGAGTCACATTTATTAAATTCTGTAGGCTTTTTTTGTAGAAAAACTTGTCCATTTACAGTGCTGTTTCTTTTATCGACTGGAAAAATATTAATATTAGACTCGTATTTAAAAGTTTCAAGCGATTTATTTTACCTCTTTTCTGTCAATATTGTTTGTTTTGGGGGTTACAGGCTACGGCATTTTTTTTTTCTTTTAGGGCAACAGGCTACATGAGGGTAATCCACGTTAGGCAACTCCCCTTTCATAGCATAGGAACTGATTTGAAAGGGGGGATGCGGAAGGGAAGAGGAAGGTAGCCAAGGGTTAACTAAGGCCCCCGGGGCATATTTTAAGGATCCTACCCGGCATTCGCCTAAAGAAATGCAGGACAAACCGTAGAAAAAAATGTATCAGGTAGGTCGGGCATTGGGTACTTGTCCCACGCCCTTCCGATAGCGGGAGAGGGGTTTGCTGTGCGGACGCAGCACTCCCCTTCTCCGTGCCTTGACCAGTTTAGGAGGCAGCTGGCCGACTATTCCAATGGGAATAGCGGACAACTCTTACCGTATGCCCAAGGTCTGTGACCACGGAACATGCAACTTTTAGAACAGGCCGAGGTGCCGACGCTTGTGGGAACCGTAGTTAAAAACGGAGAGGAAAAGGCATCCCCAAAGGTAGTCCCTTCACATCTCTCCTGCAAGGTTCTGCCCATCGCAACCGTATACCCAAGGTGTGCCACCCCGGAAAATACACTTCTCAAAAACTGACCAAGGTGTCTCGGCTTAGTGCCTTAGTGCAAAAAACCGGGGAGAGGAGAAGGCATCCCTAAAGGTATCCTCCTCTAGAGCTCTATGGGAACGTTCGCCTGCGAGAGAATAGCCCTCGCAGGCTTGTTACTCCTATATTTTTTTGTATTTTTAAATTTTTTTATAGGTGTAGACGGGCTATGTAGAGGGTAATCCCCTCTTATATCATTCGAAAATGAGTGAAAGGGGGATGCGGAAAGGTAGAGAAAAGTAGCCAAGGGTTAATTAGCGCCCCCGGGCTGTAGTTTAAGGATCCTGCACGGCATTCGTCTAAAAGTAATGTAGGACGAACCCTATGTAAACCTGCATCAGGTAGGTCGGAAATTTGGTATTTGTCCCACGCCCTTCCGATGGCGGGAGAGGGGTTTGCTGTGGGGTCGCAGCTTACCCCTCGCCATGTCTTGGCCAGTTTAGGAGGCAGCTGGCCGACTATTCCAAAAGGAATATGGGACAACTCTTACCGTATGCTCAAGGTATGCGACCCCGGAAACATACACCTCTCAAAACAGACCGAGGTGCCTCTGCATGTGGGAACCTTAGTTAAAAAAAACCCAGAGAGTTGTGAAGGCATCCCCAAAGGTAGCCCCCGCCAGAGCTCTCTGGAAGTTAATATTTATTTTTTATTTTTATTTTTTTGGGTGTAGACAGACTATGTATAGGGTAATCCACATAGTGGCAACTCCCCTCTTATAGCATAGGAAAGGGATTTGAAAGGAGGAATGCGGAAGGGTGGAGGAAGGTAGCCAAGGGTAACTAGGGCCCCGGGCTATAGTTTAAGGATCCTACCCGGCATTCGTCTAAAAGTAATGTAGGACGAACCCTATGAAAACCTGTATCAGGTAGGTCGGGCATTGGGTACTTGACCCACGCCCTTCCGATAGCGGGAGAGGAGTTTGCTGTGGGGACGCAGCATTCTCTTCTTCGTGCCTCGACCAGTTTAGAAGGCAGCTGGCCGACTATTCCAATGGGAATAGAGGAGAATTTTCACAATTTATACTTTTTGATGGCTTCAAAACTAGAATCCACTTGAATATGGAATTAAAGAATTCAGTAAGTTTGATTTATTATGTTCGTAATTCTGGAAATTTACGCGTTACGTTATTGGTGGAATATGTCCTCGAACGGAAGCAATTATCCAAAATATGTTTTACTGAGTAATTTTTAATTTTTTAATGAAAGTTAACCGAACTTGAGCTTTAAAATTTGTTCATCAAATTATAAGCGTTTTAATTGTTGGTGTGTTACCTCACTTTTTCCTTTAAAATACCTTAAATCTAAGATAATATATACGTTCTCACAATACTCAGAAAATAATACTCCTTAAAAGTAATGCTAAATGCAGAGAATTGATTTTTTGACCAATTTTCGCATTTAACTACCCAAACAAATATAGTATATAGATCTTTCAATATGTTTTTTTAAATTATTCTGCTGACGATAAAATTAAATATTGTGACATACATAATTTTTTCAATAAAATAGATTGTTCTAAATTTGTAAATCTTGTTACATCGGCCAAACAAAAAGAGATTTTAAAACCTGAATAAAGTAAGGATTGTCTAACTTAAAACTACGAATCGTATCTAAATATTCATAGTTTTCAGTGGAAGAATGTTAAAATTCTGGATGATGAGAGTGTCAATTACCCAATACTAATGAGCGGGGAGTGCTCCACATTATATCAAATATAAATGCTATTAATATTAAAAATGACATTCAAAATTTAAATTGTATCAATGATTCTACTTTATTATGTTGCAAATATTTATCTTTTTAACTAATATTTCCTCATTTTTCTTGTGTTGGAATTTTAGTACGACAATATAAATCCTTTTAACAGAAAATATTGACGTTGTTTGTTCTCATTGGGCTATTAAAGAGACGTAAAATGGATTAAATTTCATCATCGAATTATTAAACTGTAACTGTCATGTAAGTATAAGTTATTACAATGATTCTTAAATCTCTAATTTGTTTTGAAATTTATTCTTTACTTCAATAATCAAAGACCCTAACAGGAAAAACATGAAAGAACTTTGAAAGTACGATAACTGGAAAAATAAGAGAAATTTTGGTGATTCATAAACGAGGATTATTCCAGATAATTTTAAGAATGGTAGTCAGAAGAATATAATGCTTTTTTCTTTAGTGATATAAAAGCTTTTTATCGGGTAGTTTAATAGTTTTAAATTATAATAATATTCATTTTCATAGTCCTGAAATAAAAAGCTTCCATCTAGATGAATAGTAATAATGATAAGGAAACTGTCTCACAATCCATGCACCAAGATGGTCTCGTTTTTGAGGGAGGGGGGAAGGGGGGGAAGGAACCATAAATGGATTTGCAAAGTTAGATGGAACAGTCGCTATGCGTTTGCAAGCTCCAGTTGTGGAGTAAGTAGTGCAAGATGCGGAAATTCGTTCCGGTGGAATTCCAATTCTAGATTGTTTACAGCCCCATGCATTTCAATTGCGTTCGAGGCTTCTTGTCGATGCAGCACGTCAGTCATCAGTATAGCCAGTTGAATAGAACAGGCTATCCCATCCAACAGTCCACCATTCAGTTCAACCCTAATTGAAATAAAAATCACTAAATTCAACGGACGCTGTGAGGGCACTTCAACAGTCTCATCGTATTCCACCACAAATAAAATAATTTTTCTACGAATTTGATTCAGTGAAGAAACAAGTAGGGTTGAAACCTGTCTATAAATAATTTAATTCATATTTAACCGGTTTTCTGAGGGTATAAATGATACAGATAATTCTAATTAAAGGATCTCAAGACTATTTTTACATAAATTGTGAGACATGTCAGCAAAATAAGTACGATATTTAATTATTCTAATATAATAAATTTGGACAATTATTTACAATTGGCTCCCAAAATGGGAATAACTATATTTGTACTCCTTATCACCAGAAAATATTTACAAAACGTATATAAACTAGATAAATTATTTCTCGTGTTGGTCTCACTTGACGGGACTAATTTCGGCTATGATCAATTCCGTGTATCACAATATATTTTGATTAACGTTTCTCGTAGATTACGTGTTCGTAATAAATGTTGAGGTGAATTAGATCCCCCAGAAGTGGAATAGATTATACACTTCGAGTCAGGGATTGGATTACTGTATATATAAATTGTGAAATTATCAGAGAATTTCCTTGAACTGTTATACAATAGTAAATTGGAGAAAAGATTTTGGTGAGTGGAACTTAATTCTTTTTAAAATTCATCCTTATTCTGGTCAATAGTATAAAAATTAGCAGATACAACATATTCATTCGTTATCAATTTTAACATAAGCTTCCGTCGTTATTTTTCGACATATACATCTGTTTGAGGCTGAAGAAATATGAATTTTCACCGTTTTGAATTGGATATAAATTAATCCTTTTTATAAAGAACTAAATACTGACTTGTCGGAATTTCCGTTGTAAGATCTGTGCGGTCAATAATTAAGACGGCTTATTCGATATTCAGAACACTGACGTAATTACTTTTATGGTTTCAAAACTAGCACGCTTTTTTCGTTTTACTTTCTCCATAAATTTTAATAGCTAAATAACAACACCTTATGACGGCGCGGAAAATTTTTCAAAACATCCCATAATTTGGATGAACATATTTGTACTTTTTTTGTATACATAGGAATTAATTCTTCCAGACGAATCCAAATTTCATACAGTTACACAGATTAAGGAATGTTCTCATATCATGGATTCTATTTATAGTACGTTTAAATAATATACCAACAAGCTCATGAAAATTATTTTATGATGTTGATGGTAAATTCTGTATAAAGAAAAATTGATATTTCTCTTAAGTTAAATATAATTATGTAACGATATAAAAATCAAGCAATTAAGACAGAACAATTTGAATTTAATACGATTATATTAAACACTTACCACCCAAGAATATACAAAACAGGTTAAAACGTCTCAGGTCAGGTGGACGAAACTTGCATGAGGAGAGGTTCATGCTTTGTAAAATTTTTAATATGTTTGGTAGCTGCTCGTAAAATTTTTACACCATTCGGAATTTGCCTTCAACAAGGTCATGATGAATTTTTGTTGCATTCCATTTATGTCTCCTTTTTATTTTTTATTGATAAAGTACATACTGTCCCTTGGGTCAAAACTTTGTATTCCATTTTTTTATATTTTCATGACATGTAATTCCTTTAGTTAGTTTAATTAAATTTCAAAATTCTCACTCCATTGGCTGACTGTACTTTGTAATCGGACCTCAAAACTAAATTCCTTATGATATTGTACAGAAAGTATACTTTTACCTATAATTCCACAACTCATGTAATAAATAGAAACATAAGTTTAATATTTATATTCAACGTGTATTTTCATTACATAATATAAATAGAAGAATATAACCTGTAGTTTCTTAGCCAGAGCATTAATGGCACTACATTTTTTTCGATTTTTAACTTGAGATGACGCAGCTTAAAACTGTCCTCTTTAATCCTTCTCCTCTATTTCTGCTCCGCATACACTTGTTGGGATACTCTACTTCTTTTGCAAATATGATATACAATATCAAGGAGCAGCTCATCTTTCCGCGCAGTTTTCCGCTCTCTGTAAACTGTTATCAGGAGCGTTAACTTATTGTTCTATATGAATAGCAATAAATATGTAAAGATCTTGAAACGTTTAATTACAAGGATTAACTCAGGAACCATATATAATTATATTTATATTGCATTCAACACTCCCCTGGAAATACCGTTTTCAAATGCGACGAGAACACGAGGAGGAAATGTGTAAGAAAAGATTTATGCTACTCACCCGAAGTAGTTGAGAAACATCTAAAACGTGAATCGAAATCAGATTTAATTCCGAACATATTTTCTAAGAGTAATGATTAGTAAGTTATTATATGTCATCACGTGGCAAGGTTTACAGATTAAAAAGGCTCCACATAGACTACGTTATGATGAAACCAACTGATATAACCTGACAATATTTACGTGTTATCGTCACAGAAAAGTTAGTTATTAAATATCGGGGAGGTATTTTTATAACCAATAATAAAGATTTCTTTTTTTAAAAAATTACACTGACGTTTCGGCTCCAATTTGTACCTTTCTTAGGTTATGACTATACTGAAAAGTTGTGTATTAAAATTAATGGACTTGAAATTGTAAATGTTCAACCAGTCTGGCTCTGAAGAAAACTTTCGAATGGAGTGAACGTTTCCAATTACAACTTCACTAATTTTAATACACTCAATTTTATTCAAGTCACAACCTGAAGATGGTACAAATAGCTTCAGAAACGTTTTTGTCATTTTAATCTGCATTTTTAAATAAATATTTTCAGTCATAATCATCAATTATAGCAAACAAACGGTGTTCACGTGCTCAGGAACAAACCAGTCAGCTGACCGTAAAAAAGTATATATATTTATACTCCATTTATTGAAAAAACTGTCGACAATCAGACAATAAGTTAACTTTATGGTTTGTTTACATTGGCTTTCAGGAAAAATCCCTGTAAAATCCCTCCTATTATTCTTAACTTAATTTATTATTAAACTACATTATAAACCATTCTTATTAATTTTACATTAGTTGAAACTTCCAGGCAAGTCTGTTGGTTTAAATTTTTTTAAACGTCTTAATTGTTATGTTGGGAAGTATATAAATTATTACACAAATTTATCACGTACAAAACTCATTTAGACCTTAGCCGTTGATGCTATAAATAAAAATAATAATAATCCATTTAATGTATTTATGAAACTGAAATTTATTATGTTATTTAAATTAGGGTGAGTTAAATAGTCGAATATTCAACGAAAATATTAATGCGAAAAGCGTATTTGCTTTTAAATAGAGATATTTTAACATTTTGTTATCAATTATTAATTTTTGTTTAACAGCCGTAACAATTCACATAAAAATTTAAAGTGAAACGCATTTTAATGAAAACACTGTATTTCATTTTGAGTTTTTTATGATCCAAGTTATGTATAGCGTTCTGAAATTTCATTTCCTCCTGAAAAATGCTTTGCTTAGTGGAATTTGCACAAAAGCTCGACTGCGATTAATCAGACCAAGAAATTCATGGTTCTTCGAAATAATAATAATGTTTGAAATATAATGCGGAAAACGCTTCGCGTACCAGGGCTGGCGTAAATCATTGGTAATGGAGCGGAATAGCTGCCTCAGCTTGCTGCCAAGAAGAGCGAATTCGCTTTCTTCCTCTTCCCAGGAAACTATTCATTCGGCTCGATCAAAGACTATTCACATATGTTTTATGAGCTTCTTTTTTATTTCCGTTACTTTGCGGATACCATACTCTCGATATTTTTAGCGGCATAATTAACACTGCAATAAGAGCGGGACCGAAATTCACTAAACTTCACCCCACCCGCGCCCCTCGAATGCTGATAAAAGCGTTATCCAAATAAAGTCAACTTTTTAAAACATGTGTTATTCAAAGTTATGAATAATTTCCGAACACGACATGGCAGATTATTAATTAAAACCTTTAAAGGAACTCTGATTTAATGTATTAAAAACTCTGCTATATGTATTTTGGAGATTACACATGTATAATGTGCTTTTTTTTCTTTCTTTTAATTATTTGCAGCGTAACTTTGAGGCCAGAGTACTGTAAAGCGTCGAAAAAGCGAATATAAGACGCTCAGAAACTCCTCTCTAGTTTTTTGAACTAAGGTTCCTACATTCCGAGGCACCTCGGCCTTTTTTGAGAGGTGTATGTTCCGGGGTCGCAGAACTTGGGTGTACGGTAATAGTTGTCCACTATTCCTAGTAAAATAATCGGCTAGCTGCCTCCTAAACTGTCGAGGCACGAAAAAGGAAATGCTGTGTCCCCACAGCAAACCCTTTTCCCGCCATTTGAAGGGCGTGGGACAAGTACCAAATACCGACCTACCTGATGCAGGTTTTTCTAGGGATTTCCCTGCATCACTTTTAGGCGAATTGCCAGGTAGGATCCTTAAACCATAGCCCGTCGGCCATAGTTAACCCTTGGCTAACTTGCTCTACCTTTCCGCATCCCCCCTTTCACTCCCTTTCCTATGCTATAAGAGGGGAGTTGCCACTATGTGTATTACCGTATACATAGCCTGTCTACACCTTCTTCTTCTTCTTCTACGTACGAGGGTCAGTGTGTTGTTGGAGAGTCTGCTGAGTGTAGTTATGGCAGAGTGTTTTGATAGTCTGACCGATCTTGTCACGCCGAGATGGAATATAGTTGAGACCATCGAGGATTCTCGTAATTAATTACGAATTTTGCAAAGTATAGGCTGAATATCTTTTGTATTAAAGGTTTTTCTACAGCAAAACTGAGTTTGACAATACGTACGACAGTAAAGTAGAAAGGCGCCGGAAATGTTGTAAGGTGAGACGATAATAGCAATCAGTGATGGCCTGTCAATAAAATATTGTTCTACAAAAAATTAAAATAACCACAATTGCACAAACCGGAGCAGCTCTAAACATGGTATGTAAAAACGTAAATTTTGTAAATCTTTACGTAAATATCATATACCGCCGTATTTCTATAGTTTTGTCATATTTCTAGATTAATCGGTTTTCCCTACTTGTTAGATTCTTTGTATAAAAATTCGTTATTGTGAATTAAATTCATATTTTTTTTGTAACTTTGGTGAAAATTTCAAATCACTATCTTTATTAGAGGCTCTATAAGCGGCTCTCAAATTTAGATTTTTATTTACAAACATAACAATGTAAAGAATTCAACGTAAATCGAAAATGTTAATTAAATAATCTTTTGTTAAATTTACTTTAATTTCAACGTAAAATCCTGTAAACTTTCTTCCTTTGTTTCATTCAAATTGAATACCACATAATTTGACTCTAACAAGGTGGTTTATTTTATTAAATTTAATTGTGCTTACCTCATCATACGTCTACAACGTGCTGTCATTAAATTATAATTATATTTTGTATATAACAGTATATATATATATATATATTGTAATAATTAAAAAGGTGGTCTTAATTAAAATAATTAATTAACAAAATTATTAAGATTTAAAAATTTATTCTTTAAAAGTACAAATTGTAATCCCTACTTTATACGCCGAATTTCATCAAGTTAACAAACAAATATTTTATTTCAATTTTGCCATTCGTGGCGTTCTAGGAAAAATACAACTTTATATTTTCCAATCAAATACGCCGAAATTCTCTTTATCTCAGGGTCATTACTGGGTTTTATAGTAAGAACAATCCAATTTAATAAACTAACATTCAAAATTCAAACTCATTGGAGCTAATTTAATACAATATGAAAATAAACGAAACGAAAGAAACTAAATGAAAAGAAAAACGCACGAAATCTGACTTCTACCTTTAATCCTCGTTTACAGATTTTAAATAATTGTGTTGTACTCACGAATGTCTTTCTGGTACCAGATCTGATTCTTGGAGCTTGAGGACAACACTTACTAAAAAGGCTATTATTCACTGATTCTACACATTAAATTTTTAATAAACACGGTAGATGTGCTTGTTCTCTGCCACCTGGAACTTTGGATCAGCCGCCCCTCAGTCAACCCTCGGGCATAGGTCTCCTTGATGCCTCTATGCGAAATTTAGTTCAGTTGAGTCTCTCCGTCAAAACTGTTTACTCGCGTTTTATATAAACTAATAGATCTCGCAGTTGGACTTCTTGGACCGCGCTATTCGTACTTTTAGATCATCTTCCTCGTCCTCTCGAAACCTTTGCCGGACTGGCAATCAAACTTATCCTTCAACAGCCAGCAACTAACTCTGGTAGCGTTTGATATTGTTTGACTTACCCGTGCAATAACGCGGTTCGTCGGATTGGTCGCCGCAGTGGTCGGTGCCGTCGCAGAATCGGTCTAGACGAATGCAACGTCCGTTTCTGCAAGGGAACTCTGATATTCGGCAAGCGGGCACAGGAAGCGCTGTAGGTAGAACCAGAGTCCACAGGAACAGCAGTACCATGCGACCCATCTGCAACAATACATTAACGTCACACTTACAAATATGATACCATACAACAACCTTCCACACGTAATCCGCAACAGCCCACTTTCCAGAACTGAGTTAGCAGTCCCCACCATATGTAACATATGCACATTTTTTAATTCAAAAATGGAATTATTTGCTAAAAGACCTAATTATAACCTGTGTACCACGGTACTTCATTAATAATAGCTCAGAGCATAAACAGAATATTTATTTATTTTTAGCTAAGATGGCAAATCATTTTGTACGAGTTAAACCAAACCCCAGACTTTTCGAATTTTGCTCCTGATCAATAAAATTGCCTCCATGTGGGGCGAGGGATGCACGCTGGTGTAAAGTGGCCTTACAGACACGCGATACTCAAAAGTTGAAGCATGAATAATTCGAATTTTCAGATCTTTAGAATTTAAACATGATTAAATTGACTTTCGATAAACTCTTTCAATAATTGAAATGAAAAAAATAAAATGAAAAAAAAATTACGTCTGATAGAAAACAATGATTATTCACTCTTTCAATAATTCGTGAATAAGGTTTGAATAATGCGGACAGAAAACTTACTTACGGAGTAAACATGTTTACTTTTAAAAGAGTCAGGTTTGAAGTATTAAACGCTTTTCCCGTCACTGACAACTGCTTGTTAATCACATACATCTGGAAAGCCTTCGTTCGATAATAACTTCGACCTTATTATTCGCCGATAGTTCATAAAATAATTCAGGCTGTAATCCACTCATCAAATCCATGGCCGTGAAATTGAAGGATATGATTACGGGGGCGTCCCGGAAATTACAAAGTGCGTCAAGTTTGCTGTGATAGATGCATTATTAAAAGTAGACATTCACAGAGCGTGGCCCATAAAGAGTTAACCCTCTCGGGCTGTTCTCAGCCAGTCTTCCATATAAAACATTCACAGATTATTGCAAATATATAAAAACGTCTGAGTAATATAAAAATTAACAAACATATAATGAAGTAGCCAATAAAACAGATAAAATTATGTGACAAAATAAATACCAGACAACGTTTCGGAAAACCTAGTTGCTTTCATCAGGTATTGCGAAATAAACAAATAAATTAAATAAGCAAAGAAGTTAGTTTAAGAAAAAAAGCCATAGCTATTGTCGAGTTTCATAGCATCGGATTGTTCGTTAATTGCAATTTTCTGGAATTATTTAATCGTTCAGTGAACATCTAGAGTTTTCTTTGTTATACTTGTTTTATATTATAATATATATACGGCTTGTTTAATTTTATTCAAGAGTATCTACGCAAAAATTTATGTTAAGTTTACGCCGCTTGAAAATGAAGATAAACATCCTTTCTACCCCCTTCATCAAGATCTGTGTTTTGTTTGTGTTATACACTTTTGTTTGAGTTTTATTAATCAAGACTTTACTGACAGATTTTTTTGTCTGTTATCTTGTGTTCTTTGCACATATTAATTCGTTACTAAGTAAATTCATTGGGGCATAAAGTATATTAGTACCTATCATCATAATTTATATATTTTTATACTTTTGTTGACGTATCCTATTTACTCTTCCAGCGACTGATGGAAAAAGATTAAAATATATGAACATAACGTTGAAGGAGAGAGGTTTTATTAATATTTATGGATTTTACAAGTAGTACACAAGAAAGGACCCCTTCTATATACTTATAGAACTACATAGATAAATACACCGCAGTATAATAGGCGTTTAGATAAATCTATTCGAACAGGCGCAAATAAAGAAATAAAACTTTTATTTTCTGTTTCTTTAATAATGTTTTATTCCTTGAAATAAATTTTTGTTAATTTACTTTAAGGTAGCCTTAATGATCAAAAAAAAATTTTTATTAATAACACCATAAACTCACAAATGTATGCAACTCGTTCAGCATTAAATATATGCAGAAGAGAAAATTTTCAGAAAATGCTCATTATAATGATGTCGGTCAGTTGTTTTACCCTCATATTATTTAATTACACGTCATTCTAATATATGGCAATGTTCACTTAACTGAATTTCACATAAAATTCCGCAAGAGAAACCTTCACATCACAATTAACGATCTGTCAATCAATACGTGTAACTTAATTTTTGATTCCGCTGTCACAGAAAATTGAAAGAGTGTTCGAATATTGATAAATCTTTCATCCGAATGCCGAATTTCCAAATATCCCATTAAAAATTTCATAATTATAATTCTGTATGTATCCGTATAATAAAAAATTACAAAGCTTGTGAACTGTATTCTGTTCAGAAAAAAACGTGACACTTTGATAAATTCGAAACATTATTGCACGCAGAAGAAATTATACGATTTTCTATTGTTTCATAATGTGTTAATGTGGTTTGTGGAAGTGTTTTTGTAATGAATCCGTTCGGATTTATCATGAAATCCAAAATCTATGTATTTTATACAGTGACAGGATTTTCTACTTATTAAATTGTATATAAATACCATTCATTCGTACGCAAAGTTGATGGGGCTGAATTTTAACCTAACCGGAACCGAGAGTGTCATTTTTAACTTCAGCAAAACCGAAACCGAAAACGAAGCCTTCATCAAAAATGTCAAACTTTTTGAACAATTGTTACACCCATATATCACCACAAACTTCTCTCAAATTCCTGAATGAGCTTAACGTCAACTTCTCAAGCATGGTGATTGGCAACCCAGTAGCCCATAAAGGATGGATTCGACTACACTTATCTCGGACGTTTTAGCATTATTTTTAAATGTCTTCCTCGTAGCACCCGTACCCGTCTTTATGGCCCGTTACATACTCGGCGATTTTTATCTCGGGGATAGTTTATCGCTGAAATGCAACCGCAGTAGTACATTGAAGTAAATGAGAGCTTTCACACTGGGCCTAAATAATAAGACGATAATATTGTCTCGGGATTTATCGCCAAAAGCAACTAGTAGCCTACATAACCCAATGCATGTTTGCACAGAGGGCGGTTTTTCTACAGTTGGAGTTATTTTCATTATTGATGGAAAGGTTGTTTTTTGCCATCCTATCTTTTGTCTCTTTTTTTGCATATTTCGAATATTAATAATTTGGATGACATATATAATGAAATATTTATATCATTAATTCATGAAAGACCTGTGTTATTGGACAAAACCCTGAACATATTTCGCGTCACCCTGCCTCAACTCTTTAAGTACAAAGCTCCAACTCCTCTCTTCTTTCATTAATAGGATAAACCCAAATTAGTCGATTTTTTCATCTCATTTTCATTCGACGACGAAATAACAGTAATGCTAGAATCTGTTCTCTGTCCATTTCGAACTATACTGTTCACAGCACTCTCAACTGAGAATCGGAAGACGATAATTTTACTTCCGCGATAAGAATCGCTGAGTTTGTAAGGCTCCCGATTTCTTTCAGCGTTGACGACAATTTTACCTCCGAGATTATAATCGCCGTGTGTGTAACGGGCCTTATTCTTACAGTATTATTCCTAGATTGTTAATCATTATGAACCAACTCCGGATTAAATTGCTTGTGTATGCGGAGAAAATATATAGACACATAATTTATATGCATGGATATATTTAATAACCTATTAAAATTTGAAACGTATGTAAAAGTAACGTAGTACAGAGTAGTTTGGAAAATTAGAAGTTGAAGGAAGGAAGTAAAAATTCGATATATCAAAAAAGTATAATTTTGAAAGTTATATCAAAAATATTTATTTTATCACTATTCAGTAGTAAACAAGGCTATCAGTACTATATTTATGTTTACGATAAGCAAAATACTACTACAGAGAACGCACATTTAACCCTATACAATCATTGAATTAAAATTGTGATGAAGATCAAAATATCTATTTTATTGTTTTAGGGTTATCAAACTCTTCAGGCACGTTTAGAGACTGAAAAACAACTACTCTTTTACTCGGGCTTGTTCCTCAACATCCCGACGAAGTTGACGCAGATGACGAAGTGACTGTGATGACGGGGGAATCTCTTCAGCTCCACGTTGTTCTTTCTCCTCTCCACATTTCTTGTTGAAAACATCTGCTACAATGTCTTTATCTGAAATCTCCCCATAAACTGCCAGCTTTTCGTTCAAGGTGACGTATTCATCAAATATAACGCCCGTATTGTCAGCTTGCGTGACTGAGGTACGGACATCTTCAGCCACCCGTAGAACTTTAACATCTTTTTTAGATATCGGCTGACATATCTGAAGAACAATTTATAATTAAAGAGGTAAACTTATAATTGCATGTGATTATTTTGCATTGCTTTAATACATAATTCATGGTGCAGAGAAAATATCCACGAATTCGAATTATAAACTTTCAAACTAACCAAGTTCCACTGCTTTTGTATTTTCGCTCTCCATAATTTAACAATGAACATAATCTACATTAAAACCGGGCGCTAAGAGACTAATTCTGTGATTTAATCGAGTCATTGTAACCTGGATACTATAATTTAAATTAATGTCTAGTAAATCATCCAATATTCTCAATAAACGAGGGTTTAAAGATATATGAATTATTGCGAGGAGCATAGCATTGTGTGGAATTATTAATTATATATAATTTGATGCATGTCCTAGTTTCTATTGAATAAATAGATAGGGATATGAGGCAATCATTGTAACGTTCAATTGTTTAAACCTTATACAATAGTCATCCAATATGCGCCATAAATTATGTTTATAAAAATTTTAATGAAATTAATTTAAACATTGTTACTGAATTTCTGATGATTACCGTTGTTAAAATTATCATTGTTATTTTATTATTATTTAATTTGTTTTGTTTTAACTATTATAATTAGTGGAATATAACACAAGAACATCAACAATAGGCTATAAATATGTCAACGCATCTTAAGGTAAATTAAAGTATCCAAAATAAATTTCAATTTTACAGGTACCAAAATTATTCGTGAAGCTTACTTCACTATTTTATTTTTTATTTCTATTGTGATTATTAATGGCTTTTTAATTGAACTGTTACAGATAAAAAGTTACAAACAAAAACGAACATAAAGAACGGAAGTAAGGAAGGAAGGAAGCAGCCAGCTCAGGCATCGAAGTCGCCTTGTATCTTCAGGAAATTGTTTCACCGTTGCCGGAGATATTAATAATTTATGGGCGAAGGAAGGATGCGGGAAACAGATGTGAGTGATTCTCCCCAAGATCGTATCTCAGTCCCCCTCCATTGACGGTGTTCACATCTAATCTTGGTGGCATTCGCAACTTGACAGCATAAATTAACATAGTGTGTCCAAAATAGACGTATAAACGACAAATTAAACCAAGTACCCATTAGCGTCCAATAATGTGTAGAACCGTACTTTATATAGATTTTGCTAGGAACAGGAATCAGGAATGGCGTATAGGTGTGTTATAATAGCCAAATTAACTTTTCACAGTTAAATAAAGAACGACGAAGGAAAATAATAAATAGTTGGATCAGCAGAAAATACATTTAATAATTAAAAAGTAACAACTTATTACTTTAGGTATTGTCACTGATATTTTTTACATTAGCAAACGTGTTAAAATTTAAATTACTACAGAAATGTTGAACTCAAATGATTTTTATATAAAACATTTGATTAGTAGCTAAATGAGGAACTTTCTGTCAGTCACAAGTTTATTAAAATGTGTAAATTATCTTATTTATTCGTAAGGAAAATCGAGGTATCAAGGACGATCAAGTCTGATAAATTTTAACAATTTCGATTTGTCTTATAAAAATAAAAATTAATTAAATCATTTTTTATGGAAAGTTAGTGTTAGTTGGTTGTAATAATACTGAGTGGAGGGCATAAGTAAATATAATTTGAGACGAAAAAATTATATTGTGACGGTTCTTGATATCGGTGAGATAAAATGAAAATCGTACATAGATGATAAGTGAATACGTTATTTTAAGAGAAGAAAAATATTTATAAAGGATCGAAAACGGTTTACACTAGTCTTATAAGTATTGAGGTGAATATTAGAAAGAGAATATATTGCATACTCGCCACCGCATATTAAATTAAAAGATAAATCAATACGGTCAGTTTGTCTATCAATTTCTTTCAAAGACCAAGGGCATTATAGGAGAGTATATTAAAATAATTTGATAGGTTGGTTTTAAAAGTGTATTAAGTATTATAATGGGAAATTATTAAGTATTCATTAATTAGTTTTTTTAATAAAATTTGCTTTTCTTTTATGCGAATTACATTTATGTCTTGGGAAAGAATATTCGTCATCTGATAACGTCATAGTTACGGTTAAATCTAGTCATTAAGTACTCATTAATTCATTTTTTATTTTAATAAAATTGGATTTTCTTTTATGTTAATTATATGTATATCCTTCATAGGTGTCTCGGGAAGAATATTTACTAGTTAATGACGTCAGAGTGACGTAAGTTAATTTCAGTCGGAAGCTTAACTAACAGCCCAGGCGGATCTACTGAACTCAACCGCGAAGCCTAGAGTACTATAATATCGGGGTAACGTTAAAATAATATAAACAATTATAAAAGCTGAATTCTGTTTATTTTAAGCGTTGTGAACGCAGACAAATTTGGAAGGATGCTTAAATATACATAATGTTGTAATGTCTGATAAACTTGTCGTGTATTTAATTATCTTAAGATGTGACTTAATAAAAATATTATTGAAAATTGATATTTTTTAAAACTATTCCTGAGACCGACATTAATTATTTAATGATCTTGTGAATATTTTCACTTTCTGAGGCAAATACCACTCATTAATGTGTAAATAAGTCTGATCGACAAGTTCGATACGTTTCACTCCAAGCAAGATCGTTTGTTATTATCAACACAATCCCCTCTACGTGAAGTGATCAACATTTACTCCTTTATTCGCCGACTTTTTTTTGGAGTATATGAGCCTTTGCGGTGTATGTATGATCGAGTTGGGATCAGAGGCACGGCTGTTAATTTTTCAGACAGCCGGGTGAGCAATAATCCAGAGAAGCAGCGCTGAGGCAGCGCCACAGCCGACGTTGAAACTTTAACGATCTCTTTTCTTCTCCCCGACTCAGCGCCCCTTTGTCTACTTGAGTTTCCGTGAACCTGGGTAATAATTCACCACGGCTACGATTTCTATAGCCGGTATTTATTTACTTACCCGTCAATTTTACAAAATAAATGTGGCGGGTAACAGCGACTGAATATCAAGTAGAAAATCATGAACTCTAATACTGCTCCGCTGGCAGGTCCACGGTTCTAGTAAACTGGATGAAATATAAATGAACCTTTCATAGAATTAAGAATACAGAACGAAAATAGAAATGTTACATATATAAAAAAGTGAAAATTTACGTCTGTTTAGACAATTAATGATAAGAAAAATAGCCTATAAGTGATGATATAAATACCACACAACGTTTCTGGAAACCTTATTCCTTTCTTCAGTTGCTAAGAAAACTAAAAAGAACAAGAGCCTAGAGCGACACAACTGTAAAATTTATTTGACAAAAATCAAATGCTTATGAGTTTTCTCAACTGCTTTTCTGTTTTTGTCTGTATTTGGCTATGTTTCTTATCATTATTGCATATATAATTAAGACGGAAGGTTCAGCTATCACCGCGGTAAATTACTATGATTTTTAATTTTCATTTACTCTTAAACTACACACCTGTAAAAAATTTTCCTCCATTAAGTATTACTTCCTGTATGTATTGATTTTTATACTCCTTAATATTACCTATATGATAATTTTTCGTTCAAAACAATCTCTGCGATATTGTTAAGTATTCGCCGTTATACTGAAAGAGAGAACAATTACTGATATTTTTCTCTAGTTTTTAAATGTTACTGCAGAAAATTACCTAATCTGTAATCATTACTCAAATAATAATGATTGGACAGATGGTTGATTAAATGAAAAAAAATATTGAACGAAATATTAACAGTTTTTATTTAAGAAAAATAAAATATTTCATTTTATATTACACCGACTAGTACAAACTATAGCAGATACCATCTGAAACATCCCAGAAAATTTAAGAAAGAAACATGGATTACCAACAGGGTAAACAATTTGAAAAAATGTGAGTTAATAGATATTCAACTTTAAAGTTACAGATGACTGACACAGTACCTTAAAGTTTTATCCTATAACTAAAATACAGTATAAGTTTAGGTGTTTCCCTCTTTTTCTATTTTCTTTGTTTCATTTATAGTTGGATCCTTTTTCTAGCCGTGCTTCCCTTCTTTTGTTGCTACGGATGAATTTTTTTCAGCAGACTGAATTCTTGTGTCATCAGATTTTTTTAACTCTACTGTAATGTTTCTTCCTTGGAAAATTAGTAGAACTTATATAACGTTTTGTCTTCCTGTTCTACTATCAGTAAAGGTAATAACTTCATCATGCTAATTTAAACATTCCTTTTTCCATAAAAGTTTCACAAAAGTCCACATTACCTAAAAGTCCACAAAACATTCTTGTGCCAGCGAAACCATGGCCTAGACACCTCATAGCAAAAGCCATTTGTCTATTTACAACATACAATCGATTCTTATCACCTAACAATGCTTTCAATTCGTTAAATATTTGCACATTGTTCACAAGAAACTACAGAAAAACCTTACCCAGCAACAGAGATTAATGTACAATTCCAACAACAAAAACATCTTATTTAAAAAATCATGTTTCCTAGATTGTCAGGATTTTGTGATGAACATTCGTTGAACCCTAATTACTTAGATGAAGCACTATTTCCATCTGCACAAACACTTGCATTACTCATTTAGCGATTTCCGTAGAAAAACTCACTTCTTTGAATAATAAGCGACTTTTCTTTCTATTTACCATTTTCAAAACAAAAGGACAACACACATCCACGTGGAAGTACTATTCGCAGAAACTGAAAAATAGCTGCACACAACTATATGGAAAAAGCAATATCCTCATTCCAGAAATAACATCTCAAGGAACTTGACAGAAAGTGGATGTGGAGGAACTGGATGTCGTGCGCGCAACGTTTAACTCAACTGCGTATGACTTCTAAACGGTTAAAGATATCACTGAATTTTTTTTAGCAAAATAAAGATGCGAGAGTTGTTCCATAAGCATGGTAATTTTTTATGAAAGACTGAGAATTTTTTTACTTTTGCGCCATTGTTGGTAAACATGATCATTTCAAAGATAAGAAGAAGTTTTAAATATATGCCAGTCGTAGATTATTGTTGGCAGCCTCCTGTAGATTAAGATGTGTAGTCGGGCGGAGGCAAGGAGAGAAAAAATAATCTCGCGCTGTAATTAAACACTTTCTTTTGAAGGTTTGGACAGTTGCACAAATCAAAACCGAATTGGATGAAGTTAATGCGGACTCTCTACCAGCATTGAAGACTATTTACTCCTGGATTAATGAGTTTAAACGATGTGGCAGAACACAGAAGATGAAACTTGCTCCGGCCGCCCAATTGAGTTCATCGATAAAATCCACAATATCGTAATGGAAGATCGCAGAATAAAAATGCTGGAGGTTTCTCAACTGAACGACCGCATTTCATCCTCACTGAAAAAATTGCCATGGAAAGGCTTTGCCCTCGATGGGTGCCGCGAATGTTGACATTGGATCTAAAACGGATTCGGAAAAACATTTCAACACAGAATGTAGCAATGTTTAGGCGTACCAAGAAAACGTTTTCGCAGATTCGTAACCGTCGATGAAACTTGGATCCATCACTAGACTCCAGAGATCAAAAGTTAATCAAAACAACGAAAAAAGCTGGTAAAAGTGCTCCGAAAATGGCAAAGACCGTTTTGTTAGCTGGAAAGGTGGCGACCACTGTCTTTTGGGATTGTCATGGTATAATATTAATAGATTTCGTGGAAAAGGGCACAACCGTAACTGGGCTCTATTATGCTGCTATCTTGGGTCGTTTGAAACGGATGCTGATTGAGAAACGACCAAGATTGGAGCGTAAGAACGTGCTGCACACTGCAGCAGTCTCAATGACGAAAGTGTACGAGTTGGTATTGGAATTGGTTTCTCATACACTCTATTCACCAACCTAGCACCAAATGACTTATTCTTGTTCCCGAACTTAAAAATTTGGCTTTTTGGGAAGAAATTTTTCATCAAATGAAGACGTGATCGAGGCCGTGACGGAGTATTTTGCCGAGTTCGACGAAACCTATTTTTTGATGGGTTGAAAAATTTGGAAACTCGCTGGGCCAAGTGTATAGTCAAGGAAGGAGACTGTTTCGAGAAATAAATTAAGTTTTATAAAAAAGATTTCTTATTTTTACACTTTTACCAGACATAACTAACAACCCTTGTCAATCTCCAATCGTTGTTTAGAACTTAAAAAAATTATCAAATTTCTTACCCTTAAGCAGTGACAAATACAAAACCCATAGAAAGGATCCATTGAGAGAAGCAGAATTAATGCACGTATAAATTTCTGATTTTGTTGTGGCTATCGTTCATGGCTTTAGGCGAATGAAAACGAAACAGTTTAAAGAAGATTGAAGGGTCATTAGTTGGTCGTATCAGACGAAAAATCCGGGCAGGCGTTTTTCTGTGGCTAAATTTAATTAAGCAAGGCAACAACCACATGATTTTTCAGATTCTCGTACTCTAATTCTGAATTCACCTTCATACTTTACACCAGAGACTTCTTTGACAGCGTTTTTTTCTCAATAGACACCCTAAATGATTTAACTGTAAATCTTATCGCCATGCATCAAGTTTCAGTTGAAAGTTAGATACATTAAATAATATAACACATAGAAATATACATTTTATTAAGGAAGCTGTCTGCGAGGGCTATTCTCTCGCAGGCAGTACCTGCAAGAGATGTTCTCTCGCAGGCTGAACCTTGTAGGAGAGACAGGAAGGGGCTACCTTTGGGGATGCCTTTTCCTCTGTCCGTTTTTGAAGTAAGGTTCCCACAAGCCGAGGCACCTCGGCCTGTTTTGAGAGGTGTATGTTCCGGGGTCACAGACCTTGGGCATACGATAAGAGTTGTCCGCTGTTCCCATTGAAACAGTCGGCCAGCTGCCTCCTAAACTGGTCGAGGTACGGAGAAGGTAAATGCTGCGACCCCACAAAAAACTCTTCTCCCGCTATCTGAAGGGCGTGGGACAAGTACCCAAAGCCCGACCTACCTGATGCAGGTTTTTCTAGGGTTTTTCCTGCATTACTTTTAGGCGAATACCGGGTAGGATCCTTAAACTATAGCCCGGGGGTCCTAGTTAACCCTTGGCTACCTTCCTCTACCCTTCCGCATCCCCCCTTTCAAATCCCTTCATATTCTATTAAAGGGGAGTTGCCCAAAGTGGATTACCCTCATGTAGCCTGTTACCCTAATATATATATATATATATATATATTATTATTAAACAATTTTTCTATTTTACTGGCATATGTAAATATAATATTTTTTAAAAAAAATCAATGGCAATGTTTGTTTTATGCTTTTTGTTAAGGAATGTTCACTATTCAGTATTTTGTCGTTATTAAGGGGACCAATTTTGTTGGTGATCGTAGATGTGTAATTTTGAACACTCCACGCGTCGTTGGTCAAAGAAAAACTATATCTGCATTTTCGCTGTATATAGCGGATGTCGTACTCGCTCTCACTCACTCATTCACTTTGGACTTCTGCACCGGTAACTGCACACTAAGGGTGACTACAGGACACTGTTCTGAGTCATATTCTCATCATGCCCACGAGAAGTTACCAGGTGGGTTGCACAGAAGTGATGTGAGTCTCTCTTTCACTAACACTTTTCCATAATACTTTTCGCATTTGGTGTAAAAATTAGTCAAAAATAATCCTAAATCACCGACTTTATAATTATTTTCATTTTTTCTTAATAAAATTTTGACGTGACTAAATCCTGCGTCAAAAAAATAAGAACTAGTGAAAGCTAAAACAATTGTGACATGGCATTTTCAGCCAGTCACAAGTTTGTTAAAATGTTTAAAGTAACTCAATTCTCAAGGTAAATCGAGGGATCAAAGACGATCACGTCTGATAAATGCTGTATCTTCGATCGGGAAATTATATTTGCATACCACGCGGAATTTTGATAACTTCGAATTTTTTTAAAAAAAGTTAATTGAATATCATTAACCTCACGTATTTAAACACAGTTGGGAAAAATAGTTTTGGTTTCAATAGTACTGATTGGTGGATATAAATGAATATAACATGCGACTAAAATTAATATTGTGAGAGTTATGGAGGATGACCTCTGACGGGTTTTGTTATCGGTGGGATGAAAAAGAAAAATCGTGCATAGATGATAAGTGAAGAGATTGTTTGAACAGAGAATTTTTTTATTAAAGATCTAAAACGGTTTACAGAGGTTTTATAAATATTTAAAAGTATATTAAATAATATGTTCGGAAATTTTATTTAGTATTAATTAATTAGTTTTTTATTTTAATAAAATTTGCTTTTCTTTTATGTGAGTTATATGTATATCTTAGGGAAGAAAATTCGATATATGATGACCTCATAGTGGCGTCGGTTAGATCTAATCGGAAGCTTAATTAACAGACCAGGCGGATCTTCTGAACTCAACCCCGGAGCCTAGAGTACTATAATATCACTGTATCGTTAAAAATAAATTTGAGCTATTATGAGTATAGGTGTATTTCAAAATTAAATGAAATTTAAAAAAAGAAAAAATATCATCGTCCCCAAATAGTTTCCTGGATTACTCTAGCTCCTTCTTAAACTAAACGTTGACTTACGGGGTTGCATAGGATTCATTTTCTCACTGTTCCAATCTTTGGATTTACCGTCGTCTTTAATTTATACGTACGTACGTTTATTTCGTTCAGTTATTACCAGTTACCCAACTCTCCAATATTTCAATCACTTTCTTTCAGCATAATATTTGAGTTTCTACGTATTTTCATTATGCCAAAGTTGACTTGCTAGTTTTACTTTGGTGATCTATCATCTAATAATCTGTGGAAGACCGCCTAGGCCTCTGTCGCATTTACTCCTCGATTTTGATACTATACACACTCCCGCTTGGTCACACTTTTAATACACAAATATTAATAAATGAATAAATTTAATCGTATTCAGTAATTTTTTACTTATATTTATTTGATATTTTCTTAAGTCAATTTTATTCGGATCGAAATAATAATTGAAAGCACATTACAGAAAAGCCTGTGGGTTTTTGCACCTGTATCGATGAATAACGAATTAGTTGCTACATTGTTGCACTAACGTAAATGAATAAGGATCAATACCAACGAGAGCAATTCAAAACCGTTCAACAAATTACGTGCAGAAATACTTTTAGATGCAACATAAACGGGGAAGAAAGTACATAAAGTTAAATAATTATGAATATCTAGAAATCCTATCATTCAAATTTGGGAAGGGGTGGAAAAATGTGAAAATCCCACAATACCACAATAAGATTAGCTGAAAATTTGCCTATTCTCCCGCACTAGAGTAAGGTTCAGAGTGTTGGGTTTATTATAAAAAAAGACACCATGTAGACGAATTCGAATTACTCAGACCTAAACTAAAATGCCGGAACCCGGTTATGTACCAATAAAGTACATAGATTAGGGTACATGAGTTATATAAAGGCTCAACAAAGCGTTGAAAATATACTGAATACGTTAGAAAATCAACAAAAAATGGACATACTTATTTATTTATTTTAGAAAAAAAATACCATAAACTTAAAATTACGATTAATGAAGTTAAACTTCATATAAAATGAAAAATTTACGTCTGATTCAAAATAATGAATTAGAAATACAGCCAATTCAAACAAAAAGTGATAATTTAAATACCACACAACGTTTCTGGGATCCTTGTCCCTTTCGACAAGTGCGAAGAAGATCGTAGAGCCTAACAACTGCACTTGTCAGTTGACAAAACTCAATAGCGAACTATATAACCACTTTTTTGTCGGAATTGGCTATCTTTCTTATTCATTAAACTTCATATAGTCTGTGAAAGACAAAGCATTATTCTGTGATGGATATCTTAATAAATTAGTATATTAATATTGCATTTCCATTCAAAAATATTATTAGTGTCACTCTGAGGATACATATTTATTTCAATAAATGAATGAATCTTTTATTGTTCACTATCAACTGTAAGTATTTATTTTAGAGGCTGTTGAAATGGATTCAGAAAATTGAGGTTAATCCGCAGGTTTAAATCCACGTGTTTGGTGCAGTGCCGCGTCGTATTTGTTGTGTTTGCGACACAAACGCGGATAAGAGTCAGTTGCAAGGTGGAACTCATTTAGAAAAAGGATCAATGTTTCGTCTTCCCGACGATAGAGTCTCAAAACCAGTCTTGCATGTCGAAGAGAACCTGCGGAATTATACACGTGTCGATTCAGTTAAAGCCACGTCCTGAGAGTACTGTAATATCTCATGCATCGAGGACAATATATTTCTTAAGGGTTATTATAATTTCTTCGTTCAAAAATTATCTGGCGCCCTAAAAAAGAACCATTACACGACAGGAAGTAGCTAGCAAATAAAGTAGTACAGGTCGGTTACAACATATATATATATATTGTAATGTATAATTTGATTAATTAAATGAATAGCCCCACGTTGTGGAAGCCAAAAATGTAATGATTAAATAAGAGTGATTAATTAAGTAACAAACAAATTTTTATTGAATTATTTAAACAATTAATTTTCAGTTTTAACAAATTGATAATTCGTTCTGGAACAGTTTATTTTATTTTAACAGAAAGGATCGAGAAATAATTACTACTTTAAACTTAACGATACCATTTATTTTATTCAATAGAAATCTATAACATTTTCTCTGAGGTTAAGTACATTTTAAGTTTCAATGTTTAGAAATTTGATAACTCTTCCGTCAGGGCCGTTTACCTGGGCTTGATAAGTAAAGAATAATCATATAATTTATAAATTAAAAAATTAACAATCAAACCGAAAAGATACGAACGAAATCTGACGAATACCTTTAACTATCGTTTACAAACTTACAAATATTCGCCTGGTACCAGACTTAGTTTACTCGGCACGGCACACAATTTACACTAAAAAGGCAATGAATGACTGACTCTACACTTGATTGTCAAACAGACTGTCGCAGTTATTGAACTTTCCTCCGGGAACTGGATCAACTGCACCTCCGGATCATCAGCCAGTCATATTGTTACACATTGTCTGTATGTAGAAAATGTTGATCTCAGTACGCGTAGGAATCTTAATGTGGCGCAAATATTTGATTACTCTTTGCAGTTTTTTACAAATATCTCGGTGTCCAAACTTTATGCTTGGATTTAAAAAACTTGCAACTTTCTCGGTTTAATTTTGTACTTGGGCCACGCTGTTGGTTCCCTCAAAATTTACTTCCTCTCCCGCCTACGATATCAGACAGACTGTTTCAGAAAAAACCTTCGCGACCGAACAAAGCCCGCCGACACATTGTTGCCTTTGTGTCTAACAATACAACTATTAAAATCATTACTGGCCTATAATTAGTATTAGAATATATATACATATAATGTATTGTAATATTCACCAATGTTGTTAGTAACTTAATTGTTCAATTATAAAGTTTGGTTGCGTAAAATAATGACCATGTATTGAGAGAATATTTATGTTTATTTTTGTATTGTTTTGTTGGTGAGCGGAGGCAATTAAGTCAAATGATGATCGCCCGATCTCGTGTGAGAGACCGGAATATGTCAATTTCTCGCCACTTGATAGCGTAATATAAGTGAAAAGGGGGTTCATTTAATGTTGTAAAATTAACAGTTGGTCGATGTTCGTCGAGGAGTGCGATCGCCATGGGTCGATAGAGTCTGGGGTCTGACAAGGAGTATTGAAATGTTGTATAGTAAAGTTATAATGTATTATAAAGAGTTTATCTTCATTGTTGGACTTAGAAAGAAACATTATTCCGCGAATATTTATGATTTAGATTGCGGTAGCAGATAAAATTTATTTCTCCTACTTTTGTTGGTTTTGTATTTAAACATTTAATAGACTGGTGCCAACTGGAAAAATATCTTATGATCTAACCATTTATTTGGATCATGATAACACTGACCGGTGTCCACTGTAATATCTTGGGCATTGACGAAATTATTGGCGATCTTACTTGCGAACTGCCGGGTGAAAGATCTTGGGTCTATTGTCTTGTGCTCCAAAATGATTCAGTTGTGTGTGTTATTAAAGTAAAGGTGCAAATAAATGCACCATACGCCTATTGTCGAAAGCTTTAAAGTTTTTTTTAAATATGTTTGGTGTAAATTATGAGATGTTTAAATTTAAGATCAATCAAAATTGGCATGAAGATAGATTGTCTTAAATTTGTTAAACATTCAGAATTATTGTACCGTCAAATTTCAAATTAAATTTCATTTTGTGTTTGTATTTTAGGGCATAGTTTAAATTGTAACATTCTGAACAATTTTTCTGTAAATTTGATATTTCTTTTCAAATCTATACTTTTCTGAGGCCCGATAAAATGCCCTAGGATGAAAATAAGATTCTCATTTAAATTTATAGCCGGAGTAAAATTAATATGTAAAATTGGTTTACCTGTTTGTAATAAATTCTTTAAATATTTTATTAATTAAATTTCAGGTTCATCATTTCAAACTTTTCACTAAATATTAAGAATATAATTGTTGTGAAATGTTAATAACTTAATTTTTTTTAGATTTGATTTAAATTATTCAAAAAATAAATATTTAATTAATAATCATAAACGGTAAAATAAAGCGAAATTTAAAAAAGACTTGCACAAAAAATATTCCAGTTTATATATCAATTTTTTTTAAATGTGTAGGCCTATATTCATAGAATAATGTCAAAAATAACATAATATCACATTTTTAGTTTCCTCTCTGGTAGTTTCTGCCGCCTTTAGTTTCTGTTAGCACATGTATGAACACTTATATGAAACAAAACGACGATTACAGTCAAAGATTTCTACATAAGCGATTACGTATTCATAAAGAGCACAAAATTTGAGACGCTCTACTCAAGTTTCTTTGCGATATTTATAGGGGAACTTGTCTGTTCGCATGAATTATTACTAAGTTAATTGTCTCAGCTCAAACGCTTCATGCATGAGGCTCATTCCCCAGTGTAAGGCAAAACTCACATCAGACTGGTCGATACAAGGGCTCTATTTTTACCTCTGAGGTCGACGTCTGTAAGACATAAAGGCAGGAAAAGATCCGCTGGGACTTGAATGGATCCACATTTTACTGTCGTGCAAAGGCATGTCTGAGATTGGTTTGTTGCGGTGGCCTCCTTCCCTAGGATGACTATTCCAGGGAAATAGCTACAGAAGCAGTGATTTATTCAAAAACAGTACTTTATGATGTAGAAGTACTTCTTTCACAAAAATAAAAGATAATATTTGCATTGTTGTTTTCATCTATTTCTAATAATGTATCAAATGTCGGATTTTGTTATTAATCAATACCTATAGATGCACATTACTCACATACTTATGTACGGATTTAATCCTTCGGTATGGGAAGAAGAAACAGCATGTAAGATACTCTCCTTTAAGGCCGCTCGGCCTCTGTTAACGCAAAGCTCGGCATTAGCAGGAAAACGCCGTTCTGTGGAATAACATAGTGAATACTGAAGTAGTCAAATAACTTTTCCAGACCCAACAATACTTTGGATTCCAATCCTAGTTATGAATATGAAAACTTCCGAGTACTCAGCTTCCACCAGGTGTCAACCCAACCGCAGTAAATAATTTAATAATGACAACGTATGTGACTTGCTTACGGAAACGTCTTTTCTACGGCCTTTCCTTGACCAAACTCGTCTAAACATCAATCGTTACTCGCCACTTTCTAGCCAAAAAATTAAGTTTCAAATTCTAAACTTTATCTCTAATTATTTCATATATGTTAAATGCACCAGTTTCTCATACTACAGTAAATAATATTATTGTCATTATTTATCTATTAAAAATAATTTTCTCTAAAATAAGACGTTTTCAATCCAGTTATCAAAATATTACACAATTCATCCATGGGTATAAAGTGCGCACTGTAAATTAATAAATATCTCAGGGTCAATTGATAAAACGATTCAGCATGAAAATAACAATTGAAATTGTATATTCATATATATATATAATAGACAGTCTTGGGTTTTGATTACGTAAGTTCAGCCGGTGTCATCGGGAAATGGCGAGGAGCGTCCCTACTTCTTTTGTCTCCTACAGAAAATCCTCAATCGTCCATTCAATTTTTAGTCATACGTCTTCCTCTGCAGTCTCGTTGCAATTCGTCGCCTTCAGAGCTTATATCATCTGAAGCTCTGCAATCCTCAAACATCTGGATAAGCATAACAGCATATTTTGTCTGCATACAAACGCACTTTGCCAAACTCGATCACAACTCTCCGACCGTCCAGTCCGTTTTACAAACAGCTTCATTGCTGTCTCCGGGCAAACTCCCACATCTGCGCTGCCTCTTTCAGCTCCTCTGACCACACATTTACCAGCAACATTTTGACATCCTGTTTTAAGTCAGAACAATCGAACTTCTCAAAATAGCCTTCAACCCAGACTTCACTTCTTCATTGTTGGCAAATCTTTTCCCACCGAGTCATTTTTTCATCTTTGTAAAGAGAAAATAATCCGACGGAGTTAAATCTGACGAATAGTATGCACGAGGAAGCAATTTGAACTTAAACTAATTGATTTTCGGCATCACGATAATTTGACGGGACAATAATTTATTTTTCGCCAAATGCGGACGATTTTATTTGATTTCATCACTCAAACTCTGCAATAAGTTAGCATAATACTCGCCTCTTATTGTTTTCTTTTTTTTAAGATAATCAGTGTAAATTCCACGCGCATCCAAAACAAACTGACGCCATGTTCTTGATAGCACATGGAACTGTCCTTACATTCCTTGGAGCCGATTCTGTTCATTGTTTTGATTGGTCCTTCGTCTCAGATTTGAAGTGATAGGCCCATGCTTCATCCTTTGTTATGAATCGACGCAAAGTATCGGCATCATTGCTGTGGCACATTGCCAAACTCTCGATTGTAATATCCTTTCTTCGTTGTATTGAAAGTAAACTCGTCACTCATCTTGCGTACAGCTTTCCCATGTTCAAATTTTTAGGCAATATGCAATTTAGAGCTACTTTTGAAAACCTACCTTATTCTGCTAGCCCACGCAGTTTCAATAGACGGTCATCAAATATTATTTTGTGGATTTTATTCACCTTTTCTGATGTTCACACTTCATTTGCAATGTTTGTCTTGAAAACTCTTACTGTCTCGTTTAAACTCTGCTAGCCAATATTTTACTGTTGTGAACGAAGGAGTAGATTCTTCCTGAGTGAATCTACCTCGACTTTGATAAAGGTTGGACTGAGATTTTTCAATTTACAGTATTGTATCACATAGCGATGACCATTTTTTGAAAGTTTACAAATGCACTAGTGATGTCTGATCAACAAACACTAAACTATATACCGTCTTCAAACTAAAACTTTATGAGGTTGGTACTTTAAATCACTTTCGTTTACGTCTACGGGTATTAGCCTCCTACACGCAACAGGGATGACGATGTCATTGTTATATAAGGACCTGAGTCCCTTGCCGTTATAGTACCAGAGGCCCTCTTCAGCAACACGAAACAGTCCTATCAGAGTCGTAGTGCGTATCGTTTCCAAACTCCAGGAATTTACTTCTGTTTTCGGTGTGTTTAATACTTCAATCTCTGAAGTGAATAAATCGGCAATTGACTGTTTCAAATGCAAAAGTAGTCTATTTACAGCCATTAAGGAAGTAAACAGGAAGTTTTAAATTTGGAAATAATAAGATGAAATAGCCAAATACAGACAAAAGAAGTAATGATAAAAAAAACACAACGTTTCTGGAAACCTTGTTTTTTTCTTCAAAAAACTAAATAACTAAGAAAACTAAATAAAACTCAAGAGCCAGAGTGACACAATCGTACAATACAATCGACAAACTCAAAAATCGTTGTCTGGTATTTATTACAACACTTCTTTTGTCTTTATTTGGGTATTTCATCTCGATATTAATTTTCAAAACAAGCGTACATATTTCATTTTTAAATTGAAATTTGGCTGAAATCAATTTGAATGAAACCTCTCTTACACATACAAATTAGTTATGATTAATTACGTCCGCAACGCTTTTAGGATGTGACTCCTGAAACGAATTCGGGTAGCTTTGTAAAATATTCTAAAAAGGAGTTGTCAACAGTTATTACTGTATTTATTACCATAATTAACAATAAACATTATTATGCTAAATTAAATATTTTATTTCATTTTATCACAGTAGTGTCTGATGCTGACATCATATCAACAGTTCAAAAGTTTCTTAACAGTACACAAAAAGGTTAATTATTTCAACTTAACTGATTTTTGTAGTGTTTCAGTTAACAAAAAGTTAGTGTATTTTCTGGAAATTGTTTTAGAGTAAGAGGTTATACGAGGGTAATCCGCGTGGTGGCAACTCCCCTTTAATAGCGTAGAAAGGAATTGAAAAGGAGGGATGCGGAAGAGTAGAGGAAGGTAGCCAAAGGTTAACTAGGGCCCCCAGGCTGTGGTTCAAGGATCCTACCCGACATTTGCCTAAAAGTGATGCAGAACAAACCATAGAAAATCTGTATCATGTATGTCGGGTATTTGGCACTTGTCCCACGCGCTTCCGATGGCGGGAGAGGGGTTTGCTGTGAGGACGTAGGATTCCCTTCTCCGTATCTCGACCAGTTTAGGAGGCAGCTGGCCGACTGTTCGAATGGAAACTCAGAACAACTCTTACCGTATGCCCAAGGTCTGCGACCCCGGAACATACACCTCTCAAAACATTCCGAAGTGTGTCGGCTTGTGGGAACCTATCTTCAAAAACGGAGCGAGGAAAAACATCACCAAAGGTTGCCCTGTCCATCTCTCCAGAAACTTTCTACCTGCGAGAGAACAGCTCTGAAAATATTCGTTTCCATTTTTTCCATTTTTGTAATAATAAGACAAAATCATATTTACGCCTTCTAGAGGAACATTGGAATCTTTAGTAATTGTGTATAAAATAAATTTGTTGCTTTTCAAATGACGATGCAACCATATACTTATTTTTCATTTCCGCAGATTGCTAATATTTTGTGCTGTTGAAAATGATTCAGCATCTTCATCAGACGGAGACTAGACATTACTTCACGCTACCACATACAACTCATAAAAAGTGTTGTCGTTTCGGCTGATTGTAGTAATTAAGAATGTCGTATCAGAGTCGTGTCACTGTGGTGGTGTTGGCGCGTCACTTGGCGTGTTGCTTTTGTGGGCTCTTGGCGTAAAGCGTCCTTTGCAAAAATGTCTGGCATCGTATAGATCAATCTCTGACCTGCAGGGAGGCACAAAAATTTCTTGGTTGGTAGCAGCGCCACTCACAAAGCGTAAACTTACCAGCCCTACAAATATTTTTATAATTTATGATCCAGGGGACTCGAAACATGTGGTATGCCTATTAGTCTTAAGTAAGTGATAAATCCGTCCGACTTGATTCTTGATATATAATGCGTTAATAGCTGTTAAAAATGATACTCTGGTAGTTTGTAACGCATTTCTCCGCTAATTACAGTTTTACGATTATTTTTACTTATTAATCAAATAAACTCACCTGATTCCAGATTCAAGAAAGCTTAATTTTCATAAACAAAGATTTTATAATTTAATGAAGTTTGAGCTCTTTTCTGCATTTTCCGCAACATTGAGAACACGTTTCGTTCCTGGCTAAGTAATAAAATTTCCTTGCATCACCGTTGTATTCGCCATCAATGTAAAGTCTCTATCGTCGTCTCAGAGCTCACCATTGTTCCGCTCAAACACCTTTCAACAACTATGGTTGCACATTTAATTTTAATACGTTGCTTCAAACTTCAAATCCACGAGTAAATGATTTATTGGGTGGTATTCTCTCGTTCGATTGGAACCGCCTCTGAATGGCTTTTGTCGCTTTTGTTTGGTAACTAGACTCGGGGATAGAAAGGTGGTGTGTGAATTTTAATGAATTCGGATGAAAGTGCATAATTAGAGTTCTATCCAAACATTTACCGAGGAAATTGGGTTAAATTGTGATCGCACAAATTGTATAACAACGACTCTACCATCAAATATACTAGTCAATGACGCTTTTACATCGAACAGAAGCTCACCAGCAATATTTTGATCAATATAATCAACAATAGCCATGAAGTACTTCTATGTACTTTTAATTGAGACATTATATTTCTTTTAGAAATAATTATGATAGTATTATTGAGTCTTCGTCTACTGACTACATTAAAATGTTTCCAAACGATTCTGAATTGATGTAGTTTGCGGAATCTTATTACTTTATAACTCATTTAGTAGGTCATTTGACGTAACTAGAAATACTACATAAATAATTCCAAGCATATATTGCAAAAAAATATAATTTTATTTTAAATAAATTCATAGATACAATATACAAATTTGTTATAATTTAAACATATGCTTTCGTCATTACTCTTCGACATATTCATCTGAAAAAAGATGGACGTATAGAATGTGAGCAACAAAAACGAATGAAGAAAATGCTTTCAGATGAATATGACGAAGATAATGAAGAAATCTGCTGTTAAAAATTATAACGAATGGATATATTGTACCTATGAATTTTTATTTGTTGATTTTAATATTTTATAATATTTGAAAAATTAAGTTTGAAATCGGTTAGTATTTTTAACATGACTAAATATATTTTGTATAATTATTCACACAATTTACTCATAACATATTACAAAGCTTCATGTTACATCACTTTTGCCAAAATATAAAAAAGGATCCAATGAATGTTAACTCTCAATTGTTTAGTCAAGTTAGAAGTTTTTGTACACTGCTGCATTGGATTTACTATTAAGCGAAATTCGCATTGGTAACAATTGTTTTTAATATTTTATTGAAATATCCTTTGCGATGCTCATGGTCCTTCGTGTGATAGTTCAGAAATCAAATTGCACACACTGTGCATACTTTTGGCATTACTTTTCAGTACAATTTTTTTGTCAGGCAGACACTGGTTTACGCACAAATAGCTACGTGAAATCTATTACAATAGTTCAACTATAGATAATTAAAAATATATCTTCCCACATTACTTATCAAATAACTGCAATGAAAATATAACAGCACAATACTTCATACGTATAATTAATACCAGTAATTACAGTAGCTGCAAGAATATTGTAAGAAACATTTTACTTCAGTCACTTTCATCAAGAGTTTCAATTATTTTGACAATCTCGTTCTCCGTCGTATAAAAGAGAAGAAAGGAGCTGAGAGGAAGAAAGGAACTCTGAAGCCAACGAACAGCAAGAATTCTAGCTTCGGGGATAGAGAAAATTATCAGATCTACAGCACGAATCCGAAAATCAAAAACATATACAGAACTACTTACTTTAGTATACTTGTAATTTTTTCCATTAATCCCCGCTAACTGTTAATTTATTAAAGTTAGTAAAATTTTATTCACTTCATTTTATTAAGAAATAAAAAAACTATTTTCCAAGCTAACAATCACTATATTCTGTAACAACGAAAAGTGCAAATGAGAAATAGTAATACATTTTAATAAAGGTAATATTTGTAACGTATGTATTGATATATTGATGGATATATCAATTGAGCAGAGTATGGTGATTTAAAATGTCTCAAATCTTATAGAGGTAATATACTGTATAAAGGCAAATGACTACTCTAAAGAGAAAAAAAAAACGGACAAAACTACAGACTGGGGCTTTCAACGCTTACATCAGTAAATAAACGCCATTCATCTTAAGCAAAGGGTAACATTCATGATGTTCCCTCGTTCTTACTTATACGGACAGCAACCTCTCTGTGGTAGCTATCTCGGATTTACACATCTCTAAACTACTCTTGTAGATTGTATCAACGGTTCTTTCTGAACGCTAAAAGTGTAGTAACGTTGTCCAAGCGATGATTGACCTCCAGTACAAATGTTTTCGCTTTTGATTGATACTGCTTGGAAATTAGATGATTTATTGAAATAAAATAAAATATTACATTAAAATAAAACATTAAGAGCTTTTTAATTAATATGGGAATATCTCAATATAATTATTTATAGCCAATTAAGTTAGAAAATAATTATTAAATAAGTTGTTAAGGAAATTATTTTTAATACTAGCTGAGTGTTTGGCATTACCCGGGTATTAATTTAAATTAGCCCTAAGAGAAACTGATTCGACACAAACATCTTGGTAGACATTTCATTTCACTAGTATCAATAGCGTCGGTGTTTCGAACATTTACTTATTTACGTTCCTCTCCCCGTAGTAACCACTCGGCATCTGACCTCAAATAAAGATGATGTGACGATACTTAAAAAACAAGGAAATTCTCTTGCTACATAAAATTCTAATGTCAAAAAATCATGCCTAATTAAAAGTTTAAAAAATGGATATATTGCTAACTTAATAAAGTCGAAAAATTCTCCATGTACGTTAAAGGATTAAAAATATAGAACCTATAACTACAAATAAACAAAAATGTATTTGGTACCCTAAGAAAATAAAAAATACGCCCGGTACCTTAAGATGGTCAAAACTACACGGGGTAACTTTTTGTCAACCACATCCACCTCCACGACGAGGAACATAAAATGTCATTAACCACCATGGTTGATGTGAGAATTATACTCACCGACTCCTATATCCCATGAATCAACACCAATCTCCGTCATTTTTTGCATTATTATTTATGTAAAACCCTTTCCACCTCCACCCGTTCGGTTCCCTCCCTTTCCTTTTTTGAGTTGAAATTAGATACTTAAAAATTCTAGAATAAAACTATCAAAATCAGCGACCCAGAAAACGTTATATTGGTTGCAATATGTTTTATAATGATAGAACATTTTTATCAAGTGCGGAATATTCCGACATAGATAATATAGGCAAGCACCATCAAGATCGTATTCAGAACATATTTATATAGAAAATCGTTTACTCATAACATTTATCTGATATAGTTTCTGACTGAAAGGTCATCGAAACCATATCGCTAGTTCGTACCTAGAATTTAGGGACAGAAGGATGTAGATGATACTTTTCGAAGGTTGAATAAATTTAGTGCTCCAAGTAGGCGGCTAGTATACAAGCAAATTGCTCAACCGCGTTTGTCTCCGTACCCGCAAATGCCTTGCTTGTATGCTGGAAACGTTGGTGCTCTGTCGTGAAAATTTATTTTTGTTTCTAAAACAAGCGGCAGAGGAGTGGGCAACCAAATTAGGACAGTCACGCTGTATTATGAGTCTGCCGCTCTTAATTTCAGGAACACTCGCTCTCGCCCCACAAATTCCCTGTAGATTACAGCAATTTTAACTCCTTGGAGGGGCAACGCCTAATCGTCTCGTAGTGTACAGGCCCCGGGAGAGCGCCGCAATTCGCCCCAATAAGATAGACGTCGACGTCCCTGGTCGCACGTCGACTTTATTACTACAGTCCGGACACTCACTTCCACAATCGTCAGACTCGCACATCTGCAACTGCAACTGCAACTGCCTTCGCTGCAATGATAAACATTCTTTGAAATTAATTGTTCGCATGTATTGGCTGAATCGTTTAAAATATCAAACTGGCAACGGTGAAAATTCAAGCACTTTCGATTTAAGATAACTAGAAATACATTATAATAACTAAACACTGATTTACATATATTTAATACTGAAAATGAGTAGGTGTCCGCTGACAGTAACAATAATTTAACAAATAATTAATAGGAAATAATTAATAACACTCCGAAATATAAAAAAAATCATTCCTAAACGCGTAAAAGATGAAAAGGGCCAAATTGAATACATTTATAATACTATATAGATAGAAATATAACTTAATTTAAAATAATACTATACAATTTTATTAAAATCATTAAACCTATATTAGCAATTATATATTAATTTTTAAGTGCGCATTCCAACGAAAAAGTAAATAAGTAAATAAGTAAAAAAGTAAAAAAAGTAAATAATAAGCAAAACCAGACAGCACGATACGAATTTGAGTGATACAAGCTTAATAATTTTATTCAATCTCCTCTATATACAATTCCATTTCAAATATATACTTTTTTAGAGATAATTATATTTGAAATGTCTGTTCCGTTTCTATAAGCTTCCGTTAAGGATTAATAATAAATATGATGTAAAACCAGCCAATAACGGTGATTTAAAAATATTTTATTATTTCAATTAATTAAACTACACATGTTTCTGTCTTTATGTGGACGCTCTTCAGGCAAAGATAACTGAGTACCAGTAAATAAGAGATATGTACATTAAAAAGATATTAGTATAGGAAAAAGAATAATTTATAATTACAAATAAGCGATACAGATTAAAAAGTCGACTTTCTATTTAATCTGTATGGCTAATTTATAATTATAAATTCTTGTTTTTCTATAAAAATACTTTTATAATTTACATATCTCTTATTAAATGTTACTCTGTTATCTTTACCTGAAGATATGGACATAAGGACCGATACATGTTGTGTAATTTAATTAAATAAAATATATTTAATTGGCTGTTATTGGCTGTTTTTTCATCACATTTATTTACACAGACGTTAAACTTGATATATTAGCAGTAAATAGATTTTATAATGTGTTCTATTTTCTGTGAATATAAAGAATAGTGTTCTAGGGCTTTACCTGTATTACGGTTTCGAACTAAACTTTTCGACTGCTCCAAATCGTTGTCAAGTTTGTGTGAATGAAATAAATTTGCAAACACCGGTTTGGAACAATAGAACATTCCTTCCATAAGTGATTTACACAAGCTGCTGACGGATCACTTGTGAACCTTACTCATTCTATGGAATGAATAATTTTATTAAAAACAGTATCATTTGGTGAACCAAAGATTAGCTTATCACGCAATTATTCTAAATTTACATACTGTATACAAAATATTTATAATAGTTGATTAACAATCTTAAGTTTTACAATAGGAAGTGCTATATAAATATTTCATGGTACATTAAATCTCTTAATGAAAGACGTGGAGACACTAGTGTAATTAAATTCAATCAAGTTATTTTATGCATTTTCAGATGAACTTTTCCTTTGGTTGATATAATAAGTCAAATTTCATTTATAAATTATATTTTTATGAGCTAATTTGGAAATAATGTGCCTAACGTATATTTGAAACGATCTAAATTAAACGAATATCATGGAGAATTCAGAGAGGATGAAACTGAGGAATTAATTTATATAACTTTATGTCCGATCTATTCACTGTACATGACATTCAATTAACACTAACGTAATGTGTGTGAAATTAGTTTTTGATGTATTAACTCTAGTTCAGGGTCACTGCCTTACACTAATCAAAATGAGTCGGACTTTAGGAGAAGGAGAAAACAAAGTATCGCGCTGCACTGCATTATTTCTTAATTTTCCCTCGTAGAGGATTATTCCAAAACATTGCTGCAGTTAAATTAGTTTCATTCGCATCTTTTTATACATCCACGTCCTTTGTTTTTTCGTATTGTTTAATCGACCGAAATAATTTGTTTTTCTTATTATAAATGTCTCTCCATCCTTCATGCTCCGAGTGGTTTTATATAGCTTTATGTAGCGTACAAATACAATTTCCTGCATAATGCTTCCTAAAGTTTCCCACGCTAATGCAATAATCTTTTAGTGTTCGCGGCCTGGTCCCCAATTTTACAAATGTTGCGACTTTCTTTTGAACTCTTTGTTACTCTTTTTGTTTTGAACGGTCACCGACAAAACTCATTGCAGCCAAAACAATTAAGTATTTCCTTGTTTAGAATATGTTCCACTAGTCTTCAACATTCCTGCTATGAAAGTAAAAACCCGTCTAAGTTAACTTGTATGTTCCTCCCAAGACTTAGATAAATCCTTAGATTTGTCATAAGTACCAAAAGTGTAGGAGGATAAATCTACTTTTGGAGATAATGAAGGACTTCAAAAAACATAAAAGTGTCAATAAATAATCACAAATATATTTTTAGAAATAAAATATACTTTGAATTGAATATTGGTAAGTCCATTGAAATAAAATAAAAATTCAGAAATTCAAGTATATTATTGCCCTGGAGGTTAATGTAAATGTTAGAAAAATGAATGAAACGCATGATTACCTAACACATAGACACGTAGTCTACTCAAATATATAACACACACTGTTGTTATTATACATTCATAAATACAACAACAAAAGTTTTAATGCGCAAATTTATATATATATAAATATATATATATATATATATATATATATATATATATATATATATAATGTAAGGATCAGATATCGGCAATACTAATAATTTGGATAATCACCTTTTTTATTTTAATTATTTGTGAGAATTTATTAACTTTCTGGAAATTATTCAGATGGGCACTGTAGAGGACAATAATGCTAAAAACGATCTTTATACAGACAAACTTAAAAAATGAAAAAATAAAGTAAGTAAATTTGAATTTCAAAAATACCGAACGTTTAGACGCGGTTTACTGTCTTTTTATAACGGCGAATACGTGCAAGCCTGGTACCAGCAGAGATTGTAAGAAAAAAAATTAATAAAGGTTTTAACATTAAACATTAAATAAGGATAAAATCGTCAGATTTCACTTCACGTTTATTTTATTGTTTAACTTTAATGTTGTAAAGAAAAATTTTGATTGTTTAATTTAAATGTAAAAATGTTTGTTCTTTATTTAGAAGGCCGAAATAAACGATCCTGAGATGAGAGTTAGTAATATATGAAAAATTTCAATAACACAAATGTAAATAATCACGTCAAGAAATGCTGTTATTTTACTAGGAATAAATTAATTGCTTTGTGAACTTTAAAATTTGGTAAATTATTTGGAATCCTTTTCGAATAAATTTAATAAAATAAAATTCATCCATTAATAATGTAATTAATTTGTTAATCTGGTTATTCATTACATATTGGCTTCACCAACGTGAGGCATTTCATCTAATTTAATAATTGTCTTCTGTTTATTACATTTTGGCACCCTCACCGTGGGGAAAATTAATTGTTTAATTAAAATAAATAAATTTTGTTTGTTAATTATAATTTATTTATTACAATATATTTGGAAATATTCATTTTACAAACTATTTTAAATTATTTAATTTATTACGCAAATTTATAGCCTTATTTACTTTACTTTAATTACTTTAATTTACTAAAGTGAGCAATTAAATTTAATATATTAATAAACTATGAAATATTTAAAGAAATTTAAATTTTACTTTATTTCACTATTTATGATTATTTAATGAAAACTTTATTTTAATCAACTTAAATCTAATTACTGAAATTTTCAAGTTATCAAATTTAATAGGAATTCTTAAAATTTAGCGAAAGGTGATATATGATCACACTGAAATTTTATTAACATATTATTTGAAGAATTTATTAAAAACATAAAATTAATTTTACATAACCATTTGTCACGGCTATTAATTTAAATGAGAATTTTGATTTTATCACAGTTTTTTTAACGAACCATTTTACTTATTACATCGTTAAGGCAATACTAAATCACAACAAAACAATACCCATCACTGTCCAAACATTCTTCCAATTACATGGCCTTTATCTTACGCAATAAACTTAATACTTCAACAATTTTAAAATTATATTAATAACAACATTGGTGAATATTACAATATATATGTGTGTGTTGTGTTTGAAGTATGTGTGAGCGTTGGTTTAGTTACAATATCATTTCAAAAACCCAGTTCCCTCGAAAGAAAATCAAGTTTAGAATACTAGTTACGGTTTTTTTAGTAAATATTGGTTTTATATTCCCATTCGAATTATTTTGCATCAATTAAAACAACAGAAGACATTTCGTAATTAAATGAGTTATCACGATAAAATACCGCCATTCTCCTACGAATAAATTATGTAAACTATAATTTGATATAAGTAGTTCTTTAAAATTATTTAGATGTCAGGGTTCATAAAAGTAATCACAACCTTATAACGATAAGACTGACGGACCTTTAGTTTTGTCCACATTTTATTATACTCGTATAATGGTACTGATTTATGTGCACTCTTCTATAAACGAAGATGATCAAATAAATTAGATATATGTAGTTAAATATATAGGAACATATGAGATTATATGGAATGTTAATCATTCCTCCCACGCATGCATATGTGGGCTGAGAATTTATATTCGTGTTCATTCTGTAGGAGGCTGTGTTTGTCACACAGCCCCTGAAAGTGCACTTATCCATCTTTACGTCAAGTTTGGGAGAAATGGAAGCTGTTTCTCCCAATATCGACTGAATAGACTTCTTCGATAACGTTTGAAGATACCTCTCCCTGGAGGCTTGCCTCTCACAAAGCATTGCTTCTCTAGTGCCTTTTGGACCCTTCATATGAAAAGAAACTACCTGGACTAAATTAATTTATTTTGCATATGTACAGAATAAATAATTTAATAGTTGAAACTATTGAAACATTCATCTACTTTTCTAATTGTTTATTTTTCGACCCGATGTTTTCACTTTGATCATATTTGACAACGTTTGTCAAGGAATTGATTATGTTTATTTAATGACATCTACGTGGTGTAACATAATCTGAAAAAAACGCTGCTCTCTTTATTTATAATATATGTATTAATTTCGTATAATACTCTCATATGTTTTCTATTATTTAGAATGATCTTGTTATTTTTATACATACATATAAATATATATTATAGTATTTTTTTGTGTTACGGTTTTTGGAGTGTTTTTGTTGCTCACATTGTACATTAAATTTACATTGTAGTGACACTTTATTTTTATTTTTTGGTGTAATATTATTTCTTATCGCATTATGTGCACATCTGAGTGGTAATCTAAAAAATTATCGTTTCAATATACGCAATTAAACATTTCTGATTTTATTGATCTGGAATTCCGTTACGTAGTCACATACTCTTACAAAATTCAGATTGATGATGGAATGTTTGTCATTTATTAGTTTGAAGCCTACCTTAATATACTGTAAAGAGTTAACATTTTAAGTCTCAAATTTCTTTAAAACCCGAATAATTTGAATGTTTCGTCTTGAATTATTACGACTTTTAGACGAGAAGTGCTAGATCGTCGGGAGGTGCGGGGGGGGGGGGATCTGACTGATAATTTATAGAGAACTATTGTCGGGGGAGAGGGTGTAGAAATTAACCACAGTGGTGTTCACAGATCTGTGTGGCACATTTTAATGGAATAGCCGCTGCTGAGTGTCCGTCGTGAGAGGGAGAAATATGAGTATAAACATGTAAAATATCGATGGCACGACTCAAATATAATTAATAAAGTGAAGGACATATAAGTGTTTATTAAAGCCAAATAAATGCATTTTCAACGAAATAAAAGTAAAGTGAAGTTAAGAATGGCATATTTGAAAGTCATATATAGAAGTTTTCGAGATCCAGATTTGGATATGATGAGCCCAGAAATCTGAACCTGGTCGGTCACTGCCGATCAAATAAAATACATTTACGTTAACATTAATAGATATTTGTTTAAACTTGCGACTAAAACCTAATTTGCCAGAATATATCTCATCGACTATTTACTATGAAAAAAAATGTTGTAATAAACAGATTAAAACTGATTAATGATTGGCAAATTACAAATGGTTGTGGCTGAATAAAAATATTTATTTGAACAATTAAACAAAATTTATTAAAGTTTTAACACATATAATAAAAAATTACACAATAATATTTAGGTATCTCAGGGTCTTTACTGGGTTTGATAAATGGGTGAATTGAATTTAAATTATCTAACAAAACAATTAAAGAAAAGAAATAATTAAAGAAAAGAAAATAATTGAAGAAAAGAAATAATTGAAGAACGATCTGACGTATCTTAATGAAATGGTTTACAAATAAATTAAGAGTTATTTTACTTACGGCCGACCAGGTCTCAATTTTGGGGTTTTCTGTGCACACGTTTTTGGGGATATCACTGAATTTAAATTAGTTACAAAACACTTGTCGAAACTTGATGTTCTCGGAGCTGGAAACGGCTACTCCTTCCGAATTAATGGTCAATCAGATTGTTATCGATTCCTTCTCGATGAAATTTGCAACAGTCTTTTTACTTATTGAGTTTTTTACTGCGGCAGGAAATTATTAGGTTACTGTTTGTGGCTTTATTCGATGAATTACAGACTGAAAACCTTTTGTTCAATTTTAACTTGCAACCTTTCCGGATGGATATCTGCCCGTTGACTGTAACTGTACTCTTTCGCTCCTCGCCGTAGACTGTCTCTGTTCGTCTCGTAAATTTTGTACTGCGTACGTCTCAACAATGGTTCTTTTGTCTCGCCGCCCTGTGTCGCGGTGTATGCTTTATATAGTCTAATAATGAGTTCTTTACTTTGCAATTATAACAATGGATTAATTACTAATTACTACAATGTACAGGGCAAAATATTGTTATAACGTTAAAGTAAGCTTTTTCTTTAAAAGTTTTCTCTAAATTCCATATGTCGTTTGTTTTCGTTACCTATCTCTTATAATATTTTATAATTATTAATGGCCACATAAGTCAGAAAAATGAAGTTCAATAAAATTTTACAATAATATTAATCTATAAACATTGAATGTAGGTTTCGTACTTTATATTATCATATGTTCAACTGACAGTATATTTGTTTTAATAATATAATTTCGATTAATTTCAAATTTAACTTGATTTATGCAGCATTACATGAAAATGTAGATAATTTAACAATTATTTTAAAGTTCTTTTATTCATTGTTATTACCTGAATAGGTCATAAATTGGCGAAGGAACTTATTGTGTATTCGGTTCATTGATTGTTTTTGCTTCTTCAATGCTAGATGGAATTCTCTGGTCACATCAGGCTGATTGGCGCATGATGCCTAGGGAGTTATTTGTTTGAGCGCGTTGGGCACGTTGACTTCTAGCTGAGTTGTCAACTCTTAAACTATCTGTATTAGGAAATGGTGCCATCTAATAAATAAACTAGACTGTACGTTTGTTTTTGTGTGTGTAGGTATGTCCAGCATACAAATCTACACTCATGGAATTAATTTCACCAAATTTTGTACACGTATTTCTTTCTGGCCGAAAACAAACACTGTGGGGATGACACTAATACAAACCCCTAGGAGTGGGACTGGACAGGGGTGGAAATTTGAATCATGTTAAAACGGCCGATATTTCTGTCAAAAGAAAATTTTTCGTAGTGATTGAGACAGATAATGTTTCTTCAGATCTTTTTGTGTATCATTTAAACGCCTTTACTAGGGGACCACCTTTAGGGATGGGATGTAGGGGTGTTACGTAACAATAACGCAAAAACAAACGATATAGGAGTAAAATTCGGGGTTATGTATGTCACTGAATTTATTTATGACAACCCAGTTAGTGTAATATAAAATCATGGATACTGTAAGTCAGACTTCCCTAATTTAATCTCAAGCGATTATGAGAAGGATAAAGATGTACCACTTGCATAAATCAGACGGGCGACATTTATATAGATAATATTAAAATTACGAAGGAAGGATACGTCTCTATTTAATTAGAATTTTCAATTATTCTAATAATAAGATGACGCTGACAGATGGCTGGAAGTTAACTTCACTTGTTCCTATTTTCAATACAATTTACATACACAGTAGTAATCTAAAATTTTAGAAGGTCGTATTTCCAACCATATTCGTTGGAAAAATGAGAAAGAAAGTGGTTTTTTTTTAGGGCAACAGGCTACAAGAGGGTAATCCACTTTGGGCAACTCCCCTTTAATAGCATAGGAAGGGATTTGAAAGTGGGATGCGGAAGGGTAGAGGAAGGCAGCCAAGGGTTAGCTAGGGCCCCAGGGCTATATTTTAAGGATCCTACCTGGCATTCGCCTAAAGAAATGCAGGGAAAACCCTAGGAAAACCTGCATCAGGTAGGTCGGGCATTGGGTACTTGTCCCACGCCCTTCCGATAGCGTGAGAGGAGTTTGCTGTGGGGACGCAACATTCGCTTCTCCGTGCCTCGACCAGTATAGGAGGCAGCTGGCCGACTATTCCAATGGGAATAGCAGACAACTCTTACCGTATGCCCAAGGTCTGTGACCCCGAAACATACACCTCTCAAAACAGGCCGAGGTGCCTCGGCTTGTGGGAACCTTAGTTCAAAAACGGAGAGGAAAAGGCATACCCAAAGGTAGTCCCTTCGTATCTCTCCTAAAAGGTTCTGCCTGCGAGAGAATAGCCCTCGCAGACTTGATCCGAGTTAAGAAAGAAAGTGATTCCTCACATATAAGTATTGTTTTAGTGAACCTTTCTCACGTGAGAGTCCAATAATCATATTGTCTAAGGATAGACGAGAGATTCTACAATCGTAGATTTCCCTACACGCCTTTCAAGAAGTGCAACATAATTATTTTAAACTAAAGGCTATACATGTTTACAGGATGGTTGTCCTCTGAGTTAAATAATTTCATAAGGGACGAACTCAAAGGGTTAAAATAAGTAGTTCAATTTCGGATAAGCCAGAAGGCTCAGTAATCACAACTTTATTACTACCTTAAATATTTATTTTAAAAGTAAAAAAATTTGAGCCGTCGCAGATTTTGATTAAGAACGTTAGATAAAATCTCACAGGCATATAAGCGTCAACTGTGTTTCGGTGATTTTTCCTTTAACCAATCAAAGAATGATTTGGTTCGTGTGAGTGCGCGTCGCATATACTATTTCAGCTCACTATAATTGAAGGTATGAATAGTGTGATATATTTATAAATTTTCGCCATATTGTATTAAACTACAGTTTATTTTTGCAATTTCCTCCCTCTTTAATTACTGTGGTGGTTTCTCTAGATACAGAGAGAGACCTCTAGTTATCCAGTAGTAAATTATCTAAGTCTTTGCTTTTCATCTTTCATAATAAGCCGCCAGCCTGATTCTCTGGGATTGTCAGATAGGAGAACCGTTGTTAAGTTTACTTGAATGCTCTTGTTCATTCCATTCGAATCTTTTTGGCTGTAATTAATGGCAAGTCCCTTGGTTACTTATACTTTGACGAAGTTCACTCTTTTATAAAACGTCGTTTCTGTTCTCTTTTAGTGTCCGAGATAACATGTCAACAGCCACACTTTCAGTATTTTCTCATTTATCATACCGTGATATGTTTTTAAAAAGCGTCGGTAATGTGTCGTTTTAGCAACCGCATATAACGAAAACGTGCAGCGCTAATGTAGCTCATATCTTTACAACTGCATTTACCCGCGCGTCTGAATTGGGTAGCGTTTCAGGGAAGATGCAGTTGCTCGATCAAGTATGCGTTGCGCGTGCAGATGGCGCCGTTGTCGCGGTACGCTTGACACATTCGGAGATAAAGTTTTCTTGCATCACGAAGTTTATTCAGGCATTGGTAGGTTGTCCGTTATGATATGTTTATTATGTCGGAGCTGCGATAAATGACTAGAGCAGCGATGAGAGCGTCACGTACTCTCTACTTGGTCAAGTCGAGCCTTTCGTTATCTAGTAGAAGTTCAAACCGAATATTGTATAAATGAATGATTCAATTGAATTATAAGGATTTAAGAAGCATCCCACAAAATTGGTATAATATATAATAATGCGAATGTCTGAACAACTTCAGAAAAACTGACTTAATTGACGTGGAAGACCAATTTTACAAGAGGAACGATTTTGTTGTCATTTCGGTATTTAGATGTTAAAATTGATTTTTGATAAATATAATATGAAGTCATTTACAAATGACTACTTAATCGGGTTAAGTACACGTTGGTATTCTCTAAATTTCCTAATTCCATCTATTCTGAGAAATCTAAATTTATTTAAACATTTTTTAAAAAATTTATATTTGTCGCATCAACAACTTGATCTTTAGTGACTCAACATTCTTATAATAAATATAGTTTTCTCGGACTTCTAACCGAGTAAACAATTGTATCTGCGACGTTTCGATGACGTTCACTGCCCGAAAAGAATTTATTCGTTCTCTACACCGAGAAAGACTGCATTCTTTATTGTTATAATATGATGTAGCGTATTGTTGATGGCTAATGGACGCTGAACTATGATTTGTAACAAACGTTTGTCGGGTACAAATACTACTTTCCTTGTCTTTCATGAATTATGGAGAAGGTTTCATGACTAATTCTGTATTTCAATTTTTCGGACTCCGAAAGCGTTCTAACATGTGGCAGTAAGCTTTTAAAGAAACATAGGTCTTCATCTTCCTCTCTTTTTTAAAGTTCTTGCTCTGTAAATATTGTAGTTTTGAGCAATACCCATACTTTCTTTCGATGACCTTCGAAGTTTTTCTGATGAAGAATCAAAAAATCATTGTAACATTGATAGAGAGCTCTGCCGGAAGCTACCTCTGGGGATGCATTCACATATGTATGGTTTTTTGAACTAAGGTTCCCACATGCCGAGGCACCTTGGTCTGTTTTGAGAAGTGTATGTTCCGGGTTCGCAGACATTGGGCATACGGTAAGAGTTGTCCGTTATTCCTATTGGAATAGTCGGCCAGCTGCCTCCTAAACTGGTCAAGGCACGGAGAGGGGAAAGCTGCTACCCCACAGCTAACCCCTCGTCCGCCATCGGAATGGCGTGGGACAAGTACCAAATCCCCGACCTACCTGATGCAGGTTTTTCTAGCGTTTTCCCTGCATCACTTTTAGGCTGATTGCCGGGTAGGATCTTTAAACCATAGCCCGGGGGCCCAAGTTAACCCTTGGCTACCTTCCTCTACCTTTCCGCATCCCCCCTTTCAAATACCTTCCTATTCTATTAAAGGGGAGTTGCCACCATGTGGATTACCCTCATGTAACCTGTTACCCTAAAAAAAAACAGCGTTACAGCGCTCTGGGTGGCAGCAAAAAACAACACTGACCGCCATTTTTTAGACGGTCCACTTCACCAAAAACCCGATTTGTGTTATGCTACTGATGGTTAAAATTATGGATATATGTGGTAGAATATATTTTTTAACAAATTATCAGATGATAATTGAAACACTTGGGGCATGTTGGATGTGAGGTCAATGATGACAGCATCGGAGAAATTAGTGTAACACTAATGGTAACTGCTCTTAACAGGAGTCGGGAATTTCCTTTTGTATATTATTTACTGAATGGCTTATCGGAAAATGCTAAGCTTAATATACTACAGCAGTAAACTGGAGGAGACGGGAATATGAATAGTTGTTGTAGTGTGCTACAGCTAACAGGACAGTCGTGGATAAATTGGGTGTAATAAATGCACAATGTTGGTTCCCTATCCGTCAAATAATGAAAATATAGAATTTCATTTCTTTGCAGCAGCTCATATAATAAAGCTATTCATAAATACATTGTTTTTCATATATATTATAATATAAAAATATTGAAACAGGATTAATACATATTCCGAGTATTTGAGACATCTTATAAATAAACAGCCACTTTGAAGTCAGAAAAAATATACTTAAATTCAAACTTTTGATTTACAAGTTGAAACAGAAATAACACTAACGCTTTGCAATTCAGAGAAGTGTTTAATTACACAGATAAAACCATAAAATAATGCTGAAAGTACGTGGAGACACTTGTGATACCTACTGCAAGCTCTGTCTTCAAACAGCGTTACAATTTTGACCACGATTACGAACCATAATATGAAAGATTGACATTTTATTCTGAGAAGGTAGTGGAATACATTTGTGGAACTGTTGTGTGAGTAGAAAACTAAGTTTTTTAAGTTGTGTGGACGTTTTCCTTGTTCCTCGCTTTTTAAAGACAGCTTATACAATCCTTCTAAAGATGTGATAAAACTATTCAAATTGGCAGAAGGTGTTAAGGAATAACGAAATGTTATTGGCGAAAAAGAATTTTCTATTAAGATTATATGCAGATGTTTTCAGAATGTTGGAGCATAGAGTGACTATTTTGTGACCTTAGTCACTTAATGGTTACCTTTGAATTTGGAGAGGAATCTCAGTATTCAATTTTAATACATTTTAAAACATTACTTAAATTGTAGATTGCAACATTTGTGCAAAACTAAAACTATGAATGAAAGAGAAAGACAGACAAGACAAATGTACACAAAAAAAAATGGTTCAAAGGCAATAAGCCAAATAAATTTTTTAATTGGTCTATAACATAAATGTGTTTCATGTAATTTATCCTTATAAACTTTACACATATTGAATATCGGTAGAGATTTCTTTTTAAGTCATTTTCACTGCATACAATAATGATTCAATGCTAGCAGACGACAGGGGACGCCCACCATGACTGTATAAAACATGGCGTCTAGGTTTTCAAATTTCTTCAAATATGGCGTCGCCTTGTCCAGATTTTGTTGTTTATATATGTTTTTGGTTTTTAGCTAACAAAACGGTGAACTCGTTTGGCAACACCGCCTCTGGCGGACTGGTCGAATTTGCGCGCTCAACGACCTGATTGGCTAACTTCAGGGCTAATTAAATCGGAAACGGCGCAACGTATCGAATGTTTTTTTAACAATTACCAGTACAACCTACTCTGAAACACTAGTAGAATATTTTAAGACCTTTTATGACCACTCTGAATGCAACTTCTTTTTGAACGATTTGAAAAGTTTCGAAGGTTTTATATCAATGAACACCACCAAAAGGGAAAGGAGATTTTTGGAACAAACTCAAGTTTGACGTTAACACCTGAGCAACATTCACTCCCTCACCAAGTTCCCGGTACAACCTAACCGTTTTTTAAAAAAAAAATTGAGGAAGTAATGTATTTTCGCTTACCGAACGGTAGAAAATATATCGCATACTAACGATTGTAGGCAGAGTCGAAATCGTGTTTTCGGAAAGCGACAGAGTCTGAGTAAGCATCCAAAATCAGCTCTCCTGAACAATATATCAAACGAAATTCTTGCTGTACATAAAAATGATTTGGTGGTTAAAAGTCTGGCACTAAAATCATGATGAAGTATGACTTCAGAAACACAACAATTACAAATTTATCGATCATCATTACTAAGAAAGATCGAAGGCTTTCCCGGTGAATTTGTTGAAGAAAAAGTCCTAATGCACTGTCGTCGTCACTTCTAGGTCGTCGAAACGTCGCGTTACAATCGTTGTTTTACCCGGGTGGAAACCCGAGGGCTTTTTCTTCAATCATTACTATGATTTACGACTTTCTGAAAAATGGATTTTACTTCGGATCTAACCTTAAAAATGTATTTAAAAGCTTATATTCCATCTGAATATGAACCTAGAATGGAAATTTAATTTCATTGATTACATTTAAATCCTATAATTTCACATTGAATATCACCATAATTAAAAAATTATTGTAACAGCCACCTGCATTAACTACGATTTTCCCTGACAACGCACTGTAAAGCTTGTGAATTTAAAAGTATAAAAATAACATGGTTCACAAATGTTTCATTATGAAAGCATACTTTTAACATGAATTAATAATCAAAAGTATACTTAGAAGAAGCCCTGAGGGTGCATTAGTACTGCACTCAAGCTTAAATTCAATTGGCAAGAGCGGAGTTCTATATTAAATTGCTTCGTTAAAACACATATTCACACTACAGTACTATGAATACTCATTTTAAACACTGCTTGTATACTGCAAGTATAAAATATTTCAGTCAAGTTCTGAATTGTCAGTACTAATACATTTATTAAGCTTTAGTGGTTGAAGTTGTATTCTATTTTTTACTAAAAAAAATTAACTCATATTAGGATGCTACAAAATTTATAAAACGTCAAAAAAGTTGGATATCGAAATACTTGTACAAACTTGCGGTTGGTAATCCTACATTCAATATTGGACACTTGTAAATTTAAGGTCAGTCTATATTTCATTAAATGTCTCGTTTCAATTGTCAACCCGTTATTTGCTAATCTAATTACTTGTGTTATTACCGCCTTGCTAATGCACAGAAAAGCCTTCCAGCTAAATTCTAGTTTACTCTGCATGAATATTAATGACGGCATTGAAAGTCATAAGTCAGAAATGGCTTTGCCTCGAGTACTGAAGGAGGTTTCATCTCGGAAGCGACCCAAATAAACGAGGGACAATGGACAACACTTGGCAGACGCAAGTAGTTCAGTGTAGTGTACATCATACATCATAGAGGGCTGCATGGTAATTGCGTCTCTCTACACAGTTATAAAACAGCACAGTCGACGTCTGACTCTAAATTTACACTCCAACGCTCAATTCACCAAGATAATAACATATAATATTAGTTTAGGTGAATTTTCAGGCAAGCTTATATTCTAAAATCCGGGAATAGCCAATTATATTTAGGAAATAGGTTTTTATCTTTTTATGAGAACCCATAAAAGTGATCATCCTAGAAAAAATTTCAGTTTTTATATTTTTTACCTTACCCATACCTTAAATTTCACTTCTGTGGATTCCATCGCCAATTCTTTGCCTTCTATACCAATAGTGCTAGAGGTTGAAGGTGATTCACATAAACTGACAGACGGATGTTTCCAATAATCAGCAACTGTGTTTGCTTTCAATGATTAGGGATCATCTGTTCAGATCACAATCACGCAATTTGAGATCAAAATATGTCCACAACCCTAGTCGGTTCAGTCAAGATCAGCGAATGTAAATAATGCATACGGTTTCCTCCGCTCAGTCATAGAATTTCTCATCCTCCTGAATAATGTGTGACATTAAAACATGAACGCATAATAACTGCCTCTTTAGATCTAAATGCATATTCCAGTTCTTACTTTAAATCTCATTTGCTTATTGCTTTCATCATAGATTGAATAAAAATGTCAATAATTAAAAAATATATTCAAATTAATTATCACATAATTATAACATAATGCTTCAATTCATTATCTCTTGGATTACGAATGCAGTTGTATGAAATAATTCTGCTAGCGACGTATTTTGATCCAAAGTCTCAATGGTATGTCAATAGCTGTAATATGTTTCGTCCTGCTATTCGCTGATAATCCATGTCTCCTCCAAGTCATTTTTGGTTTCTTATAAAAAAGTACTTACAAAGCTATCATTTTCCAATTTTGAATTCAATGAATATATTCAGACATGATGACATCAGCGTATCGAAATCTTCTGTTTTAAAATATGACCAAATTTTTATTTGGTAACATTGAACTAACTGTTCAGGTTTTTTTGACCATTATAACAATATTATTTTTATGGATATGGTTACTCAATAGATATTTTCTATATTAATCATATTTTAGTTTATTGATATAATACGTTACTTTGACACACTTTCCATGATATTATTTTGATACGCTATACTTTTCATAAAAAATAGGAAGTAATGCCTCCGATTTTTTTTATTTTGTTCCCAATATCGGTTGAGGTGTTACGTTTCATGCATATTACTCGGACGAAATTTCCCCTTTACTGACGCAAGTTACAACCCTCTGCCGCGAGTTGTAGCGTGTAACATGGCGGAGTGTAACGTAACTATGTCAGTGCATGAGAAACAGCTCGCATTAATCGAGTTTCTAACGGCAGAAAATGTGCCTTCGTTCTCTATTTTGCCTCTTAAAACAAAAGAGCATCAATGTAGTTCCGCCACCAATGATCACCAACACCAAAACAGTTCAATTATGTGCCATCAATGGCAAAGTCATGCTCACAGTGTTCTGGGATGTTCATGGCGTGGTGTATTTGGAATTCATGCAAAAGGGGCCACCACAAACTCTGCAAGGTTCCGCGAGATCTTCAGAAAATTGAAAGCACAAATTCAAAAGTTCATCCACATATGGAGCCTCCTCTCCGTCAGCATGGCAATGCCAAAATACTCGAGCGCTGCGACAATCCGACGCTTTTGATTCATCCTCAATACAGTCCCGGCTTGGTCTATTCGATTTTCCTTTTTTTTCCAAAACTTAAAGAACATCTTCGAGGAGTTCAATTTGATAGTGACGAAGCGGTGCAAGCAGAGACGAGGCTGCGGGCTCCGTCAACGAACATTCTACGGTGAGGGTATCAACAAATTTCTCTCTCGTGTTTTTTTGTTGTTTTTTTTTAAATTTATTTTACAAAACTTTTATCCTAAGATTATTTTTTGTTCCATAAAGTTACAGTAAATACAAATTCAAAATATGTAGATAATTTACAAGGGTACATAGTAATTCGGTTAATCCAGCAATTAACCTAAATTTTTGCTTCTTTATTTTTCTTGTATCTTGATTTGAGTGTCTGAGAGGCATACATTGTTGGACTATGAGGGCTCACTGCTGATGTTGAGTTAGATGGAATGGGTGGGTGGGGTCTACGGGTGTGAAGATGGGGTGGGTTAGGAGGTGTGTTATGGGGAAAGGATGAGGTCGATAGGGCATTTTCTCTTGAGGCGACGTGAGCATAGTGCTAAATCGTGGTGTTAGGATGGTTGAAGGTGCTTTTGATTAGTGAGGTTACGGATTTGGTGATTAAGGAGTTGACTTGGGGAAGTTTTATGTCAATATGTAAAGTCAATCAGAATGTTATGAAGAAAGTTATATATTGTAATGCCAATTTATTAGGACATTAATTGTTTGAACATAAAAATTTATATTGTTTGAGAAATCTATTATTGCGGCAGGAGCTTCCATAGCGACAATTTAGCCCAGTTCTGTTACTTTGTCGGAAGGTCAAAAATGGCGTATGCGCGCTAAAACTCGAGACGAGGATAGTTCAGTTGGTGACTAGGATTTAACAGAGTTGGTTGGTGCAGGGACATTTCGGAGGACGGAACAAGTGATACTAGAGCAGAGACTAGCCGTCGTTTATTGTATTATTATTAAACAAAGTTGTGAGTTGAAGACAAAGTAAAACATTCACGAAAGCTTTGCATCGAAACTTGCTAAGTAAAAGCACTTTTACGTCCATGGCCAGCCAGAAATAGTAAAATTGCCGTTTAAGTCCAAAGCAGTAAAGACTAGCAAATCTTTAATTAACGCCTCGTAGTTAATAATTACATAATGGCTTCCACAACGTGGAAATTCATTTAATTAAAAAATAAATTAAACGACCTATTATTTGTTTATTACAATATATATGCAAGCGTGCGTGCGTGTTTGTGTGTAAGAATACTTGAATTATTTTAAGATTAAGGGTTGTGGTAAGTAATAGAATGATAAAAAATTTCTAATTAGAAAGTTAGATCTGAAACATTTATTTTATCAATATCGTAAATATGGTTGTTCAGTACTGTAATTATTTTTACAATAAGAAGACTATTAAGCCCGTTAATATACAGTGATCACACATTTAACCCTATAGGCCTCTTAGAATGTTCCAGGTATTTTAATTATAAACGTTCGAATTATTTAAGCTCCGCGGTATAAATTTCGCTAAAGCATGTGACGTCTATCCACATGACATTCAAGACAGGTATCGACAGGCGGGTTGTGCTTTGGGTCAAGAAATTTCTGAACGAGTGAACTCAAAGGGTAAAGATTGGTAGACAACTGTGAATTGAACAAAATTTAACATTGGGGATGTCTCAATGACCCGTATTAGGGCCATTATTACCCCTGGTATATATTAATCTACCATTTAAAAACAGTTGAAAAATTAGAGTTTATGCTGGTGATTATATCGTCTATAGTAAGATAAACAGAGATCTGATGAATGTGAATGCAAAACGACTTATTTGCACTAAATAGTTGGTCTCAGGCAAATAACATGAAGATAAATATCGAAAAAAGCAAATGAACTACATTCAATACATATAGTGCAAATATATCATGTAAATGGGAGTAAAAATTCCTCAAGTATACTGCTACAAATATTTAGGAATCACTTTGAACTAAAATTTAGGGAGGGAAGAACAAGTAAATTCTGCGTGTCGAAAAGCCAGGAAATCTTTACCTTTTGTAATGAGAGAAGCAGTAAAATTTGTTATATAAGGTCACGGGCGAGAAAAGATAGAGAAATTGTAGTGGGAATCTTCCCAACTAGAAATTTAACATTGCGCTCTGTATAAATCAGACGCGAAACAAAACGTGGAAAAACATACGGGATAATATTGAAAAACCAACTTTCTTTGGGAGTGGAGATCGCAAACTTAAAATTCAAAACGAGACCGAAAAAAAATTGACTTCCAAAATAGATCGATAGTCGATAGGAACAATTATACATGCGGCAGTGTTTGAGGATAATCTTTCAACAAGAATGTTTAAAATTTATCTAAATAATTCATGAAGTAAAGTTTTATTATTTCCCGTCTAAAAATAATTTTTACGTCTACCGCTTTTTATTTTATGAAGTTTAGTTTTTAAAGTATAGACAAATTTCTAAGACATTTGTTCATTATTGTTCCTTTGTTACATATTTGCTTTTAAACTGCCACCGGAATCGATCCTAATCGCATCAAATAATATATATATATGGAGAGAGAGAGAGAATAAGGAATGCCAAGTGAAAATATCCATGTCTTATTTCTAGTTTGGCACACCATACGAGTCCGGTTTCCGCGTGAAAGTGGCTCGTAAACGTAAAAGACCAATCTAAAAATACAGTTGTGCTGACCGGACGAGATTACTTGTCCACCAATAGGATAAGAATGTCCCGTCGGATCATAGTCGTTCTAGCCATTCTTCTCCGATGGTCTGTAGGGAGAGGTAATGAAGTTTTATATAACGCGGAGGGGATCAAGCCTTGCTGTAATTCTCTGTGCGACCGTAAAACATCTGCACAGATCCAAGGCCAGACAAAAACAGATATCACCCGAAATTAGACTGTAGGGAAGTTATTAAATTTCGAACGTTGAGCGTTCTTTACGGTTATTCACATTCATTCCACACGTTTGACGAAATATCTGATGATAAAACTTTGTTCCAGAATAATCATACATACTAACTGCAGCTGGAATGTATTCGCAAATATTAGAGCACACATTAAACAGGTATTTCGTGCAAAAAATAGCATTCAAAATTTCGTCTGTATGGCACACATTCTATCAAATTTTATTTTAGTATTTATTTTCGTACTATTTGGATGAAATGTATGGAAAGATATTTATGTTTCTATTATAACGGCCATGAGTATTTTGATATTCGCTGATTTTTATCACTGATAATATAAACATCGCCAGCGTATTCACATCAAAAACGCATATGTCCTCCCATTCCCTTCTAAATATTAACAGCGGTATAATGTTACATTACATACAAATGACAATAAAATATTGATTAGAGAATGAATTTGCTCGATCTCCACTCTATTTAACTAAACACACTGTTTATAACCTGCGACTTAAAATATAGTTACAATAATAATCGTATTTTCCATTGTCGAATACGTTAATTTGGAAAATGGATTTCTAGGCAATTGTAAGGATATAGAATAAAGTTAGGGAAACTTACCAAAGTCTTAAGAAATGAGCAACTGAGAGGATTCATGTATGATCTACAACCCAACAATGAAATCGTATAACTAATCTATGTATGTATACGAATATAAAAATGAATCCGATTGCGATGAAACTTTGGTAAGTTGTGTGCACGCCCCCCCCCCCCCCCACACACACACACAAAGATTTCTGTCGGCTCTCGAAGCGTTACGAAACTCCCAAGGTGTGAACGGGGGTGGAATTGAAAAACCTACTAAAATTGTCGTTTTTAGCGTCGAATAATTAGTTTTCCAGGCCGATCAGATTAATATTTTCTCTCCAATATTTTTAGGGTAGTATTTCAAATCCGTGCAGCTTTGGAAGTCAGCGCCACTAAGGGTGGGGGTGGAGGTGCGTTACATAAAAATAACGCGAAAAAAGAGATATTGGTGTAAATTTCCAGGGATATAGAACTTACTGAGTTTAATTCTGCCATTTATTATGTTGGTTTAGATGTAGTTAAACCCCTAGGAGTGAGGTAAAAGAAACCGAAAGAAATTTCCGCGTACCATCTTAAATGCGTAGAGAAAATTCTACCAAACTTTGTTACTTACGATCCACGAACAAACACCGACGGGTTGGAGGGGGTGACATTTAAAAAAATTCGTAAACGGCCATTATTAGCGTCGAATAAAGAGTTTACGGGGTTGCTGAATATGATATTGTCAGTCTAGAAGACTTAAGTATTTAATTTCGACCTTAAAAGACAAGGGGGTGAAGCACCCTTACCGTACGGGTGACGGTGAGAGGGGTTTACATTAAAAGTAATGAAAAAAAAAGAGGAAGATTGGTGTCGATTGCGGAGTTGTAGGAGTCGCAGAGTTTAATTCTCGCATGAACTATGATGCTTAAGGGCATTTTCTGTTCCTCGACTTGGAGGTGGACTTAGTTAACAGAAGGTTACTCTGAGAAATTTTTTCATTCTTAACCTACCGGGTAAATTTGTGGTTTTATTAGGGTACCCGGTACACTTTTTATCTCTATTCAGTTAAATGTTGCATTTATTTAGTCCTTTAAGGAACCAGAAGTATTTTTAGGCTTTATTAATTTAGCGAGTATTTTCACTGTTTTAATTAAACATTATTTTTAGTCACTCTTATTTTATGTAGTAGGAGAAATCTGGAATAGTTACAGTACCGTCTGTCAACATCCTGGTTTATTTGAAGTAAACTACCGAGGGCTTAGGTCGGGGAAAGTAACGTAAATGGGTAATTGTTCCAAACAATGACGCTATAGTACTGGTTAAATGAAATGATTACTCAGAGGTTAATGTATAACCAATTCCCTCTCCAGACTAATTCAAATAAAAACCCTGGCAACGCCGGGCACTCAGCTATTTAAACGTCTCATGATGACATAAAGTACCGCACAAGCCGCCTTTGAAAGGTCTTGGCACCCAGATTTTACATACGAAATCAAATATATAGTACTGGTGCCATATTGTAAACTACTAAAATTTCGAGAATTCAAAAGTAGAGAGAAAAAACGAAACTTCCACGCAATTTAAATGTGCGTTTCCCAAAGGAGTATTCTTGGACCTATTTTATTGTTAAAATATACATTCGATCTTCCTATAATTACAGCTACATTCATAGTTGACACAGTCAGTATATCTGTAAATGTAGATCCCATAACAGCAAGCGCAAGCTAACAATATCATCTATCAGGAGAGAACAGATAAATGGAATTTCAAAATTAACGCAACAAAATCCCTACTTGTAACGTTTACGGAAGTAAAAATTCCCACCAATTACCATAAACAACAAACAACTAGGGTGAAATGGCTTGTAATCCATATAAACTCAAAATTAACTTTGGAATAACATATACAAAATAAAGGGAAACAAATACGGCTTCCAGAGCTGTAATGGCTGCTGATAGAAGATCTAAGCTGCCACAAAATCCTATTATACACAACCGTCACATTGGACATTGGACATTCTGAATGAAGCTACGGAAATGCTCAAGGAAATCCAATACTGCTTTAATATCAAGATCGGAATAAAAAATGGTTGACACTCCATGGTATGTAATCAAACACTTTACCAAGACTTAGGCATACCTTTCGTCATGGATGTAATTCATAACAGGAGTAATAAACATCACGAAAGACTGAAAATTCATACAATCCCTTTCGTACAACCACTACTGAAAGACCGAGACAATAGAAGTCAAAAACGATGCAAAGTTTAATTGCGGTCTGATCAGAACATTAGTGAATTCAGTTGTACTAAGTGAATTCTGAAACAACAAAATAACTTATAGAATGTGTAATTCAGATTTCTGTTTCAATAAAGTAAAAAAAAATTGACTGACTGCATCTTTCACTCATACAGTATTGTACGATAACTATTGCACACAATCGTTTCGTATGTTTGCAAAGAAATTAATTTTATTGCTCTATTTGAGGCATTGACGCATACCGATGATTATGTGTATACAAAACGTAGCTCATTTGAAAATCCGAATAATTTTTAGCCAATGAGTTGTTGAACCGAAAACTCTTTAAAATTACTTTGTTTTAAAAATACACATTTTCTCAACTCTCACACTTCAATTAATAAGAATTTTATACAATAGCAATGCTCTTTTGCATATGATTATAATGTCAAGAAAGTGCTGGTACTTATACTTAATTATCAAAAAAATTCTTAAGTTCCAGATAATGAAACCCTGGGGCACAAGAAACGCGTCCTGTAAAATAAAATTATAGCGTCCAACATAAATTTGAATTATTTTTAGTATTCTCTACTTATGTATAATAGATGACACTCATGATATGTGATGACTCGGCAATGAATTTGTAAAAAATTTCTGACCTTTAATGAAAATAATAATAAAATTAGAAGGCCACTCAGTCAGAAATTAAAATTAAAGAGAAATAAAATAATTTATAAAAGACGTTTCGTCCCTGTATTAGGATATAAAATGAAGAGGTCCTAATCCAAGGACAAAACGTCTTTAATAAATTAATTAATTTAAAAATATAATGTCTTCTTAATCATTTTATTAACCTTCAAATTTATTTCTGAACGAATGTCCATCAAATTTTATTAATATTGACACTGTATATTCATTCATAAGTAAGATAATAATGATTGGAAATTTACATTCATTGTGACCAAATGGAAAGTTGCAGGAAAACGACAAGGAGATTTTTGTGAGCCAGATATTAATAGTGCTTCCTATATTTAGAATTTAATATCGCCAGTTTCTCTCTGCTATCAGATATGCAGTTGATCCCTCTGCACAGGAGATTACGGGCCTAGTCTGCAGAAATCTGAGCACCGCCGTTGGGACAACAAACCGGGTAGAGAGCCGTTCCAGTTTATTCTACAAGTAAATCCGGCTTCCTTGCGTACGAGTAAGTAGCGAATCCATTTAAACAATTACTTAACTAATGCGTTGCAAAATAGAACTATCGGTTTTACCGACTTTACAATATATTTATATTTTGGTAAAACACGAAGTAGAATTCAGTAACATCATTATATATTTCAAGCCAGTGAAATTATTTATGGGCATTAATCGAAGTTCTGTTAAACAATATGCTTATCTATTCAAGATATTGCGATGCAATTTTGTAAGCAAGTTTATAGTCTCAATATGCACGTTTTCACTAAATTACGATAAAATGGAACCAAGCAATATGACGTTAATGGCATTAAATTTTTTCCAGATTTTTTCTTAATATTATTAAAAAACGTTACGAGCCCTTAACTATATTAATTTATTATTTTATGCACAATATTTTGAATCCCTAGACCTTGTAGACTCTAAAAGATAAAATAATCGTTTTAGTAGAAGAAAGTGTCTTTTCCGGTATCATATAAAGATTTACTGTCGTTCTTTAAAATTCAAAATTTTCGTATTTTCCAAAATATGTTATAACAAGTGAATTGAAAAGTTAGAAGCAAGTTTTTACTGTAATGAAGAGACAATTATTATTATAATTTCTATCGCTTAACGTACATTAGGTCTTAAATTTGGTCGTGGAAGATGCATAGTTAGAATACACGAGTGTCTTATTGATTCAGATGGAAATTGTATTCGCTTCTCGAAAAAAAATTTCTTTTTGTTTATAGTAAAAATTATTATCATTATTTCATTAAAAACTAAAATTTAAAATAACACGGCTTATCCTACAAAAGGTTCACGAAGTACAACACAAATCGTTGCAAATAACAAAAAGTTCTAAATTGATGTCAATATTTAATTTATGCCTTTATGATTAAATTTAAGTTGTAATTATTAAACATCAAAACTTACTCGGATAAAAATATTTCAACCAGTCATCGGCCCTAGCTGCTGAAGTGCAAGCTATCTGCATGGCCGCTGAACTCTGCATAAACATCCCGGATAGCAATAACCTGATTCTAACAAACTCATCTGAAACAATCAAAGATATCATAAACCCCCCAAAAAAGGAACAAAACACTGAACCTCATTAGGGGCAATATCACGAAGATAAGGAATAGAAATCAAAACATCTGTCCAGCATGGATCCCTGCGCATAGGGGAATACCTGGAAGCCTCAGGGCCGACAAGTTGGCAATAAAGACATAACAATTCCCAAAACCATAAACAGAAAAAAACAGGTGATGCTACCTAGAGTAAGAACCCTCCACTCAGTTTGTGCTCATGCGTTCCTATTTTCCAGATCTACCCAACCAACCTGTGAAGAATGCAGTCAACCTCTAACTATTCCCCATATACGCTTCTATTGCAGCATATATAACGACATCAGAAGAGCTACAATCGCAAAACACATAATCGCAGACCTCTGTACTTCAACCACAGCTGCCTTGGACATCATCAAATTTATCGAGGAAGCAATCGTAAGTGAAGAGGTATAGAAACCTAATTGCTAATAATGTTAAGAATTTATGTAAATAATAATACTAAGTTAGCTATTGTAAATAACATACGGGTCGTCAATGACCATGATGTCAACGCGACCGTTATAACTTCAATTTAAAAAAAAATTATATAGAATTAAATTTGAAACTATCAAATTTCTGTCAATTTTAGATTATGATTCAAGTTAAAATTATTATTATTTTCTAACTAACTTAATAATCTGTTCAGTGTAAATTAAACATAATATAATTCTTATTTCGAAAAATATACAGGACTCTAATCATACATAAATGAATGTAAAAGAAAGTAGTGATTAGAGAATTATAATGAAAAAACTTCTAGAAATTAATTAATAGACGTGGCACATTATGCATACATTAAAAATTAACATTTAATGTTTTCTATTTATCTATACTTACTGATTTTTACAGTACAGTGATGACTGTTACATCGAAGTCTACGTTTGAATCAGCAGAAGTACTCTTCTTGTATAGAATTAATAACATTTTAATTTCTCAAACCAAATGGCTTAAAAATTTCAATATATTGTTCTCGGAGTTCAACCGACAGAGCTTTTAGTCGTCGAAACGTTGCGTTCTAATATAATTATGCAAAACCCGGTTGAACTCCGAGAACAATATATTGAACAACTATACCGGGAAAGGTTTCAATCTTTGGCTTAAAAATTTGATTACAAATTACGTGTTAAAAATTTGGACGATTAACTGTTTGAAGTGAACGTGTCTCAGACTTTATGTATTTATTGTTTCACATATACTTCTAAATGAGTTCCATATTCGGATAAATGTTATTTATATAGCCATAACTTTCTTTCTTCGGTTGCAATTCAAATTCAAAATGATATACTCTTAATACGTAATATATTTTGTCATTCAGATTTCAGCATCCAAGTAATCCAAATAAGGAAAAAACTAAAGTCTCTACTCGCAGTAAATTATTACTCAACCAATGTTAATGTAAATATCGATTGATTAGAATACATATTTTACATGAGGTATTTCGGAAAGGAAATCATCAAATATTCCACAGTTATAACACAATTATATAGTATGATTTAAACAAAATATTAATATTTATAACTCTAAATCACTATATGTATATAAATGTTTATTACCATATTTTGTTGTGTAGATAATCGCAATTTCCGTATTGCTCGCTATTTAGTCCGTGCATATTAATTACTCATTCAATTTCATATCCAAACATTAAACCTACGCTGATAATTACAACCGTACTCGATTCTATTTCTGCTATAACTAGAAAGGTAATGAAATTTAACGGTAAACTCCAACATCTAGAAGAGAATTTAAAACACATATTGATACAACTCAGAGACAAATAATAAAAAATGATAATATGTTATTATAATAAGATTTAAAAATAATTTCCCTTCTATTCAGCAGATAAAATAATTATTTTCCAAGCTCAAATGATATGCCTCCAGCCAACTGTTAACAACGAGCTTCCAACACGTTCAAGGCTGTATGGAGCACGATATTCATTTTGCAAGCCCAGAGCATCGATTGATTTGGCTGATTGATGTTAGCGGAGCTTCTGATATTATGCTAATACTTCGAGCAATTTCAATGTTACACATAATGAATCCCCTATCCTGATTATCAGCTTCTAATAATTATTAACTTCAATGAAGTACAGGATGCGAGAAACGTAAACAACGTATTATGTATGTTATGGTATTTTCACATATAGTATTTGTATCAGAAAATTACAAAAAAAAATATTTTTATTAATTATATCGTTGTAATTACAATGTTATTATATGTTGTTAATTTTGTATTCGATGGTTTATTGACTCCTGTTTTCATCAGTTTCGCTTTTTCTTTCCCCCGTTGAAAAATCATGATTTATTTCATTCCGACTCTTAAAATTAGTTTTTTTGGTGCGCAATTTAGTACGATTTTTTTTAAAAAAAATTATAAGCGGGCGAGTACTTGTTTTAAAATTCTTGAGGATTAGTAACGCCAGGCTCCATCAGTTGACAATTTACTATCCTGGTACGTATCCTATTTTGCGAGAAATTTATTCGTGTTCAATAATAAATTCCATAAACTTCTTTCTTTTTAAAGCTTCTTTACCTCATAAACTGAAACGATTCAGAATTCTAACACAGTGCCGCATACAAAGAAAAAAATTATTCGGTAAAAACTAAAATAGATGTGGCCGATTAACTTCGTGTGCTTAGTTCGAAAATGCTTTTCGATTTTCCTTTTAACATCTGGTTAATTGAAAATTGTGACAAATGTTATTTTGACATTTTGTATAATAAAATAACTCTTTGCACCTTTTGTTAATGCTTAAACTGAGAGAAGATTTTTTTCTGAATGTGTTTTACAAAATTAACTTAACGTACATCAATTACATTTAAACATTTAAATAAAAAAATTGGGGAAAAAGGTTTGGATAATGAAAAAGATATACATTCAGAAAGTAAATAGACAAGTGAAGAAAATATAACTACAAAGATCCAAAAAACTTTAACACGCAAGATAAAAGAAACTAAATATCAAAACTTACACTCCTTGGACACGTACATTACAATTCTACAGTCGCCTTTCTCCATGAAACTTGCGGGTCCTGGAATTTCTTGAGTGGTCTTTGTCAGAATTTTCACGCGCAACTGACCAACAGTAATCGGAAATCATATTCACATCCCAACGATAGCGAGCGTCGGTCTGCGTCTTTCAGATCCTGACGGAATGTTTCACCTTGTTCTTCACGTACGGCTCCTAAACTTGAAAGAAAATGTTCCAAATGATAAGAAATGAAGCTTTAGGCTCATGTAACATCCAAGATGTTTAAATTTGTTGAACATATTTTTTACAATTTCTTGTTACAGTGGGTCCTTTATGTTGCCAAGAAATTTCTTCACAATGTATTTGAATGCGTGTCTGTTTCTATTTCAATCAGAGTTTTTGTGAAGCTTTCGAATCTGTGGCCCGTCAAATACTTCTCTTCTTTTAGCAGGTGACAGTAAGGAAAATTTAGTACATAAATACTGGAAGCATGTACCATTTCTGTATAAAGCTTTAACCAACTGTTTCATCAAAGCATCCTTACAGCCATTCGCTTCGACATCGCTTTTGTTTCGAAAAGGGTCTTAGTTCCCTTTGTCAACTATGGAGGTCTGTCAATCCCCTGACACTCGCTAACTTTACAAAACATAAGAGAAAATAAGCTGAATTCATTCACTAAATATATACTTCCTTTCATATTCTCAACTGAGTTATTCGTTGCAAACAGATAGTATTACCTAAAGGTATCTTCTGCTTATTAAAATGGTTTGAGGAATTTCCCCTATCGTTATATAAATAACTTCCGCATAATCATTTCTTGCTTCTTATTTATAACTTCCAAAAGTCTGGGTTTCCTTGAGAGTATTTCAATGCGAACGTACATCAACGGAGATAAAACAATAAAAAAGTAATTGAGCCTAAACAATCTTAATCTCTATAAATAGGCCTATTTTTTAATATACCGCAAAATGTATTATTTAAGCAGGAATCTTAATAACCTGTTTTTTCAATTAACTGCTTCATTTTATACATTACTTGTATATCTCAAATTGTCATCGACCATTAGAAAAAATGAAAGTCACAATTCAATCTGCTGAATTCAATTTTATTTTTACGCGCTGCGTTTTAACTTAATATTTTCTATTCCTATCAATAGCTATATGGTCATTAGCGACTTTGTACGCCCCCTTACAGTACGGGTAGTGGTGGTAGTTGTTTACATCAAATGTAATTAAAAGAGACCCATATTCGTGTCGATTCCGGAGTTATAGGAGTCACTGATTTAATTCTCGCATTAATCTAGGTGGTTAATGAAATTTTATGTGAAGGTGGACGTGGTTGACAAAAGTTAGTTTTGACACTCTTAAGTTACCGGACATATTTTTAATTGTATTAAGTTACCAACTATATTTTTGTCTGTATTTAGTTAAAGGTTGTACTTATTTACTCCTCTAAGATACCGGGAGTAATTTTAGACTTTATTAATTTTCGATTATTTTTTCATGTTTAACTTCATCGTTATATTTAGACACTTTTATTTTACGTTGAAGGAGATTTCTCAAATACCGTCAGTCAACATCCTGGTTTATTTGAAGTTAGATGCCGAAGGGTTAGGGAATGTAAATGGGTAAATGTTCCAAACACTGACGCTATTTATCCAGCTTAAATTAAATGTTTTTCAAGAGGTTAGTGTCGCATTAATTCCTTCTCCGGACTATTTTAAATAAATACCCGGACAACGCCGGCACTCAGCTAGTATATTATATAAGGATCGTTATCTGTTTATAATAACGCAATAAATAAATAAATTTTTTGGCCGAACAGTCAGAAAAGTTTTATTTATTAGTAAAGTGACTAATACATATAAACCGCTACGTTTCGTTCCTACTTTAAGACTTCATCAAATAAAAAGATGTTTCCTTAACGATTGATTAATATTTTAATCTAAAATTTTCTTCAAAGGTCTTAAATATTCTGCCATTTTGATTGTATACACTTTGAATATCTTCAATGATTAGGTTCCAAAACTTTTTTATAATAGAAAAGAATTTTGAATAAATTCCTTGTTTCCACGTCCGATGTAACCGAAATGAGATAATAACTGTGACTGTTAAATTAAAGGGTGTTAAAGTTTCAAGAATCGTATAAGAAAGAATTAATAATTCATGGTCGAGGATAAGTTTTGAATTTTGTTAAAAATTATAATAATAATACTGATCGCTTTTCGCGATGTGTGGTTTGCATTTTTGGGGGGTCAAATTTTATGCTTCAACTGTCAAATCGCAGATAAGTCATAGGAATAGATAAACTTATATTCGTTTCTGAGACAGAAACGCAAGACACGTTAATAAATCTCTCGGGAACTTCGGAGAAACGGTTATTTTCTGGTACGATTTATAGGCCTAGAATATTATTAATGGCACTGCAACAAGTTTTGCGCTCTACAGACGTCCCTCGGGAGGCGTGTTGCTCCTTATAAAAAGCCCCGGTGATTTTGAGTGTATTCCGCTTGCGCCCCGACGTATTGATTGGACGCGACGATGTGACCCGGCTTCCTGGCCGCCTGACCCTCCCTGCCTTGCTGCCTTCATAATTAGGCCGCAAGCAAATATGTTACATCCTGACCATTACCTCACTGTCAACGTGTTGCTTCATTAACGTCTCAGAGACCAGGGGTCGCTCTTCTACCTCAAAATGATGGACCTCGTTTTGTTCGAGCAAGGATAACGTTTACGGTCTATTTGCTCACTCTCAATACGTGATCTTACAATTTAGAGGAGACAGCAGCTTTTAGTCATCCCCTTACACCCTTCAAGATTTTTAACATTTTGTCTCGAGAAGATCCGCCTTCATCATCATTTCAAAAATTTCACTTTTATTTTCCATATCGTTTCGAATCATAAGGTTAGCATTTTGACAAGCATACCTTCATACATCAGATTCACTTTAATTCAATCCTTTCAGAACTCTAAAGACATTTTCCAAGAACCTCTACAAATTTCTTCGACAAATAATCGCTGTTTCACTGATACTACAGACCCTGTTCCAATAGCATTCCTCCCACATACCCGTCACAACTCACTTCATAATTTCTTCCTTAAAATCCTACGCTATACATCCTGGTGGGGAAACAAAGGCAGCCGACTCTCTTCAATTACACTGAATTAAGTAGTCCTTTAGCCGTAGGATTGAGTGCGTTCTCATGCTGCAGCACAGGGTTTGTGTTCTTCGGCAAAACCTTCCTCCATGTTACTATGCTATGTTTTCAGGTTAAGTTGTAGAAATATGCAGATTTGAGGCTTTGATATCACATGATGAATATTTCATAAGATAAATTAAGATTCGACTAGCTGTGTAGAGTATCCCATTTAAGTAAAAATTGACGTTATATTATCATTTTTGGTCAATTGCCATTGAAAGAGGAGAAGCTACATTACTTTAAGTATTTTAAAGATCGAGTTAAAACATAAATAAGTTTACGACCCGTGGGAGTTTCATTGTTCAATATCAAATCTCTCAGTATTAAAATATATTTCTTAATACATCAATATTATTATTATTATACTAATAAATCACACTGTTGACTGCTATTGGTTCTTCACGGTTCGGTTCCTATCCAAGGAACTAGGAATCGCAAAGATATCTTCGTAAAGTATGTGCCGTTCCAAACAGCGCTGCTTTTTGTAGTTGTGCAATTGTTATCATCTGAACTTACTCATGTAAGTTGAAGACTTGATGAGTCATCAATTATAAGTATTATAGTGTTTTTTTTCCCCCAGATCCGTCTAATTTAAATCTAAGATCTTTGTACCGCGGAATTTTTTCTTGTTCTTGGCGACGACTGTCATTAAACAATGGTATATCAATAATCCAAACACATTTTCTCTCGACCACAGTGATGTCCAGAGTGTTGTGATCCAAGTGACTGTCCGTTTGGATTCAAAAGTCCCATCTTGCCTTGTTCATTTTCAATGATTTTCTCTCCCACCAGTTTTTGTTTACCGGAAACTTGTACTTTTTACATAAATTCCAGTAGATCATAGTGGAACCTCAATATGCCGCTCAAGATAGTCTGTTTGAACGATATTTTTGCATCTACATATCAGGTGAGCAACAGTTTATTCAGTATATTTGAATAGACATCATTTGCTATATTTCAGGCTCTTGTCAATTCTAGCCTTTATTAAATTTGTTCTTAGTGCTTAATCTTGAGTTGCCAATAGAAGAACTTCCGTTTCTTTCCTGAGTGTTCCCTCCTTCAATCATTGCCACGTTCTTTCTTTTAGCATTTTCTGGTATGCTCTACAGGTATTGTCCATCTAGTGATTTATTTCTCCACCTTTCTCTCCTTTCTATCCTTGGTCATCTTATAATTGTATCCTTTCTTAGTTTTATTAAATTTTATAACACCTTCGCTGATCACTTCTTTCAATTTGTCTTACTGACTCGCTTCTACATATTTCGACACAGATCACTTTTCCTCTTCTAGTAATTGTTGTAACTGGATCATTCCTCGTCCTTTTGTAAATGGTAAATACAATTTACCTACAGCACTTCCTACGTGAAATGACTGGTTGACAGTATCATTTGGGTTTTTCGGTCCAGATTTTCCAATTCAGCTTGAGGTTTTTTGACAATTCTAGCAGTGTACCGCACGACAGGTATAGCATGTTTTAAAGGATTTAACGACTATATGTGGTGAGCCTACGGTTAAATTAACTATTTGTTGGGCGCCACCTGCAAGAATTGTTCTTGCAGGAAAGAGAAATGCAATATTTAGTTATTAAAAAAAACAATAATTCATTTTCTCAGAATTTATACAAAACGAAAAGCTCTCCAGCCTGCCAGGGATGCATGTAACCCCCTCCCTTTCTCAAGATTAACCGTGGTTTTTCTCGTGGCAAACCGACGCGATACCCGGAAGCATGGAACGCGACTTACCAGGTCTGCAGCTCGGACAGGGTCGACTCCCGTTGGCGGCTATCTGTCTCATCAGCATTCACAGAAGATGACCGGAGACGCACGTGCAAAACCAAAATCTTTCAGGATCAAATCTCCCTCACCACTCTCACCGACGGTCCAAATTCATCTCTTTGTCCACTCTCATCAACGGTCCACATTCATCTCCACGACCATTCTCTTGTTCGCAGACTTCTTTCTCTGCCTCCTCAAAACCCTCTCCCCTGGTTGGTCCTTGTGCACACGTGACCCTCTTCCATCTATTTTAGGGCCATAGCCTTCCGGTCATCTACCCCTTCCTTGGCCGACCCTGACCTTGCTTGCGGGACTTGCGGATTTTCCAACCCACCCCGCCATTGTCTTGTGTCTGCTGCTCGACCCCGGCAAGCCACATTCCCATGCTTCCAGGCAGTAATTAACAGTTATAAAAAAATATTTTGTACAAATCGATAACGAAAAGCGCACCATAATTCTCATCTTTAGCTTTGATTTTAGAAGATTTCGGACTCTTCTGATGTATTTTTTAGTTTACCTTACCTTACTCTTGACCTCTGAATGTTTGATGTTGTCCGATTACAGTATATCTATGTTCTTATAAGTGATTTTAATTCAATTACCTGAAACCTTTATTCCGTTCATATCCATTAGTTTTCCTCGCTTTATTCTTAGAATTGCACATTTTTCAGGTCCAATTTCATTGACACATCTGATCTGTACACAGGAAGCGTATTTAACAACGGTTCGATTTCAGCCTGACTTTTCGTACAGATCCATATCATTCATATATAGTAAATGATTTAGCTTTGCTACTGATGTTGAGAGCTGGTATCCGTGACACGTTTTCTTCAACATATTGGACAATGGTATCAGTAGTATAACTAAAAGTATTGGAGAAAGTGAGTCTTCTTGGAAAATGCCTCGCCGGATGTTGACTTTGCCTACATTTTATCTATTTAGTGTTACTTTCGTTGTCCAAGAATCCATTGAGCGTTTCATAAAATTGTTAATGTTGTCACTAATTCGTTTTATTTACAAACGTTTGAGGGAGTTACGGGCATTTTTATAGTCAATACAAGTAACGTGCAAGTTTATTTTTATTCTTCTGCAATATTCAGTTATCATCTCACAATTAAAACCGGGTCTTTTGTTCCCTTTGAAAATTGTTCCATTTGAATATTGCTTTGAGTTAACCATTTATCATATAAAGGCCTTCGGAAGCATAAACAAGTATCGCAGTCTTGATGACTCCTCTCCCCAACACAATAAGGAATAGGGAAAGATTTGCGAATTATGTTTAACATTATATTACTCAAACGCATATTTATCCAAATATGAGGGTTGTTCGATGTCTGGTAAATTTTTATTAAAAAGCGGTAAATATTTCACTTTTTCGCCATTATTGGTAAACATAATCCTTTTAAAGATATTCCAGTCTTAAATTATTGTTGGCAGCTTTTTGTAATGTTAGATGTGTGGTCAGGCGGAGACAATGAAACAAAAGGAATTTCGCGCTATCATTAAACACTTAATTTGAAGGGTTCGACACCTACAGAAATCAATACCGAATTGGATGTAGTTCATGAGGACTCCGGACCAGTATTGAACACCATTTCGGGAATCATGAGTTTAAACGAGGTCGGAGAAGCACAGAAGTTGAAACTCGTTGCGGCCGCCCAATAGAGTTCACCACTCAGAAAAACATTGAAAAAGTTCACAACAACGTAATGGAAGATCGCAGAACAAAAGTGCGTGATGTAGCTGATGCCATAGGTTACTCAACTGAACGAGTGTATTTCAACATCCATGAAAAACTGGCCATGAAAAAGCATTGTGCGCGATGGGTTCTGCGACTGTGGACATGGGATCAAAAACTGATTCGGAAAAATATTTCAACACAGAATCTAGCAATGTTTAGGTGTAACCCACAAGACTTTTTGCACATATTCGTAACCGTCGACGAAACTCGGATCCATCACTACATTTCAAAGACGAAAAAAACAATCAAAACAACGGTCAAAACCTGATGAAAATGTACCGAAAAAGGCGAAGACCATTATGTCAGCTGGAAAGGTGATGGCCAATGTCTTTTGGGATTCTCTGGGTATAATATTCACGGATTTCTTGGGAAAGGGCAAAACCATAACTGGGCTTTATTATGCAGATTGAGAAACGGCCTAGACTGACGCACAAGAAAGTGCTGTTTCACCAGGACAATGCGCCAGCGCACACTGCAGCAATCTCAATGGCGAAAGTGTACGAGTTGGGATTATAATTCGTTTCTCATCCACCCTATTCACCAGACCTAGTACCAAGTGACTTCTTGTTTCCGAACTTTAAAAGTTTTTCTTGGTGGAAAGAAATTTTCATCAAATAAAAGAGTTTTTGTGGCCGTGACGAAGTATTTTGCAGAGTTTGACAAAACCTATTTTTGTGATGGGTTGAAAAAAATGAGAAACTCGCTGGGCGAAGTGTATAGCCAAGGAAGGAGACTATGTTGGGAAATGAAGTGAATCTTCTAAAAAAATATTATAGTTGTTACAATTTTCCAAGACTTATCAAACAACCCTCGTATCTATGTTGTACCAACATAATGCACGAGACACAGTCTTCATAATTTTATAACATTTAAAATACGAATTGAACGCCTTTCTACGATGAACAGTCGCGATTGGACAATAACCTTTAAATTTATTGTTTAAACGAAATTAGTCTTCAAGAATATCCGAACCGAATTTGATTAAATTTCGAATTGGATTTCATTTGGTCGCGCTTACGGAAATAAATACTGAAAAGTTTCATAAATTACGCAATTACCACCAAATTTTAGTCTAGAAAATTTCAAAATTATTAAATTTACCGAAAAAGCGTGTTTTTGAGTAGATACGTTTCCAGATTTTAGCTAAATAGAACAATGACATGCTACTGTTGAAACTTTCACATTTCAAATATTTTTTTATGAAGCATGTAATATGAAACTACATTAATACTTTATTATTTTAAATATAGTAAAAAGTCCTGAAGACACTGTAAACTACTTACAGAGTAAATTTTAAACATTTTGATCTGAGCAATAGTTCTACAGTTCTTTTCAAAAGTGCACATGTTTTTGGCTTAAACACCTAGCCCCTTCTTTACTTACAAATAACAGCTGGAGGTTAACTGTAATACGGTAATATAATGGTAGAAGATTGTGACTGCCATTCTCTTGATCTAGGTGAAAGCCCACCCATGAGTCAAATTTTTGTAGATTACCGAGTCAATTTTCCCCATGGTACTTTTCCTTATTATTCAGTAATCCACTAACAATTACATTAATTAACAAGTTGATTTTAAATATCTTAATAAAAAAGTTAGCCAAAAAAAGAAAGAAGAAGTGATAATATAAATACCATACGCCGCGTCTGGAAGCGTTTTACCCGCACCTAAAGAAAAGAAACAAGGCTTCCAGAAACGGTGTGTGGTATTTATATTATCACTTCTTTGTCTGTATTTGGCTATATTTATAATTATTAATTTTCACTCACTCATAAAATTTTTCATTTTCAATTACATATCTCTGATAAATATTTCAAAACACCATTACACACAGTCCACTACCCACACAAACGGTAAAAAACAATATAAAATAAAAGATACATTATATAACAAGAAAATATCCCACTCTCTGCATGATTCAGTAGATACCAAACACTCATTAATTGAGAAGGAAAGATCAATTTCGGAGTATAATATAATTCAATCGCATAAATGTTATTTATTGTGTAATTAAGTAGTAATATTAGATATATGTATATATAAATGAACGTATCATTATTTGTACCGTATGCGTTCCTATTTCATTCACCCGTTTACGATGAAACTTTGGTAAGTTGTTGCGCGGACGTCCGCAAATATTTCTATTGGCCTCTCGAAGCGTTAGGTAGGAACGGGAGGCATTTACATAAAAATAATACATAAACGGCCGAGAATGGGTTATGAAAGTCGTTGACTTTAATAGTGACATTCACAATCCGAGGATAAGTTTTAATTAAACCCCTAGATGTAGGGCTATGGTAGGAAGGGTGTTACAGGCCTATACTTGATTATAATACGAAAACAACCTAGATTAGAGTATAATTTTGAACTAAGGTTGCCACAAACCGAGGCACCTCGGCCTGTTATGAGAGGTGTATGTTCCGGGGTCACAGACCTTGAGCATACGGTAAGAGTTGTTCGCTGTTCCCATTGGAACAGTCGGTCATCTGCCTCCTAAACTGGTCGAGGTACGGAGAAGAGAATGCTGCGTCCCCACAGCAAACTCCTCTCCCGCTATCGGAAGGGCGTGGGACGAGTACCCAATGCCCGACCTACCTGGTGCAGGTTTTTCTAGGGTTTTCCCTGCATTACTTTTAGGCGAATGCCGGGTAGTATCCTTAAACCAAAGCCCGGGGGCCCTAGTTAACCCTTGGCTACCTTCCTCTAACCTTCCGCATCCCCCCTTTCAAATCCCTTCCTATGCTATTGAAGGGGAGTTGCCACTATGTGGATTACCCTCATGTAGCTTGTTACCCTAAAAAAAACATGTAGACTTTAAGGAAGCCTGCGATAGGATTCTATCGCAGGTGAACCTTCCCAGAGAGCTCTGGCGGAGGCTACCTTTGGGGATGCCTTCACATCTCTGGTTTTTTTAACTAAAGTTCCCACATGCCGAGGCACTTCTCCCTGTTTTGAAAGGTGTATGTTCCGGAGTCGCAGATCTTGGGCATCTATTCTTAGAAGGGCGAAATCTTTATTTTATGTTGCTTTTTCCCGTTAGTGATGCCGTTTGGAAGTGCCTTTTGGGAGAATTAATTACTGTCTACGTTATAATATCGAAAATAAATATTTCAGTGAACTTGAATTTTCTTCTTCTTCATAAAAATTAGAATTTTTTTTTCATGATTATTGTTAACATTCAAATTATTTATTCATGTTGTAAAGATTTATCACGTTTCCTTCTTTTTCTCATAACATGACCTATAAAATATGCAAACGAATTTTTTTATGTATGTCGCCGACACGCTAGAAGGTGAGCAACCTTAAAGAGTCAGAATTCTCACCTCTGGTTTGCGTGCAAAGTTTGCAGTCCGGATAAGATCTGGCCTCTTATACGTGCTACATATCAAGCTTTACGTCCGACTCTTTGAAACGTGGTAACAATATTACGACGATCGAAACAAAGTAAATTTAACTGATTGAAATTTTAATTTTTCTTTAAAGAAGAAAATTTATTACAGTTTACTTATATTGATAAAATTATTTCCTGAGGTATAGGCCTACTTATAAAATTTAAGAGATGCCACGGGGGTATCCAAACAAGTTTAATACCATTATTTATTTATTTATAAATTATCAAGTTTAACGTCTGTGTAAATAAATTTGATGATAAAATAGCCCATAACCGACATTTAAAAATATTTTATTTTATTAATTATTTAATATTTAGTATATAATAATAATATTATAATAATTAAATAATATATTATTTTTTGTATAGTATATACTGTTACTCTGTTATCTTTGTCCGAAGACGGCCTACATGAGGACCGAAACATATAGTAATTTATTTAATTAATTAATTAAATATTATTAGATGTATGGGTTGGTTATTTTATCATAACATTTATTTATTTACTTATAGTCATAGGTCATTCGCGACTTTGTACTCTGTTGCATTTATTTTATCGGGAAACTAATTTATGGGAAATTCTCAGTATAGAAACAGACTAAGACAACATTCGTGACATCACCGGGATTCGAACTCTGGACACAATACAAAGCAGTGAGGTTGATGCATACAACACAGGAGGTCGGTCGAAACAGGATTCTTTCTGAAAAGTACCATATTCCGATGTCAAAAGTTTATTTTTTCGTGGTTTTATGTTTACTGTGAATCAAAGCAAAGCATTTGTGTTATTTTCAAACATTGATAAAACTAGTAAATACTTCCACTTGAAAGGCAAATCTCCTAAATACATCCAAGAAAATTTCGTTTATTACATATTTTCCCCTGCCTTCAAAACCGTTTTATAATATATAATATATCAATAATAACATCAAAGATCAAAGAACATTAATCATCTTTCGCAACAAATTCTGGAAGCAACTATGCGAGAAAGGATAGAAAAATTCAACATGAGTAGTGATCGATGAGTCAAATTGCACTAACTTACTGAAGCATGTCTGAAAAGTTGTGACTAATGAAATATGTACAAGATTGGTGCCGCATTTTCTATAAATGAAATATAATGGCAATCGTATGGTCGATTCAGTGGCATTTTATGTCGTATTCCTGACTATAATCTATCGTGTTGACGTAACAGACACAACGGTTGGTTGCTGATTCGGCTTTGAAAAATGCATTATAGCAAATAAATACATTATTGCGAATTAAGCCAAACTGTTGAAAATTATTGTAATCAGTTAAAAACTGCAATAAATATTCTTAAACAGAGGAATTCAATATGACGAATAATGTATTTCTATAACCTGAAAACGTTTATCCTCAATGATGTACAAACAAAACCCCCAACTATACTCTTACATGACTATAATATATCGGTAGGAAACATGGAACTCAGTCTAAACATAATCTATCCCAGTATATTGGACAGAAGAGCCGAAAGTAAAATCAACACTATAAAGAAGCAAACGAAAGATTTTATGTCGGTCGTTGCCCCGTTTACATAACGGTGCAAGTCTGAGTAGGATATTAGTCCAATGTAACGCCAAAGAGTTCTACAAAATAATAATAAAAAAACATTAAAAGAATAATAGAATGTTACAAACCAGTTTTAATCACCCTTCAGAAAAATAAATTTAAACCTGCAGAAGAATCAGATCTAAAGGAATATGTCATCTGTGTGAATGCATATATTAAATCAGTTAATTATGTATATTACACTCACTAAAATAATTATATTGATTATAGTTATTTGTACTACTAAATATATAATAAGTTTTCAGCATAGTTTTATGTGAAAGTAGATCAAACAAATTCAATGAATTAAAAATATCATTTTTACTTAGACTAATATTACCTAAATATCTGCTAAATGATTTACAAATGCTGATGCTTACTGTCTAAAATGAAAGAGCTCACATTTGAAATGTCTTACTAATCGCTATTGGTAAAAAGGAATAATATTCTTTTTAATTGTATAGATTTTTCTGAAAGTTAAAAATAATTACTAATATTTCCTGTTGTTCTAACTTCACGACATGTTAAACTAATTCGTCAGTACACAAATGTTTTAAACTGCTTGTTTCCATTATTATTGGATTGAATACTGTATCAGAACAAATCTTATGGAAGTAAGCATTCCATGTAAACGATAGTAAAAAATGTATGAGTCACCAGTGACCAAGATGCCGATCAATATAAAATTTAATAAAAAAAGTATGCATATTGAAAGAAATACTCCAAGCAATATATAAGCACGATTACAAGAAAAAATTATATAATCGAAATTATATATATAACAATATACCAGGATGCAATAATTATTCAACTCTAGGTTTAAAACATAATATAAGTTAATATTTATGTACAAATAGTCTTCTAATAAATAAAATAGAATGTTTATTTGTGGGATTGTGTGTTGGATGTATGTATGTATGATTGTTCCGTATATATACCTACTCCAGTTGAGCAAATTTGACCAAAGTTTGTACACGTATTCCTTTCTAACCGAAAACAAACACTGTGTTGAAAGACACGCGTATCATTCCCAGGGGCTGGGGTGGCCGGGGGTGAAAATTTTTAAACATGCTAAAACTACAGAAACTTGCGCCGGATAAATATTATTCGGGTCAATGAGATGTCTTTTGTGTATAATTTCAGCCCCTTTCGAAAACCTTACCGCTGTGGAGGTGGTACGGTTGTATTACATAATAATTACGCAAAAACGACCGAGATTTGAATCAAATCCGGGGTTATGGATGTGGCTGAGTTTAATTATAACTCGGCAACGCCGGTCACCCAGCTAGTATTAATATAAAACATTGGTAAATATTTGTTTTGAAAATGTCTATAATGGTCAATAAATATTACGTTATCAAAATAGTTACATAATCACATACGGTAGGGATTAGATGAACTATTCATCAAGAAAATGATGATTTGTAAATTAAAGTTTCCGGTAGGTGATGGTATTAGTTAATTTTTTAAAATTATATTTTAAGAAAATTACTGCCAGTTCTAACAAATGTGCGTTTATTTTAAATTTCAGTCACGTTTGTATTATACACTTCTGTTTTGAACTGCCGAGTTATATTATTTTCTCTAAGTACGAAGCAAAGAGCGCGATGAAATACACACCTGCATTGAAATGACTTGTTTCTGTTGCCGTGGCGGTAATATCTACCTTTCTTATTTCGTACCTGAATGAGGATGTGAGAGCGAGGCTTAGGAGAGGTGAACCGTCATTGGGAAGCAGTGGCTTGCAATAAGCAGCAGAGAGCAATATGCTCTGATACCGCCCCCATGTATGTTCGCTATATTGCGGCTTTCCCAACAGTTTCTGCCTTCAATTTTCTAAATGAAACGCTGACCAAAAATTTAGCAAATGGCTATACAATTAATCGGGGCTATTCATGTATAAATTAACTTTTTAAACATAGATATGTTAACTGCCATTAAAGTTTGTATGTGATCACTAGTTTTAAATTAATAAAAAGATCTTAAAACTTTCAACATACAATGGTTTCTAGTATTAATAAGGTCAAACACAATTAGAAAATTTAAATTAATTTAATTTAACAACATGGATGTGGACCCTCATCAGGTTAACAGTAAGGATAATCTCTTTTTTTAATTTAAATTTTCTAATTATCCGTTTTTACCTTATGAATATTTTAAACTATACAGACGAAAATAATGAAAATGGCTTCATTCATTTTAACGTTCTTAAACACTAATGTTAAATTCTAGTATTACTTTTACAATTAAATACAAATCTTACAACTGTTTTAAGAATATTAACTTTATTTTACTGCTCTGCAATTCGGTGTAAGGAATACATACTACACGTATATTGGACCAAGACCAAGTCCAGTTACATCAAAAACCTTTTCGTGACGCGTTTTCCATATTAAAAGGACCGAAAAATACTTATCAAATCAAAATAATTTGTACCATTGAAGATGTTAACTGTCGTATTATTTCTACAATAAAAATTTGCAAACTTTCTGATATTTCATAAATACTTTATTTAATTTTGTAACAGCGATACGCAATGGTTTATATACATAAATAATATATTTATATATATATATATATATATATATATATATATATATATATATATATATATATATTGTAATGCATTGAGGGAATGCATTGTTTCGGATTAATGGTCTTGGCCGTCACAGAAAGTGGCAATGTGTACTTAGGATCAGTATGAAGGAGTCAGGGCAAGGCACATGCGCGGGTGGCCTGTCGCAAGATAAATCGGTTTAGGAAAGGCATTGTGTCTTGGCCGTCACAGGAAGTGGCAATGTTGACTTAGGATCAAGGGACAGTTTGGCGGTCTGAAGAATTTTGGAACGGCGCACATGTGGGGGTGAGGATACAAGTGCAAAGTAATTACGGGTCCTGTCTCGATGTGACAAGACAGAGCGGCTAGATATTTGCTAGCTGGGGAGCAGCAGCTGCAGAGAGTAAATCTCGGGATAATGGAGAGACTGTCAATGAGCAGTTACGACGTGGTTTTGGAACAAAGGAGAAGAGAGAAGGGACGGTCATATATAAAGGAAAGATAGGATTTTTGTGAGTTAGTTGAGTGTGGAGCTAGGAGGTGAAAAGTTGGGGTTAGTTGGAGTTGGAGTGTCAGAGCGGAGGGGGAGCTGTGAGCACCCAGTATGGAGAAAATTTGCAGCCTGCGAGAGAAATAGCAAATTTATGTCAACGATAAACATTTTTGTATGAAGAAGTTCAATCTGTAGTAATATCAAAATTTGACCACTGTCTTCGATGGTAGGAGATCAGGACACAGCATCCAGCGTCTAGTAGTTTCACCACGAGCAAGTGGGATGTCCTTCACCGAGTACGGAGAATCAGCTATCGTCGAAACATTAATATGTGTTAGAGTCAGTGTGTAAACGTCCATTCTATAAAGTGTGTGTGTAATGAACGAGCCAAATGTTCCTGAGTAATCATGAGTTGAAATTTATGGTATTAGTATGTGTAAACGGAATTAAAAGATACAGTCAGATATCGTTCTCTTCTTTTTGTTAATAAAATAAACTCTTTTAAATTTAGAATCAATCTGGTAATTCTAAGTTCGTTAATAAGTTTCGTCGATGTCTAGACGATTAAATATTTCTGTTTAATTTAAAGATAAATGTTGGGTTCTTTGATTATTTAAGTGTTCTGTCCGTTATCAAACCCAGTAAAGATCCATGAGAGAAAGAGATGCTTTTTATAATATTAAATTGTATAATTGTAAATTCTGATGAATAAAATTTGTTTGTTTGTATAAAATATAATTTTTTTTATTTTGACGCCCGGTTGTTTATTACATTTTGGCACCACAACGTGGGGCGAATTAAAAGAGTAACCCCGTGTTTATTACAATATATATATATATATATATATATATATATATATGTATAATGCAAATTACGGTTTTCACCAAAGGTAACGTCTTGAAATACCGGTGATTAAATGATATTTAAGTACTATAAATAGGCCTAAAATTACGCATATCAGATCATTCATAGATTTGTGAATATTGAGGAAGTCAATTATCAGGTTATAAAAAGGTATGGAGATGTCCAGTGGAAGTCTCAAAGTAATTTAATTAAATTCATATAAGCACGTGCATACGGCAGTAGATGTTGACGTAGTATAAGGTATAGCACGTGCATTAAGTAATAAGTATTATGTATACATGCGAGTAAAGGATAGGAAAGTAAACCGTCATAAGAATATATGTATAACATAAATTATTGCAATCAAACCCCTTTAAATCAGCTTATCCGTTTAGTGTTTATAACTGTTCGTAAGTATAAAATCTTAAACATGCCTTTGATAAGAGTGTGTACAGGATTTTAGATGAAATCAAAACATACTGAAAAACTATATTTCCCATATGCACCTGTTATATTTCTCGCATTGCGGAATGTGACTTTTAAAATAAATCTATGGCAAGAAACTATTTCCATACCTTTTGCATTGCTGGGTTAAATTACATTGGAAGTATAAGCTAAAAAAGAAAATCAGCAAATAATTGCATCTTTCGAAGTTAATATACCTCAATCAATGGATGATTATGGGATAAACATGAACTGGATTATTGCAATGCGGTTTACTGCTGCCCTAATCCAATCGATTGGTAAATCGACGGCCCAATAAGCATGATGTGTTGGTTGGCAATGAGGCCACTTAACAAACGTTTGGATAACGTGTGAGACAGTTACTGGGGCAGCTTTATGAGCATAGATCTTAGATTTACTTTGATTACGTTTTCTCACTCGTAAGTATCCACACTTATTCTTTTAAGAGCTAAAAAATTTTCATTGCATAGTTTGTGGTGACAAAACATTTTTAAGTCATACTTTCTTTTTGCAGCTTGGAAATTATAGTTTTCTATTAAAATTAAAGTGTGATGAGTATTTTGCTATAAAATTTGTTAATTATGGTCGTTCTAAAGTTTTTTATGATGAATAATTTTGTACCATTCAGAATATGAATGGCAAGAACTAAAATTTCAAATAATATTAGTTTCTTAATATATGACGAATTATTCACTTATTTAGAAGAAACAACACACTTTTTAAAATTTCGTAATTCGTAAAAGTTTGATACTTTTTAAATGTCGTGAAACAGATAAATTTTAGTTTTTATTTATATTATCTACGATTATTCTTAAATAATTAATGGAAATTAGCTTAGATTAATATTACGTAAGCGTGTTTACCGCAGGTTAAAGCCACAGTGATGCAATTCATACTCATATTTGTCATCGTCATTTATTATGCAACCAATATTCGTAGGTGTTACGTCCCTGAAGGAAACTGAGGGAATAATCTGACACTAGAAAAGAGTACAATTGTACATTTGGCAACTAAAAATAAATATTACAAAGTACATAATGTAAGTTGGAAATCTAACATATTAAGATACAAAGGAGATCACGTTCCACGTTGCGGTACCACAATGTATTAAAAACGTCCCCGTTGCGGCGCTATAATGTGACATACTCTCACAGTTTGGCCATTAGCTCAGTACTCTCGAAGTTCTCGTTGCTTAAGTATTTAAAGGAGTGCCAGATAACTTTTAATTAAAGAAATTTATCCAACTCAACAAATTTCTTGTATTCGAGACATTAGACATGTACAAAATACTCAGGACGTGGCTTTAATTGACGTGACACTTCCAAAGCGAAAACCACATTAATCTGTTTTGCACATCGCAAAGCTGGTTTGAGATCATGTCGTCGCGAGTTCCTACCAGAGACTGTTAATCCGTAGTCTGTGAGCTCCCATCGGAGACTCAACTGTTTCTACTTCAGACTAAACTAAATCGCGCGCGTTCGCCAAAACTGCGACACAAAACAATAATTAATTAAAAAAAACATGTAATTATTTAATGAAAAATTTTTTACGACTTTCATTGTCGGCGGCTTAAATATAAGAATTGTTTACAATAATATGGGGCTGTAATGCTTTCTTGCTGTGCACATTGTCGCGAAGGCATGGCTGGACGCGCGGAACTTTAGTGTGGTTTGGGAGTTCAAATGATAGAGACCAGAAAGAGTGTGTGTTGGGAGTCGGCGGAGAATATAGGAGAATATGTTCTGAAAAGCTTTAGCGTGTGTTTGGAGTCGGCGTAGAGAGAACTTGAAATGCAGAGTTTGTTCTGGAAGGCAGCAGAGACATAATATTTTATAGTACCGGGTTTTAAAATGAGGAGTCGACAACGGAAGTATTTGTCCATTGGCAAATTTATGCAATTATCAAAGATTTGAAAATATGATATCAACTGTAAAGAGCAGAAAGTGTTGTGTCTGAAAATTACAACCACAATAACACATTAAATTCAGTGAAACATGGCCTGTCTGTGATGTGTTTTAACAATAATCGAGTGAGTACGAGCCCCTTTCGAACAGAAAAATGGTCATGTAAACTAAAAGAAAATTTTATTGTCTGTAAACCTAATGCAAATAATATTTATCGTCAGATATCATATTTCAATAATTGTTGAAGTTAAGAAATTTACACTTAGTAAGTTTTAATTGCCTTGCCGTAACATTCTTTATTGGAGGCCCGATAGTCGATCATCAAATTAAGCCGTGACTTTTACCAACTAGTAATATAATTTTCAATGGTGATAAGAATTTGTTTTAATAAATTAACTTTGTTTTATATTTTAAATTTTGTTTTTCATTTAAAATCCAATCATTTTAACTTTTAATTTGATTGTATAAAATCTCTTTTAATTTAGAATTTTACATTTTGTGCTCCAACGTGAGGCTTATTTTAATCATTTAAATGTATTTATTACATAGTTGGTGCCTCAACGTGGGGCTTAATTTAAATTAATATTGTGTTAATACATAATTGACGCTTCAACGTGGGGCAAATTAAAATCAAATTTGTAAACTATTTAAATAGTTATTATTACAATTTGGCGCCTCAAATTGGGGAAAATTAAAATGAAAATTAATAAATGTAAATGTGTATAATATAATATATATATATATATATATATATATATATTCTGCCTTAACTAATTAAGAACTAGGAAGTACTAAAAGTAATGGCTCATTAATATAATTTAATTTGCCGAATATCTTAACAATATTAAAATTTGATGTAACCATTGAAAATGATTATATCTTCCAAATTAAACAAATCAATAATTTTTTCTTGTACCGAAAAATTAAATATGTTGTATTTTAATGAAATTAACATTGATCGTATCTTCTTCGGCAACAAAAAGTTGAATAAAATATTCAAAGTATTTAAAATAATTTAGATTTAAGATATGCATTTTTTTTCTGATTCAATTGATTTTGTATATTATTAAATAAACCAAATTTCTGCTCAGTAATTTATTACATATTAATTAAATACCTTAAAATTTAAACATTTATCATCGACCCTCAATAAGCCCCTGGAATACCTTACAACCATTTAAGTTCCATGGAGGCCCAAGGTGTTCGTCCACCTGGACTTCGCTGGGAATATCTGTCGTTCGTCGTTGGCATCACTTTTATTTAAAACATACTTAAATCGGTTACTTGTAGAGCAGGAAAACATATTTATAGATAAGTGTAGACATAACGCGAGTAACAGACAACGCTCTAATCATTATCCAATCATATGGTAACAAAATTTGAAATCGCTATATGTAAAGATTTTTTTTTAGGGCAACAGGCTACATGAGGGTGATCCAAATTGGGCAACTCCCCTATAATTGCATAGGAAGGGATTTGAAAGTGGGGATGCGGAAGGGTAGAGGAAGGTAGCCAAGGGTTACTAGGGCCCCCGGCTATATTTTAAGGATCCTACCCGGCATTCGCCTAAAGAAATGCAGGGAAAACCTTAGAAAAACCTGCACCGGGTAGGTCGGGCATTGGGTACTTGTCCCACGCCCTTCCGATAGCGGGAGAGGAGTTTGCCGTGGGGACGCAGCATTCCCTTCTCCGTGCCTCGACCAGTTTAGGAGGCAGCTGGCCGACTATTCCAATGGGAATAGAAGACAACTCTTACCGTATGGCCAAGGTCTGCGACCCCGGAACATACACCTCTCAAAACAGGCCGAGGTGCCTCGGCTTGTGGGAACCTTAGTTCAAAAACGGAGAGGAAAAGGCATACCCAAAGGTAGCCCCTTCGTATCTCTCCTAAAAGATTCTGCCTGCGAGAGAAAATCCCTCGCAGGCCTTATCCTAGTATAGATGTTGCTTTTTTTTTAGGGCAACAGGCTACATGAGGGTAATCCACTTTTGGCAACTCCCCTTTAATAGCATAGGAAGGGATTTGAAAGGGGGATGCGGAATGGTGGAGGAAGGTAGCCAAGGGTTACTAGGGCCCCCGGGCTATAGTTTAAGGATCCTACCCGGCATTCGCCTAAAGAAATGCAGGGAAAACCTTAGAAAAACCTGCATCGGGTAGGTCGGGCATTGGGTACTTGTCCCACGCCTAATATTACAGTGAGAAAATTGCGATATTATTCCGTCGTCACCTCATCATTTAGTTACCATTTACATCTGCTATTGCGTTCCCTACAATCACTATATAGCAACTAAAAATGTACGCTACTTCTAAGTCTCAATTAAATAAATTCTTTAAATCAAATCATTTAAAATTCAACAACTTCAGATTTGAAGATATAACGAAGAAACAAATAAAATGGCCGTATTGTATATATTGAGCAATGTGTATAGCTTATTTCGATAATTATGTATGAATCTTGTCAAATATTTTTATCTGTGTGATTCTAGTAGAATTGTAGTTTTTTTTAAAGAATTTTATATTTTCTGTACAGATTAATAAGTCAATACTGTCGAAAGTTTCAGATTTTTAGAATTAAATAATATAGAAAATTATTACTTAGTTTCCTTATTTAAAATGCGACTGATTAAAAACTCGTACGATGATATACAAAACTTTATTATTTAATTACTTTTAAATACTTTTACTTCTTCCGATGTGACTTTTCTGTGAATGAAACACTTTATTTCGCCATAATTGTGTTCTATAGGGCTCAATATTTTGGAGTTATAAGAAGCACAATAGAAGTCCGTATAACTCTTACAGACGTGTGGATAACTTCTGTTGTATTAACAATGGTGCAAAGTACATATAGGTCCGCATGATGCATTTGGTGATGTACACAGGTCTTCGGTTAGTTAACGCTAACAACGTACATTAGCTACCGCACACCTGGCAGTGCGCAGCGCACACAACTGTAAATATTTGCCACCACCATAACGGAAACCGGGGATAATTGAGTCCCTGAATATCAACCAGCAACATTCGCGGCAGTTTCAACCACGGCAGTTCCATGAACACATGTAAGAAATACATGACTTATTAACGAACATGACTAATTAAATGTCTACGTCTTCTTGCTGTGACCTTTTAAGAGCTTCAATTGAGAATAATAACAAGGAATATTATTACTGGTTTATCTGATATTACGTTAAAGAAAAAAATAGTAGTGCAAGTAATTTCTTATTGAGCATCTCCCTAAATGATAATAAAACTCCGCATAATATTTCAGTCTCCATTTAGTTTTTTCGCTACGCTCATTTTCATTCTGAAGAAATATCAACACAGGATACAGAGTGCTATCATATTAAAGAGCAAACACTCTCCCAGCGTAACAAATGATGAAATCTTGTGCTGTCAGTCAGCCTAACGATGCCTACTCAACAATTGCAGAACTAATTATATACATACACTGCATATTTATTTCCTACACCAACCTTGGGTTATGTTTAATTTAGCATAACACAATTAACGTCGGTAAAGACAAAGGTAATTAACGACCCGTACAACATACAATAATATAAATTAATTTTGAGCAATACATAATTTGAAAGTGAACGGACGTTTCGGCACTGTCACTTTCAAATCATGTATTGTTCAAAATTAATTTATGTTATTGTCTGTTATGCGGGTCGTTAATTACCTTTGTTATGTTTACTTCTTTTATTTGCCAGAAACATCACAAATTCCAAATTGCTGTTATTTTCATGTCTAATAAACTCCTTGAAACAGATAATAAGTCTAACAAAATTAAATTATTAGGAATGTGACCGTCGTGACGTTAGAGGTGGAACAGCTGACGAACTGTCATTTTGTATTGTATTATTTATTCTCCGTCATATTCAATCGTAAAATAATTTATATCATATTTTAATTTGAATTATTACAAGTAATTACATTATTTATTACGTTTTTCAATGTAATGATTTAATAATCATGTAGAAGGTTGGTAACAAATGAAGGTATAATTTATTTTATTTTACCAATTTAAAATCCGAAATAAATGCAATTCACTGTTGCACTTTGTACATTTCTTTCAATTTACCTGTAGTTTTCAATTAGTTTCCTGAAATCATTTTTCCATTTATGTTTCCTCAAGACCATTTCACAAATCCAGTTACTTGCTTCAGCTTACTTCCCTTCGTTTTTTGTAAGTAGACTTTCGCGAAACTTCGTTTCGCAAACTAGAAACGAACTTTGACAAATTCGATTTTATTTACTTCCTTCCCAATACCAATTTACTCTAATTGTATCACACAGTTTTTTCTCAGAATATTGATAAGGTGCTCTCTTTGCTAAGTAATACTCTGATGAATTTCGCTCTTTCCACTACTATGTTTCAAAGAAAACTAGACATATTATTTTTGCTTTAGTATATTTTAAGAACATATAAACGTATCAGCCAATTCCCTCTAATTACTGATACAATAATTTAATTTCCAAACACAACAGTAAATGCAACAGAATGCGTTGTGTTTCAAATATTTATGAGATTCTTCCCGGTACATTTGGCTCTTTACCTGAAACAAATTATTGTAACGTCTTCCTGAGTGTTAATATAGCATGTAATATGTATATACGTTGGACGATTTATCTGAAAAAATTGAAATATGTCGAAATATACCCATCGTATAAAAAAGTCGATAATGAAATTTATTCGTCTTCAAGCGGACAGTTAAAATTTGCAATAAAAAGTGGAGGTTGTTAAGTATGTACTCTAGTTTTGTATCATTCGATTCTTTCCATCAAGACGGACAAATTTCATTATCCACTTTTTTATACCATTGATAATTTAAGTGATATATTTTTAAGTCTTCAGATAACTCAGCCAACATGAACATTAGAACTCTATGTATTCTAAAATTTCTTACATAATAGTTAAGATATATTTATGTTTCGTATATCTCATATAGTGATGAATTTAAAATGTTCTTAATTCGTTAGTATAACCAGTCACCTCTTTAGAGCGACTATTTATTTCATGTTTGTCTGAAGAATTCCTATATTTTATATCTGTATACCCATGAATTTGAACATCGGTATAGAATGCTTTTAATGTCATCGCAGACGTCACCACCAAGCTGTTTCAATTCTGTGGGCCTTGATCATTGGCTGCATTTACTGACCATATATGGAGTGCATTTCGATTTCACAGGTCATTAGCATTGGAGATTAGTTAATATTGGTTTATCTACTTCGGGAATGAGTCAAAGCTGCGAATTTCAGCGTCACCACAATTATCGACATGAAGATAGAAAACGTTTTCATGGAGATTTCGTCTCGTCAAATAATGTCAGCCGAAAATAATACAATGCAATGGTTCATCACAATTCTCATGGTTAAACTACAAAACTTTAAAATACTCCCAATATGTTTTAAAATTATTACAAAATGAAAAGTGAAGGCACAAGAGATTTAATATTTGAAAATACGAAACGATTAATAGGAAAAACGGAGGATCTTTTTACAATTACTGTCACAATCGCAATACATTTTAGATTTGGGAAAAATAATGGCCGTGGAATAACGTCTCATGTGGATAATGCAGATAAGAGGTGTTATGTTAATTAACAGGGTTTTCAGGAAAGAATAGGTGGTATGCTTTACTCTAAACAAGCCTATCTGAAAAAGAATCGTTGGACAGATACAGGAATGGGAAGAAAAATTTGTACGATTCCTGGGCAATGTCAATAAAATAGTAGATCAATTATGGTGGGAATTAATATCTCATATGAGGAAGGGAGAAAGATTGAACATGCTACTCAAAGCTTACATTGGGCAAAGGTCGTGGAATTCTCCAAAATACAAGAACTTAGTTATCTCATTATATGTGATGTTAACTTCCAAATAGAAAGAGAAAACGAGCCGGCGTTGCATGGGTATTTATTTATATTAGTTCGGAAATTAATTTAATTCGACAGTAATCTCTTGGTCAACACTTGATTTAAGTGGCATTAGAGCCCGTCACATTTTTCCCATTAACCCCTTGATGGGGTTAAAGGTCTAACGATATATGTCGATAGGCGGTTGGCTTAAAATTAACTGGGATGACCGAGGGTAACTTAACGGAGTCAAAAATTATCCTGGTGAATTAAATAAACATGTTACCTAAAGAGAGTCAAAAATATCCCGGAGCATTAAGGGAGTGAAAAATATCGTCCCGGTAATCAGAGGGAGTCAAGAATGCATGCGGTACCTTAAAGAAATAAAAAATAGTCCCTGTACTGGAGTTAAAAATACACTCGGTACCTTAAGCGAGTCAATAATACTGCCTGTATCTTAACAGAGTCAAAAAGAGTACGATACCTTAATAGCAGTTTCTGAAGGGATTAAAAATTATTCAATCTATCTTAAAGGAGCCGTGATGCAACCCTTACCTCCAGATATCTTGCAAAAGTCATAAAATAAATCCCTGAATATTAAGACAGAAAAAATACTCCCAGTACATTAAGAAAATCAAGAATAGTCCCACCTCAATAAGGAAGTCATTAATATCCTCAATCCATTAAAAGTAAAAACAAAACGGCACCTTAAGGTAGTCATTAAAACTCCCAAGACGTTAATTGACTTAAAAATACTCCCGGTACTTTAAGGGAGTCAAATAAAATTCCGGTACATTAAATGAATAAAAGATATACTAGTACCTTAAGGTAGTGAAATATACTCTCGATATATTAAGCGACAAAACAATGTTTCCGGTACCATAAAGGAGTCAAGACTACTTCCGATACCTTAGGTGAATAAATACACACTCAGAGCCTTAATGGCCTCAAAAATACTACCGGTACAATAAGTAAGACAATAATACTTCCGATAACTTAAGTGCCTAAAATACTCCCGGTGCGTTAATGGTGTCAAAAATACACCCGTTACAGTAAAAAATAATTCTGATACCTTAAGGAAGTCAAATACTTAAGTCTCAGAATTATAATTACAGTATATGTTACAATAACATCAGTTATATATAATTTCATTCGAGCCCATAATTTAAATTCTAAACATTAGAAGGTAAACAAACAGTCACCATATTGGACGCCATTTTTGTTGCTAAGAAAATCCAATAATCTTCTTGAAATAAATAAAATAGCGTTTGTGTTATGTGTCATTGTATGTGTGTTTGTACGTATATGTGTATGTATGTTCCGCACACAAATCAACACCCATGGAGAAAATTCGAACAAATTTCGTACTCTTGATTCATTCGAATAGGAAAGAAACACTGTGGGCGTAAGACACTTCCACCATGCAGGGATGGAAATTTTTAAACATGCTGAAACGGTCGACATTTGAGTGGAATTAAAATTTTACGTTGTCAATAGGATTGATAGGGTTTCTCCTGATAATTTTTGTGTATAATTTCAATCCCTTTCGGCATAGGACGGGAGCACCCTTAGGGATGGGGGTGAAGGGGAATTACATAAAAATAACGCAAAAACAGTCGAGAATGGAGTCGAATCCGAAGTTATTCAAGTCGCTGAATTTAATTAAGACATTCCACCCGCCCTTTAGCGCCAATGCAAATTTTCAAGCATGTTGAAACTGCCAGTATAATTTCGTCGAAAGAATCTTTTTCCAGGTCACTGAGATAGCTCGCGTTTCTCCAGATAGTTTTATGTATATTTTACCACTTTCGCCATAAAGGGGGTGGAGGGACATTATTAAGAATAATGCACAAACAACCGGCATTTCAGTCAAATCCGGTTTATGGATGTCGACGAGTTTAATTATAACAGCGGATTGTAAAAAAATAGTCTGTATATTGGGCACCATTAAATATGTCAGAATTTTAAAGTCTTCAGTTAAGTGGGTAATTATAAGTTCTAAATGGTGGAGGGACGGAAAAGGACCAACGCTTCGACAGGCCGACAGAAAAATTCGTGGAAGTGCGCACAATTATTCTCAAAATTTTTGTCAAATCTGCTGAAAGAATATAATGAACAAGTGGTATAATTTACCTGTTATGTTTCATAAAAAATAGAATTTACCGTGAAGTATAAAATCAATAAATTAATTGTACATAATTTGACTTAGGAAATAGAATGAGTTTATTATGTTCTGTATAATGTATGTACGTTCATATAACATTCATATTTCATAAATTGGCACATAAATTTAATTTTTTCTAAAATCGAGATCATTTGCATTGTTAAATTATAGTAAAGTTACTAACGATACATTAATCGTTCAAAGTTACGAACTTTATAAATAAATATAATAATTATTAAAAATTGAATCGAAACGAGGTGAATGAAGAACAGGCACACTGACCACAATGTGGATAACGGGATATTGTATCTCTGATGCGGTTTTCACGTCCATTCATTAATACAACATACCATATGCTAGCACCATAATGCGGGGAAAAGTTCATTAATTGGATTTGAAACAATGTGTGCATTTTAAAGCTGGTAGGACACTGGCAGCATTTACTAAAAGCTAGCTAGAGAATAAAGAGAAGTTTTATCTACTCCGTAACGCGAAATTTACATCGCGACGGATGGTGTTAGAGAAATTTAAATATGTGACGGAACTGTTACATTTAGAGATAACTCTGAAAACACAGCGATTTATTACCAAATTAAAATTATATATATTCCTTTATAAAAATAGATAATCGGAAGTTGTAAATCTTTTATACAAATAAATTAACAAGAAAATTTTTAACAAAAATTAGTGCACATTAAAAGCAATTATAAGTTTTGCGGCTTTAGACATTTTTAATGTCATTAATTACAGTGTATTAATTTCCAGACGAATTTCGCTTTCAAGAAAAAAGTGTTTGTCTCTATAACATATTCACCATTTATAAATTGTCATAATTTGAGGATGTAATTATAAATTTATAGAAACTATGAGCCGAAAAAATTATTTGTTCCATATCATTACAGGGTAAATAGAGTTGTACTTACTTGATTTTGAAGTTCGGTGCACGATTTAGATTATACCCTAAAAAAGTTCACGTTGTAAATACATTTAATTTCACTGCTAAGTTTAACACCTCATTTACGATCGTTAATATTAATAGGGACGTGAAATAAAAATAATTATCCTGTTATTCAATAGACGCACATACCACTTGACGTAAAATATAAAAAATAAATGTACTGCGCATGATCAATTACCCCTCACACTTGTGAATATAGTTTCATGATTTTATAACTCCAACTTCCAAGTTTCTTACAGATGCAGTGAGCGATATTGGAAATAAATTCTAAGATTTTCTCTCCCTCCATCAGAAGGGCGTGTGAAGAGTACCAATTGTCAGACCTACCTGATGCAATTTTTCCTATGGTTTTCCCTCCATCACTTTTAGGTAAATGCCATGAAGTACCCTTAAACCATAGCCCTGGGGCCGTAGTTAACACTTGGCTACCTTCCTCTACTCTTCCGCATAACCCCTTTAAAATCTCTTCGTATGCTATTAAAGAGGAGTTGTCACCACGTGCATTACCATAATGTAGCCTGTTACTAGAAAATAATCCCCGAATAATTTTATTAGTATTTTGCCAAATATAATAGTTTTGTAAATTAAACTGAATTTTAAATTCGTTCTAGAGTCACCAATAATTTTAATGAGGAAAAGACATAGACAAAGTAAGTTTTTCGTAAGGTAGAACAATTATGAGTGTATTGGTCGAGCGGTTTATAATCAAACGCTTCTTACGAAAAGAATATTATTTATTTCAACCAATTGAATTAATATCTTGTTTAAATATCGAGTGCGCCCAACGATATTTCATTTAAAATAAAAAAATTACGTCTGATTGAAAATGATGAACAAGAAAGTTAGCCAATTCAGACAAAAAAAACAGAGAATATAAATACCACACAACGTTTCTGGGATCCTTGTTCTTTCGTCAGGAAAGGCAAAAGACAAAACTCAAAAGATAATATTCAGGTGTTGTCACAATTTTTTTATCCTAAGCAGTTAATCCATTTTCATAACTTTAGAGCTTGGCTTTATATAAATCATTTTTTTCTTTTGAGTTTTGTCACCTGACAAGTGGCAGTTGTGTCGCTCTCGGCTCTTCTTCGCACCTGGCGAAAGAAAAAAGGTTCCCAGAATCGTTGTGGTATTTATATTATCACTGTTTTGCCTGAATTGGCTAACTTTATTATTCGATATTTCATTTAATTCAATTAATTTATTTTAATTTTCAAAAATATATTAATAAAACCTCTTCCTGGGTTTTATTTCAGGTCATGTCACGATTTTTATATCTTAATCTGTTTCACTTTCATAACTTAAGAGTTTGGTTTTATAGAGATCATTTTTTTCTGTTCTTGAATTGAATCTATTTTATAATAATGATTTTCGTCTTTATAGTTTAAAATTATTAATAAGGATAAGAACAGACAATAAAGAAAATATAATTTAAATAATTAAGAAAAGAAAAGAAAGAAATTATAACTTAAGTTAATTAAATTAAAATTATAATTTCTGTATTGTCTGTTCTTGGCCTGATTAATAACTTCAATCTCATGTAGATATAGATCAGAATCGCTTGAAAAGTTTTTATGTAATATTCAAGCTTAATAACAAATTTTAAAATGAATTAATGTTTCATTTGAACATACATAATACAAATGAAAATATTTCGTCTTTCGTAAAGTCAATACTTCGCCCAAACTATAAATCGTTGATGACAAGTGCCGCGTCAAAGAACTAACAGAAATTTCAAATCACGTTATTTGTATTTTAAAAAAGGCCAGTGTATGTAAGGACAGGATCTAAATTGGTTTGATTTTTGAGTGCAGTTCTGTATAAGCCAGTGACGTCATCCGTGTGGGATGTTTTTCATAATTGATGTCGCACGGCAGCCTTTAGCAGTACGTGTTCCCTTACATAATTCATATGATCACTACCTGGAGGATTGATCCGATCATGAAACTCCAAACGCGAAAGAAAATTGGCAGAGAAATGATAGGTAATAAAATGCTTTACCCCTGCAGACACGTTTATTTCATATATATAGTTAAAAATCCACAAAATAGTAACTCTCGTAGTTTCAATTACATTCACTGTTCCTTATTATCAGAAAAAGTGAAGCAATTCTAGTAAATGGCTAGAGACAGGTGTCATTTTTTTAAAAACGTGAAAACTCAATCCCGTCACAGAATATCCTTTACTTACAAACAATTAGTAACAATCAAATTTTTGCACCCATTTATGAAACATAAATGTTATATAAACATACATACATTATAACAAATATATGTAACTAATTGTTTTCGCCATTAAATTATTAAAAATTAATTTCTTTATTATCTCCTAAACTTCTTTGATTTATTGTCCATGCAGACCCATAATCATTAAAGATATTAGTGCAGCAGTTGATTCTGGACTGAAAAACCATAAAGTGCGCCTAGTTTAATAAAAATTTCTTTCAACATAGAAAAGACTCAATTATTCTAGATATCACAAGACTGAATTTCCGGAGGCACTTATAATTGATAAAGCTAAGTCATAGAGCAGAATTAAATCTAATTTTGGTAGATAAATTATTTTTTAAGAGCTTTATATACATAAATAAAAGACTATATTTCCAACTTGTGGACGTTACCTGGAAAGATTCCTAGTATAAAGTAATTTGGCCGACCGCCTGTGCTGTATAGATCCCGGATAGGGCATGAATGTTGCGATTATGTTACCGTACAGAGAAACCCGACAAAATGAAACACAACCGAATACGAACTTGATAATGTTGTAAATATATTCTTGCTACAGTGACAATTGAGATAGTACAAAAATAAAAAGATATTACTTCAGAAATATCTAAGTGACTGTATTCATATTTATTTTAACTAGAAATATACGTTGTAATATATTGTAATGCCAATTAATTAAGACATTAATTGAGAAATTTGAAAATAAATTGTTTGAGAAATCTATTCTTGACGGCGGTACAGAACACAGCAACAATGTAGCCAAGCACGGTTTCCTTTGTCGGAAGAGGTATGCGTGCTCAAAATTGCGAGACGGTTGTTCAGTTGGCTGGAAGGTTTGGTCAAGTACAGGTCGTATTAAAATAGACGAGATATTCTTTTAAAAAGAAAAGTTAAGTAGAAGCAGTGAGCAGTAAGACACGACAGAAATTGGTCGAGTTGAAATAGACAAGACAATTTCAAATATTAAAAGGAAATTAGGAGAGAAACATAGAGAATTACCAATCAACAGCTTTGATTGGTCCCTGAACAGTTTGCTCAAGACGAAATATTCACTTGAGCAGAAACCAGCTAAACACAAACAGTTTTTGGTGCACATAGCCGAGCAGAAGTAGCAGAAGTCAATAGAGAGAGAGAGAGAAACGAAAGGAAGATTATTCTGGTTCCTGATTTTTGATCTAAAAATATTAAATTTAGAATCTGTGAGTTTAAAAGAAGTGCAAAAACCCGTCATAGTGCTTCGTAAATCAAAGGTTTCCCGGAATGCTGGTCAGCCGTGAGTTCAATTTACAATCAACCAAATATGTAAACCTGATTAAAAGATAGACGTCAGATTTAGTTCCCTCCTTTTAATAAAATTTGTTAATTAGAATCCATCTTTTTAGTTTAATTTCGCTGACAAGTAAATTTCGTCATTGTTAATTGATGAGTAAATCTTTTCTCTTTTAAATTGGAATTTGTGTTTAAGTTGAGAAATAAAATGATTCGCCAGTATCATACCCAGTAGAGACACTGAGATAAATTTTAAATCGTGTAATTGTTTTTAAACGTTGAAAATAAATTTGTTTGTTTGTAAATTAAATTCTTTCATTTAATAAGCCCACTAATAAATTTATATTACAATATTTTAAGTGCAGGCAAGCTTTGGTGTAGCCGTCAACATCTACTTTGGCATGAGAGGAACAAGGTTTCCAGAAACGTTGTGTGGAATTTATACCACTTCATTTTGTCTTTCAATGGGCTATTTTTTCTATTAATTATAATTTTTAAGAGAAACGTTTTATATTTTAATTTGCGTTAATATTTTTCATTACAAAACAATGGCTCGCACTTTAAATAAATCAAGAAAAAATTATTACTTAATTTACGTAATTATGATTTGTAACTTAAAATAATTTGTTAATAAATTCACTTTTGGATATAATTTAACAAGACTTTTTTCTAATTAACACCACATTTTTTAATAAAATTCATTTGGATTTTAATTATTAGAACATATTAACATAACATGTTGTTAATCGTTTACTGTGTCAAAAGGCAAGTAAAGTAGGGAATGGAAGTTAGAAATGTCAAGTAGATGTTAAGATAATCAAAGAAGAAGAAAACGAATTAATATGTTTGCAAAATAATGACTCTGATGCTGTAACCATTTTTATTTACTTGAATTGTACAATTACCTTAAATGCAGGATACTATTAAGTGAACACACTTGTGTCCACATCTGAAGACAATTCTAATTATCGTTTTATTTCCGTGAGACTGCAAAAGGTCTGCTATTTTTTCTTTCACTTCTTTCCACTGTTGTAAAAACGAACTCTTTCTAACGCCGACTTTATTTTGGCGAATGGGACACACATTTATCGCCGCAGATTCAAATAACATTTTATCTGGGTCGCCGACTTTTCAAGTTTCGTCGATTACTTTTCCGGATCAGATAATTTCTGGTGTAGCGTGAAAACACGAGATTATTAAACTGCTCACCCTCTGCGAAGAGTCAATCAATCTAGTTGTAATAATACAGTTCAAGGTCGAACACGGGAAACACGCAACAGAACACGGAAAAAAGTTCTAACTTACAGCTCCAATCTCTTTATTTTTTGTATGATTGTATCGCAGGATTCCAGTACATTAGGGGGATAGTTGCTAAAGACACACCATGTACTCATAGATTTTTTACTATAAAATTTTTATTCTGGACATTAATCGAAATGGTTATTTGTCGTTTATACGGCATGTAGTTCCATAATATGTTAAATTGAACTGTTAAACTCATAGAAACTTCATAGAAATATTGACGTTCCAGAAGATTGCGATCGTGGTTCTTTACAAAGTTAAGTTAATATAATATAAATGTATTACAAGCAGCGAAAACATACATTCAGTCATTTTAAATAGGTTTTCCAATCGTATCAAAATTATATACAATTTTGTATTTGTGAATTTATTTTGTTTACCTTTCCGACTTAATCGCGAATTAATGGAAGATGGTAATAGAGAGAAGGGAACTTTCAAATGAAATAAGAGGAATAATCATTAAGTTCACAGAACACATTACTTAATTGAGAAACGACTTAAGTATTTTGAATGCTGCACAATTTAAATTAATATTTGTGTTTGAGCTCTAAAGTATATAAAAATACGTTTAAAAATAGAAATCAATAGAATAGAAGAAGTACTGAAAAAAAGTAAAATTTAGATTGGTAAATAATATCTTCTCGGATCAAACCATCGGAGCAGACAATAAATCGCCATACGAACTACACATTATTAACAATTATAATCGTTGGTTGGATTTTTGGGGATTCTGAAATTGGAAATTCTTTTGTTTGCTTGAATGAATTAAATTTGAATATTATCTTCCTTTCTTTGGTAGCTCTGAGAAATTTGCCTCTCCAGGCATGGCGCAAATGACTTTTTTTTCTGCAGACGTCATATGTAATCACTGGAAGCTGACAAAATACAGTCCAAAGGCAGTGATCATAGTCGAGAAGACTCGAGGGGATTACAAACCACTGGCTTCAGTCCGAGTGGAAAAGATCTGCATCCGATTGCGGTGAAATTTTTAAAGGAAAGTAGTTACGTCAATGAAACGAATAAGAGTCGATTTCGAAGAAATAAATGCAGAACGTTAATATTTATACACGTTTCATTTAACAAAGTACAATAATACTAATAAAACAAAATTAAAATTTTATACAGCAACATATCTGCTGTAGGACGACTGGGAGAACTTATTTTATTTTTATGTTAACATCCAATCTCATTATTCTACTAATATGTGTACCATAAATAATTTAAAATCTAAAGCGATTCTTACGTCATAAAATATTGCAATTATTATAGGACTCATAATAAAATTATCAATTCGCAATATAACTATAGGCTTCTTTAAAGTATTCGGATCTATTTGTGAATGAATTAATTCATCTTTTTAAATATTCAGCTTAAAATATTACGCATTTCGCTCGATAAATAATTATTTTTATCGTTTCCATACAAGAAATTCCGACACGTATATTTTACTAAGGTTCAAAAATTTCCATTAAGTTATTAGATAAAATGGACTATTTACTATTTCAATCATTGTTCTAAGTCCCGTAGGGTATCGATTCAGAAATTTTATAATAAAACTTCGTTTTATTCATAACTTAAATTCAGCTATGTCTTTTCAGAATTCTGTTAAATTACCGTAGAAAGTCGTTAGTCCAGCTATTATCAAAACTGTTAGGCATAAACATCTGTTTAATGAAATATAACTTAAGTTTCTTCAAAGACAATAAGTTAATTCCGGTATGATAGAGTCAAAGACAACGATTTTTTTCAATTTGATATTGAAACATAATTAGTTTAGTGAATAAAACAATTGAAATTCAATTAAATATTTTATTTCCCTGAAGCAGCAAAGTATTTAGTTGAGAGACACTGACTTTTTGATGGACTGTGGTCAAATGTTTTTCCCATTTATTCAGATCTAGAATGTGAATTAAAGACCGCGTATTACTCGAAATTAAAACACATGTTGTCCCATCCGTAATTACTCACGCACGGATTAAGCTGGTTTGTTTAACTACAGGAACCTGAAGCTCTAAATCCCTCCTGCGGGACATTGAATCGCTCACCCGAAACTCTGTACTAGGATTAGAGAATCACATTTAATTACTTGAAGGTTTTTTAAATTAAGAAAGATGTAAATCACATTAATAAATAATTCTGGATTAAATTATGAACTAACCATTTCACAACTACGTAGGTTTGTTTTTAAATGTTTTTCGCCGACTAAATGGGTAGAATTCAAAACAGAAACATATATATCGTCGTTCCGGACTAAATACTCAGTGGAGAGAGATGACGTTGAATTGTGGACCAGAAATCTTCACTGAATTATTTAATTTTGAGTAAATACCGCTACCTGCAGAATCTCAAGGCCAATGCTTACTAACAACTGCCTGCAATTTCGTTCCTGTCTCAATTCAAGAGACAGCAAAACGAGTTTAGTGGATGGTAAATACACACTAAAATATCCTGATGTTATTTCGAGTAGAGAACTTATAACATGGCATTTTCAGCCAGTCACAAGTTTGTTGAAATGTGTAAATTAAATACATTCATAAAGCAAATCGAGGGATCAAGGACAATTACGTCTGATAAGTGCAGTATATATGATCGGGAAATTATCTTTTTTATGCGACGCGGGGTTTTAACAACTTCGATTTTTTTATAAACAATAAAAATAATTTAAATATCATTAACAACACGTACTTGGACAATGTTTGGAAAAATAGTGTTACTTGGTTGCGGTAATTCTAAGTAGGAATCGTAATTGAATATATGCGGCGAGAAGATCAAATTCTATGAAAGATTACCTCTGAAGAGAGGCTATTATCTAAAGATGTAAAAGCTAATCGTACATGGGTGATCAGTGATGAGTTTGTTTAAAAAATTAATAATTATAAAGGTTTTATAGAGGTCGTGTAAATATCGAGTAGAGTATTTGAAAGGACAGATAGTATATAATCGCAATCTCATATTATTGTACATTTATCAAATTTTGTTAAAAGACCAAGGATGATAAGTGAATATTTAAGTAATGACCAATCATTGATTTAAATGAATATTAAGTATTATGTTTGAATTAATATTGTTAATTAATAATTAATTAATTGTTCGTTTTATTAAATTTAATTTGTCTTTTATTCGAATTCCAAACGGATCTACTTAACTCAACCACGTAGCCAAGATTTATACATGTGTATCGTTAATAAAAGTAAGCATTTATAAGTGTTGAATTTTTTTTAAGCGTTGTGAACATAAATTTCAAAGGATCCACACCGACTTAAATTCCCGAGACTCAAAGAGCATAGTGATCTAATATATCAAAGAAATTTAAATATGTATAATAGTGTAATATTCGATGGGTTGGTTATGTAAGAGGTACTCGAGACAGAAATTATTATTTACCACAAACTGAACTACTACAAGATTGACTTGACGTTTAAACAACTCTTTCTTCTTTATGCAAGTTAAGCACAGATTCTTTCTAGGGTTACAAACTTTTAATTAGAAAAATATATGAAAATTAGACATATTTGATTCAAACATTTTAAATAATGATGTAAACTTATAATAATAGCATTGAGGTGTGTGAATTGGAAGTTTGTTGAACATCAAGGAATTTAATTCTCGCCTCGATTGCACATCGTTCCTTCTGAAATAGCTCTTTTTATCCCACTTTCCAGTGTTTCAATATTATGAACTTATGTAGCTTTGATATTACACACAAAAAAAAAGAAAATATCATGGCAGCTTGGAGGCCACGGTGTTTGGTCAATCTCTTCCAATTCACCTGCCAGGAAAGTTTGAGTCCAAGACATTGCCGATTACAGGACCCAGTGAGAAGGAACTGCATATTGTGGTTAAATGATACACGTTTTTTTTGTATTGATTTATTTACTGTCGCTTCAACAGCTCCGGTTATCAGCGACTAATTATGGGAACTTATTTTTGCCTTTTCGGGGGACTGTTTTGACGAAAGTTTCTTTAACGTATTCAAGCATCAATGCCCTCGCCCGGATTCGAACCCGTGACCCCTGTGATGTGATGCAGTCACACTGACCTCTACACCACAGGAGGTTGGCCTTACATGTTTGAAATTATTGTAACGGAGGTGTTATGAACAATTTTTAAGAATTAGCTGTGGTGGTTTATTTCTTTTAGGTATGATTAAAACCGTACCAAACATTGACTTCAGCGCTGTAAAGAAACGAGGATTATTCGATCTTCATAAACGCACATCGTGGCTATTAATCTTACCGCTTGCAACAAAGTTTGATTCATCTGAGACGTAAACACGAGTTAAATAATCCTTGTCATTATGAATTCTGTCCAGAATTTCCATTGCAATTTAAGTTCTTCTGGATCATGAGAGGTGTAGTACAAATGAAATATGAACCTTGATGCTGTAAATTCATTATTAATGCACTCCGTCTGCCACCTGAAATTTCCAGAGATTAACCAACTATCAATTAAATTGCATAACGGAATATGCATAAATATAAAACGACAAAATCTTCTCAAATTAATTATCAAATACAGCTTCGGTTTCTGCCATGGAGAGAGCACATAACAATATTTTACACGTTAATTCATGATGGTATCGCCAAGCAATTAGATTGCTGATTTGTTTTCTGCTTTCCGTTTTTAATGTTTCAGCAGGTGCACAAGCATCTTTACATCATAATATTTAATTTTCAACTTTATTAATTCACTGAGAAAAAACTATGTTATATTAATTTCATTATTAAATGCGTGTTTAGAGAGGATACGAGAATTTCTTTCGTGTGTATTAAAATTAATAACAAGAATATAATTTATAGTTAATTGTGTCAGTTTTTAAATATGCTTCCTTCTGTCTGAAAGGTTTTCCATTAATACATTCGTGTAATTCTAAATCTAGATACATATGAGTTTTCTAAATATGATAATCTAGTATTATATTGAATATGTTTTCTCGTCTTCACTTGATTATCTTTTCTTTACTTACTTCCAATACTCAAATTTCTTACTAGGTTTTTCAAGCATTTACAGCTATGAATAAGTTTTCCTGTAGTTTCTATTTACGTTATTTACACAATTATTGTTACATAGCGACGATTTTCTGTCACATGTTAAGATTAATCGTCATCGCTATCTCTTAAAGACTTAATAGATCATTCACTTTTCTTTCTTTTATTAATAGTCACCCTTGATTTACATATTTTCTCTACAATAGATTTACTAGTATTTATACAGAAATTTTATATTTATATTTTCAGGTTACGAAGATTGGGAAAGATTTTATATTACTGTGTCATCAAAGTTCGCAAGTTAATTTCATCAAATTATTTATTTAATTAATAAAAAGAAAAATAGCCAAATATAGACAAACGTTGTGATGATATAAATACCACGTATGGTTTATGGAAACCTTGTTCCTTTCTTTAGGTTGTAAGAAAACTAGAAACACAGGCAGGAGCCAGAGAGACACAACCACACAAAACAGTTAACAAACTCAAAAGAGAGGAAAGTGCAACGACAATGGAAAGCAGAAGGGTTAGCATAACAATAAGGTATCGTAGCAATGATTAAGTTCCATAGTATCTGTTCCCTCAATACCCATATCAAGGAACATATGTCGAATATCAAACTTTTCGACGATAAGCAATCTGTAATCAATTCCATACATTCATTTGAATAGCTAAGATTTCAGATGTTGACACCAGGTCCCTTTCCAGAATTATATCAGAGATTCTTCATATTTAATCCAACAGCACAACAATTAATGTAGAAACAGATACTATGAGACTCAACAATAACTACGATCCCTTATTGGTACTCTAATCCTGTTTTCGCATTGTCGTTCGCTTTTGAGTTTGTCAACTTAATTGTGCGGTTGTGTCGCTCTAGGATCTTGTGTTTCTAGTTTTATTAGCATCTGAAGATAGGAACAAGTTTTCCAGAAACGTTGTGTGGTATTTATCATCACTTCTTTTGTCTGTATTTGGCTATTTTTCTTATTATTAATTTTTCAAAACAGTTGTATATTTTTCATTTAATTATTTATTAACATTAATTTAAAGTATAATATAATTTTTCAATCACTATTCAATCAATTATTTATTCACTATTGTATTATCGGTTAAATTATTACAAAACTCTAGTATTAAAAACAGACTATGAAATGTGACATGTATTTGCATGGAGCAACATTGAGCTAACTATGTAATAATCAATAATCGTCGTTCTCATGGTTAATGTACGTTTAATTCGCTGACATTAAAATATTTTTCCCCTTGATATATATTATTTACATATCTCAGAAAGAAATACTGCGTGAGACAGCTCTGTGTAAAAAAAAACACTACGGAAGCGTACGAATTATGAAACATATCTTTGAGAAAGCAGTTTTGTTTTCGTCGCTAGCGACAGACAGAATTTTTCATTAATAACAGACAATACTTTAAAATATTAAAATCGTAAAAGAGCTCGAGTTCTACTGTACTGCCGCGATCTTTTGGAGAGACTCAGTAAGAAATATTATCTCATAAAAAAATTCTTATTCCTTCTGTAAAGTAAAGTGTATGGTTTCTGTTGTTTCGTAAGAACTTGGTGCAATTTAAATCCCAAATTTATCGAAGTTCAGATAGAGAGAAAATTTATGTTGAAGGAAAATAATTTTCCTTAATTTATATGCCAACAACATCCCGAACGTGGAGTTCTGTTCATAATATTTTCATTTATTTATAATTTTTAATATATCTGTATGCCAGAAGAAATAAGTTCTGATACAGCGCCTTTTAAGTTTTATTAGATAATAAGGCCGTCCTTCTTTTCATTTTCGTATAACATTGTGTCATTGTCTATATTCTTCTTCCCCACTACTGTCATTTTCCCCCCATAAATTATCGCCTTCCCACGTCAATGTTTCACGGCAAATGGGCAGGGCAGCAACTAAATTCCCCAGCGCTCGTCCGTACGTATAAAAACTGGGCACGGAATCTAAATCATCCTGTTGTCACCATCCGGTTCAGATCGGATAGTGGTCGAGAAAAGTAGTTACTCAACACGTCACTTGCCCGATATCTGCATCGTTCCTACCCTAGTCGATAAGATAGATGTAGATGCCTCCTTTGAACCAGTACTACAGAACTTTATGGATACTATCTTCTTCTCTGACGTTATTCAAATTTTTTTGTGCCGGTCCCCATTAATAAAATAGTCAAATCTCCTGGAAACGGACATATCTGAAGCGATTTTCATGGCTCTCTTTAATCTGTTGACATTTTTAGCGCATCATTTGCTTTGCAATGCAACCGGGGCTATACGTGAACAGCATATGAAATGAAACTAAGGACTAGATGTGTCATGTGTCCTTATAGAACCGAAAACCATCCACACTAGATGATTTTTCAATTTTAAATCATTAATAGTGATCTATATATTTAAAAATGAGTGTTTGTTGGTGCGTCCTCTACGCGTTCCCGAACGATCCATCGGATTGCGATGAAACTTTTGTGAGTTGTGCGCAAGCCCACGAAGATTTCAGTCGGCCTTTTGAAGCGTTAGGAAACTCCCAAAGGGTGAACAGCGTGTGAAATTTAAAAACATGATAAAAGGCCGTTTTTTTATGTCGAATAATTGTTTTCGGGGTCGATGAGATTAAAAGTTTCTCTCCAGATTGTTTTGGTGTATAGTTTTCAACCCTTTACAGAATGGGATGGCAGAACCACTAAGGGAGGAGGTGACGGAGCGTTACATAAAATTAACGTAAAATAAATAGATTGGTGTCAAATCCAGGGTTGTACAAGACAATGAGTTTATTCTGACATTCACAGGTGTCAGTTAAGCTGTAGTTCAGCACCTACGTGTAGGGGTTGAAGAAGAAGTGAGTGAAAGGCCTTTATATAAAGGTAATGAGTAAACAACCGAATGTAAAGTTATGGAAGTCACTGAGTTTAAATCTGAAATTTATCATACTAGTTAAAATGTAGTTCAACCCCCAGAACTGGTGGGGAAGTGGAACGGGTGAAACAAATTTCTGTGTACAATATTAAACACGAAGAGAAATTTATACCAACATTTGTTAGCGTGCTATTTCCGATCGAAGAGCAAGCACTGAGGGGTTAAGACACATCCAGTACCTCTTGACGTGAGGGTGGTATATAAAAACATTCATATACGGTCATTATTAGCGACGAATAAAACGTTTTCGGGGTCGCTGAATTTGATACTGTTCTAGGAGTTTTAAGTGTCTAACTTCATCTCTAAACGGCAAGGGAGAGAAGCAGCCTTATCGTACAGGTGGTGGTGGAAGGGGTTTGTAAAAAAAATACTTTAGAAAGACGAGATTGGTTTTGATTCCCAAGTTAAAGGAGTAACTGAGTTTAATTCTCGCATTAAATTTTATGTTCCTCGTCGTGGAGCTGAACACCTAAAGTAGTTTTGACCCTCTTAACTGGGTGTATTTATTTTCTAAGGGTACAAGGTATATTTTTGTCTCTTTGTAGTTAAAGGTTGTATTTTTACTCCTTTAAAGTACCGGGAGTATTTTTAGACTTTAATAAGTTAGCGAGTATTTTTCACTTTTAATACGGCGAGATTTTTTTGACATTTATTTTATGTAGTAGGAGAATTCAGAGTTCTCAAAGTACCGCGTCATCAACCTGATTCATTTGTAGTTAGATGCCGAGGGGTTAGGTCTTGGAGGTAAATGTAAATGGGAAGATGATCCAAACACTGGCGCTGGTTAAATGAAATGTTTGTTTACCAAGAGGTTAGTTCTAATCAATTCATTCTCCGGGCTAAATAAATACCCGGGCAACTCCGCACACTGCTAGTACTACATAAATACGAATAAAATTATCATCATCTTATTAGAAAGACGTGCCTCGCTTTGCTCCATAACTAATGCAACATTAAATAAGTCGGATGCTAGCCATTGGCATTTCAGTTCTATAATTATTGAAATAGGATTATAAATTACATACAATTGGCTTATTATATTTTTCGAACTCTTAGAAAATGGACAGAAATATTTAAAATTAAAATTAACGAAAATGAATATACACAAATGGCATTTATTTTGAGAAAGAGCGAAAGCCAAGCAGTCTCATTGAAGTTGTTAAAATATCAAAATCCAAAACAGTACGTTATGTAGGAATGCACCTAGATGCGGAAAGAACAGATCAAGATTAAGAAAGAAATTATTCATATGTTTAAATTGTATTGGCTATTATCATTCTAAAATCAGATCCCAGATTTCAAAATTTTGAAACCAGTCAGAACAAACTGTGAGGATGTGTTATTAAATCAAACATAGAAATTATCCAAAAATTCCGATCCATAATACTCAGATCTAAGACAGAAGCTACATGTTACGATGCAAAAGACACAATTTCTATACCCTGGATAATGCATTAAGGACTACCAAACAATATGAAGTCAAAACAATTCACTGACTTAACTGGATTACAAGAACGCACTCTCATTGATCTAACATCGTAGTCAAGAAGTACCCTCCTTTGAGTGGTCCTCATCCTTCCATGGAATTGCCTGACTAATTCCTAAGTCAACCAATTAACTTATTGAAATTATAATTTGTGTGATTTCCGATTAAATAAATGCAAAATATTTTTTTTAGTAATAGGTGAACGTACGCACTTTGTAGGATAGATACGAATTGCTTCCTCACAACATTTTCCTGTGTTTACAAAAGCACGTTAATGTTCGCATTCTACTTAAGTGAAAGTGGTTGCAAGATTCAGGAGCTGGGGTCTGGCGCCCTCCATTTAACTAACAGAAGTAGCGGCGTTCGATACCCTTGTTCACTGTAATCTCGGCAACTCCAACAACAGGTGTTCAGCTAATTAGACTTCCCCACATAGGAGGCCTCACGACAAGCCACTTCAGCCTTATAAATATTACAAGTCATTCGTTACGTTACCCACTGCCGATAATGAAATTTTACGAACTGTTAAAGTTACTTCTATCTCACTTCATATTTTCATATAATGGTTTATATTACTTATTCACCTTAACGGTTAAAGTAATTAAAAATTATACAGTTGTATTCAAGAACAGAAGAAATGCATTCAATCGAAGGTTAGCTCTAAAGGTTATGATTTACGGAAGATAGGAAAATCTCAACTGGCCCTGGAATCCAACCATAGTATTGGTCGCTCTAACCCCCCCCCCCCCTCCACTGACCTATCCGTGTCGACTTCTAGTCAGTTGCGAGCCTTCTGAATCCGTTGTGAACACACGCTCATCTAAAATTTACTAAACAACGTAATTCCAGGAATAATTTTAGGATTTCAATGAAGAATGGATATTGAGTATAAATTGATAAAAAATACAATTATTTAATTAAACAATGAAAGAAAAACTTTCAATCGTAGCTCAGCTATAAAAAACTATTCAGTGAATTATTCATTTTTTTAACACGTGTCCATACAAAGTGAGCACGTCTCTTCGATATTTTGTTTAAATATGACAAAACCTAAATAATTACCCACAAATACACGTTGGCAGATATTTTAACATCCCATCCCCATTCCCCAGAAAAGGATTTTTGGGTTACAATTCTCAAAAAATACAAATTACGTTTTTTTTCTGCTATTTAAATTTAAAAAATTAAGTATATTCTACTTCTTAACTGCGTAATACAGGCAGATGTACTCAATGAAATGTTGGATATTTTCAACTTGGCATTATAAAAATAATTAGTTGAAAACTTTAAATAATATATAATAAATAATATTATATATAATAAATAATATATAAAATATGTTTTATTCTTTTAAATAGTATTTTGCACCTTTTATTAATCAGTGTATTGATGTATGTCTTTAATTTCTAAATTTAAAGTACATAACTGTAAAAATTTTATTTTATTGTGTTTGATTGAATTTTTATTATTATTTTATAATTATTTTGTTTGAAGCATCGAATAATATAAATAAATTCTGTTAAACTTATTATTGAAATGATGTAAAACTGCTGGAAAAATATTTTCTACTATTAAGGTAAAAACTATACACACTGTATCCAGGCAACAACTAATTTGTTTGAAAGTTTCAACCAGGTTTAAAACTAGAATAAATATTAAATCCGACATTGAGAAAATATAATTTAGAAAAGTCATAATGTACCGTTAATAATGAAGTAAAAGACTATAATAAAAAGGCTAGGAGTTAATCAATAATATAAACATATAATACGTCTGTGTAAAATATAATAATTAGATGAAACATCCAAATACACACACAATTAATTGATGATTTTCTTCAGTATTTTATACACACGTATCAGTGAATGGAGTCTACGATTATGTCCCCTGATGAATTTTGTGACTTCCCGGCTAATTTCTGCAACCTCTATGATGTTTAGATATGTGAAAAAAAATTAAAACTGTTTAAGTTAATTGCACTATAATTAATAGGAATGTTAAATTGTAACAAATGTGATTGATCTTTACGAATTACAAATTTGTACAATAACAAAAATATTTATAGGAAGTAATTAATTTCTTTCTATTATTAATGATTGTAATAATTTTAGAGACCAATCACTGCTGGATTATAATAAAGTAAATAGAATGACAAAATAATTTACATGTAACGGTGGTTTCAAAACCTAAAAAATATTCTGACATTATAGAAAAAAGTGGAACAAGTCGACTAAATAACCAAACGGTCCCTAAGTAATAATAAATGGAAATATATAAAAATGTTATATTTAACAATTATTTTTCAAATGTAACTAAATTAATTATATATTTGTACACTGCACGATTACACGAGCATTAGTATAATGCTTTGGACCACCTGTCCCCTGTGAGGAAGTTTCTAGAAATACGGCTTACTAAATTTAATTTATTAACGCTCACTTTCCAGAATGTAGTCTAATAGCTTTTAATTTCAAAACGTCTGTAATTTAATCCCAGTCCTTTCATAATTTAGTTTCTTGCCGTTTTTATAATATTCAGGAGACCTTCACTTGGGCACTAACCAAGACTGTAAAACAAGGTATAAGAAGACTAAATGATAAAAAAGTAAAGACTGCAATATGTCTTCGAAATTAAAATCTTCAAAGGACACTCGCGGGATTGAGAAGTTATTACAATACCAACAACCGGAGTAAGAGGATTAATTACGTATGGCCATCGATTTCAGCGGGCATGTGGGGAAAGAATTCGCCAATATAACCTGATTAATTGAATTGCCCCATATCTTTTATATGAGCAGTAAATAAACTGTTATAATTTTTCTTCTCATTAATTTTGAGGAAGACGCTTTAGACAATGCCATCATCGACTTCATCTTCCAGAACAATTTTTGAAAAAAAAATTTAAAGTTAATTTGATCCTTTCCTATTAATTTTTTTTTTTTAAAAAAAACTATGGAAATAAATTTGGCAACAATATATATAAATATATACCCTCCGGACTTCCTGAAGAGGTAACATATGTATTTTACATTATCCGAAATATTCTTGGAGAGTAGTCCAATATTATTCTAATTTAAAAATAATTTAAACAAAAACTGGACTTTCGAATTTTAATAGTTAAGCCATAAAGGCTTATAGAATATATGGAGCAATTCGATTAATAATCATATTAACACAAGTAATTGACGACCCGTATAACAGCCAAAATATGTAGTCTGTTATACGGGCTGTCATTACTTGTGTTAATTTGACTTTACAAACGTTAATTACGTTCTTTTAATACTAGGATTATAAATGCCAGTCTTAATAAATTGAAAGTAGTTGTTATTAGAAAAATATATTTTGATCAGTAACTGGCATTCTCAGAGTCAATCCTGAAAAAAAATTGGAAGAATGAAGTCCCTCTATACAACAGAAGAATTCAAGATCTACTCAGTTGTACTCAGTAATGTTTTGAAAACATAACTTGAATGAGAAACAAAATAGCTAAAACTGATAGGAAATACGTTTCACTGTTGGGATTATGCCAACATGACGGCAAGGAATGATATTGGGCTTGATTACAAAAGGAAATTAAAACATTTTCAAATTGAGTTACTAAAAAAAACGTGATCCTTAAAACATATGTGGATCAAAAGAATAGGAATTGAAAATATTAGTCAAATAAGTTATACAATATTTTACTTAAAACATTCTAAATTAGATTCATATATAGCATATTTGGTATTCATTCGCAATGAATATCATACTTCAGCGGCTGCTAGAAGTACTTAGATCCGTACGAACACTTGTATCAGAAACGTGTACAATAAATTTGGTTGACACTAAATGCACTTTGGCAGAGAAAAGGTCGTGTGATATCAGTGCGAAGAGATTAGTAATTCTGAGTGGAAAATGCAGATCACCTTTTGATAGTATTCAAAAACGATTTCAAGGGTCAGCTGGATGAAGTCAGTAATAGGTGGAGAAAAATGAAAAGAATTGAATCGCCAATATGCACATAGTTCGTGGTAAAAAGAAATAATAATGAAGAGCAAAAGACTGTGGTTTCAAAATCTTTTGTGTAGTTATCGCTCTTTATCATAAGAAAAAAACCACCCCCAACACTATTTATTTTTATGAATGGTGGAACTTCTGAATTACTCGTCAATCCCTTCAATTTATTCAAGCTTAGGTAATTAAATTCAATAAAATACTATTTATCTTAGTTATATTTCTTATGTCGTTTTCGATTCTGTAAGGAACCTTTTTTATACAACTCAAGTACCCCTTTTGAAGTTATCCAAAACGTCGCTTTATCTTCATTTAATTTATCTACTTATTCTTTTAAAAATTTCTGATAAGTAAAACGTTTAATATTTTCTTTTTTTATTATTCTCTCCATTAGTATAACTTTGGCTTCTTCTACATTCGTCTGGTTCATTAAATATATTTTTAAATCTGGCTATAAATAAAATAGGTATGTTATATTTCTCTCAAACAGTTTCATAAAATATATTGTAATAAATAAAAGGATTATTTTAATCGGCGTAATAAACTAAAGATTAAATAATTAACAAACAAAATTATATTGAATTATTTAAACAATTAATTTTCAGTTTTATTAAATTGATAATTCGTTCTGAAACAATTTATTTTATTTAACCGAAAGGATCGAGAAATAATTACTACTTTAAACTTTATGATATCATTTATTTTATTTAATAGAAATCTATAACATTTCCTCTAAGGTTAAATACATTTAAAGTTTCAATGTTTACCTGGGCTTGATAAGTGAATAACAATCATAGAATTTACGTTACAATCATAGAATTTATAAATTAAGAAATAAACAAACAGAACCAAAAAGATACGAACAAAATCTGACGAATACCTTTAACTATCGTTTACAAATTTAATTAACTTGTTTTCTACTTACAAAAATGTTTGGCTGGTACCAGACTTAGATTTCTGGGCTCGGGAACACATTTTACACTAAAAAGGCAATGAATCACTGACTCTACGCTTGATTTTCAAACACACGGTCGTAGTTATTGAATTTTCCTCCGGGAACTGGATCTGCTGCACCTCCGGATCATCAGCCAGACATTTTGTTACACATTTTCTTTATGTGGAAAATGTTGATCTCAGTACGCGTAGGAATCTTAATGTGGCGCTAAATATTTGATTACTCTTTGCAGTTTTTTTACAAAGTATCTCGCTGTCCAAACTTTATACTTGGATTTAAAAACTAATAACTTTCTCAGTTGAATTTTGTACTTGGGCCACGCTGTTCGTTCTCTCAAAATTTTCCTTCCTCTCCCACCTACAATATCAGACAGACTGTCGTTCCAGAAAGTGCTCGTAGCCCACGACAAAGCCCGCCGACACATTGTTGTATTTGAAGAATTGGCACCGCTAACAATCCAATTATTAAAATCATTACTGGCCGCTAATTAGTATTACAATATCTTTATTCATTATGAATACCTCGTTCGCCTTCAATGACAGATAAATATTTGTTTATGGTATCAATTATATGAGACAATTTTCTCCATTCTGTTAACTAAGAATGATTGTCCTGTATGTAAAATTCAACACTGTTTGATCATTGATATAAAAAAATATATATCTGCATCAATTTTGCGCATCCCTTTGGCAGAGGGAAATGCACATTTACGAATTCACGAACAGAAGGATAACATAATTTTCAATGCGTGAAAGTATAACTCGTAAAAATATAAAGTAATGTAAGTTTTGTACTAAATCGTAGATGACTTAATGTCAACTTTCTCTTGTTTTAGAGATAGTTTTTAACTGAAATTACAATATGAATTGATCATGTATTATGATAAGAACTATATTGTACGGAAGTGAAAGGGATCTTAAATATTAAAAGAAATATTTAATATGAACACGAACAAGTAATTACACCAAATTTTAAGCAAACTAAAACTTAAATGCAAAAAGTCTTTCACTTGAAATAAAATTCACTTGAGCCATCAGAGAAACTTTCTCACAGGATTCTTTACAGAGCAAAATGGTGGGGAAATTGTTGCGCCTGACAACCAATGAAATAGTGCCTTGTATGTCCAATTATATAATGTAGATGCTTTACACGCGTGTACCTTCAATTGAGTTTTTAGCAAACGGGTTGTCCAACAATGCAAATGTAATATACGGTTGCTTTCCCACCACAGGAAACGAACTTCATGCGGGAGATATTGCGATGTTTTGCACGCAGTCTCCGCTGTGATGAAGGATGCTGTTCGGAGCCCTGGTGCCCGAAAATGCAGATGCGGCGGTGGTATACGCAGCCGCCCCTGGCAGATACACGGCTCGGCGAATACAGGTTCAAGTCAGTGGCAGCCCCGTCTGCACTGAAGCGAGTCAGGAAATCCGCTCAGTCGTCACTCAGGAAGAAATGCGGATTCGAGCTGAGTAGCCCGAAAATGCAGATACGGCGTTTTCGAACTATGGAGTCACCAAAAGTTGCCCGGGATTACGCTCCACGTACTTCGTCGGGAATACACATTCCCTGCGTCAACTTAGAGAAATCTTGCAGCTGAGGAAAACAGAGGCGCAGCTAAGACACTGCAGATTTATACTATGTTGATCAGTCGGCTGATCGCAAGCGAGATAAGTTATCGATATTTTGATCCGGACGGCTCTGATTAATCAGATTGTCTCTCACAACTAGGATGCGTAGTCGGCCTGCTGCCTCCTAAACTAGTCAATGCACGGAGAGGGGAAAGCTGCAACCCCTCAACAAGCCCCACACCCACCATCGGAAGGCCGTGGGACAAGTACCAAATGCCCGACCTACCTGATGCAGGTTTTTCTAGGGTTTTTCCTGCATCACTTTTAGGCGAATTACCATAGCCCGGGAGCCCTAGCTAACCTTTGGTTACCTTGCTCTACCTTTCCGCATCCCCGTTTCTCTCCCTTTCCTATTCTATAAGAGGGGAGTTGCTACTTCTTCTTCTTCTTCGTCTACAGAATTCCCTTCCTCAGAACCTTTCTGGAGAGACGAAGGGGGCTACCTTTGCGGATGCCTTTTCCTCTTTCTGTTTTTTGAACTAAGGCTCCCACAAGCCGAGGCAACTCGGCACGTTTTGAGAGGTGTTCCGGGGTCACAGACCTTGGGAATACGGTAAGACTTGTTTACTGTTCCCATTGGAACAGCCGGCCGGCTGCCTCCTAAACTGGTCGAGGCAAGGAGAAGAGAATGCAGCGTCCCCACTGCAAACCTCTCTCCTGACATCGGAAGAGCTTAGGACACGTACCTATTGCCCGTTTTTTTTACTGCAGGTTTTCTAGATTTTGTCCTGCATCACTTGTAGGCAAATTCCGGGTATGATCCTTAAACTAAAGCCCGGGGGCCCTAGTTAACTCTTGGCTACCTTGCTCTACCTTTAGGCCTTCCCCCTTTCAGTCCCCTTGCCATACTCTGAGAGGGGAATGTTACTACGTGGATTACCCCATACATACCCTGTGTACTACTTCTTCTTTTTCGATTCATTTAAGTTTTGTAGCCCTTACTTACAACCCGTTTTATCAACGGACCATCCCAACAATCTCTCATATCAAAATCAGCGGTCTTCTTTAATAGTTGGACACATCTACCCGCTGAATCCGTTGTTCGAAATAAAATGGTATTAGTCCAACTACATAAAACACATCGTGGAAACAATTATTATTAGGAGCCGAAGCAGCGTAATACCACAGTACGTATTTCTCAGATACTGAAAAATTTAACTAATATTAACTGATTAATATAAAAAATATTATTTGCCAAAGTTAAATCTTTCCGAACTGGAGATGATATTAAAAAATGATGAAATTATTAATTCGACTGAACATAAGGCGCAAAAAACGCTATTACATACTTTCTAATACGAGAAGTCGAATGTAAAAGTATAAAAACTTGATATTCTAACTATGCTTGAAACAATTATGCGAACATAATATTAAATAGAACTTAGAAGTAATCATTATTAATGCTATAAGAAGCTCATTAGGACCTACCAAAAGACGTTTTGTTGTAGGTAACAATGATGTTTAATTCTATTATGAAAGTAAAAACCAACGTATTTAAATTTAGCAAAACTTTAACTCATAAATTTAAATAATATCCTATTTTACGAGTCCTTCAGCGAATCTTCACCTCCAATGGCAAAAATTTAGCTTCTTTGACCCTCGAATAGTTGTAACATTTCAGTCATAAAATGGCTTTATAATGCTACGGTAAGCCTATTTAATTAGTCCACTTTAGCATCGGACACTATATGATGCAGGGTTCACACTAACACAGTTATCTTCTGTGTCAGCTGCAGTAAGTAACCATTTACCTTTGATCCCAATTAACATTCGGATTATCTTTCAGGGACCATAGGCAACGGTTCTATAAACGGGCATATCAATTACGGTTAATCCTCGATTATCCGCTTCCCGAGTATTCGTCTTTCCGCATAACTTTGCACGCCAAATCGTTCTCAACTTCTCATGAGTCTCTAGAGTTAAGTTCGTCGTTGTTTCGCATTCGAAAACGCGTGTTCTTCATTGCGAAAGTATATGGCTGGCTGAATAACTACGAATCATATTAAGGGAGATGCCGATAAAGTCGTGGACTGTACACGTAACCGGATGTATATTTTTAAAATAGGCATATGTATTTAAAAAATATTAATAAAAATGTATAATTGTGAAAAAATATTACTTACCACTTAACCGTCTTTTGGTTTTTCGAATCGTTGTCCAGTCAACGACAGTCAATCGACGTTCTATTGATTAGAAAATGTCTCCAATTTGCTGGACAAAATGCTTTGCCTTTCTATTTTTATATAGGGAACTGTCTTAAACTATAAATAATTTTTCATTGTACTACAAATTTAGCAATGATAGCTGTGAAAGATAAATAATTGTAAAGTAATGAATTGAAAAGAAAATAATCGCTGGAGACTTTTTATTCCGAGACTGTATGTAATGAAGCGCAGTAATTGTAATTAAAGAACATCTATGTACACCAAACATCAAAATTTATACAATAACTTTTCCATTTTCCTCAGTTTTTAATTTGGTCCCATATGTTGGAGCTTAAATATTGGTATCTAAAATCTGGCCTGATTCCCAGGAGCTAATATCCTATGAATTTAAAATTAACTGAAAATATTAAAGTATAATATGAATATTAATAACCATATATATGTCGAATACAAACTTTAATGAAAAATTACCATTTCTTAATATAAAAATTTATTATTTAAACGAAGTTTCGTTCTAAAATTGGGATCTCGTAAGGTAATGACAAATAATTAGAAGAACTTTAAAACAAATGTTAAATTATTTACATTTTGAAGTTTTGTTGCAGAATATCCATTTATATATTCGACATTAAAAACGTTTGATTAAAACAATGCTCCATAATTCGTTCTTACCAACAAGAAATAAATTTTATGTGCAATTTTTGATGAGTAGTCCACATGGACCGTGCAGAAATAAAATAATACATGGTTAGTACTAATTTTTTTATTATTCTTAAAAAGGAGTCAGTAGTTGTTACATTTGAGTTGATTAAAATCAGAAAAAAGTATAACATGGTCCCTTGGAACAGGTGGGAGGCCTATTGATCTTCCTGACCTTATGTTCCTTGTTGGTGTAGTTCTGAGGGGGTTGTGGTGGAAGTTGGGATGTGGTTAGTACTAGACAGAACAAACGGAGAAGAAAACAGAACCTGAAACTAACCCTATATCTGCTTTATCAAGACGTTTTTATTAGTCGAACAAAACCTTACGCTTTGACGCAAAAAGAGTTTAAGTCAGAGATAATCGGTTGAGACTTCCTAATTATAAAAAGATCAACCATATATGGCTGACAACACAAATAATCACATATGATATTCATTACCGCTAATTTGTGACAATTTTATAATGTTGACTTTGCAGCTGTCATTTGCTGTGCTTTTGGAAAATTAACGTTTTTATATATTCTGCATAATAAGAGCCATAAAGACAAAAATATCACTAGTAAGTGTAAAATTACATGCGTAAAAAGTAAATATAATATTAAACACATCCAAGTTCCACAAATGTCATGCATAATAAGAATAGTACTATGGAAACCATTAAAAGGAAAAATTTCTGTTAATATTCAAGAAAATCCAAATGCCTAGCATAATAACAAAGTTTGAAACATTCTTACTACCACATTCCTACCTCGATATTTTCTTTGCTTCTGTTTTTCACGTTTTTTTACTACATTTTATGCCACACGGTCTGTACAGTATTTTGTTTTACTATATGTTTCAATTCTTTCTTAAATTTTAATTATTATGTGTTTGTATTTATACATTTCCTTTATTCTTACCTACTTTATTATATTCTCAAATTATATTTTTCTATAATTTGTGTGTATCACTTATTTGCTGGGTGGTCAGCCTTTCCCGGGTTGTCATAATTAAACTCAGCGACATCGGTAACCCCGGATTTGACTCCAATCTCGGATGTTTTTGCGTTATTTTTATATAACGTCCCTCTGTCTTTCCCTTAGTAGTGCTTCCCTTCCATGCAAAAAGGGGATTAAATAATACTCAAAAAATATTTGGAGAAACACTATGAATTTAAAATATTTATCCGGCGCAATTTACAGTCCTTTGAGCGTGTTTTCAGCCCGCCGCTGAGAAACACGTATACGAAATTTGGTCAAATTTGTTCCACGTGAGTAGATTTGTATCAGGAACATACATATATACATACACTCACAGTCTATTTTATTTATTAGATTTATTGAGATCTCTACAACTATCTTATCTGTTTCGTAATAGAATAAATATTTCTTCTTTATTTCTACTTGTTCATTACTTGCATCAATCATTACTCCATCGCATTAATTTACATTCCTTGTTAATTCTATAAATTTGTCAAACTAAAAACATACAATAAGTCGTTTAGTCAAATTCTTCTCTAGGTTTATTTCAAATAGCTGTTATTCTGTGTACATGTGTCCCGTGGATAGATGAAAAGAAATATTCAGATTCCAGATCCGAAGGTAAAATATAAAACTTAATCTGTGTAATTTGAAAATGAGAGAAATAACAATTAAATGTTTGATATTCTATATATTTGCATTTTATAAGAAGAAAGTTGAATAATTTGATTCGAAGCCTGATTATCATATTGCTATAGAGTTCAAATATTGCTTCAGCGGGTTAGTGCGTGTGTTCGGGTATTTATGAGGGATTGCGTTCTTTTTAATTTTGGCAACGCTTCCAAATTTTATAAAAGCAATGGAAATATTTCTAATGTTTTTTTCTTTTCTCTCTATATTACAAATACCTCGATTTTAAATTTATCTTGCAGTATAGACGAAAGTATGAGAGTCTACGTGATGAATTACGAACACTCTTACTAACTAAATTCGGATTGCTTAAGAATATTGAACTATATGATTTGGATATTAATTGAAAACCGGGTTACGTAACGCCATGTTAAAATATTTTCAGTTAGGATACTCCTATTTCAATAACGAGATAAAATAGCTAATGGTTATCGATGACACATAATCGTTAACAATTCTTGATAGAACCGTGATACCGGTCTAAGATAATAGGGGTTGCCTGAAAAAAATACCAGCCAAGACTTTCTCCTTTAAGTGTGATTCTGTCTGGTAGCAATATAGAGCCATATAAACATATTGGAACGTGGGGGAAGGTCTCCCGGTTATCAGAGGACGGCTTGTCACCCTGCAAGAGGCGTCGTGAGAGACGATGTTTCCCCGGATCTGTTCTGTCAATTTAATATCACCAGAGCCAACGACGATCTCGCCACCCTCGCCTCGTCGTCACTCCGAATAGAAAACAAGAGACGCCTCAACAGTTAGTAGATAAATCAATTCGTGCGACGCGAAGGTACAAAGTGCCGTCCCGGAGCTGGAGCTGGAGCTGGCGGCGGCTTTCTGCGCTCTGGCGGCTGTGTTTACAATTACGCCCCGCGCCCGGTTTAATTTAGCAATTTGATTGGTAGGGAGGGGTTTCCCCAAATGAAGCAATCAGCACCTGTCGGATTGCATATTGATTAAAGAGAGGACCTAGGGACACAATTTATCTTAAAATTGTAAAATCCGCCCCACCAAATGCCAAAATGCTAGCAACGAGCGTTTTGAAGAAGGAAGCCATGATATTAATGCATGCTCCGATAACGTTCACAAAAGCTAGTTCTATAACTATGCCCGCAATCTGCTTCGTTAGGGATGGGAGAGGCCGTATTTCGTTGTTAAATGTTTCCGAGTGAACAATTTCCGCTACCTGAGAGCTTTTTTCCATTGCCCTACCAACAGTCGATCCTTTTTGACGAAATAGAATATTAATAATTGTCGAGCCTACTGCAGGAATGGGATAAACGAATGGCCAATAACCGCAATTCATTTTCCTTGTTTCCGTTAAACATGTGGTGTGATCGTGTACCACCTTTATTATTTTTGAAGGATAAAATTTTTCATATTGATCTCAACACCACATACAAAGTCGCACCAAGGGAACAAGAATTTACTTTCGGGAATCGGATTCGTGGAAGAGACAGTATTTTTTTGCCTGGACCACGCAGCGGGAGGTCAGAGGAGTTGAAAAGTGTCAACGCAGATGGGGAGTTGCACGAGACAGTAGAATAAGCTGATTGTAGAAAACTGATAAGAAAGAAGAGAATGAGTTTGGCAGGGTACGTCTGGATGTAGTTTGACTTGCTTGTCCCTCAAGAAATGATGCATACAAAAGATGTTGTTATGCTCATCCAGACGGTTATTATTGATCATTGCAAAGCTACAAATAAAAATATCTCTGAATTTGGACGAGTTGGCGAGGAGACTGTCGAGGAAACGGACTGGACGATTAGGGATGACATAGAGATAAAAATTGCTCTGAGTGTGAACTTAATGTATGAGACAAAAGAAGAAGAAACGCCGCTCGCTATTTCCCAATGACACCGGTTGAAGTTTATGTAGGCAAATCCTGCGGGTGTATCTGATTACAAATTTTTAAATTTCAATTGTTATTTTTATGCTAGTTTTCATATTGAACCCTGGGGTATTTTTTTTACAGTGCGCACTTTGTATATTTGGATGAACTATTTAATATTTTGCCAAAATCATTAACTTTAAAATAATTATATATACAATTGAGAGTCTCATTAAACAACCTTACCGCAAACGGATGTTTATTATTAGCAAATTCTGACTCATTATAAAGTATATGTTAATTAAATATGGGTAAAAAAGTGTGAATAAATTTAATTATTGAATTAACTAAAATTTACATTAAAAAGTTAATAAATTGCGGTTTACAATAAAAGTAAAACTCGACATTTCTTTCCTGCATTAGGTGCCTCTTCAGCTGCTGTATATTGTAAAGAAACACGTTCAATTTGTTTCCCAAATATCGTAAATAACAATAAGTAAAATGTCAAAATTATACATTATACGTGATTTCATCAATATTTTGTATTTAAGATATGTGGAATACATTTAAACGTTTATTTCTTTTATTCCACCTGAAGAGGTTATTTAAGTTTTTGGAACGGTCATAATGTATAAATCGATTAACTAAGCAAAAGGAACGAAAAAATTGGCTTTGGGAAAGATTTTAATTGTTAGAATAAATAAAAATTAAAGCAGACTAAATTGAATAAAAATTGAATTAAATATAAAATACATAATAGTGTAAAGTAATGTTCAACGCATACGGACTTACGGAATCTAGCTTTGCTTTGTCAGCAATATTGAAATAATACAAAGTTTTAAAACCGAAGTGTTGCGATTAATAGTAAATGCACCGTTGTACGTCCTCAATACAAATATCCAAAAAGACCTATTCATACCAAGAGTTAAAGAAGAAATGTCCACATTGAGACTGAAATACACACCCAAACAAATTAGTGAACAAGTTATTAACCCAACAGATAAATTAAGTTGTTTAAAAAGATTTAAACCAACAGACTTTCAGGGAAAGTTCAACTAAATTTTGTATATATAAATTAAGTTAAGAATAATAGGAAAACTTTAGCATGAATGTTCCCTGCAAGCCAATGTAAATAATCATAAAGCGAACTTATTGTCTGATTTCAGAAAGATTGTTCAATAAATGGAGTAAAAAATATAACTGGAGCGGTTAGAAACGCTATGTTAAACCGGAGGTGACAATTTGACAAAGTCAAATGTGACTTATTTGGTTTCTGAACGTGGATTTAATAAGCCATAATAAAAATCTAGTTACTTTTTCTATTCATTCGGTTACAGTTAAACTGATTAATGGAATATTAGGAGACGTTTCTCTCAAATCATTGAAACATCAGCTCTGATTCAGTTTATCCATGCAATTCTTACCATTGATGGTTGAAGCGAGTGGTTAAACCTTTGTCATGACATCTCTGGTTTGCAAAAAGAAACTTTTAAATCGCACCTAGTACGTTTATTAATAAGTAAGTAAATATTTTATTTCCGTAAATTGCAAATACAATATGGGAAAACGTCTATAATTAATAACTAATACAATGTTACAATGCTACAAAAATAAATATATATAATAAAGTTTAGGGAATAATTTATTTTACATAATTCTAAAGAAAAAACCAATTATTCAATTGGAATGCCCTTAAATTGTATATTGTTAATACCTTTTTAAGACGAAAGAAAAAAATTACTTTAATTTGTTTAATATTTTCTGGAAAATTATTGAAAAACAATGTGCATTTTATAAGAATGTCATTATCAGTTTTTTAAAATTTGTTATGACCCTGAAATAGTTAATATTTCCCCTTGTAGTATATTTGTATGTATATTTTAGGTACATTGTGTGCAAAGAAGTCCATATAATTTCTTACAAGTTGGATTTAGTAGTAAATATAAAGTGAGTACACAATAAGTACAGTGTATTTTTTTTAAAAAAAAGATTAAAAGAATCACGGAGCTTCGTTCCAAAAATAAAGCCAAAAGCCTTTTTCTGAACCACCCGTAATCTGTTCATGTATTTGGTAGCAGCGCAGCTCCCTATCTCTATATATATTCCCAGAGAATAAGAAAAATTGTTCGTCCCATTTTATTTCCACACAAGAAAAAAAACATAGCGTCCCCAAATGCAGTTGAATGAATAAATTGAAGGAGTCAAATATGTGTGCTTTGTCAATTTTTATACAGTCAATGACAGCTATCCAAAGCCGCAATTTATGAACCGAAAGATTTTCTGGCCCTTATTTTCAGTTTTTACCTCAATCTCATCTGAATGGTGTAATGCTTTAGTTGTATCCCTGTAGCGTGGTTTGAAGTATTTATAAAATCTAAATATTGTAACGTTGGACACTGATCCACGCCAGCCGGTACCTGGAATGTCATTACTAGTGTATAATTTCAAAACTTTCAAACTCGGGATCATAAAAGTATTGCTCAATACGTGAGTGATGTGTACACAGATCCGAAAAATCTAGAAGACAATATTGGATTCACTCTATAATGGTTTTCAAATGGGAGTCGTTCCAGCTGTCTGCGAATGAGAGCAGAGAATTAGACAAACGTTGCCACATCGTCAATAACGAACGTCAGCAAACAATTACTGCAGTTGCGTGGACAATTATATTCGACAACGTCCAACGAATTTGATTCGACGGCACAAGGTCAAATGGGCACCCATTCGAAAAGTACTTTTGAATTTTATGAAAATTAATGGTTAGTTTTAATTTTAGGCGCACGTTACGACATTTTATACAAGTAAAGATATAAAAGGATCCAAGAGGATGAATATTAGCCACAGGTGAAATATTAAAGATAAACGTAAAGTAAATAAAGTTGTAAAAGCAGATCAAGCAATGGAGAGTTTCCCCCAACATATACTACTGATTCGAATACCCTATTATTATTAAATCGTAATAACTTTCTCCGAGTCCATGTTAAGAGGAAAAAGAAAGCGGATTGTTAGTAAGAGTTTGTGAGTTGCTTTGTCTGGTCCATTTGACCGCAGTTGTCAGCTTTAAGTCCCCGACTCTGTAGCCTCTGGAGGCCCATTCGTTACGACACGGCGGTGGCAAGCTCAGAATAATGGACGAGCTGAGCAACCGTTCCCTAAACCAAATTAAACACTCAAGTATGAAGCAAAAAAATTTTTTGAATAAAAGAATACTTACAATTTTTATGCAGTAATTCATTATTTATTTGATGTGAAACTATCAAAGTGTTACTTTCCTGATGAAACGAGACTCCACTCGCTATTGGTCTTTAATAAACGCCAATGGAAGATAACAGGTGCTTTTATAGTACGAAAAAAATTAACCCCCACATGAAGCCGTTATAATTTGTTGTGAAAATATTAAAAAAGAGAAGCTCTATGGGACCCAATACACGATCAAATCATTTACACAACAGCCGTGTTTGCGCAAGCATTATGCTGATCTACGGCATGGGCTGAGTTGCTCCGCAAACTGTTTGAAACAATCGGTAGGACCCGAAAGATGTTGCGCAACTCTGCCGTGTTTGACGTGCGGTTTGAACATGGTGCGAGTTTATTGCACTGTATCGCGATTTACTTGAACTGTGGAAGGTGAAATGTGAAAACTACAAAAAAATAAGAAATAAGAAGAATGTGGTGAACGAAAAACCGGCGGAAAAATTTAGAAAGTTGACCCCAAATCAGATAGGGCTGGGTTGAGCACGAAAATAATGGCGTTATCGCTTGTCGCACGACCGTGTCCTTTTATAAATTACAACTGTAATCATTTCGATCAGCTCAACAAACGTATGAGCCCATTAGACAGCATCTGCAAGCAAACGGTCATCAGTAAATACGCTTCTCTTCATCAAACAATTCTTCACCCAAATCCTCTGCTTCCTTTATGGTTTTCTTAGTTTCTCCTTCTCCGTCAATAAACCAATAATAATTGCGGCAAAACATTGTATGTATCTCTTGAGAAAACTAAAAAATGAAATGAGGATGGCACAAGCGGTTGGGAAGTGAATGTACTACTGTTTGCGCAAACATTATATTGCACCAACCCTTTTCCGCAACAAATGTGTTTGTGCAGCGTAATGTTTGGTACATACACATTCCAACAGATTGTGCAAACTTCATTTATCGAGACATGCCACAATAGAATGTTGAGCCGTGATTGTTCTTGGTTTCTTGTCGGAGAAAACTAAGAAAACGAAATGTGGGTGAAAAATTGTTTGATGAAGAGTAGCGTATTTAGTCATGACCGTTTGATTGTAGAGCTTAGATTAACGCCAGCTGCTGACTACATAAACTATCTTCTAATTTACTCATTTGGTGAGCTACTCAAAAAGATTACACCTCTAACTGAAAAAGGAACACGGTCATAAGACAAACGATATAGCCATTAATTTTGGTGAGAACCGCAGCCTTATCTGCTTTGGGGTCGACTCCAATAATTTTTCCACCAACTTCTCGTACGCCACATCGCCCTTTTTTCTGTGTTTGAATTCTTCACTTTTCACCTCCCACAGTTGACTTAAATCACGATACACTTACATAAACTCATGTAAAAATTTCTTTTCTTCATCGCTTCTTAAAGTCTGCATAAGAATAACTTATAAAGACTTAACGCTGACGGACTAAATTTAATTGCAAATAAACACGACGAGATCTTGACTGAGTCAAAGACTGTCAAACAACTCCTTACACGTTCAAACTGCTCGTCAAACGCTGAAGTTTGGCCAACATATTTTGAGACGAGTCGATTTGTTTTGAACCGTTTATGCAACAACTCAATCTATGCTATACACCTTCAAACTCCCGCCAAGTTCAAGCATGGTTGTTGCGCAAATTCTTTAACCATGTATGAAAGCATAAATCTCTTCACTCGCGCATGCTTCTGGCCATTTGGACCAATAAAAAAAACACCATATCATAGGAAAAATCTAAAGGGGAAAGCTAAATAACGGGAAATTTGGTCCTTGAAAATGTTGAGTATTTGGATATTTTTGTATAGAATTATATGTTTAAAGCGTACGTATTACAAAATCTTGAAAAAATATTTATAAGGGGCTAATAACTACTGTAAAGTCAATGAACATTGCAAAATAAATAAAAGAAAATGAAAAACTATTTATATAGATTTTTGAAGTATTTATAAATGACGATTAGTTATTATTTAATTTACTATAATTCATTCACCCATGGTTTATACAATTCCAACGTGGGTATAAATTGAACCTTTAGACGTGACGAAACATGTTTAATGTAAAACTCAGTTATTGACGATGTTCACACATAACTAAGACCAGGGTGGTCACAATTTCCGATTGAATCAGAAGTTTCGATATATTAAGACCGATTTGATCTAAGATATGAGTAAAATGAGATAATTTTGCATATGAATTTTAATCTTGAATTGAGTTAAAAAATGCAAATCAGAATAAGTATTGTTCTATAGATGATTTTATAACGATATATGGCGAGTTTCAATTTCACGTTTCCACCTAAAAACAATTAATCAAGAAGATGGCTTTAGCCGAAAGCTGCTTGCATTATTTAATTTTTAATAATTTCTTGTTTAAAATTTTCGACAGATAAACCGGGGATGAAAGAATTGTAGTAAATTAGGTGAAAAACTAATGTGAGATAATTTGCGTACCTCAGCGTGAATATAACTGATGGGAACAACTGAAGTTTATTTTATTGAGACAGTTCCCTTTACAGGCAAAATATTTCGAAGAAATTCTATTATTATAAAACTGAAATTAAAGTTAAAGGATTGACGTAGTTCTCCTGCAAATTAAACAATTTTAAATTTAATCATTTCAATTTAGTGAACTCAATCTAATTAATTTTCTATGTATCTTGTTCTTTAATAGCGTACTATTTTTTATATTATTTATTATATGCAAAATTATTAAATTACTTAAGTACATTCTTAGTAACTATATATATATAAAAGCTTTAATAATATAAAATTTAAAATTACATTACATTATATCAAGAAATGCCATTCATTCAAATTTCAAAATATCATAATCAACCATTTTCAATAATATTGGAATTTAATATTAAACATCTGTCTCAATGTAGAACTTAGAGTCGGGCGTCTAAAATTCAGCGGCACTATCAATTCAATGCAGTATATTTTATTATTAATCTATTTAAGAATATAGATATTCATTTTTAAACAAAACTGCATGTTCCTATGATATTCATACTATTTAAGTAAATTAGCTGGGTTCCCATGGATACCCGGGTTGTCATAATTAAACTCAGGGTATTCCATAACCATGGATTTGACGTCAATCTCGTGATACTTTATTTACTCCATCCCTATTTCTAATGGTGCTCCACTGCCTTGACTAAAGTGGTTAAAATTATACACAAAAGTGACTGGAGAAACTCTTTCTATCTCATTGACCTGAAAATTTTCTTTGGTCGAAAATATCGGTTATTTTAACATGTTTGAAAATTTTCACTCATACCCATGGGGGTTAAACGGAAAATTGAATGTCATAATTAAACTAAGCGTCGACCATAACGCTGTATTGGACCCCAATCTCGGTTGTTTTCGCCTTATTTTTGTGTAACATCCCTCCCCCTCCCCTAAGGGTGCCAATCCAATACAGAAAGGGGTATAAATTATACACAAATATCATCAATCTCAATCCCGCCCGTAGGGAGTATAGTCGTGTCTTATCCCCAAAGTGTTTGTTTCCTGTTCTAAAAGAACACATGAAAACTTTTGGTCAAATTTTCTCCGTAACGTAAATCTATTTTATTTATGATATATTTATTATATAAAAGCTTTAAGAATTTTCACTACTTATTAATGCAAAATAAATTCATAACATTACTGGAATCCGACTCTGTAAAATATATTTTGGTTTACAGAAATTAAATTATGTTTTCAGCCCAACAGAGCATGAAGAAATTTTAATTGTTTCTCTGACTCATGTTTTTCAAATCGATTGTTCAAAACCAGACTAAAGTCCAGTATTTAGCAGCAAGCAGTTAATTTCCCGCAATTCTTGTTTCAATGATATCTCAAATCTTCAAGTACTTCAAGGTGTAAGTATTACATTTCTAAATTTCAATTCATAACAATACAAGTAAAGAATATGCTCTCCTCAGCAAACATATATTTTAATGATTGGCTATTTAAACGCAATATCAGATGTTTGCACTCCACATTGTTATAAAGTTAACATTTTATCATCTTAGCAGTAACCCCGAAGCCTAAACCATTCACACAGACTCCTTAGAAGTCACTCGGGTCTTTTAACACAATAGATTTAACGTGGAGCAATATTTTCCTTTTAAAAATTTTGTTATTGTAAGTGTCATATTTCGAACAAGTGCCACAAACCCTCCTTAATAAACATTCATAACGGTGAAATTTTACTACGTCATGACTTAATAGCTTTCTTAATAATCTACTATGGAATCGATAATGAAAATGGATTGCCGTTAAAACTTCCTAAAAGTCTCGCGCGGCTAATAATTTTTTGTCGAAGCTTTTAATTTCAACCACGTCGGAAACGTTAACCCCGCCCGAAAAACTTTTTTTGCTTAATGGGACACAGATTTATAAAGTTTAGTTCCAGAAATGAATCAAAATAAACGTCAAAAAGCAGTAAAAGTCACATTTCTCAAACAAAAATTTATTCTCGGGCCTTCAGCAATATTTCCCACTAATTCGTTTTGTTTCGTCCCACGAGACCATACATTTCGATTACAATCCTCAACCATTCCCAGATTCTCGTAATCTGCAAACGCAGAGGCTGACGTTGAGAAGAAATATTTCCGCGGAAGGCTTCATTTTTCACTTATTTTGAAATATCGACTAAATCGTCTTCTCGGCACAGAAAGTTTTATCTCCCCTCTTTTTAGAGTGAAATAAAGATGGAATCCGATACTGGGGCACAAGCACGTGGACTGTTCAGAGCTCTTTACTCTCTCAGCACAAAGTACTTTTGTCGCCGCGAAATAACAGAAACGTAATATTTTATGTCACAAAGTTTCGCCGCTATTTTTTATTCTTCGGAGCATTTGGTTTAATATAATGACCCATAAACTTGAGCGGTTAGTCGTCAAAGTTTTCCGAGCCGCTACGCCAGCAATTTGTTTTCCGTTCTGGTCTGTTCCGCCACAGTGAAGAAGCGCCAAGGGGCGCCATAGGGATGGGTTGACCACAGCCTCAGCAGACTCACTGCTTAAATTAGATAGTCCCTATTCCCCTAGGGTCAATCCATACCAAGTGGTCGAGGAAAACAGAAATTGGTTACTGCACCGTCTAAGGAAAAATTATGTTGTTGGTTCATTCCCTTATTTTTGTATTAGGTCTAAATTAATTTTGTTTAATTTTTATTGTGTTCGGTTAAAAAATGGTGGCCATTTTTGCTGTACACGACATGCTGTTTTTATTGCGCTTTACTTACCTACGAATTTCTAAATTACCCAGAACTAGGTTGTCTATTCATTTTAAAATAAACTGCATAAAGATTCAGTACATTCTTTCTTTACTAACCCAATATTATTTTATCATGTACTCTTTATAACACAAAGTTATAGACATAAAATTAAGAAAATTCCGTACTCGTATGCTAATATCTCCCAGAAGAAAGTTTGTTAGGCTCATTAATTTTTATGCTTATACATATAATAGGGTAGTTACTATATACAAACTATCAATGGCAACTGACTTATCCTTTACAAATTATACCACTTTAAAAAATGGAATTTTTAAAATTTTCGCAAAGTTTGAGTTTCAATATTTCTGTTTGGAGACAATATAAAAAGATATGTCTCTATAATGTTAAACTACGGTAAAAATTTCATGTTTGAGATTAAACTTAAAGATGGCGTAAGAAATTGTTAAACAGAGGAAAAAAATTGATGATTTGTCATTCCGTAAAATTATTTTTGACCTCTATGATTTGCCTTCTTCCTTGCCAGAAAATACAAAACAAATAAATAATAATTCATTAATTGATGTGGGATTATAATGAATGAATAAAATTGATTATTTACGAAATGATTAAATATTTGTATTTATTAATTAGCCCTATCAGTACTAAACTAATTGTTCAGTACTCTCTGATTAATCTTGTCTAGCAAATTTTTGTACTAATGTAAAAAATATGTCTGTTTTGAAAATTAATAATAAGAAAAATATCGAAATACAGACAAATGACGTGGTGATATAAATAGCGCACAGCCTTGTTCCTTTCTTCAGGTGCTAATAAAACTAAAAACACAAGAGCCTAGACCTACACAAAAAAGCTTTTGAGTGTGTCAACTGTATTGTGGGGTTGTGTCATTCTGGGCTTTTTGTTATTATTTTTCTTAGCACCTGAAGAAAGGCATCCAGCAACGTTGTGTGATATTTACATTATCACTTCTTTTGACTAAATTCGGTTATTTTTCTTCTTATTTATTTTTCGAACTTTTTTATTTGGAAAACACAACGAATTACGTAATAAGAGTAAAATGAATACGTGAATATATGTGTTATAAATTTATAATTCCAAAAGAATGTGTCAATAGTTAACCACTTTTGTACACACTTTCATATCACACTTTACCTTTCTCCTGCGTATAATATTTCTGGTAAACTAGTTCCATATTAATAAATCAGATCATAAATAAGCTTCCCTGAGTATGGCATTGTTTATGTGATATATTGTTGTTATATACTGGCTCCTCTGAAAAAGTTCAAATTAATCTTAAACTCCGACAGAGAGAAATGCCTTAAAAGTTTCTTAAAACGACATCACAGTTGTCACAGTAGGCCTATAATTCATATCATGGCACAACATAGTTCATAAACCTGAAAGGAAATTAAATGGAAACGTATAAAACTTAAGCTAGTTATGCTGTCGCTAAACTCATAAAATATATTTAATGGCGTTGTTATTCTTTCTAATATAATCGCGATGCATCAATAAACAAAGCGCGACTAGACTGTATGAAGCTGAAAGTAATATTTGCTATTTCTATTTTGTCCCCATTTTTAAAATAAACCTATTCCATAATTTTCTAAAATACATCATTTTTAAATTTTCTTGGGTCTTTCGACAATATTCCTATAATCATCTGTACAAAGCATATAAATTTTCACAGAATTTAAATACAAAAACATTTTATATACAAAAACAACTGACAACTACCAATAAATACATTTAAATTTCTGAAAAAATGTTACAAATGTTTACTTAAATCCATTCAGACCATTTCTCTCTAAAAGAATCTTTCAGTATATTTAAAAACTTTTTAATCATAATTGAATTGTTGTTGGATATTATCAGTCAAAACATGAGGAAAAAACTTTCAATTACTTCACGAAACATAAAATATTTCTATAGGTATGCCCCTCATACCGAATTATTTAAATAATTTATAAATAAATAAAATAATGGTATTTCTTTATTATCCCTCAATTAAATAATATAATAATTTCTGATTTATTGAATTATTGGGTTACCCATTTCAATTTTTAACGTTTCGAACAGTCTGAGTATTTCAGTTACGAATATTGCCTCAAATATTTAATAAAATCGTTCAATTTTCTTCATGGGCATCTTCAATTCCTTTCGGGTTGTTTATCATAAATACGGTAAAGGTTTGGCTTTTTCTGAGTCGTTGGATGTGACCCATCCCCGCACTTGTCTTCCAACTATGGGTCGATAAGCGGCGGCTTTGCGAACGGCTTCAAGCAGCGCTCCGAATCTCAAGAATAACATAATCACGTCTAAACCTGATAACATATTTATTACAGATGAAAAGAGAACGCGCAAAGATTACGGAAGTAAATCGCTTTCTTACTTTTTGAATAGGGGAAGTCAAAATTAATAAGTTATGAGATTCTCTCATAGTATATATGTGCATCAAAGTGTTAAATCGCTTAAATATCACAAGAAGTTATTGTGGTATTTCTTTGCATTACTTGTGTTTTGAAGCCCATACCTTACCATCGTTCTGACTGTTTACGCATCACTAGTATTATTACACAATATCACGACGACTAATCGTTATGTTCAAATGCTTAAAAAGATTGGAATTCGTAAAATAAAAGAAAGAAAGCGTTACCGACGTTCATTTTTCAATCTCTTTCCCCCCAATTGCTTTGTAGCCGAGTAGCTATATACTTCTTACCGCGCAAAAGGTCGGGAATTTTGTTTTCCTTTTCTTTTCTTGTGGCTATTAGTGAAACACAAATTTTTCCAATCCGAAAGGCCTCTGGAAGAGTTTCTGTGGCCTAAAAACCACGACATATATATTTTGCTCCTCTTTTCAGTATTTCGCTAATAGCAAAAGCATGAAGAATTCTGCTGAAAATAATGTGCAGTAATAAATTGTAGCGTATAAAATTCTGAATTGAGTGGTGTATTTGAGGACGAAATTCCGTCGACTTAAGTGGTAGAAATCTTTCGTCAAATTTACGAATTGCAAAAGTGCTAGGACTCAGGTCCCCAGTTTGATTGCTATTCTTTCTTCTTTGTAAAAGAATATATATACTCTTAAACATTAAAATATGGTCTGTAAAATACTATTTTCACTCTTACGTAGGTAATCGTCAGTTCCATCCTCGGCGCCATAATATTAGCTCAACCGGTCCGGCGTTGTATACCAGCAAAATGGATGTATTTTCAGCCATTCTCAATGGATTTTTAAAACCAGATCATGAGCTTAAAATATATTTAAATTTTGAATAAGAAAGATAGCCAATACAGACATAAAAGGTAATATAAATAGCATTTTCTTTTCACTCTTTTTTATTCATTATTTTCAATCAGACGAAAACTTTTTCATTTCAAAATTTAAATTTTCTACAATCATTTTTCTTTGACAAATTTGTGGAGATATCAGCAATAGAAATTAATAAACTGCATTCATTTATAAAACTGTCGTAAATTTAAAGAAAAATTTCTACCTCTTCGTTACACCGAATTTCGCACTCGAACACATAAATTGATGCAGAATTTAATGCTCTACAATTTATTACTGAAAATTATTTTCAATAGAATTCTTCATGCTTTTGCTATTAGCCGAATACTGAAAAGAGGCGCAAAATTACGTGGTTTTTGAGGTCTTTCGAATTGTTAAACTTTATTTTTCACTAAGGACCACAACGTATACAAGCTGACTAGAAAATACCCGACCTTTTATTCTCGCGGCGGCTTTTTTTAAGGGAGGGGGATACCTGCTGGACCATTACTTATTCATATGACGGTGTTCTTCTCTCGTTGTTTAACTTATTTATTCATCACTCCTTTGCTATAAAGTAAGGCAAATAAGTATCATTGCAAATTAAAAAATCACATAAAGTTTAGAATTGGTACAGAAAAAAATATCCGGTGATTACTTGAACTGTAAATCATTTACGACGCTGTGTCATTACCAGACCTAGGAACAGAATAATTATGACGACTCACGGTTTATGGCTGAAAACACCAATAACTAATCAAATTGCACGAGAGGGAAGTAGAAATTTTCTATTGAAGCGACGGTCTGAACTCAGGATTAGTATTAGTAATGGCTGACTGGGAATGTTGTTTGCCCCAATGCGGCGCCATCCGTGACGAGGCAGGCGTCAGGAAGACTGTGGCGCCAGCCAACGCTCCAGCTAGATCGAAATCATTTCCAAATAATCAATTATCAAGAGGATTCATTCAGGACAATCAGAAATTTTACATTTTTTGATACGTAATTTTTTCTTATACTTTTAATACATGTTCAATTATTAACCTTCATATATATTCTGTCAAATCTACTTATTTTTGTTCATATTAAATATTAAATACGATTCATAGTAATAAAATAATGGCCATGATTCACAATTACCCATTAGGACCCTGGCGGTCAGGGACCATGCAATTACTGTCGTTATCAAAAACGGCTATAATAAAATAAGTTGAATTGTCGAAAATAATATTTTAAACTATCAAAATTTCTCTCGTAAGGTTTAATCAATTAATTAAATTTGAAAACAATTACACCACTTTAATTCCAAAGTATATGAAATTCATTTTGCGGATATAATATCAATGTTTCTATTTAAGTAGAAATTCATTGTGATTGGGAATATATACACACATATATATATATATAAATATATATACATATATACATATACATATATATATATATATATATATATATATTTCTTCATTTTATTTAAGATTTAATAGTTGTTCAAATAATATGCCTCTGTATGCAATAATTATTAATTTTTTACAGAGGCGTAATATTTGAACTATTAAATCTTTATTCGGCGCTACAAAAAATAATTAGTCTATAAACTTATTTTTTTAATTTCCATTTCCTAAAGAGGTATTCCAGTAAAAAGCATGTAGTTACTTTATCTGTTAACATCTGTAACATTACTTAATGATATCATGAATATGAAGTAACTATCAAAATTATATTAGTGAAAACTTTGTATTTAAAAATGCGAAATATATTAGAAATTGACACGCAAAATTTATAATTCATATGCATCAAGTTACAAGTTTTTTCTGTAAAAATGTCAAAGGCCGTTACAAAAAATCTAAATCAAGGTACCTGAATTCTAAGTAAACGCTATGTTACGTAAAGTTATATCTCATATTGCCCTCGACGATATGACAGTATTGGTATTAGACTGAAACGTAAAGGCGTCGGAAGGAGTTGATATTTTACTCGATCTGTAATTTTATATACACCATTTTTTTGCGTACTAAATCATCATCACTCCACTCGTTGTTCATTTTAGTAACATAACACACGTTTCCATTCAACTACCAAAGTTTGTAATTGCATTTTTGTTATTTATTCATTAATATGTGAGGGTAAAATCATTTTTTCCGCGTGGAAAGTTTTACGAATCTTTCCAATATTTTAAAATATATATTTCATTCATCCATATTGAGGGAAAAAATGTAGCGTGATCAGATTCTTAATTTTTTCGTGGTAGTATTTCTCCTAAAATAATTCATTGGCGTATATAGTCACTGAACATTTATAACGTGAAAGATGGTAGATAGGAAATATAGAACTTATAGAAAAATAATAAAATTTGTTGGTCATCCATCCAGAAATAAAAATTAATGAAATTATTATACAATTAATAAGAAAACATTAACTTCTGAAAAAAATTATTAAAAGACGTTTCGTCCTCGGACTAGTTTATAATTTATATTAATCTATCCATATTCCTATTAATTTATACTTTTAATAAAAAAAATTGAAAAAATGTTTTATTATTAATTGTCTAATAATTTGACTAAACTTATTTCTGACCGAATGGCCATCAAATTTATTATAGTATCTATTAAAGGTCAGATAATTTTTACAATTTAAATTTATAGAAACTGCAATTAATAATTGGAAAAAGTATGAAGAAGAATGAAGTAACTCTAATAAAATGTATAGTTGCTGTGTGAAATCGTTGTGAATCGTGTTAATTATAATGTTACAAAAAGTATGTTCATATTATAGATAATGAAAAAATGTAGAATAGTATAGCAATTTCATGAGCGATTCATTTTTGCTCCGTGGTCTCATAATTTTCAAGCTGGAAAGAAGATATTAGTAAGCGATATAACTAGTGATTCTTTCAGAATAAAACGTATGTGACGCTTCCCGTATATCTTGATATCTTAAACATAATTTAAGAAATATTATAATAATCTAATGTTAAACTTAAACAATTTCTAGTAATTAATGTCGAATTCATAAGAGAAGTAGAAATATATTATTTCACTGCGCACACGTTGCGTGATGTTGTTAGGCGGGAAATAAAAGGGAAGGTTTCCTTGGGCGCGGACCCTGCGGAAACCGCTGGGACTGCACAGTGCGGAATATTGAAGCGTGACAAGCCCTTTGAATGGTTTGTATTCAGAGCCTTTAAGCAAGAGTAACTACAGACGCAGTGTACAGGGCTGACACGCCCAGAATGGGGATGTTGGCAGCATTGTGGACAACGCCCTTCGAGATGTCGATTGGAGATATTTAACACTATATTGGTTAAGAAACTAAATATTGAATTTAAAAAAAATCATGAGTTTCTTAAAACCCGACTTTTTCTGGTGACTTTAGGTTTAAATTCGTATTTTTCACCTGTTTCACTGAAGTTTGCCACGAATTATATTTCGGTTCTTAGAAATTTAACCTTTCTTAAAAGAAATTGGGGAGTAGGTATTTTCTATCTGAATTTACATGAAAGGGAGAACCTACACAAATTTTTCTGGAGATACGTGCAGTTCTTCCTTCTCGTTATTTTAGAGAGATGAATTAATATATTTTGTAATAAGAAACAGAATGAATTTCGTCGTGTAGAATCCTGTCACGCATAGCTCGACTCTTTCTTCTGTTACGAGGGATTCCCCGGCGAATGTATTCCGCGGGTCTCCTCAACCGGGAACGAAACGTTTCAAACCTTCCTTTAATAACAAACAACTTTCTTACACAATCATAGGCCCAACGGCGAGTTTTCATTTCCCTCTCCGTGCAGAAATCGAATATGCCGAAGGAGAAAAAGTAATTTAAATTTCCTTACCTTAGTCGAAACGTGAGAAAATTCTCACGAGCGTCCGCTGAATTGACGGTGAGGCATCAACGAGCGTCTGATTCAGTCTATCGCAAACTAATTACTGATATTATTCCTACGAAAGCGAGAAAAAACTTTCTTCTTATTTAACAAAGCATTAACTAGATAAACTTTTTAAAATTTTCCACCTAATATTTATTTTATCTACTAAAGTACATGTACTCGTTGTCGCACAACGTAATCCATGACGACACGATAACAGCGACTGGCTCCGCGTGGAGAGGGCGCGTATTATCTGCACGGGAACATGTCCTTCGACGGCGCGGCGGGGCGCCGTGCACGTCCTCTGCGCTCGCCGGGCGTCCCCTCCCTACTGGCGGCGGGTCCAGATGCTGTGCCGCGCCCCGACGCCGCACGACGCCGCCCGAGCCGCCATCGACCCACCGCCGGCCTTCCAGGTGGATAAATATGGATGAGCCGCCGCCGCGATCCCAGGTTCGAGTACTGGCGCCTGCACGGCCGATTGCATCCTTCGTTAGGGACTCTTACTTAATACATATTATTTGAACTTAATTGATTGCCTTGTAAAACGCTTAAAGGTACAGGGATTGAAAAATGGGTATATGCATGAAATTTTAAACCACTAATTCCCAAAGACGTCTAGACGTCGACTCCGAACTGAAAGGAGTACATGTGACCAAAGACAAAAATTAGGAGTTCATGAAATGTAAATGAGACTCCATGACAAAGGATCCCAGCTAACATTAAATAGAATAATTCACAAACAAATATAACGCCTACGTAGTCTTTTTATATTATTTCAATGAATTCTGTGATTATTCGTGTATACAGGTTTTGTTAAAACATATTGTTTATCCAAATGTTGTTTTAATTTTTCTAATTGTTTTTTAATTCTGGTTCGAAGCTTACGTTTCGTTAGACCAGTACAACAGCCTGTACGAAAAAAATCATTTGTCAGTAAAATGAGATACAACTGTTTCAGCAATGGACAGCATTTTGTGTCTAAAAATCTGAGTGGTAGATTTTATTAATCCCTTCAATTTGTCATCAATGCTGTAAACAAAATTCGAAGTAACGCGTTGGATACTATGATATTTACGGAGATTTCTGAAGAAAATGACGATTACTCCTTCACACTGAACTACGCTGGCCGTCAAGAGGCTTACTTTTTGTGACAGTGTCTGAGTTTTTGAATGACAAAGATCCAATTTTAAAAGAAAATTTACATACCTGAAAACCAGACATTTCTTATTTAACAGATTTGTTCACTAAATTTAATGAGGTTAACTATCAGTTTCATGGTGACAGTCAAAATTTGATAAAAACAAAGTCAATCATGTCAGCTTTCCTTGTCAGAATTAAGCTAATGAAGCAAAATATTGGACGGCGTGAATTTACCCAGCTTCCCACTTTTTCACTCACAAACTACCTGGATGATGATGTTTCAACCTACGATCTACATTTAAATATGCTTCACACAGACTTTGAAATTAGGTTAAAGAATATTTTGACTATAGAAGTACCACAGTGTATTAACGATCCATACAGTGACATTGAAGTAACGGTTGTAGTATTACAGAATAACTGATCTGAATAAGAACCAACGAATAACTTAAGGTACAGTTCATAAAGGAATATCAGCGATTTCGGCTTCAGAGAGAGACATATCTATTACGTATCCTGCATGGACTGTCGCGTGAAAGTGTTTGATAGCTTTTCCATCTTCATGTCTCTTGGAAAGGGATTTCAGCACGGTTGCCAATATACAAAAGAAAGAAACATTATACATCACCGATCGAGGAGATTTTAAGGATAAACCTAACTACATTGAAGCCAAATATTGAAAATTTGCTACTAAAACATCAGTCTCTTCCCTTTCATTTATATTTTTATGTAGACCTTTATGTTATTTTATCATTGTAATAGATTTTCATTTTGTGTCTTTTAAATTCATAAATGTAGAAAACATCATATGATTTTTTTTTCACTCTACAGTTAAACGAATCAAAGTGAGTAGCACTGAGTAAGCTGTCAAAACCACATTTAGGGTGATGACTTTGTTAAAATTTATTGCAATGACAGGTGTCTATTCCAAAGCAGAAATAGTGGCAAGTGGTTTACGAGACAAAAAAGTTTTGGAAGCATGTTTTAAACGTTCAAAATTCGTATAGTTTATTATTCAAGTTAAATTTATAGCTAGTTTATAATTATCAGTAGAGCATAAATTGCGGTCATTGTTGGCGTTTGCGAAAAATATTCAATGAGTTAATTTAGCTACGTTCAGATTATTCTACTAAATAATTAGCAGAAACTAATTAATTACGATGAGTATCCCACATCAGCAAACTGTATCCACTAGAAATATAGTGTGAACCTCGTCATAATATTAATTTGTACCTAGCTCTACTGGGGACGCATAATAAATATACAAGCCATTAATGTAATTTTGAGCCGCGAAATACTAGTATAAATAAATTTACACAAACTGAAAACTGATTCTACCTCTCTTACAATACATGTTTTGTACCATAATATAATACGGCCAAGTACGGTCAGAAATTAATTTACTCGATTATTTAATTTAAAAACGTTTCTGTTAACAATAAAAAACGAAGCAAAACGAAGCGTTTCATCCCTTAATTCGAGACATCTTTATGTATTTAGTATGCATATGATGTATAAATTCAGACTTTCTGCAACAACTTTCACGGCCAAAATAAAGGGATGAAACGTTTTGTTTTGCTTCGAACTTTTATTGTTAAATGAAACTTTTTAATGTAAATATTAATTCACTGATGGATTAAATTTATTCAACACATTATTTTGCTTAAATAATCCTTCTACTAAAATAGTGTAATTTTAGAGTTATATGTTCATGAGACCAAACAGCAATACGGAAATTCTCTTTTCCTCTATTATATTATGCAAATTATTTTAGGAAAGTACGAGAAATGTTTATCTATATTGTATTATACACTGTAGTTGGCATTAATATAATTTTTTAAATTGTTCAATGTTAATGTTTGTTGCGTAATATAAAGGCCATATAATTGAAGGTATAATTTTGAAAAGTCAGTAAACCGTGAGAAAATTGAGTAGAGAGCATTCCCAGACGGTTTATCCTGTGTTTATGTATAATTTTGACGGTGATAGGCAAGGTAAGCCAAATGGTTCGGTCGCCCCTGTCGCGACTTATAGTCTGAAAATTCTCACACTGGAAACACTGTCAAAATGTTAGTCTGCTTGTGGAGTTCGAGGAGAGAGTTCGCCATAGGGGGACAGAGTCTGTTGTCTTCAACAATAACGATCGACATTGGGTGAGGTTGTCCGAAGTCGGACAAGTAGTTTTAAAGTTGTGAAAGGGTCAGAGAGATCAAGTATTTTAAGGAATTCAACTGTACTGTTGGACTTGTCAGAGAAAGTATTGTTTGGCGGAGTCTGTATGGTGCCTGAGGGTGAAAACTCTCGTTATCTGTGCATTACTTTGATCATGGCAACACTGTCTATGACCAAACCATACGGGTGTTGGTAATCATACTGCGGCCGTAAAATTGCAAGTACCTTTTTTGTACATAAACGTGGATATACATTATAATAATTTATTAATACGATTACAATATATTTAGATAAATCTTAATTAAGAAACAGAGACAAAAGTTAATTGAGTAAGAGAACTCCCCTAGTAGGTGAAATTTCAGAACTTAATACATATCACGTTCTTCGTATGCGTGATAAACTATAAATATAAAAGTGAATGTCTGTGTGTCCCCTATGCATTCCTAAACCATCCATCCGATGCCATGAAACTTTTGTGAGTTGTGTGCTCGTACGCGAAGGTTTCTGTCGGCCTTTAGGTCCGTTAGAAAACTCCCATAATAAAGCGGCCGTTTTTTACGCAGAATGGTTAGTTTTAGGTGTCGATGAGATGAATAGTTTCTCTCCAGATAATTTCAACCCCTTAGAGCTTGGGAACGCAGCGGCGTTAAATAAAAATAACGCGAAACAACCGAATTTGGTGTCAAATCCATGGTTATAGAAACCACTAAGTTTAATTCTAAAATTTACACTACCGGTTAAGATATAGTTCAGCCCTAAGGAGTGGGGATGGAAAGGGGACGTAAGAAATTTCCGTGTACAATTTTAAACTAGCAGAACAAATTCTACAAAACTTTGTTCCCATGTTACTTACGAAACACCCAGGAATTAAGACACACCTACCCAATGTAGCGGTGGTGGTGGAGGGGGTTTCATTTAAAAACATTCATAAACGGTCATTATTAACGTCATAAAAATTGTTTTCAGAGTCACTGAATTTGATAGTGTCATTCTACGAGTTTTAAATGTCTAATCTCAAATCCAAAATACTACAGAATGAAGCTTCCACACGGGCGGTGGTGGAAGAGGTGTTGCAAAAAAATGAGATTGTTATCGATTCCTGGGTTATAGTATTCACCGAGTTTAATTCTCGCATTGACAACGGTGGTTAATGAAATTTTGTTCCTCGTCGTGGATGCTATATTTTGGTCTCTGTGTAGTTGAAGATTGTATCTTTTACTACTTTAAAGTACCGGGTGTACTTTTAGACTTTATAAAATTATCAAGAAATTTTCACTTTTAATGCTGTATGATTTTTAGATACTATTATTTTATGTAGTAGGAGAATTCCCGAGTTGTTAAAGTACCGTTAGTCATTATCCTGATTTATTTGAAGTTAGATACCGATTAGTTAGCTCGGGGATAGGAACGTAAATTGGTAAATGTTCCAAACAGTGGCGCTATTGATGCTGGTTGAATGAAATATTTACCAAAAAGTTAATGTCAAATCAGTTCATTCTCCTTGATAATTTAAATAAATTCCCGAGCAACGACATGCACTCAGCTAGTACAACATGGCACTTGTACATAAATAACGACGCTTCATATTGTGACATTTCATTGGAAGGCCCGGGTGTACTTATAAATCGTCTTCTCTTCGGGAAATATGATATGTTAATACATAGAATCATTAGTTCACACCGGTGAATATACAACAATTCATTTTTTCCTTTTACGATATGCGGACTGCTATTTCACAAACATCTGTTAGTGTTGGAATTTCGTAATAGAATCATAAATTTAAGACATTTGTATATTTTTCAGTAAGCTAATTCATTACATTTTCATCTATTTGGTCTTCATTTGAATTTCATCAGAATACGTCAGAAATAAACATTGCTCAGGTTTCCCTCTATTGGTGAAAAATGTATCAACAAGGTTCAGAGTCCACATCAAAGGCTAAAGAAAATGCGGTACAATTAGAGTTCTACAAAATAACATTTTTCAGACCATCTGTAAAGTATTTTATTTCATACATCGGTTCCAGGTTTCCGTGTATTCCTGAAAATGAATTTTAATTCATGTCTAGTGGGGTTATAAATAATTGTTTTCGATCTATTTAAAATTTATAATAAGTTAATGAAAATTATTCTCGTTCGTTATTAAAAATTAAGGCATTGTCAACGAGATCATAAACATTCTGCAGCTTGTAACTATTGACAAGTAGAATCAGCATCACGAAAGTTTAGCGCCTCTCCTGAATACAACACGCAACACACATTAGATCCAGTTTTTTTATTCTTCTTTGATTATGATAGAAAATTGCTCATCCCAGGAATCTAAAACGTTTGCTAATTTTTGCACATCTCTCAATACTAATATTACTTTATTATTTATTTTAATCACGAACGAACTAATTTAACTTCTGCAATAATGTAACTTATAAAAAAAATAGAATTTAGAAAATCTAACAGGAGAATTACTGAAGTGAAATAAATTTTGCTAACATAGTTCACACAGCTGTTTTACGCGACTCGGGAACAGAAACATGTTCGCATATTTAATTATTACCACGGATATAAGTTTTTAAAGCGAAATCTATTGAGAGAAAATAATTTCTGTCTCTAAAAGGCAACTGTGTTCTAACATTAATATACAAAATGTTTTCTGTTATAAAACACAAGAAACAATTTACGGTTAAACGGTACAGATACAGAAAATATTATAAGAGCATTTTGGAATGATTCTCGATTAATATTATCTTCAAAAATAAACAGAAGTTTAGACTTGAATATCTAATAAATATCTAATCGTTACTAGGAGTGTCTCTAACCTCTTCTAGTTCATTCAGTTTAATAGTCCGCACGGATATTTCAATACTTAGAGCACCACATATTAAGTGGAGGTCTTGCGTTCGATTCCGAGTTTGGTCGAGATTTTTTATCTTAATCCGTTAGTTAAATAATTTTTATTTCCCTCTAACGTTTTTTAAATGTTATCGTTGCGAATATGTTTTACGCGCCTAAACAATTTTAAAGAAGAGTTGAAAGTCATGCGTTGTGTTGGTTCTCCTCAATTTTATGCTCCGTTTTCTTGTGTTTTTTTTAGGAAACAAGTAATGAAGAGGTCCTTGTACTTATATTGTGACTTGCTTTCGTCCTTTGGTTGAACAATCTGAAACAAAGGGAAATTTCTCAAAAATTACTCAAAACCCAAAAGACCCAGTGTCTTTCTACATATAAATCACCCTAAATCATATTTGTAAATACAATTTTGACACACAACGATTTCAAAAATTGATTAAAATGAAAATAAAAAACATTTAAAGGGGTCTATATGTTCTTAAAATTGGACAACTATAAATCAGCTTTCATTTCTGCACGTTAAGCTAATTACATTATTCCCAGCACATGTTCGATTTATGCGACAGTTTTCAAAAACGACACTTTCCTTGTACCTTCATCTAATTCATTTTTAGGTACATTAAACCCACAACTGAATTTATTTATCGCAGTCTGAGAAAAGGGGCAATAAAAATATTGTTATATGCACAATTAAGAAAGTAATTGCATTATGAAACAATTAAAAATGTTAAAATGAAAAACATTACGTCTGATTGAAAATAATGAATAAGAAAGATAGACAATTCAGTGATAATTCAGTTATAATATAAATACAACAGGCAGTTGTGTCGCTTTTATCACTTTTTTGTCTGAATAAGCTATCTTTCTTATTCATTAATTAAAAATATTGTATAAATGTGAATATGAAATGCAAACAGTAAATATTTAAACGAAAATAATAAATTATATATATATATGTGTGTGTGTGTGTGTGTGAGTGAGTGTGTGTGTGAGAGAGAGACAGAGAGGGAGGGGGAGGGGGGAGAAAGAGAGAGAGAATCTTGAATATGAAAATTGGAAATTTTAATATATAAAAGTTATGAAATTTAACAAATAAGTCAGACAAAAATAAATTTATGTATTCAGAACATTTAGTATAAAAACAAAAATATTAATATTGAATAGAGTGGATTAATTCTTTAAGTAAATAATAGCTACATACGTTATTAGTCACCATACAAATAAATGTTAAAAGAATAAAAAATATTTTACTATTATCCAGTCCCACTTTAAGAAGGGTTGTACTTCTTTCATTATGAGAAAACTTGACTTCTTTACTTCGGTTATTTTTGTACATACACAGATTATTTTGTATCTTACTAGTCGTATAGTTATGAATTTTATACAAGCTTTGAAGGAACACATTCGTTTCTCTTGTTTTGTATATCAAACTTTCTTGTGTTACATGTTTTACAACCGCTGTACAATCATGACGCGCAGATTTTTGTACCCCAAAGATATTCCTTTAATGAAGTCAATTAAAACGCCAACATCATTAGAGCTTCTCTTGAGAGCGTCGCCAGAATGCGATACTACCAAGCAGGCGCGGAGTTACTATTTGATCTTGTATTTCTTTTTTTATGCCTTAAGCTGGTCATATTTAGGACAGTTTAATTCTTTCTGTTGGAAAAAACTATTCTAATATATATTTATTATGAGTGGCGTTCGTTTATATATAAATACGACTCTAATTTGCAAAAATAAATATGACTCATTTTTAAGTATGTCAATTTACACTGCTCGCCGTGGGGATCTCACCCGATATTTCATTTCCACTTTAAAATTAAGTACCTAAGCTTATAACATTACTATGTAATTTTTAACAATATGCAAATAGATTTCACTTTCATTGATATAATAGGAATCGTAAAGTAACTGGCATATGAACTTATATTTAATTCTTAGTTATACTATAACTTTATAGCGCGAAAAATACGTCCTCGGCCGATTACAAACTAATAAATGTTAATGAGGATTTTTTTAGCAAGTTGGTCTCAGGTAAACAAAAAAATGAACTTCATATTGTTTCCTCTCTTATGTTTGAATTCCTTATGAAATAAGTTTAAATGCTCCAACGAGTATAAAGAAATGTAATGATGGAGATGGGGGTATAAAAAGACACACGATTGCGCTATGACATTGTTGGCAAAAAATATTGATAGCCGTGACTTAAAGTATCGATGATGGAAAACTACTGTTCAATTAAATCACTATCGTTACAATATTACAATCTAATGGAATTTTTTGCAAGTAGTGAACAGAGGGATTAATACATTAAATTTACTCGAAGAAATAATGAATAATAAGAAACGAGAAATATTTCGTTTGAATCAGAAGTGCAATTATGGTATATATTGCAAAGAGCTGTGGTAATATTGTTTATTGAGACTCTAATTTTCATAAATAATTAATTTTGTTTGATATAATTTATTTGAATTTAATAACACAAAATTATGATTTTTTTAACTGCATTACGTATACAAACAGTCCATTAGAACAATAAGTACATAATATGAAATATATGATATACAGTCAGCGGCTTGCGAAAGTTGCTTCCAGTATAGTCACTCCTCCAATATATATCTTAAAATAACGTTATAACAGATCTGAGTTTTCAACATTAAATGTTGAAATTAACATTAAAACTATATATTAAGTCTTTGGGTTGGAACATTTTTATTTGTCGCACTTCACTATCAGATTAAAACAGTTTTAGCGCAATAGTTGGCACTAAACCTTCTTTATTCCCGATTGTTGGGATTTGTAGGTCTTGTGTTATTCTGAAGTTCGGATTATACCAGGAGGCGTTAACTACCAGTCGTAGTACTTTGTTTTGAAACCGTTGCAGGATCTTCAGATTAGAGTTGCTTGCTGTGCCCCACACCATAACTTCATATGGGTTTAAGGATGCCCTAATATAATAGTAATTTATTTTATAGTGTGAGTAGTGCCTCCCTATTAGCCACTGCATTTGTCGCAACTTCAATCCTAGTTGTTTCCGTTTTGTAAAAATATGTTATCTCAAAGTTAATCGGGTATCTATCTGCAGCCCAAGATATTTGGAGTCGTCTTCTTGTTTAAGTTGTTGGCCGCGACCAGTGGGCAAGTGTTTCGGTTTAATGTGTAAGTTACTTGCATTTATTTCAGTTCCTTTCCTTTAATTTTCCATTTAATAAGCATTGTTTGTAATAAGAGTAAGTGTTTTGAAGATACTCTGATGCACCTATTAGATCCTGATGTATGGCTGGTACGACAGTATTATCTGCGTAAGGTGGCAACTGCAATCTTCGTGGTGATTGGGAGATCGGCCATATACAGTATAGGTCCTAAGCCACTGCCCTGTGGCACGCCGGATTTGAATTTGATTGGTAGCAAGTCTGTATATTCATCTTCATGTCACACTAAAAAGAGTCTTCCCGTTAGACAAAATTGAAGGATGATGACGTTACTGTGTGGTAGGTACTTTTTAGTTTTACAATATAACCCTTTATGCCAGGCATTGTCGAAAGCCCGGCTAATGTCCAGAAAAGTAGCGGTACAGTACATTTTTGCTTCAAATGCGTTATTAATTATTCGGTGGACTTGCTCGATAGTTCCATGACGGCTTCTAAAGTCGAACTGATGATTTATGAACTAGCTCGTTGTTTGCTAAGATTTATTTTAGTCGTTGCAAGAAAATTTTCTCAAACACTTTAGAAAGAATGAGCAACAATATTATAGCACGGTAAGGTGTTGTAACTGTTGGATTTTTTCCTGGGTTAATAGTAGAATAACTTACGCTGTTTTCCAGGGTCTAGGAAAATAGTCAATTCTTAAATTGCATTAAAGATTGTTGAATTGATAGTTTATTCCTGCAGTACCTTCCAGTTGATCAAGTCAAATCCTGGAGCTTCCTAGGTGTTTATGTGATGGACAATTGTGTTTGTTACTTCTGCAAGAGTGATTTTTTTTATTAGTGGTTCCATTTGGCGCCATATGGCGTACTGAGGAATTCCTTGATTTCGTTGTTTGGTACATTAAGATTATGTGGCTCAAAAACCTTCGTCAGATTATTTGTAAACGCTGTAGCCTTTTCTTTATTCCTTTTAGTCCAGTTGTCATCCTGATCTTTTGTTGGCGATGTAAGTGATATTTGCGGTCTTTTCAGTTTTTAGTTGTTTTCCAGAGCAAGTAGTCTGCAGAATCTGTGACAGTTAAGTTACATAAGTATTCTTGGATGTCATTACTTTTTATTTCTTTTAATAGTTGCATAAGGTCCTTGATGCTTTTTTATAATTCTTCTTATCGTTTTAGTGTCTGGTGATCTGCCATCTTTTTCTTAGCTTCCGTCTTTCTTGTATTTTCTCTTTAATTATTATTGAATATTTATCTTTAAAAGTTGTACTATTTTGATCTGGTGTCGCTGACCATGCCACTCTTTGTATTGCTTCAGTGAGTTCTATAACTTGTAATGTTTAAAATTTCCGCTGCCACCATTTAATGTTTAAAATTCCGCTGCCACCATATAATAATCGAATTTCTCCTGGTCTCGCTAACAGAGATATTTAGGAAGAAATTGTAACTTGGGTCCGGAGTGCGCGCTAAGTCGCACTCTATAATAGTTTAAAGGCTTAGAGAAATAACATGAGACTTTAGTCCATTAGAATAATAAAGAAGTTTTATTAATCTTAGTCTACAGCCTAGAGCTAAGTCAATAACATGAAAACAGAAGACAGAGTGGCATACGCACCACGTTGAAGTAAGATACAGACTTCCCTCCATCAGAGAAGTCTGGCCCTTTTATACATACGTTCACAGAGCTTCATTGTATTCAAGCAGCCCCAGACTCAGCAGGACACATGGGTCTAAATTATCTTTGCTGCCGAGTTGGAAATTCTTAAATGCTTACAAGTATTTTGTTTATTGATGCTTACTCCGAGAACGTGAGTAACCACAAAGAAGCTTTGTTTCTGAGGCTTACTCAGAAGTTCCTTAGTGCCCACAAGGCAGACCTAATATATATGTCATATATATTACACCTCCTTTGTCAAAAAAAATTCTGACACCACAAGTTCAGAATTTAAGCACATATTCACAAATATGGAGAAACATAAAATACTATAAAATTCTAACACTAATTGAAATACAATTTAAATTACAGTATTAATTGCATATGAATTTCAATATTACCTAAAGAATGACTTTTTCATTCTACTTCTGGTTCTATTAGCAATAGAAGCATCTTCTATATTATCTGCTATATCAGGAGAAGGAATGGAATCTACTGATATGGAAGGTGAACTTTTATTTTCTTTAGTTGGTTGATGGTATACAACCCTCCCTTGGCTTGGCATATTGAATATATTAACACATAGATGTTCTGATGTTTCCTTCCAGCATTTTCTTGGAGAAAACTTTTCCCAAAGCCAAAACATAAAATTTCTACATTTACTATTACAACAACAACAACAGCATGAACATGAAATAAAAATTACAATAAGTATAGAACCACCACTAATTGCTGATACATGTAAAAAATATTTATTATAATCTTTTTGTTTTTCTTTATTTATTAACTCATTAACTTCATTCACCTTAATACTAGCTAATCTTAAATCCTCAGAGGATGTCATGATGTTTACTAGAGGGACATCAAGTTTAATCTTTTCATAGTCACTCATTTCCATATTTTTCTCACAACATTCATTTATGATTGGTATATTAGGTAAATAGTCACCTTGACTTATATTAACTGTTACGCTTGCTGATGCATACAGAGTAACATAGGAGGAAAATGCTTTACATTCTGGATTTAAAATAATTTTCCCAAAATTGTTGAATACTAGTTGCTTAGTTTCGTCTTTGCACAATACAGTTAATTTATCTTGTTTCGGGGCTACATATAGCCACTGGTTACTCATATATAATGGAATAAAAAATGTTTCTTTCAACTTTATAATTCTTACATCACAATCTTCAGGAATAATTGTTGTGGATGGGTGTAACAATGTTGCTTCACAATCTAAAGTAGGTACATACGTGTAAATCGGAATATTCTCCCTACACACATACTTTAACTCGTTAGGATGCATACAATTGGATAATTCACTCACTGACAGTTTTCCAAAGTGTTGTCTAACTGGGTCACTGAAAATATACTCTTTGTTTGAATTAATAAACACATAAAGATTGGAACTTTTAGGAATTGGAAATGGTGTTATTCTATACACTTGATAAATAGTAGGTGAAAGTAATGGTATCTCTAATATGTAAACCAGATTTTGAGTGTTTACATAAGCATGAGGTGTTATAAGTGTTTGAAGTTCTGCATATGGAAAATTTGGAAAATCGAGTCCAGTAGGCAATTTCTGGCTAAGCAATAGGTCTTTAACTTTCTCTAATACAATTAACTGAGGTTGCAATATTCCAGCTTCCGAATGGACAAGTGCATCTAAGATTATTTCTAACGAATGTTGACATTCATCTATACCCCTCTGTATAATTCTAATCTTTTCATTAATCAGAGTAACTATCTTAAATTGATTTTCATAGGTTAGTAATTTAACATTGGTATCGTCGGATAATTTAATTAAGCTATCTCTTAACATATTTTCATTATTATTAATTCTCTGTATTGTTAAGTTTACTGAATTAATTGTAGATTTAATTACAGTCATTTGCTCTGTTGCAATATGTAAAAATTCAGCTTGTTCTTTTTCCAAATTGGAAATTTGTTCGTTATAATTATCAGCATCTTTTTGACTTAGTGTCCGAAACAGAATTCTAGACACATCACCTATGAAGTTAAGAACGCCACGTTTTAGTCTCTTGAATTTAGAAAATGAATTTACACTTGGACTAATCGTGTATCTTTCTACTGAATCTTTTAAATTATTTACATAATGAAATTTCGTTTCAGCATATTGTTGAAATGCTCCACAATCTGTGAGTAGATACCAATCAAAACCTTTTTGTTCATCACAAAATTTTGCTAATATACTGTTGATCTTATTAGTATGTTTCCATAGTTCCCAAGTTGACTCTAGATTAATATAACTTACTACTTTCCATTTAATAGGATACAATGACATCGTACCTACTTCATCAAAGTATAATCCTGGGCCAGAATTGAATTGTTCAACACTCTGTGCATCTACTACTTTATTCCTAGTTATTGTCACCACCACCATCATCACCATCATCATTATAAGCTTGTTGGCTTCCATCCTCTTTATCGTCCTGCATTACATAAAAATACTGTTTAAGTCTATTTGTATGTACTTCTTGGAGCTTTCTTTTACCTATTCTCTGAATTATTGCATTCGGATACTTCATTTCTTTGATCTCGAATGGTCCCGTAAACAATGGATCTAACTTATGTCTTGCTTCTTCCCTCAACAAAACAAGGTCATTCACCTTAAAGTATACTTTATTTGATTTAACTTTATCCTGTTGGCTTGCTTTAAACTTTTCTAACCTATCTTTTGCTACAGTTTGACAAGTTTGCATTTTGTTCTTAATAGCTAACACTATATCATCATAATTATATAAAGGTTTAGGTCTAAACTGTAAAATTCCTGGTAAGTTACACTTCCTACCGAACAATACTTCGTACGGTGTATATTTTGTAATTGTGTGAGGTGTTGTGTTATAAGTAAATGCAGCAATTTGAATCCATCTGTCCCAATCAGATGATTTACAAAAACATCTCAAATAAGTAATCAATGATTTATGAGATCTTTCTAAACTTCCGTTAGATTCCGGATGATACGCAGTTGTATTTATTTTTTCTATTTTGAAAAGTTTACATAATCTTTTAAATACTTCTGACATGAAGTTTGTACCTTGATCGGTAACAATATATAAAGGAATGCCGAATATTAAACTAATTGAATTTACAAAAGATTCTGTCACGTCTTTTACAGTCTGTGACTTCAAAGGAACTGCTACAATATATTTACTTAAATTGTCTTGACAAGTAAGTATAAATTTATTTCCATTTTCACTTAATGGGAGTGGACCAACAATATCTAAATATATTTTTAACCACGGTAGTTCTTGTGTATCTGTAATTTCCAAAGGTTGTTTAACCTTGTGGTTTAATTCTTTATTCATTTGACATACTTTACAGTTTTTAATATATTCCGAAACTTCACTTTCTATTCCCTGCCATGTTCTATATAATTTAATTCTTTCAACTGTTCTATTAACACCTTGATGACCACCAATTGGACATTCGTGTAACTCTTTAATAATTTTTAATCTTTGATCTTGCGTTAGATTTTCTTCGCATATTGGAAGACATTCTACTGGATAACGACTTAAGCTGTCTGCATTACTATTCTTTTTACCAGGCCTATACTTTATTTCATAATCATATTCTTCTAAAAGTAATCTCCAGCGGAGTAATCTAGAACTGGGATCTTTTACATTGAATATCCAAGTCAAACCTTTGTGATCGGTCACAATTGTGAATTTCTTTCCTAGTAGATACGGTCTATAATGTTTACAAGCCCACACTATTGCCAAACATTCTTTTTCAACAGTGCTATATCTTATTTCTGCTCCATTTAATGTTCGACTTGCAAAAGAAACAGGTTTATCTTGCCCTACTTTACCCTGTGATAATATCGCGCCCAAAGCATAACCACTTGCATCTGTAATTAGAGAGAATGATTTTGTGAAATCAGGATACTGCAACACGGGTGCTTCTGTCAGTTTCTGTTTAAGTACTTCGAAGCTATTTTGTTCTAAATTTGTCCATTTCCAGTCGACTTCTTTCTTTAACAAATTTGTTAGAGGTCGTGCTATATCACTAAATTTCTCAATGAATTTCCGATAATAAGAAGCTAAACCAAGAAAACTTTTTATATCTTTAGAATTCTTTGGTACAGGAAATTTACTTACAGCAGATACTTTAATAGGGTCTGGTTTTACACCATCTTTGGTTACAATATGACCTAAAAATGTTAATTCATGTTTCAAAAACTCACACTTATCTGGTTCTAGTTGTAATCTATGTTTGCGTAAATGTCCTAATACTTCTCTTAATTTTCTATTATGCTCCATTAAATTTTCACCTAAAATTAAGATGTCATCCATATAAACAAAACATCTTTCCCCTATGGATTCTTGTAATACCCCGTTTATCATCCTTTGAAAAGTCGCGGGAGCCGATCTCAAGCCATACGGCATACGATTATAATGATAATGCCCGGTCATTGTGCTAAAAGCTGTTTTACATTTATCTTGTTCCGCAATCGGGACTTGAAGATATCCGCTTGCACAGTCTAACGATGAAAAATATCTAGCTCTTCCTATTCTATCTAATATATCCTGAATGTTAGGTAATGGATAATTATCGCCAATACTGACATCATTTAATTTTCTAAAGTCTATACAAATCCTCCATTTTCTTTTTCCAGAGGCATCCATTTTCTTTTGGACAACAATAAGAGGAAAATTCCATGGACTTCTACTATGAGATATAATACCTTCATCTAACATTTGATCTATTTGCCTATTAATTTCTTCGCGCTGACTTTCGGGTAGTCTATAATTTTTTAAAGTGATTGCTCTACCACTAGGTATCGTTGGAGTTGGAATGGTGTGAACTGCTGCTGTAGTTGTAGTTAAAGGATCTCCAGGTAATTTAAATACATCTATGAATTCTTCACAAATTCTTTTAATTTCTGAGGCACCTTCCACAATATGCCCTAACCTTAAGTTCTCATGTAATAATTGGATTCGTTTAAAATTCTGCTTACACGAATTATTTTCATTAATTTTCAACTGTGTGGGAGGTTTCACCAATTTAGGTATCTTACTTATTATAATATTTTTATCACTTAAGTTTACAACTAAAGATGGAAATGAATTGTTAACACAATTTACTAAACCTGTTGCGCAATATACATCATAGTCTATCATTTGTTTTTCTACAAATCTTAAACCTTTTTCTGCCGTAGGAAATTCTACTAGTTTTTCGCTATAGGGTGATATTACATATTTCTTTGCCAACACATAACCATTCGATGAAAGCCAATTCCTTCCTAATATTAAATCTAGATCACGCGGTAATTTATCAATTACGTGATAGTCAGTAACTTTATCTACTTCTAAGGAAGAGAATTTAATTTGAACTATACCCTTAGTTCTTACTTTATCTCCATTAATGCCACTTATAATTATTTCAGAGTTTTTTGGAACAATACTCGATTTTAATGCACTCTCTCGCACTAAACATATTTGAGCTCCAGTATCTATCAAAGCTTTTCCAAAGCCTTTCTTTAATTGAGGACATTCTATTTCTAATTCATAAGAATTAATTTCATTTTCTTGTAATTTACAAGTCAGGTGGTTTACATCACAGTGACAATTCCTACTCCCAGGACACATTTCCCTTACACCGAGTTTCTTCTCGTGTGCAACAACATTAACACAGGATTCTTTATGAATGAAATTATTATCGTTTTCATTCGACAATTTAATATTGCCCTTCAACCCATCTGGTACTCCCATATGAGCCACGGCTATCTCCCTTGGATGCCCATAGAACCTGTCTGCACGAGTTTCACCTTGAACTACGCTTACACCGAGTTTCTTCTCGTGTGCAACAACATTAACACAGGATTCTTTATGAATGAAATTCTTATCGTTTTCATTCGACAATTTAATATTGCCCTTCAACCCATCTGGTACTCCCATATGAGCCACGGCTATCTCCCTTGGATGCCCATAAGAACCTGTCTGCACGAGTTTCCCTTGAACTACGCTTAAGACGTTACATACGTCTTTAACATTAATCAAGTCATCAGCCTCCACCTGGGCGATGCTTGCTGCATCGTCAACTTCCTCTCGAGTTACGATCACGTCACTATCTGTGACCACGTCACAAGTCCTACCTTGGAATGTGACAATTGTGTCCGCGCTTCGCACCTCTTTCGTACAGCCTCCGCGATTAGACTTTCCCCGGCTGTTAGAGAAGCCTAATGCGAGTTTTCCGATCGAGATTGGGATCTACAAGTATGCGCCTTATGTCCAAACTTTTTACATTTAAAGCATTGAATATTATCCATAGTGTTTACTTCTCTTTTTATTTGTGGTTCCCTTTTTACGATCCCTGGATACTGAATTCCTTTTCGCACTGCACCGTGTGATAGAAATGAACCCTTTTCACTACCTTTGAATTTTTGAGATCTAATATTCGATTCTTCCACTATAGCTGTTTCTACAAGCTGCGCTAATGGTTCACCTTCGCCTTTGGTTTTTACCATGTATTTTACTCTATCATCATTTAAACCTGCTATGAAAGTTCCCTTTAAAAGTTCACTAATAATAAACATACCACCATTAATAAATTGATCATTAATTTCTGCACTTAATTTTTCCATACGTGTTTTAGCTTCACGTCTTAAATGTATAGCAATTGAATCAATTTTTGAACCCCATTGAGCGACATTCTCTTGCGGAGTCTGTTTAGAATTAAACAAGATTCCAGCGTAATATTCGAGAGTTCTCCTAACCAAATAATTTTCTTCCAAAATATTTTTAACTTTCTGCCAAGAATCCCGTTCTGTTCTAGCCAACAATTTTGATTTCGCGTCTCCCGTAATTTTAGATTCTATGAATTTTAGTAAAAGCGGTCTCTTATTAGGATTAACAAATTCATTAGCGGCTTCTGCTCCTTCTAAAAATTCGGAAAGTTCCTTAGGATTACCATCAAAATTTTTAGGAATTAACTTAATTGCTTGAGTCACAGAAATATATAAATCATCATCATTGCCTACTTCGTCTGAGCGTTCATTAGACATTATTCTGCTTTATTGGACTGGACTTACCGGAAAGGAAATAGAAGGTTTCAGCTATCTCTCTGCGTTGTCGTGCTACGGAACGACGGCTCCTTCGACGTCGGAAGTCGTGATGGGAAGAGACGGCTGCTTCGGCGTCTTCAGGCGTCGTGACGAGTAGAGACGGCGTGAAGTGTAGAGTCGTCGGAAGAGTAGAGACGTTGTGAAGTGTAGAGTCGTCGGAAGTCTTGTTGAAAAGCGAAGACAATCACGTCGTCGGCGTCGAAAGTCGTCCGGCGTCGTGAAGAGTAGAGTTGACGTGAAGTGTAGAGTCGTCGGAAGTCGTTCTGAGAAGCGAAGACAATCGCGTCGTCGGGCGTCGAAAGTCGTCCGGCGTCGTGAAGAGTAAAGTTGACGTGAAGACGGAAAGGCCGTGAAGAATAGATAGAAGATAGATGCGTCACTCTGGTGACGAACGATGTAGGGTAAGATTGGAGTTGCAGTCGGGAAGTACTCGTGAGATCTTCTCACTACCGAATTCCGTCTGCGGCAACGGCTGCTCCAAAGACTGAACACGCAAATCTCCCTCGGGTATCAATAACGCAGTTTCTAAAGAGCCACAATCTTACGAACCTTAGTCCAAGAAGAAACGTTGATCAGGCGTGCCTTCCTGAACACCTGTAGTTATTCTCTCACTGCCAATGGATGGAAATTGAGCTATTCTATCCCACCGCTGCCACCATGTAATATTTAAAATTTCCGCTGCCACCATTTAATGTTTAAAATTCCGCTGCCACCATATAATAATCGAATTTCTCCTGGTCTCGCTAACAGAGATATTTAGGAAGAAATTGTAACTTGGGTCCGGAGTGCGCGCTAAGTCGCACTCTATAATAGTTTAAAGGCTTAGAGAAATAACATGAGACTTTAGTCCATTAGAATAATAAAGAAGTTTTATTAATCTTAGTCTACAGCCCAGAGCTAAGTCAATAACATGAAAACAGAAGACAGAGTGGCATACGCACCACGTTGAAGTAAGATACAGACTTCCCTCCATCAGAGAAGTCTGGCCCTTTTATACATACGTTCACAGAGCTTCATTGTATTCAAGCAGCCCCAGACTCAGCAGGACACATGGGTCTAAATTATCTTTGCTGCCGAGTTGGAAATTCTTAAATGCTTACAAGTATTTTGTTTATTGATGCTTACTCCGAGAACGTGAGTAACCACAAAGAAGCTTTGTTTCTGAGGCTTACTCAGAAGTTCCTTAGTGCCCACAAGGCAGACCTAATATATATGTCATATATATTACAAACTGCAGAATCTAGTTCTACTAAAATTTATTTCCTAGAGTTTTGAAATGGTGATCATAGTTTTCTTTTTTGTTGTATTTTAGCGGTCTGTAAACTGCTGAAATATTTAGTGTTCCCATATGATCTTCTGAAGCTGTAGGTGTTGCTTGTTTGCATTCCTTTCAATAACTTTCAAGCTCGTAATGCTTAATTCCTTCGTATAATGATTACAGTTCCTCCATGAACTGTGCCAACAGGATGCCTGGTGTTATATATTTGACATATTGGGATTGTGATACGACTGCGTTGAGTGAAATGCGTTTCTACACTAACATTAAGTCCCTCTTACGGCTTTCTATAAATAAATTAACATCGTGTAGATGAGGGTACAAGCAGTTGGCGTTCCATACACTTATTTTAAGTAACTGCGCCATTATGTCAGTTTGTTTATTAGAGTTGATATAGGGTTAACCATTAATGGGTCGTTATTTTTAGTTCTGATTATCATTATTTGGAGAATAAATTGAAGTTGTATCATTTGTTTGGTGTGAAATCAACTGTGTTTTTGGAGCATATGTCATATTGGAATGAACATATTGGCTTTTGGAGGATCTGCTTTATTCTACAATGTTGGATACAGCTTTTGTAGTAGTTGTTTATGTACAATACAGCCCTTTTTGTTGGCACGATGATTTTCTTTATAATTAACACATTGTGCATCTGCATCCCATTTAAATTTTTTGGTGCAATTTATTGTCAGATGATTCCCTAATACGTCTCGCAACATGGTTTTTATGACAAGATTTTTTCGTATGTTACTAATGACATAAAATTAATTTGATTCACAAATTAATGATACCAAATTGTTAACAATTCATCCACATATACAAAGCGAGCACTGTAAAATAAAAATATACCTCAGGGTTAAATACGGAACAAACTAGCATGAAAATGACCATTTAATTTTGTTTTAGAAATGTAGTAAGAGACAACCGCGGGACTTGATAACGTAAAGTTTTAGCTGGTGTCATCGGGAAATGGCAAGCGGCGTTTCTTCTTCTTCTGTCTCATACAGAAAATTCTCATTCAGAGAATATTTCATGTCCTGTTCCTCAATCATCCAGTCAGTTTTAACCGTTTCAATTCTTAGACTTCAGAGCTTATTTGATCTCAAGTTCTGCAATTCTCAACCATCTGGATGAGCTTAACACCATATTTTGTCTACATCCAGACGCACCTTTCCGAACTCGATTCTCTCTCTTCTACCGTCCAGTCCGTTTTACAAACAGCTTCCTATCTGTCTCCGAGCAAATTTCCCAATCTGCGTTGACCCTTTACAGTTCCTCTCTGACCACCCGATGCGTGGTTGAGACAAATAATTTACGCTCCGAAGAATTGACAATTATTGTTCCCTTTGTGCGCACTTTGTATCTGGTGTTCAGTACAATATGGAAAATTTTATCCTCCAAAAATAATAAATGTGGTACACGATCAAACTACAGTGCATTGCACAAAGTTCTACAACATATAATGATAATGAATCATAAAAAATAATGACTCGTATGAAAGTAAATTCTACAATTTTGAGAGAGGTGCGTCTGGAGATTAGGCTGTGTCTAATTCTTTGACAGCCGCAATTTGGGGTCTTCACGTATTGTTTTAAAATGAATATTTATTAGCCAGTATTCCAGAAAATAAGTACTGAATGTGCCCAGAGGATGTCAAATAATGCGTTAATGTTGACATACTTTTATTGTTAATACCAAAAAAGTTCGTTATCGAATAATGGAGCAATATTTCAATAATTGTAATTTAATAATGCAGTAAATTGCGAGCCAACACGGGTGCTTCGTTTATTAAATGGGGACAGAGATGGAAAAAAATCATTAACTATAGATTTTATTCATTTTAAGAAACGTTTCGCAGATTTATTGATAAATCTGAGTTTATGCTATGGCTTACTAAATGTTGAGATTTTATTTTGTTTGTCTCTGTGTGTGATTTTGTGTAACAATTTCCGTATTTTAAGGTTAGTTTAATTTGAATTTTACTTTTAAGTGTGAGTGTGTAATTTTGTGTGAAATATTACACTGAAGGCGGTCCAAGGGGTTTGTTTATGCTTTTGTGGTGTGGGAAAGTAATAAAGATGAGTTCAGACGTTCATGGCGAAGAGTCCGCAGTCAGGTGGATATCTCACGAACCGACGCTCATTTAGTTCACCGGAGTTAGTCATAGTACAGAAAGAAAAATTTAGCAAAAAAAAAACAGGAAATCCTGTAGAAATGAGATATATAATATAAAACTGTTTGTCAAGATGAAGCAGGTTAATAAAAACTTCTAGTGTCAATAAAAATGGTGGAGAGCAACAGAAATTTGCGGGAGGATGTAACGAATAATAATTAAAACAGGATTTTCACGGGCAAAATATTATTATAAACAAACATTTAGAAACTAGATAAAAATTTAAACAGGATAAGGTTAAGAGACTTCCTCTACAAGAGAGTCAATGAGCTTGTGGGAGGAATTCTCGTCTCTCGCAGGCAGAACCTTTCTATGGAGACGGAGAGGGGGCTACCTTCGGGCATGTCTTCTTCTCTCTCTGCTTTTGGACTAAGGTTTCCACAAGCCTATGCACCTCGGCCTGTTTTGAGAGGTGTATGTTCCGGGGTCGAAGACTTTGGGGATACGGTATGAGTTGTCCGCTATTCCTTTTGGAATAGTCAATCAGCTGCCTCCAGAAATCTATCAACTGTCTCAGATGTTTTACATTTCGTACGCTGTCCATATTTTGTTTTCTTGCAAGTTTTCCTGGGGTTTGTTATCCCTTCCCCGAGATCATGTGATCTAAAATTGGAATTTATTTTCTGCAAAAAATAATTTTCCCATGATTTACAGTTATTTCCTTCTCTCTGATCCTGTAGAAATCAGATCTAGGTGCCTTAAATGTTCCGTCAATTTTTCACTATCCATAATCAAATCATACACTTACTCAGTGGCATTTACCACTTAGCATAATCTGATAAAAACCTCTTGTGAAATTCGTACTTCCGACTATTTTTTATTATCAAATATTCTTCTAATACCACAGGTTTTGTTTTACTCGTTCACTTTTCTTGAACCCAGACACATTCAAAATTGTTCATCCTTTTATGAAAAATGTATATACTATTAAATTATGGCCATCTTAATTTTTCATTTACGTCGTCTCGCACTATATAAAGGACAGAATTCGATCGTGTTGTAAATGATACATGTGAAATAATATTTTTATTTGATAGTCCTATTCTATCAATTCTTCACGGTATACAGTTCTCATTTTAGTCAGCTTACCCTACAAACATATTTCTCTACCGCTTTCGCTTAATCCCTCAGTACTGCTCGCGATCTCTCGAAATTTCATTTGCAAAACAAAATCCCTTCCACATCCTCTTTATCCTTCTAAAGGTTTCCTACTTTATCAGAATATATTTAAATTTTATCATATTTCCTTCCGTATCCCTTACCTCTCCTTCCGTCAGGTAGATGATCGCTCTGGCCTCCCTAAAAAATTCTACCCGTATAATTAATTTCGAAATCAGGCTTGTAAGTACTAAACTGTTTATTGTTAACGTTCCTGCGGGAGTACATATACAAATTAACGCCCGTTTCGTGACTCGCTCGTCGTTGTCCCAATGCGCCGTAAATTCTTATGTTGGCTACAAGATAAGAGATTTTAAGGGCTGTCGGTTGTGTCGTAAAACTTTTGAATCATGACATAATACGTTTCTCGTGTCCACCCATGTACTCTAGGTGATTTTGTTTTTTGATTTAAAGTTGACAACTAACTTTGTATCCCCTGTTTTTTCTTCATCAGTTTCTGATACTCTTTTTTCCGTCATATAAGCCTATAGCGTGCATCGTCAGTGAAGACGTGTGGTGCAATTTGAGGAAGGGGAGGGGCGATAGCACAGAATAAATACATACACTAATTGGCAGTGCACGTGGAGCAGTTAGCACCTTCGAATAACACTAACTGGACCGCCAACAAATTTGACGCGCACTATAGCTTTGTAATATGTGCTCAACCCCTCTTAATAGTCCTAATAGAATCACGACTTGCAGGCAACGTTCTGGTGGAGCACTAGCTGCCGAATTCAGTTTAAAGGCCTTACTGAAATGTTTTACTTTAAGGAGCTGTTTTCATCCTTGCTATAGCCGTAATTGTTACTGTTTACCGTCTTGATACAACGTCTGTTATTAAACGCATTGCCTCCATTAGACGGTTTTCCACGTTCTCCCTCAATTTACCTCTTACCGTCTCGTTACTCTGTACAGGGTGTTTCAGAATGTAATAGACTTCTAGGGATTGTAAAAGCGAGTGAGAGGCCGAGGGCCACGTGGTGGCAAATCCCTTTAATAGAATAAGTCTGGATTTGAAATGGATGCGGAAGGCTACAGGAAGGTAGCCAAGGGTTAACTAAGGTCCCTGGGCAATGGTTTAAAGATCCTACCCGGCATTCGCCTAAAAGTCTTAATTCTGGTGGCAGCGCTGTAAAAGGATGTGAAGATTAAATTTTAAAAAATTTAGGAATGATAAAATATGTAAGAAATAAATCTGATAAAAATACGCTTAGTAGAATCCTGATAAGAAGTCTCTGTAAATTAATGAAACGTATACCAGCTATGGATAGTGAATATTGTCAAAGAGGGTGCAGAAACACTAACTTTCTTAATTTAAGTCGTAAATGTATACGAAGATCCTGTTGCAATTCTAACATCCTATCTTTTGTTATTATAATTGTTTTATATTTATTTCTGTGCATTAGTCTCTTCCTCCTATATTTATTGGCTGTATTTATTCCACCAGCTCCCCATAGTCTGCGTTATCAAGGCAGGAAGATTTGTGAGCCCCAATAACCTCGAGCGCAATGCTGGCGGGAGCTCAACTTACTAGTAGGAGCATCGAAAATAACTTTATTACGAACATCGTTCACAGTAATCTACAGCATTGAACAACTGTACGAGTATATTTTACGAATTTTCAAAGATTTATTTACACGTTACTCGGAAGCCACTTCTCCATAATGAAATCCATCGTTTGGCTAGTTCATTTTGTTCTAGTATTTTACCAATACTTCTTTACGAAGTTACTGCTTATTATATTATACTAATAATTATACAGGCTGTCCCGTTCAAACCTCCCACATTTAAAAGGGCCAGGAAAAAAACTACAGTAGATATGATACAGAAATTGCACCATATGCAAGAGCATATCAAAGAATTTATTTAATAATTATTAGTAGTACACTTCTACATGTGAATCATGTGAACCACATGTATTTTTACGAAGAATATGGCAAGAAATTAAATAAAGGCGCGATATTCTTCGTACTGAAAATTATTCACATGTAGAAGTGTAACTGATAATTATTAAATAAACTCTTTGAAATGCTCTTGCATATGGTGAAATTTCATTATCATATCTACTGCTGTTGGTTTTTCGTGGGTCTATGAAATGTGGGAATTTTGAAAGGGACACCCTGTGACACCTTTGTGATTCTGCGGCCTTTTCAAAGTCGTGTTGGGATTTATTCCGCGCTTTATTGTTTTGATCAAGGAACAGTAAACGATTTGTTTCGCAGTAACTGTAAAACCATAATAATTAATACACTCATAGATGTCAAGGAAATTTTGAATTTATATATTTATGTATGGAGCCTCCTCATTGGTTCTCTTCTTTGCCAATTGTATGCTGCTATTGTTTTGTAGCCACACAATACCGTTGTACGCCGCGAAACATATCGAAACGTAACAGAATTTCTTATGGAAGCACTGATTGGCTGAATAGTAAAAGTGGGGGACGCGTATTTAACACCGCAGCAAGTTCAGTCCGATGTGCAGACGTGTAATGGAAAATTAAAAGATTTCATTACAATTGATATCCTTAACAATAAGGAAAGGGACAAGGCTTTCAGAAACGTTGTGTGGTATTTATATCATTACGTCTTTTGTCTGTATTTGGCTATCATTCTTATTATTAATTTTCATAACAGACGTAAATTTTTAATTTTTGATAATATTAATATTAGTATTATAATATTATGTATAATGTATAATAATAATATTATGTATAATGTTATTATTTATAAAAATTATAAAATTGGATCTCATTACGCTCCATAAATGTTCTTTGATCAGGATGTTACAAATTCTTCAAATCAGCTGACAGTTATTTCATACTTTAGACTTTGCGGCACACAATATGGCGACTGTTTATTTATAATCTGCTAGGACTTACTCAAGTTAATTTATTTATTGATGTTGTTTTAGCAACAAAGTTTCGTTCATTATGTCATCATGTGTAGTAATAATAATTAGGTACAATTACTTAAATATTAAAATTATTTGATGTTTTAGTATGAACTCAAGATTTTGAAATAGACAAACAAATCAATTTATTAACACATAATTTACGTTTACACAAATAATCAAATGAATTTTTACAATAGTTTGTAATTAATGTTATACAATGAAATTTAATCTTTCTCAGGGTCGTTTACTTGGCCTTTAATAAAACTAATACTTGTTAAACAACTTTTACAATGCAATAAAGAAAAACACATACAACAGCCATATTTGAATTCTGAAATCTGACGATTACACCTTTACTTAAAAGTTTACAACTATGAATACTGTGAAATCTGAACTTACTATCTCGGGTAATCCATGCAATTTGGCTCACTTGCATATGAACACTCACTCACTTTATACAGGCCATATAAAGCACCAAGTTGTGCTCACACTTTACACTTCCGCAGCCACCTCTCCACGATAACCTTACTCTCACGACGATTCACGACGAATTTCTCCAAACAATTTCCCTATTTTTCATCCTAAATTTACAAGCCGACTGTACTTTACTGTCCTGGATATTTATGTAGACTGAGGATTGTACATTACTGTTCTGGATATTAATACAGATTCTACTCTTTACTGTTTCATTCAATTCGCAGGCTCAAAATTTTACTGTTTCCTTTGATACGCAGACTGAACACAAGCACTACAGGCTGACTTCCGTTATAGATTGCCATGACCACCACCTGCTATTCCAGATTTGCGATTGCTCTGTTCTCTCGTCCAAGCTTTCAACCTCAAAATAATACTCTCCAGCACTCCACATTCTTACGCACCGCTGACTTTCGCCTACAATATATGGGCCATAATTATTAGGCCGACAATACAAATATTAAAGAAATTATTTAAAAAATCATTTCATTACACATTGTTGGTCACCACAAAAGCCCCCAAATTTAGTTTGAAAAATGAGAATGCATTCTGAAAAATCAATTTATCAATACTAATGTTACATTACCTCCATACCATCAGATTCATTATCTACTTTATATGTATAAATTTTACTCTTGTATAAATATTTTCAAACCACTGTTTCATTTTCATGCAAAGTATTATCATTTCATTAAAAATTATTGTCAAATTTTAATTTTTTATTTACGGTCATAATTATCTGTGCATTTTCAAAAATCTTATAAATAAAGATGAGTGTATGTGTGTATGTATGTATTGTAATTCCAATTAATTAGGCCATTAATTGTTTGGACATAAAATATGAATTGTTTGAGAAATCCATTATAGCGGTCTGATCGAACAAAGCGACAATGGAAAAGCAAACGTACTTTGCTTTGTCGAAAAGTCAAAAATGGCGTACGCTCGCTAAAACTCGAGAGCACTAGGAGTCAGTTTGTGGAAAAACATCGTGAGGAGCAGAACAAGTAATATAACTGTTTAGTTAGCGGAGAAAGATTGTTAGCAGTTGGCGGAAAAACATCGTGAGGAGCAGAACAAGTAATATAATTTGGGCAGAGACTAGACATCGTCAATGTATAACTAGTTAAAGTTGTAATTTAATACGAAGAAAACATTCACGCCGCAAGTATTGCAGCGTAAATATTGGAAAGTAAAAGCAGTTTAAGTCTACAGCAAGGAGCTAAAGAAAAATTAGTTCGCTCCGAAATAATAAACAGTTAAAATAAATCTTCATGGAGCTACGTTGCAGTTTAAGTCCAATTCAGTAAAAGACTAATAAATCTACGAATCATAGGATTCCTGTAAGGCAAGCAGACATCAGATAGCTGACATTCAGGAGCATCATCCGAGTTTCTGGGAGCCTATCAGTTTTGACTTCAATAGTGTAAAATCTGTGAGTCGACATTTAGAATCAGTGTATAATTTTGCATAATGTGTACTTCCGAAACCAAAAAGAATGCTGGTACCAGCTGGACACTACGTAAGTAACAAAACCAAAACTAATGATTAATTGTAAACTTTAATTAAAGGGCAAAGCCAGATTTCGTTCTCTTTTTAATTGCCAATCAGAGTTAATTTACTATTAAATTTCTTTCTATCGACATATTGTTTAGGTAAAAGGTGAACTGTTTGTTAATAAGATTTTTAAATCAATTTGTTATGTCCATTATCTAACCCAGGAGAGGCCCTGACAGAGAGAAAGATCTCAAATTTTGTTGTAATTATCTTTATTGCCACAAAATAAATAAATATTTTGTTTGTTAATTTTTGATTATTATTTCATTTAATTAACGCCTTACATTTAATTATTACCTAAATGGCACTTCACGTGAGGTAAATTCTTCACATTATCTAATTATAAATTAAACTAAAGTTCAATTTTTAATTATTACATTTTGGACCTCAACATGAGACAAATTCTTTAAATTAATTAAAACTTCAATTTTTAATTATTACAGTATGTATGTATGTATGTATGTTCCGCATACAAATCTACACCCGTGGAGCAAAATTCACCAAATTTCGTACACGTGTTCTTTGCGACAAGGAGATGATCACTGTTGGGGGTGAGACAGATCTAAAACCCCCAAGAGCGGGGGTGGACAGGGGTGGACGGGGGTGGAAAATTTCATACATGCTAAAACGACCGTTATTAGTGTCGAATAAATATTTTTCGGTGTCAAAGAGATTCATAGTGTTTCTAACGATTTAATGTGTGTATAATATCAACCCCTTACAGTATGGGAAAGGAGCACCATTAGCGGTGGAAGTGGAGATGCTTTACAGGAAAATAACGCGAATACAACCAAGATTGGAGTCAAATACAAGGTTATGGATATCACTGAGTTTAATTATGACATTAAAATTGGCATTTAACCCTCAGGGGCAGGGGTGGGCGGGGTGGAAATTTTGGAACATGTAAACACGGCAGATATTTGCGTTGAATAAATATTTTTCAGGGTTAATTATATTAATTGTATTTATACTGATGTTGTTTGTATATAATTTCAACCCCATTCGGCATGGGAGGTGAGCACCCTTAGCGGTGTGGGTGCAGGGACGTTTTATAAAATTAACGCAAAAACAACCGAGTTTCGAGTCAAATCGGGGTTATGAATGTCGCTGAGACTATTTATGACAAACTTAGAAACGCACGGGGGTGGATGGGAATTCGTGGTGATGGGAGGGGGTGGATGGGGAGAAACTTTTCAAACATGCTAACGGGCCGATTTTAGTGTCGAATCAATATAATTCGGGATGAACGGCATTCATAAAATTTCACTATATGTTTCCTGTGTTTAATTTCTACGTCTTTCAGGCATGCGAGTGGTGCACCCTTAAGTGTTGAGGGTGAAGAGGCATTACATGAAAATAACGCAAACACATTCGAGTTTCGAGTCGAATCCGCGGTTATATTTGTCACTGTGTTTAATTATTACATTCAAATCACAGTTTAACTTCCCCAAGCGGGGGTGGACGGGGGTTGAAATTTTCCAACATGTTCAGCAGTCGATATTGCCGTCGAATAAATATTTTTCTGGTTCACTGAGATTTATTTAATTTCTCTACATGTTCCATATATTTAATATTAACCTCTTTCCGGATTTGGAGTGGAGTACCCTTAAGGGTGGGGGTAGACGGGCGTTACAAATAAATAACGGGAATAAAACCGAGATTAGAGTCAAATCCAGGGTTATGAATGTCCCTGAATTTAATTATGACATTTAACTTCTAGGGGTGGAGGTGGAAGATGGTGGAAATATTGAAACAATATAATTCTGGATCATCTGCATTCATCAAATTTCACTACATGTTCTCTGTGTATAATTTCCACCTATTTCTGGCTTTGGAGTGGTGCACCCTTAAGAGTTGGGATGGAATGGCATAACATACAAATAACGCAAACACATGCGAGTTTGTAGTCGAATCAGGGGTTATGGTTGTCACCTATTTTAATTATGACATTCAACTTGGCGTTTAACCCCCATTGGCGGGGGTGGACATTATTCAAATATGTTAATCGTCTGATGTTAGGCCTAATATTTTTCACATTCAATTCAATATATTACTTCTGTGTAATTTCAACCGCTTTCGGTCTTAGGACGCGATCACGCTTAGGGGTGATGTTTGGTGGTGCGTTACAGAAAAATACTGCCCATACAAATAGATTATTAACATTTCTCTATATGGTCTCCGTGTATAATTTCAACCCCTTTCGGGATTTGGAGGGAGCTGCCCTTAGGGGGAGGTGGAGAGAAATTATATAAAAATAACGCAAAAACAATCAAGATTGGAATCTAATTCAGGGTTATGGATGTCGCTGAGTTTAATTATGACATTTAAATTGGCCATTTAACGCCCAGGGACGGGGTGGTTGGGAATGGAAATTTTGAAATATGCAAATGAGGTCTATTCTTGCTTTTAATAATTATTTTTAACATTAATTAGGTTGATATTATTTATACAACTTCTTTTTGTGTACAATTTCGGTATGGGAGGGGAGCACGGGTTGGTGTGGAGGCGAGTTTCAAGAAAATCACGCGTAAACAACCTATATTCGAGACAAATTGGGGTTATGGATGTCGCTGAATTCATATATGACAATCTGTGTAATGTGTAGTCGCGAGCAAGGGTTAGTGGGGCTGGGTGGACGTGGGAGGGGGTAGAAATATTCAAAAATGTCAACCTATCCATATTTACGTCAAATAAAGATAAGCGTGGTTAATGACACTAATAATATTTTTTAATATATTCTGTGTACAATTACAACCCCTATTAACTTGAGAGGAGAGAAGCATGAAGGGTTGGGTGGAGTTGCATTACATAAAAATAACGCAAAACACCGATATAGGAATCGAATCCAGGGATATGGATGCATCTGAGATTAGTTATGACTTTCAACTTGCAGTTTAACCCCCACGGGCGGGACTGAACAAAGGAAGAAATTTTCAAACATGTTAATCGGCCCATATTTGCGTCCAATAAATATTTTTCGGTGTCTTTTAAATTCATAATATTTCGGTAGATATTTTCTGTGAATAATTTCAATCCCTAACGCCATGGAAGGGGAGCACGTTTAGGGGTGCGGTTTGGTGTTGCGTTACATAAAAATAACGCGAATAGACCGAAATTCGAATCAATTCTGGGACTATGGATGTCGATGAGTTTCTTTGTGACAAACTGGATAACGCGTCGCGTTAGGGGGGGGGGGGGTTGAACGGGAGTAGAAATTTTCAAACGATGTAACCGGGCGATTTTTGCGTGGATTTTTTTAACCCACTGTAGCGGGCGTGTAAATTTTCAAACATGTTCAAACGGCGATGTATTCGTTGAATGAAACTTTCAGGCTCAATGTGTACAACCCCCTTCGGAATGGGTGGTGAACACATTTAGGGATAGGGGTCGAGTTGTGTTACATAAAAATAACGCAAAAGCTACCTGGATTGGAGTCAAATCGGGGGTTATGGATAAACGACATCTCGGGCAACGCCGGGCACCCAGCTAGTAAATTAATAAAAATAATGAAAGTATGTTAAACTATTTATTGCCCCATATTCAATTATTCAAAATAAATTAAAACAATTCAATTGTTTTTAAAACTTGAGGCAGGGCTGCAACCATTTACTCATTACGTCTCATTATTCAAAAAATCGTTAAATTATTATTTTTTAATTATTCTAATAAGCTGAATCATTAATAATTTCTTTAATTCCTATATCTAAAAATTCAATATTAAAATTAAATTATATGCCCTATATTTTATTTATTATTTTTAATACCTAATATTAAAATTAAATCATGCCTGATGATTATTGGTAATAATTAATATGGAATTTATCCAGTATCTCTAAACTCATATCTTGATTGCTGTATATTTTCCGAAAAAGTTATTTTAATTATCCCATGCAAATCTCATGCAAATTTTTCCTGAGTACAACATTTTCTATTCCTTGCATATTTAATATTAAACACGTATTGATAAGTCTTATATCAAAAAATCATTTAAAATCTCCAATGAATCGTTTTAAATTAACTAATTCATATTCTTTAATGATTATAAATTGCATATCTAAATTCATTAATGGATTATTTGTAATAATTCTTCTTCATCTGACCCCACTTCAATTTATACATATATGTTTATCGTTTCTCCTGCAATACTTCTAATTTTCCTTCATTATTATTTTCCCCCTCTTTAGGTTTTCCTCTCATACAGTTTCAATTTCTTTGTGATCAAATATTACAGTATTTCCTTGATTTGCCATTTCTAAATCATTTTCCCCTATCTCTATTTGTCCCAATACTTCATAATCTAATACTTGAATCTCACTAATATTTCCATCACAATTATTTTGCAATAAATTTACTTTCTTTGATAATTTACTCGTTTATACCTTGGTGTTTACAACATTCTTTCTTAATGCTTCTATACATTCATATTTCATTTCTGCTATACCCTTATCAACAATCATACATATGTTATCATTATTCTCATTTTTTCCCTTTCTCCACTTCCTTAATTCTGTCCTCACATCTGTCCTGCCTTCATTTAAACTTTTATCTATCATTTCTATATTCTTTTCACATTTTAATCTAATTTTATTAATTTCTACCTTTAAATGTTCCATATTTTTATCAGTTTTGCACTCAAATCTACTATATCTCTTCTAGTATCTGCTCTCAAATCTGCTAAATTTTATTATTATCAGCTCTTAAATCTGCTATATTTTTTATTATTTTCTGCCCTCATATTGTCCAAATACTCCATTAACATCCTAATTATGTTACCACCCATCTCCATTACTTGGGAATCATTAGTATTTTCATTAATCAAATTTTGATTTTCTATTTCTACACTTACTTCAGTATTTTTTAATTCCATCCCATTATTTTCTGATATATCGTACATCTGGTCTGGCAATTCATCACTAATAGCATGCCCACGATTGAAAAAGTTGCATGTGGTAGTATGGGCCACTTACGGAAAAAAAGGAAAATATAAAAATTGTGGATAAAATCAGTTATGAGCACTAACAATCATTGTTCAATGACATTTCTTTAAGTACTAAATATATATTCAGCAATTCATGCAGCAACATCACATATAATGCAAGTAGGAACATTTAAAAATTGTTGGGTATTATGAGCCACAGCAAAATGATTGGGTTTTTAAATTCAAAAATATTTTATTGTGGTTTAATACATGTGTAATTTTATAATGATTTACAGCTCATTTACCCTATCATTTATTTAGCTTACAAAGATCACAAAAAAAACCAATGACCACACAGAGCTCATGTGCCCAGCCTTCTCAATTTTTACACTGGATCCCGTTTTTTATCATCATTTTCCCTGTAAACAATGCTTTATCTTAAGAAGTTCTTGGTGTAAGGTTGTCATAATTAAACATTTTGCTTTGTTCATTTTTTCCTTCATGTTGGTCATCTTTCGTTCATGTTTTGAAAATTTTATTTGTTTCCTTATCTGTTTCTCTTTTTCTTTTTGCTCTTCAGACTCTTTCTATTTACCCAACATATTTTTCATTGGAGTCGATGTCAATATTTTGCTTCTCTTTCCCGTTGGTAATGCCACTTCCAATAAAGTCCAAATTGGTGAATATGTCTGGGTTTGTTGGGTAAATGACAGTGCATATAAATCCACTTTCAGCAATATCTAGTCAACACACCTGCTTGTAGGCATCAGCTACCAATTTTGCAATATCATAGTCATTGACCCTGGATTAGCCCTCATCCATAAACTACAAACAGTGTTATAGAATTTTTTGAAGGGTTTCATAAGGCTGCAACTTATGAGTAGTGTGTGGTGGAAAATTTAAAATACAGACACGGTTTTCACGAGCAAACTGATGACAACTAAGTCCTTGTGGCTGCCAGGTATATCTACAATCAGCAAGACAGGATTGTCTACTGAGGGATTTGTGAACAAATAAAGTTCTTAATTCACTTGAGAAAAGCCTCAGCCATCATCCAACCACTAGACGTTGGAAAACTATTGCTTTTGGTTGGAGCACCAATTATGTGGCGATCATTCATTCGTTTCCTCGGAAAAATAAAAAGTGGAGGAATAAATTGCCCAGTTACACTCATGCCCAGAAGTTATTTTCCCAACTTGGCATTTTCCTTTCACTGTAATTACCTTGTAGTTTTCATGCACACACGATACACCCATTTTGTCTGCTTTAAAAATTCTGGATGGTTGAAAGGAATAGTTTTCCAAAAGAATTCCAAACTGGCTGAAAAATATTTCGACCTGTGGTTTATTAAATCCTACACATCACATTCACATAATTGATTGTGGTTTTCTGTAGCTTCCTTTTTGGTGCTTCATCATAAAACTGGCGTAAAAATCTTTCCCAGCCATTTTTGTTTCTATGTTGAATCTGTGATTCAAAATTATTTTTTCCGCCAGGTCAGAGGCCAACTTCAAAAACTCTGTTTTTTGACAGGGGTATTAGTCTTCAACAGAGCTTCATATCTTCCTTCTTTCAAAAGTTATCTTAAAAGACCCCATATGTAGTTGGATTTTTGTCACTCATTATTTGAAATATCTTTCAACTTCCGTTGCAAAGTGCTTCTCCATACACGATAGCAGTCGGAAGCATACATTTCAGACAGTCCATTTTCCAGAACACATGTTATGGCATTTTTCATATCATCCTCTGAGCATTCTCCCCGACCCTCACCTATTGGTTTCATTCTTAAATGTTGGCATAGACAAATTAGTTACATGGCGCATAGTTGCTTAATATGGCATGGCAAATACTACCCGATTCATATTGATATGAAAACATGGCGGCAAGCAAAACAGGTTAGAAAAAACGAAATGAAACTATCAGTGTCTTATATTATTAGAGTAAACTAAATAATAACCTTAGTTTCATAAGTATATAGGAGAGACTTGAGCACGGTTAGGATACCCGAAGCCGGGAGCAATAAATCAAATCTCCTAAATTAATGCTTTATTGCTCCACGTGGTGCGACTCTGGCAGTTATCTGGAGAGCAGAGATGCGTGTCGTACGAGAGCCGATAACAGAATGGGCTCTCCCTGCTCGTACGCTGTAGTGGCTTGGTAGGGTCCCGTTACTTTATGGGGAGCGCTGGTTGCATCCCCGAGCGGGGCGCGTGACGGGATCTTCTTGCTCGCGTGGAGGAACGGAACATTCGTCCCCACATCAGCCACCCACCAAGAGCCAGAGTCAGGGTATACGTTTTTGTGCCAGAGTCGCATTACTTTACAAAAATAAATAAATATGTACAAAATATATACAAAACAATATACTGAATATTTACAAACAATGTGCGAAATGTTATACGGCGTGGGCGAGTGCCGGTCGGGGCACGGGCCCAGCGCCCCGAACGAGTTGGCGGCGCTGCTTGGCGATACGCGCGCCTGTGGTGCCACCGGGCTGTCGTCCGTGACTGCCAGCGCTGCGCTGGTGGACCCTGCTGCTTTCTCGGGGCGCAACATGAAGGCCGGTTTCAACTTGTCCAGTGAAACCCGTGTTTCTCCGCGACTTGTATGGAGCACGCAGGTTTTCTTGTCCCTGCTGACGATGCGGTAGAGTCCCGTGTAAGGCGTACAGAGGGGGCCCTTTATACAGTCGTCACGGAGAAAGGCATGAATGCAAGTCGCCAGCTCCTTGAACACGAAGCTTCCTGGTCGGGAGTGTCGCTACGCCGGTGTGGGCCGTATGATTGATATCGCCTGGCGGACCCGCAGACGGGCGACGTAGCGGTTCTCCAAACACCAATTCAGCTGCCGATGTCTGCAGGTCCTCCTTGAAGGGGGTACGAATCCCAAGCATGACGACCGGAGGGGCGTCCCAGGAGGCGCCTTCATGGCACATTATCGCTGCCTTCAGCTGCCTGTGAAGCCGTTCTACTAACCCGTTAGCCTGTGGATGGTACGGCGTCGTGCGGGACCTCTGCCAGCCCTAGTACTTCCTCAGTGTCAACTTGAACTACCGCCTTTGGTCCGTAGTAACACGCTCTGGGCAGCCGTAGCGTGAAATCCAGCCGTGGAGCAGGTGTTGGCCACGTATTCTGCGGTGATTCGCTCCAGTGGGTAAGCTTCTGGCCAACGCGATGCACGGTCGATAGCCGTTAGGAAGTACCAGTAAGAGCCAGTCGGCGGCAGTGACCTACAATGTCAACGTGTATGTGCCTGAACCGAGCCGACGGCGTTGTGAAGTCTCCCAGTGGCGTGCGGACGTGCCGTGTAACCTTCGCGCGCTGTCATTGCAGACACGCCCGAATCCATACGCGTATGTCTAGTTTAACCCCTGGCCAAACGAAACGCCCAGTCACAAGGCGCGTAGTAGTGCGGGTGTAAGGGATGGCTCAGGACGTGGACTGCGACGAAGCCCTGTCGGCGTCTGGGAGCTGGGACGACTAGGCGTTGACGACACGTCGATACATCATATAATACTCGGAGGTCGAGTCCTGGGACGTCGAAGTGGCGGATCTGGAGGGCTGTGCCGCCTGCTAGCAGCGCGCGTAGCTCGTCGTCCTCGGCTTGTTGCTGGCCGTGGTGGCTGAGATCCACCGGGCTAGGGGCTGCTGTCATAACGCGGGATAACGCGCCGGCCACTATGTTTTGGGCCCCATTGAATTGCCGAATGTCCGTGGTGAGCTGCAAGATGTACGTCAGACGGTTCCTCTGAACGGGCGGGAAAATCTCGTTCTGCTGCTAAAAGGCAAAACATATTGGTTTATGGTCCGTAAATATTATAGTGTGCTGAGCCTCAAACGCGTAACGCTCCCGATAGTATGCCGGCCACTGTGTTTGCTGCGGCGTCAGCTAGCGGGAGAAGAAACCCAACGGTTGGCACGTTCCTCCCACTTCCTCCTGCAAGCTGGCGCCGACTGCATTCTGCGACGCGTCGGTTAAAAAGTCTGAGCTGTTCCGTCGGGTCAGGGTGAGCCAACATCGTTGCGTTGGCGAGCATAGCCTTGCATTTCTCTACACTTTGTGGGGTCCATGGCACAGGCTGGGTGCCGCGGAGACCGTAGAGAGTTTCCTGCAGCTCTGCTTGATGCGCCGCTGCCTTGGGAAGGAAACGACGATAGAAAGTTCTCATTCTCAAGAAGCGACGGAGCCCTCTGGCGTTGGATAGGCGCTGGAAATCACGTAGTGCGGCGACGCGTTCTGGTACGGCGTATACGCATTCCGAGGAAACGTGGTAGCCGAGGAAAGTTACGGTCTGCTGGCCCAGCACACACCTCTCCACGTTGGCGATTATGCCGTGCTGCGACAGCCGGCGGAAAACAGTCCGCAGATGTTCCCAGTGTTGCTCTGGAAACGCGCTGTAGATCAGAATGTTGTCGATGTACGAGAAGCAGAAATCCGTGCCCTGTAACACCTCGTCCTTGAACCTCTGGAACGTTTGCCCCGCATTTCGTAGACCAAAGGTCATGAACGGGAATTCGAACATCCAGAACGGCGTTGCTATAACCGTTTTCGGGATGTCCGTGAGTGTACAGGAATTGGTGTGTATGCTTTAACGAAGTCGAGGACAGAATATATTAGGCTTCCCCGAAGGCTCATGGCAAAGTCCTGTACCTGCCGAACGGGATACCTGTCTGGGACGGTTCACGCGTTAAGTGTGCGATATCACCACACGGGCGCCATTGTCCGTCTTTCTTCTTAGGAACGAGATGAAGCGGCGATGCCCGCGGGCTCTTCGAGCGTCACACGGTCCAGCATGGCCTCGAATTCTGCCCGTGTGATGTGGAGCAAATTCCGGTGCAAGGGGTTGTGCTCTACAGTAAACAGGAGGTCCTGGCGTCGTCCGGAGGTGGTGAACTGTGGTACCAGCCACCCGCCAAGAGGCAGAGGCAGGGTATTCCGCATCCCCCCTTTCAAATCCCTTCCTATGCTATTAAAGGGGAGTTGCCCATAGTGGATTACCCTCATGTAGCCTGTTGCCCTAAAAAAAAAAATGAAAAAAACAATATACAGAATATTTACAAACAATGTGGAGGCACGGAATATTCGTCCCCACAAGTATATTCATACCTGTAATGATTTATGGTGATGGTAAAAAGGCAATAAATTGTAGGCGCACAAACAAAGAACAATCACTCACACTGAACACAACGAACTAAAGTAAACAATCTTCTACGCGTACCAGAACTACGCTGGTAGAAAAGGCTAGACCGTGTAGGTGCTGCTACGTATCAGCAAATAGTTGATTGACAAATTGGCCCATACTTCCCACTGTTCCCCAATAGTCAAAATATGGGGTCCTAAAGAGGTCGAAGTCTGAAGATTTTATGTAGACAGTGCATCAACTTTTCACATGGCAATGAAGTTTCGCTATCACACCGCTAAGCAGAAACAAATGACTTGAAAGTTATGTAAAACCAATGTCTCAACAACTTGTATTGGAAATTTGAATACAAATAAATATATTCTGAAGAATGTTATTCTTACCCCATGTGTAGAGAGTAATCAATTATTGGTAATGGCCATAACAGAAAAAGATACAATAAATGTTGTGATTTCTAAGAAGAATAATGAAGAAAACAACCATATTGAAGGATCATCTTCAAATTAAGAATTCAACCGAAATTACTGCTACTCTATGGCATAAGTTCACTGAAGTCTTGAAGATATAAACAAAGAAAACACTTTTTGCATATCATTCAACAGCTCTGATAAAGAACAATTCACTTCTGAAGTATATCTCAAAGCAAAACAGCAACGCCTGTTTCAAGCAAATTTATTTGTTATGAATGCTACTGAATCGATTGAAAACTATATATTAGGGGTGGAGATAAAATACGAAATTAGATGTGATAATGGAAGTGAAAATATGAACACTTATATACTTAAATGAGTCAAAACAAAAGAAATAGTCATGGATTTTACCATTGTTCAAACACCACAACGCAGTGCAAAAGCAGAAAGATTTAATAGATCTATCATTGAAATGACAAGAACACTGCTCTTCAATGTTTGCTTACTAGTTGAAAGGTTTGGAGAACAAAAAAATTTTAACCTGTCGGCATTTGCGTCGAATAGATATTTTTAGGGGTCAATGAGACTCATAATATTTTTAAATATATTCTATGTATAATTACGACCCCTATCTACTTGGGAGAAGAGAACTATGAAGGGGGTGGTGATTTGCATTATATAAAAATAACGGAAAAAATCCGAGGTTGGAATCGAATCCGGGGTTATGGTTGGCGCTGAGATTATTTATGATTTTCAACTTGTAGTTTAACTCCCACGGGGGTAGAAATTTTCAAACATGTTGATTGGCCGATATTTGCGTCCAAGAAACATTATTCGGTGTCATAATATTTCGGTAGATATTCTCTATGTATAATTTCGACCCCTATCAGAACGGTTAGGGGTGGGAGTGGAGAGGAGTTAAGGTACGTAAGGTACGTAAGATCAACTCGCAGCCGGAGCTCTCGAGAGTTACTATCAGGGCCCTTTACACAGGAGAGTGAAATTCGGCCGAGTTCACTCTCCGAGAGCAACTCGCAGTGTCCTCGAGAGTTCGCTCAGACCGCTCGCAGTCAGTTTTGCGAGTGATTTTAAGCCCGGGGGCCCTTGGCTACATTATTTCTCTACCTTACCGCATCTCCCCCTCCCCTTTCAAATCCCTTTCCAGGCTATTAAAGGGAGTTGCCACTATGTGGATTACCCTCATGTTGCTTGTTACTCTAAAACACACACGAAAAAGAGAGTACTAGCAGCTTTTTTATTTTTTTTATATCTTCAGTTCCACTTCCGCACTTTTTATTTTTAATTTTTTAAGCTGCCGAGAACCTGTAATTAAAATGAAAACATGATTATTATAAAGGATGTGAAACTTATTTATTACCGTTGTTCTGACAATATTTTTGTTTTATCGTTCAAAGAAAATGTGTTTTGTAAAGAAGTTGTTTGAATCATCAGAATGCTGCATGTCTACACAAATTCTTAATCATCTTATTAATTACCCTCGCTCAAAGAGAGACATTATTTGAAATTGAATTAGCGAATTCATGATAATGTTGTAAATGTTTGTAAAAAAATTGTAAACTTGTTTGTGAAATAAAGCTTGCGAACATCCTCGTGCGTCCATTTTATATTGTTTTTCGCCATATTACTCTCAGCTAACTCTCTGCTAAGTCAAATTTTCTTGAATGCCTGAGAGTACTCGCCGAGAGCGCTGAGATACCGTTTACACTGGCGAGAATGAAGCAACAAAGCAGCTCTGAGGGAGCTCCCCCTCCACTTTTGGCGAGAACTCTCAGAGGCCTTTACACTTGCGAGGATATCTGCCACTCTCGAGAGTCAAAAACTCGCACGTGTTAACCCACCTTTACCAGAAAATAACGCGAAAACAACCTTCGGAATGGGAGTTGAACACATTTGGGGTTAGGGGTCGAGTTGCATTATTAAATGACATTTCGGGCAACGCCGAGCACCCAGCTGGTATAATAACTAAAATGCCACGTTGAAGCCAAGTTATGTGGTATTCAAATTATTGAAAATTAATAAAGTGTCAACACGTTGCAAACAATTTAAGTAGAAAACCAAATTTTTAAAGGAAAAGATAATTCATCGGATTTATCCTTAAATTAAAAAAAATTAAAAATATTAAAAAAATATTTATTTCAAATATTTATTTACTTCAATTTATTTGATATATTTAACGAGATCGATTAATTTCGACTCTAAATTGTTAATAAAATGGCGATATTCAAAGAAGCTATTCTATAATGTATTTCCAATGACCACGAAATAACAGTGTTATGCCGTCATAGTGATTGTGGTAATTTCACAACAATAGCCGCTCCAATTTTCATATATTTGCTCTTCGTTTCACGGTTGTTTCATTGTTGCTGTTCGTATAATGATTTGGTTTATTTTATTCCATTAGTCCTCATATGAGAAAATAGGATACGTCAAACATAAAATTACAATATAATTATAGAATGCTACAATTATTAACAATTAGAAGAACAATTTCCCTGTCCGACATAATTAAAATAACTATATCGTAATAATAATAATTATTATTATTAAGGGTATAATATAAAATTTACAGTACTCAAAAAACTAAATACGCATTTGGTAAAAAATAAGTACATTGTAATACTAATTAAGGAGGCCATTAATTGTTTAAATAATTGGATTGTTTAGCGGTACAAATTATAAAAGACGACAATGATGGCAGGCTCTTTGTCGGCGATCTTTGTTGTGAGCCGCTGGGACTGGCTGAAGGCAGTCTGGCGGATATTATGGTCGAGAGAGGGAGCAAAATTTAAGAGTACAAACAGCGTGGCTCAAGCTTAAAAATTCAACTGAGAGACTTATATGTTTTAAAAATCCAAGTAAAAAGGTCTGGACGGAGAGACACGTTATAAAAACCGCAAAGCTGAAACAAAAAATTTAGCGCCTCGTTCAGATACATACGAATACCGAAATAACATTTTTCCGCATAAAGGCATTGAGAAATAATACGTCCGACTGTTGACCGGAGGTGCGGCTGATCGAGTTCCCGGAGGAATAATACAAGAACTACAACCGTGTGTTTTGACCAAGATGTGTAGAATCAGTGATTAATGGCCTTTTTAGTGAATTGTATCCCCAAGCTCCGAAAACTAAGTCTGGTACCAACAGGACATTTGTAAGTACAAACCAAACTAATTAAATTCTGTAAACGGTAATTAAGGGTATTAGTAAGATTTCGTTCTTTTCATTCTTGTTAGATTTCGTATTCCGTTTGTTTCAATTTGGTTGAATTGTTAATTATGTAATTTATAATTTTATTGTTCTTACTTATCAAACCCAGTTAAAGACCCTCAGAAGAAGAGTTATTAAATTTGATTGCTTGTGAAATATAAAAGATTGTATTTTACTTTGAACGCCACAAATTATAAATAATAAAAAAATTGTTTGTTAATTTTGAAATTATTGAATTCGGTGTGCCAACCTAGGGCAAATCATTTCTAAAAAAAACCTAAATGAACACCTGTTAAAATAATCTTTGGCAAATTAAAAGTTTTTTAATCATAAACATTTTGTTAAGTAATTCCTTTAATTAACCTTTATTTTTGCTCATTACAATCTATTCACATATTTGGATACAATCGTCTTCAGAACGAAACGTTTGGGCGAGTACAACATGCTTCGTGTTGAAATTACTTCACTGTCGTTCTGGTTTCCAGATCACGTCGGGTGGTCAACAATTTTCTGTGGGTCCATTTTTACTCAGAGAGCATTTAATTAGACAGTTTCTGACGTGGAAATAATTTGCCACCTTGTCTGTACTTTATATTGTCATAAAAAATATTAAATTTTATATTTATCAGTGAAAAATATATAATTTCTGTTCTCGTTGCGAATACAGAACATTGACTAAACTTTATTTGAGGAAATAATTATCAAAGAGACTTCTTACAAAGGCACACGAGCATAAATTTCTGTACAAAGAACAAAAGATATACTTTGCTTGTCACATTATGTATAATTTACATATAAATCTAGTTTAAAGATATAAATTCATAAAGATATTAAATTGCAAATTTATTTTACTTTTATATATTTCACTAGAGGCTGCCGGCGTTGCCCGAGTTGTCATAATTAAACTCAGCGACATATATAGCCCCGGATTTTACTCAAATTTCGGTTGTAATCGTGTCTCACCCCGACAGTGTTTGTTTACTGGTCGCAAAAAACACGTGTACAAAATTTGGTGAAATTTGTTCCATGGGTGTAGATTGTATGCGGAACATACACACACAAACATACAAGCAATTTTATTTAATTGAAGATAGATAGATTTTAGTTGTAACTTACTTTGTGTAATACATAAATAGGGATTTTGTAGACAATAATAAATATTCTAATGTGTGTTACTTTTCCAATTTCGCTTGCTGTTTAATCTCTTATATCGCTGTACGCCACACCATCTATCATCTAATAAATAAAATTGTCTGTTTGAGTGTGTGTAGAGTAAAAAATATCAGGAAAACAACCGAGATTGGAGTCGAATCCGGGGTTATGGATGTTTCTGAGTTTCATTATGACAACCCGGGCGACGTCGGCCACCCAGCTAGTCCTTTATAAATTTGTTCTACCGACAAGTTAATTCTGGACACGTAAGTGCAATTACCTACTAATGCAACTGTGAAAGATAGGTAATCTCACTATATATTGTAGAGATTACCAATGTGTAATGTAAGTTTGAATTAATAATTTTTCTTTGATATTATTGTCGACGTAATTTTGAGGCCAGAGCATTGTAAAGAACTGTCAGTATGGCGCAAGAATGCAGAGACTGCAAAGGTTGCTACTTTATTATAGCCAGAAAAGCGTATGTAATACAGAACTTTGGCGGAACCAACCAGTGTGTTTTCGGAGCCTGACCAGTGTGGTTTTGGGAGCACAAACGATAATGTTCGTCGAAAAGTCGGTCTTGGGACTTTAATCAACGATAGAGTGATTCTAGTTTTAAAGACAAGCCGAGGATTCTCGTGACTAAATAATCAGGCATTCAGCAAAGCCTATGCTGAATAAAGGCTGAAAATATCACATTTAGCATTAAAGTAGTTCTACAGTTTAGCTGTGTGACTTCGTGAACAGTTGTTAGAGAGGAGCCGGAATTTAGTGATGTGAAAGAATATAGTTATCAGAGTTATGGCCTGTTGGTTAAATATTTTCTTTAAAAGTAAATAACTGCGAAGAGTAGCTCTAAATAAAATGGTATGTAGAAACTTTATTTTGCAAAACTTTTATGTTTTCCATAGTTTTTTTTGTTAATTTTTTATATAATTTTGTTATTTTGAATTTAGTTTTTATTTCTTTTGGTGCTAATTGCAAATCTCTATCATTATTAGAGGCCCAGTAAGCGGCTCTGAGAATATGAGTATTAAAAACTGTTTCAATTTTTTTAAAAATATTGTACAAAAATTGAAGTAAATAAATATTTGAAATAAATATTTTTTTAATATTTTTAATTTTTTTTAATTTAAGGATAAATCCGATGAATTATCTTTTCCTTTAAAAATTTGGTTTTCTACTTAAATTGTTTGCAACGTGTTGACACTTTATTAATTTTCAATAATTTGAATACCACATAACTTGGCTTCAACGTGGCATTTTAGTTATTATACCAGCTGGGTGCTCGGCGTTGCCCGAAATGTCATTTAATAATGCAACTCGACCCCTAACCCCAAATGTGTTCAACTCCCATTCCGAAGGTTGTTTTCGCGTTATTTTCTGGTAAAGGTGGGTTAACACGTGCGAGTTTTTGACTCTCGAGAGTGGCAGATATCCTCGCAAGTGTAAAGGCCTCTGAGAGTTCTCGCCAAAAGTGGAGGGGGAGCTCCCTCAGAGCTGCTTTGTTGCTTCATTCTCGCCAGTGTAAACGGTATCTCAGCGCTCTCGGCGAGTACTCTCAGGCATTCAAGAAAATTTGACTTAGCAGAGAGTTAGCTGAGAGTAATATGGCGAAAAACAATATAAAATGGACGCACGAGGATGTTCGCAAGCTTTATTTCACAAACAAGTTTACAATTTTTTTACAAACATTTACAACATTATCATGAATTCGCTAATTCAATTTCAAATAATGTCTCTCTTTGAGCGAGGGTAATTAATAAGATGATTAAGAATTTGTGTAGACATGCAGCATTCTGATGATTCAAACAACTTCTTTACAAAACACATTTTCTTTGAACGATAAAACAAAAATATTGTCAGAACAACGGTAATAAATAAGTTTCACATCCTTTATAATAATCATGTTTTCATTTTAATTACAGGTTCTCGGCAGCTTAAAAAATTAAAAATAAAAAGTGCGGAAGTGGAACTGAAGATATAAAAAAAATAAAAAAGCTGCTAGTACTCTCTTTTTCGTGTGTGTTTTAGAGTAACAAGCAACATGAGGGTAATCCACATAGTGGCAACTCCCTTTAATAGCCTGGAAAGGGATTTGAAAGGGGAGGGGGAGATGCGGTAAGGTAGAGAAATAATGTAGCCAAGGGCCCCCGGGCTTAAAATCACTCGCAAAACTGACTGCGAGCGGTCTGAGCGAACTCTCGAGGACACTGCGAGTTGCTCTCGGAGAGTGAACTCGGCCGAATTTCACTCTCCTGTGTAAAGGGCCCTGATAGTAACTCTCGAGAGCTCCGGCTGCGAGTTGATCTTACGTACCTTACGTACCTTAACTCCTCTCCACTCCCACCCCTAACCGTTCTGATAGGGGTCGAAATTATACATAGAGAATATCTACCGAAATATTATGACACCGAATAATGTTTCTTGGACGCAAATATCGGCCAATCAACATGTTTGAAAATTTCTACCCCCGTGGGAGTTAAACTACAAGTTGAAAATCATAAATAATCTCAGCGCCAACCATAACCCCGGATTCGATTCCAACCTCGGATTTTTTCCGTTATTTTTATATAATGCAAATCACCACCCCCTTCATAGTTCTCTTCTCCCAAGTAGATAGGGGTCGTAATTATACATAGAATATATTTAAAAATATTATGAGTCTCATTGACCCCTAAAAATATCTATTCGACGCAAATGCCGACAGGTTAAAATTTTTTTGTTCTCCAAACCTTTCAACTAGTAAGCAAACATTGAAGAGCAGTGTTCTTGTCATTTCAATGATAGATCTATTAAATCTTTCTGCTTTTGCACTGCGTTGTGGTGTTTGAACAATGGTAAAATCCATGACTATTTCTTTTGTTTTGACTCATTTAAGTATATAAGTGTTCATATTTTCACTTCCATTATCACATCTAATTTCGTATTTTATCTCCACCCCTAATATATAGTTTTCAATCGATTCAGTAGCATTCATAACAAATAAATTTGCTTGAAACAGGCGTTGCTGTTTTGCTTTGAGATATACTTCAGAAGTGAATTGTTCTTTATCAGAGCTGTTGAATGATATGCAAAAAGTGTTTTCTTTGTTTATATCTTCAAGACTTCAGTGAACTTATGCCATAGAGTAGCAGTAATTTCGGTTGAATTCTTAATTTGAAGATGATCCTTCAATATGGTTGTTTTCTTCATTATTCTTCTTAGAAATCACAACATTTATTGTATCTTTTTCTGTTATGGCCATTACCAATAATTGATTACTCTCTACACATGGGGTAAGAATAACATTCTTCAGAATATATTTATTTGTATTCAAATTTCCAATACAAGTTGTTGAGACATTGGTTTTACATAACTTTCAAGTCATTTGTTTCTGCTTAGCGGTGTGATAGCGAAACTTCATTGCCATGTGAAAAGTTGATGCACTGTCTACATAAAATCTTCAGACTTCGACCTCTTTAGGACCCCATATTTTGACTATTGGGGAACAGTGGGAAGTATGGGCCAATTTGTCAATCAACTATTTGCTGATACGTAGCAGCACCTACACGGTCTAGCCTTTTCTACCAGCGTAGTTCTGGTACGCGTAGAAGATTGTTTACTTTAGTTCGTTGTGTTCAGTGTGAGTGATTGTTCTTTGTTTGTGCGCCTACAATTTATTGCCTTTTTACCATCACCATAAATCATTACAGGTATGAATATACTTGTGGGGACGAATATTCCGTGCCTCCACATTGTTTGTAAATATTCTGTATATTGTTTTTTTCATTTTTTTTTTTTAGGGCAACAGGCTACATGAGGGTAATCCACTATGGGCAACTCCCCTTTAATAGCATAGGAAGGGATTTGAAAGGGGGGATGCGGAATACCCTGCCTCTGCCTCTTGGCGGGTGGCTGGTACCACAGTTCACCACCTCCGGACGACGCCAGGACCTCCTGTTTACTGTAGAGCACAACCCCTTGCACCGGAATTTGCTCCACATCACACGGGCAGAATTCGAGGCCATGCTGGACCGTGTGACGCTCGAAGAGCCCGCGGGCATCGCCGCTTCATCTCGTTCCTAAGAAGAAAGACGGACAATGGCGCCCGTGTGGTGATATCGCACACTTAACGCGTGAACCGTCCCAGACAGGTATCCCGTTCGGCAGGTACAGGACTTTGCCATGAGCCTTCGGGGAAGCCTAATATATTCTGTCCTCGACTTCGTTAAAGCATACACACCAATTCCTGTACACTCACGGACATCCCGAAAACGGTTATAGCAACGCCGTTCTGGATGTTCGAATTCCCGTTCATGACCTTTGGTCTACGAAATGCGGGGCAAACGTTCCAGAGGTTCAAGGACGAGGTGTTACAGGGCACGGATTTCTGCTTCTCGTACATCGACAACATTCTGATCTACAGCGCGTTTCCAGAGCAACACTGGGAACATCTGCGGACTGTTTTCCGCCGGCTGTCGCAGCACGGCATAATCGCCAACGTGGAGAGGTGTGTGCTGGGCCAGCAGACCGTAACTTTCCTCGGCTACCACGTTTCCTCGGAATGCGTATACGCCGTACCAGAACGCGTCGCCGCACTACGTGATTTCCAGCGCCTATCCAACGCCAGAGGGCTCCGTCGCTTCTTGAGAATGAGAACTTTCTATCGTCGTTTCCTTCCCAAGGCAGCGGCGCATCAAGCAGAGCTGCAGGAAACTCTCTACGGTCTCCGCGGCACCCAGCCTGTGCCATGGACCCCACAAAGTGTAGAGAAATGCAAGGCTATGCTCGCCAACGCAACGATGTTGGCTCACCCTGACCCGACGGAACAGCTCAGACTTTTTAACCGACGCGTCGCAGAATGCAGTCGGCGCCAGCTTGCAGGAGGAAGTGGGAGGAACGTGCCAACCGTTGGGTTTCTTCTCCCGCTAGCTGACGCCGCAGCAAACACAGTGGCCGGCATACTATCGGGAGCGTTACGCGTTTGAGGCTCAGCACACTATAATATTTACGGACCATAAACCAATATGTTTTGCCTTTTAGCAGCAGAACGAGATTTTCCCGCCCGTTCAGAGGAACCGTCTGACGTACATCTTGCAGCTCACCACGGACATTCGGCAATTCAATGGGGCCCAAAACATAGTGGCCGGCGCGTTATCCCGCGTTATGACAGCAGCCCCTAGCCCGGTGGATCTCAGCCACCACGGCCAGCAACAAGCCGAGGACGACGAGCTACGCGCGCTGCTAGCAGGCGGCACAGCCCTCCAGATCCGCCACTTCGACGTCCCAGGACTCGACCTCCGAGTATTATATGATGTATCGACGTGTCGTCAACGCCTAGTCGTCCCAGCTCCCAGACGCCGACAGGGCTTCGTCGCAGTCCACGTCCTGAGCCATCCCTTACACCCGCACTACTACGCGCCTTGTGACTGGGCGTTTCGTTTGGCCAGGGGTTAAACTAGACATACGCGTATGGATTCGGGCGTGTCTGCAATGACAGCGCGCGAAGGTTACACGGCACGTCCGCACGCCACTGGGAGACTTCACAACGCCGTCGGCTCGGTTCAGGCACATACACGTTGACATTGTAGGTCACTGCCGCCGACTGGCTCTTACTGGTACTTCCTAACGGCTATCGACCGTGCATCGCGTTGGCCAGAAGCTTACCCACTGGAGCGAATCACCGCAGAATACGTGGCCAACACCTGCTCCACGGCTGGATTTCACGCTACGGCTGCCCAGAGCGTGTTACTACGGACCAAAGGCGGTAGTTCAAGTTGACACTGAGGAAGTACTAGGGCTGGCAGAGGTCCCGCACGACGCCGTACCATCCACAGGCTAACGGGTTAGTAGAACGGCTTCACAGGCAGCTGAAGGCAGCGATAATGTGCCATGAAGGCGCCTCCTGGGACGCCCCTCCGGTCGTCATGCTCGGGATTCGTACCCCCTTCAAGGAGGACCTGCAGACATCGGCAGCTGAATTGGTGTTTGGAGAACCGCTACGTCGCCCGTCTGCGGGTCCGCCAGGCGATATCAATCATACGGCCCACACCGGCGTAGCGACACTCCCGACCAGGAAGCTTCGTGTTCAAGGAGCTGGCGACTTGCATTCATGCCTTTCTCCGTGACGACTGTATAAAGGGCCCCCTCTGTACGCCTTACACGGGACTCTACCGCATCGTCAGCAGGGACAAGAAAACCTGCGTGCTCCATACAAGTCGCGGAGAAACACGGGTTTCACTGGACAAGTTGAAACCGGCCTTCATGTTGCGCCCCGAGAAAGCAGCAGGGTCCACCAGCGCAGCGCTGGCAGTCACGGACGACAGCCCGGTGGCACCACAGGCGCGCGTATCGCCAAGCAGCGCCGCCAACTCGTTCGGGGCGCTGGGCCCGTGCCCCGACCGGCACTCGCCCACGCCGTATAACATTTCGCACATTGTTTGTAAATATTCAGTATATTGTTTTGTATATATTTTGTACATATTTATTTATTTTTGTAAAGTAATGCGACTCTGGCACAAAAACGTATACCCTGACTCTGGCTCTTGGTGGGTGGCTGATGTGGGGACGAATGTTCCGTTCCTCCACGCGAGCAAGAAGATCCCGTCACGCGCCCCGCTCGGGGATGCAACCAGCGCTCCCCATAAAGTAACGGGACCCTACCAAGCCACTACAGCGTACGAGCAGGGAGAGCCCATTCTGTTATCGGCTCTCGTACGACACGCATCTCTGCTCTCCAGATAACTGCCAGAGTCGCACCACGTGGAGCAATAAAGCATTAATTTAGGAGATTTGATTTATTGCTCCCGGCTTCGGGTATCCTAACCGTGCTCAAGTCTCTCCTATATACTTATGAAACTAAGGTTATTATTTAGTTTACTCTAATAATATAAGACACTGATAGTTTCATTTCGTTTTTTCTAACCTGTTTTGCTTGCCGCCATGTTTTCATATCAATATGAATCGGGTAGTATTTGCCATGCCATATTAAGCAACTATGCGCCATGTAACTAATTTGTCTATGCCAACATTTAAGAATGAAACCAATAGGTGAGGGTCGGGGAGAATGCTCAGAGGATGATATGAAAAATGCCATAACATGTGTTCTGGAAAATGGACTGTCTGAAATGTATGCTTCCGACTGCTATCGTGTATGGAGAAGCACTTTGCAACGGAAGTTGAAAGATATTTCAAATAATGAGTGACAAAAATCCAACTACATATGGGGTCTTTTAAGATAACTTTTGAAAGAAGGAAGATATGAAGCTCTGTTGAAGACTAATACCCCTGTCAAAAAACAGAGTTTTTGAAGTTGGCCTCTGACCTGGCGGAAAAAATAATTTTGAATCACAGATTCAACATAGAAACAAAAATGGCTGGGAAAGATTTTTACGCCAGTTTTATGATGAAGCACCAAAAAGGAAGCTACAGAAAACCACAATCAATTATGTGAATGTGATGTGTAGGATTTAATAAACCACAGGTCGAAATATTTTTCAGCCAGTTTGGAATTCTTTTGGAAAACTATTCCTTTCAACCATCCAGAATTTTTAAAGCAGACAAAATGGGTGTATCGTGTGTGCATGAAAACTACAAGGTAATTACAGTGAAAGGAAAATGCCAAGTTGGGAAAATAACTTCTGGGCATGAGTGTAACTGGGCAATTTATTCCTCCACTTTTTATTTTTCCGAGGAAACGAATGAATGATCGCCACATAATTGGTGCTCCAACCAAAAGCAATAGTTTTCCAACGTCTAGTGGTTGGATGATGGCTGAGGCTTTTCTCAAGTGAATTAAGAACTTTATTTGTTCACAAATCCCTCAGTAGACAATCCTGTCTTGCTGATTGTAGATATACCTGGCAGCCACAAGGACTTAGTTGTCATCAGTTTGCTCGTGAAAACCGTGTCTGTATTTTAAATTTTCCACCACACACTACTCATAAGTTGCAGCCTTATGAAACCCTTCAAAAAATTCTATAACACTGTTTGTAGTTTATGGATGAGGGCTAATCCAGGGTCAATGACTATGATATTGCAAAATTGGTAGCTGATGCCTACAAGCAGGTGTGTTGACTAGATATTGCTGAAAGTGGATTTATATGCACTGTCATTTACCCAACAAACCCAGACATATTCACCAATTTGGACTTTATTGGAAGTGGCATTACCAACGGGAAAGAGAAGCAAAATATTGACATCGACTCCAATGAAAAATATGTTGGGTAAATAGAAAGAGTCTGAAGAGCAAAAAGAAAAAGAGAAACAGATAAGGAAACAAATAAAATTTTCAAAACATGAACGAAAGATGACCAACATGAAGGAAAAAATGAACAAAGCAAAATGTTTAATTATGACAACCTTACACCAAGAACTTCTTAAGATAAAGCATTGTTTACAGGGAAAATGATGATAAAAAACGGGATCCAGTGTAAAAATTGAGAAGGCTGGGCACATGAGCTCTGTGTGGTCATTGGTTTTTTTTGTGATCTTTGTAAGCTAAATAAATGATAGGGTAAATGAGCTGTAAATCATTATAAAATTACACATGTATTAAACCACAATAAAATATTTTTGAATTTAAAAACCCAATCATTTTGCTGTGGCTCATAATACCCAACAATTTTTAAATGTTCCTACTTGCATTATATGTGATGTTGCTGCATGAATTGCTGAATATATATTTAGTACTTAAAGAAATGTCATTGAACAATGATTGTTAGTGCTCATAACTGATTTTATCCACAATTTTTATATTTTCCTTTTTTTCCGTAAGTGGCCCATACTACCACATGCAACTTTTTCAATCGTGGGCATGCTATTAGTGATGAATTGCCAGACCAGATGTACGATATATCAGAAAATAATGGGATGGAATTAAAAAATACTGAAGTAAGTGTAGAAATAGAAAATCAAAATTTGATTAATGAAAATACTAATGATTCCCAAGTAATGGAGATGGGTGGTAACATAATTAGGATGTTAATGGAGTATTTGGACAATATGAGGGCAGAAAATAATAAAAAATATAGCAGATTTAAGAGCTGATAATAATAAAATTTAGCAGATTTGAGAGCAGATACTAGAAGAGATATAGTAGATTTGAGTGCAAAACTGATAAAAATATGGAACATTTAAAGGTAGAAATTAATAAAATTAGATTAAAATGTGAAAAGAATATAGAAATGATAGATAAAAGTTTAAATGAAGGCAGGACAGATGTGAGGACAGAATTAAGGAAGTGGAGAAAGGGAAAAAATGAGAATAATGATAACATATGTATGATTGTTGATAAGGGTATAGCAGAAATGAAATATGAATGTATAGAAACATTAAGAAAGAATGTTGTAAACACCAAGGTATAAACGAGTAAATTATCAAAGAAAGTAAATTTATTGCAAAATAATTGTGATGGAAATATTAGTGAGATTCAAGTATTAGATTATGAAGTATTGGGACAAATAGAGATAGGGGAAAATGATTTAGAAATGGCAAATCAAGGAAATACTGTAATATTTGATCACAAAGAAATTGAAACTGTATGAGAGGAAAACCTAAAGAGGGGGAAAATAATAATGAAGGAAAATTAGAAGTATTGCAGGAGAAACGATAAACATATATGTATAAATTGAAGTGGGGTCAGATGAAGAAGAATTATTACAAATAATCCATTAATGAATTTAGATATGCAATTTATAATCATTAAAGAATATGAATTAGTTAATTTAAAACGATTCATTGGAGATTTTAAATGATTTTTTGATATAAGACTTATCAATACGTGTTTAATATTAAATATGCAAGGAATAGAAAATGTTGTACTCAGGAAAAATTTGCATGAGATTTGCATGGGATAATTAAAATAACTTTTTCGGAAAATATACAGCAATCAAGATATGAGTTTAGAGATACTGGATAAATTCCATATTAATTATTACCAATAATCATCAGGCATGATTTAATTTTAATATTAGGTATTAAAAATAATAAATAAAATATAGGGCATATAATTTAATTTTAATATTGAATTTTTAGATATAGGAATTAAAGAAATTATTAATGATTCAGCTTATTAGAATAATTAAAAAATAATAATTTAACGATTTTTTGAATAATGAGACGTAATGAGTAAATGGTTGCAGCCCTGCCTCAAGTTTTAAAAACAATTGAATTGTTTTAATTTATTTTGAATAATTGAATATGGGGCAATAAATAGTTTAACATACTTTCATTATTTTTATTAATTTACTAGCTGGGTGCCCGGCGTTGCCCGAGATGTCGTTTATCCATAACCCCCGATTTGACTCCAATCCAGGTAGCTTTTGCGTTATTTTTATGTAACACAACTCGACCCCTATCCCTAAATGTGTTCACCACCCATTCCGAAGGGGGTTGTACACATTGAGCCTGAAAGTTTCATTCAACGAATACATCGCCGTTTGAACATGTTTGAAAATTTACACGCCCGCTACAGTGGGTTAAAAAAATCCACGCAAAAATCGCCCGGTTACATCGTTTGAAAATTTCTACTCCCGTTCAACCCCCCCCCCCCCCCTAACGCGACGCGTTATCCAGTTTGTCACAAAGAAACTCATCGACATCCATAGTCCCAGAATTGATTCGAATTTCGGTCTATTCGCGTTATTTTTATGTAACGCAACACCAAACCGCACCCCTAAACGTGCTCCCCTTCCATGGCGTTAGGGATTGAAATTATTCACAGAAAATATCTACCGAAATATTATGAATTTAAAAGACACCGAAAAATATTTATTGGACGCAAATATGGGCCGATTAACATGTTTGAAAATTTCTTCCTTTGTTCAGTCCCGCCCGTGGGGGTTAAACTGCAAGTTGAAAGTCATAACTAATCTCAGATGCATCCATATCCCTGGATTCGATTCCTATATCGGTGTTTTGCGTTATTTTTATGTAATGCAACTCCACCCAACCCTTCATGCTTCTCTCCTCTCAAGTTAATAGGGGTTGTAATTGTACACAGAATATATTAAAAAATATTATTAGTGTCATTAACCACGCTTATCTTTATTTGACGTAAATATGGATAGGTTGACATTTTTGAATATTTCTACCCCCTCCCACGTCCACCCAGCCCCACTAACCCTTGCTCGCGACTACACATTACACAGATTGTCATATATGAATTCAGCGACATCCATAACCCCAATTTGTCTCGAATATAGGTTGTTTACGCGTGATTTTCTTGAAACTCGCCTCCACACCAACCCGTGCTCCCCTCCCATACCGAAATTGTACACAAAAAGAAGTTGTATAAATAATATCAACCTAATTAATGTTAAAAATAATTATTAAAAGCAAGAATAGACCTCATTTGCATATTTCAAAATTTCCATTCCCAACCACCCCGTCCCTGGGCGTTAAATGGCCAATTTAAATGTCATAATTAAACTCAGCGACATCCATAACCCTGAATTAGATTCCAATCTTGATTGTTTTTGCGTTATTTTTATATAATTTCTCTCCACCTCCCCCTAAGGGCAGCTCCCTCCAAATCCCGAAAGGGGTTGAAATTATACACGGAGACCATATAGAGAAATGTTAATAATCTATTTGTATGGGCAGTATTTTTCTGTAACGCACCACCAAACATCACCCCTAAGCGTGATCGCGTCCTAAGACCGAAAGCGGTTGAAATTACACAGAAGTAATATATTGAATTGAATGTGAAAAATATTAGGCCTAACATCAGACGATTAACATATTTGAATAATGTCCACCCCCGCCAATGGGGGTTAAACGCCAAGTTGAATGTCATAATTAAAATAGGTGACAACCATAACCCCTGATTCGACTACAAACTCGCATGTGTTTGCGTTATTTGTATGTTATGCCATTCCATCCCAACTCTTAAGGGTGCACCACTCCAAAGCCAGAAATAGGTGGAAATTATACACAGAGAACATGTAGTGAAATTTGATGAATGCAGATGATCCAGAATTATATTGTTTCAATATTTCCACCATCTTCCACCTCCACCCCTAGAAGTTAAATGTCATAATTAAATTCAGGGACATTCATAACCCTGGATTTGACTCTAATCTCGGTTTTATTCGCGTTATTTATTTGTAACGCCCATCTACCCCCACCCTTAAGGGTACTCCACTCCAAATCCGGAAAGAGGTTAATATTAAATATATGGAACATGTAGAGAAATTAAATAAATCTCAGTGAACCAGAAAAATATTTATTCGACGGCAATATCGACTGCTGAACATGTTGGAAAATTTCAACCCCCGTCCGTTAGAAGACATCTTCCAAATTTCTTTTTTTACATTATTAAGAAATTGCGTCATATTTTAACATATTATTGCATTCATGATCAATTTCCAAGCGTCTGCAATGAGTCATTAAGACAACTTAAATTTTTATAGTGAGGTTCGCACACACGTTGCCGTCGAAATGATTGTTCTTTACACACCTGTTAAATGTATGATTGAATTTTAAAATAATGATTTAAATTGTTGGTATTATTTTTTTACTTTAATCACCGAATCATAGAGTCTAATATGTAAGATTTTTCTCATAGATCAATCTGGAATATTTGCATTCTTCATGTAAAATCTATACAGTGCGTCAATGTGAATTATGTTTCTTTTAAATAGATATGTTTGGATCAACTGATATATTTTGGGGGTTAACTTTCAATTTGTTTTTATATTCATTGGATCGGGTTTACGATTTTGTTTTCTGAACATTTTTTAGAATATGAATTTCATTGAAACGTACATCTGAAGTGGTATCAATAAGTGATGAAACGTTGTATTAATAAATTTTTATGTTTTAAATTTTATAGTTTCACATTATTTCTTCTCAACCGGTTTCTTTTTAGGCAAGTTGGTTGCTCTGTCGCTCTTTGCTATCCAATTTAGTTAATTAATTTTACTATGTCACATATATAGTCTGTAGTGTACGGTGAGTCTAAAAGTTAATATCACACGAAATTGAGACTATATATAATGACCAACTTATTGCAAATACTGGTATATTTGCAAAGATTCTGTAATTAATGCAAAACCACTAGTAATATATGAATTCGTATGTCAACGTTTTTGTATACAACTGCCTTTCATCTTCCTTATAATCTTTGGCGGTATTTCCAGTTATTTTCCTTATTTAACAGAAATTCTGTTGACAATAAATTTTAATCACGTCTATTTACAGCCTAAAAAAAGTAATACAATTAATGGCGTTATTTGTTTATGAAAATAATTAACATAGACATTTTGCTGATGTGGCAAATAATATTGTATTCAACTAAGAATCCATTTTGAATTCACTCCTTCTTCCGGGGTCCGCTGTCAGATTCTAATACAAGGTACGCATCTGTTAACTAGTTGCCAATAGTTTCTAATTATGAAGATTGACTATTTATATGTGCTATCGGTTTATTAAATTCCGTGAATTTATTAAATTAAGCATATTTTTTCGCAGCTTCCACGACATTATTCCTAAGCACTGACTCAACCCTATCGAGGACAATGTAAGTAATGCAGCACTATTAAAACTTTGGTATTATGCTTGTAATTATCTCTAAAAATCTAATATTTCTAGAATAAAATATCTAATAATTTTAAAAAAATTGCTTTGGTATGTGAAATACGTCATAGTTTTAAATCTCTATGTATAATGTAACATTTTTTAATTAAGTACAAAACCACCTTACAACATTTTATTTAATTTCTAATAAAATTAATCTACCATTTTATAGGAGCGCAGGAATTTGGAAACAATCCAATGGGTTAAATTAATTAATAATTAGTAAGTTGTCATGATAAATGTTCCACAAATGTCTGTAAATTAGGTGTATGTATTAATTTGTAAAAATAGACATTAGTTAATGTAAATAAATATTTATATAAAAATAAGTTCTATTCCCTGTTGCAGCCATGGTTCAGAAGATCCACTCTGGAATTTGCCTTCCAATGTTTTTTCTACTCTAGAACTATGTATAATTTTGTTCTTAAATGTATTATAATAATTTTTCTTTAATTATTTTTCTATACCACTACCAATGTTACTCCTTTATAAAAAAATAAACATCTTATTTCTAGTTTTATATCTATATTATACTTAAAGTACTTGAGTACTCCTAGTTTTCAATTGGTGAACATCACTACATTTACAATTTTTCAATAAACTAAATAAATAACATGCAGTAACAATATATAATTCTCTTTGTTCTTTTATTTCAGTATATCTATATCCTTTCACATAACTTTATTTACAATAATTTACAATATATTCTGATCTCCTTGGCATGTTAAAAATTGTACAGTACTGCAGGAACTCAAATGAGGTTTAAACTTGTATTAATTTACTCATTCCTACTTGGAATACCTCTCTAATTTTTCAATAAATAGTTGGTTAAAAATTAATTTTCTTATAAATTACATCCAAAAACTTGAAACTGTCAAAAACTGAATTATTTACAGACACATCCTTATTGCTAATTATCATGTATTTAATAAATAAATGAATATCAGCCAATTTTAAGTCAGAAAAAAGAATTTATTAATGTAAAATTAAACAATGTTTTGTTGCTTATTTGGTGACCTCATCAGGTTCAAGTTTTTTAAAAAAAATTATAGTGTATATATACTTATATATGTTTATCAGTATCATACATTTAGTTTACCTTATATTTATTAGCTTAAAGACTAGTTTAGTACCATGTGATGTCACATGTACCCAACCAAATTGAAAATTGACATAAAGAATATATATATTCATGTTTTGTAATTTTTTTATTAACTAAAAATTTAGAATTTAACATTATCATTAGTAAACAGATGTATCATTATGACACGTACTGAATGAACAGTAGTGGTCCTAACTTACTCCTCTGAGCAATATCCTTATTTACACCCATCATTACTAATACATCTTTATTAAATTTCACAGACTGCAGCCTACACACAAAATAAAACTCCAGTCTTTTCAAAGTCAGATCTTTAATTCAATGTCTATAGAACTTCTTTAACATAAGTGGCCTGTCTATGGTATCAAAAGCTCTTTTGAAATCTTTATAAAATGCTACTGTTAAATTGTCCTTTTCTCTCTCAATCTTCCAATTTTCTACGACTATCTGAATACTTGTTTCAGTGGAGTGTTTATTTCTGAATCCTAACCAATTATTGCATAGTATGTTACCCTATTCATGCTTAAGTAACTTGTTATATAAAATAGATTCCAGAATATTGTCTATAATAGGTAATAAATTTAATTACAGTTGCAACATTTAATACCTTCAGGAAGTTTTTTAATAGGTACTATGGAAGCTCTTATTAAACTATATAGTATTATTACACAACTTAAAACTCTTTCACATTATTTTTAGCCCCATCACTAATTTTTCCACAGTTACAAGTTTCAAAACCCCAACTTCACGGATCACATTTCTTCCTGTCGAGTGTACACTATTTAGTTGGAATTGCCTCCATAATTTATTCTGTACTGTTAAAAAAGTATTGATTGAACTTCTTTGTAGCTTCCTATATACCACCACTTGTTCATCAAAGGGCACCACATTTAATGTGCCTCTCACTACTGGTTCTTATGTACTTCCACAACCATCTCAGATCCATTGTCTCTTGTCAATCTCTTTTTCAGAATATAAATGTTCCAAATGCACAAAAAATTCTCGCTCATTTTTCTCTTCAGTTTTATTTGGTTTTCCTGAATTTTGTTGAGCTTACTTTTTTGCAGCAGCTGATGGTTTTACTGCTGCTGCTTCCTTTGAGTCCATAAAGATGAACAGGAAAGTTTGAACATACAACATGTGTAACTTGTATCAAAAGATTGAATAGAAAAGTTGAATAAAGCCAAAAAAACATTGAATACTGAACAAAAAAATCATTTTTGTAGATGTCACTTTGTTGACAACTACATTTTAAGGGTTCCTGATATGGAATTTGTTTTCTAAGCTTTCATCTTGCATGCCAACTTTGATAATAAAGAAATGCTAATTATAAGGAAATGTTTAATTTAAGGTCAGAATCATTTTAACCTCATGCATGACATTTTCACATAGGTGATTTCTAGTTGGTACCAATTTGCGCAAAAATATATAACTTGGGTTCCTTGGGCAGTGACAACATTCATGCTACTGTGCATATCACCTGCTGAAGCTTTGTGAAAGTTTGTGTCTAGTATTTCATCATACAATTGTTGCTTAAATATATTTATTTTCTATAATATCCTTTCCCTTCATCATTCCAATAATATTATAAAGATTTGAATAAATAATAAGTTTATGATTAACTACATGATGTTTGCCCTTAGTTAAGTGAATATTCTACAGAAATAATTTTTAAAAAAAACTAATAAGAGATATGGTTAACACCAACAAGACATTCGGTCATAATGATGGGAATAAATATTTTGAAGAAACAAAAACAAATTTGATTTAATAATAATAATTGTATCTTCAGTAGATCTGATGTACCACATATTTAATCATTTATTGTATATATACTGACTTTGCTATTCCATCATCTATTCTATTTGAATAGATTCCTACTTAGTATTTGCTGCTTTTTGTTATGCATAGTATGGATGACGTTACTGTGAATGCAACTTCAAGCCATGTAGTGATAGTATGTTAGGAATTTCAATTGCCAGATTCTCCTACAGTTTTTGCAATCTCCTTATTTTTAATTAACTTACTTCTGATCTAAAATTTGGATCTTTTCAAAGCCATGTTACCTAACTTGAAAAATTCCTTTTTGGATAATTAAAATATTTTTTAGCATTTGATTTAGATTCATTGTTTTCATACATCTTGCAACTAGTAGGTAAGAAAGTAACAAAAATGCAGTATTTCTTGGACAAATATAAAGGTAACATTTAGTTATGTTCATCTGACTTCATTGAATTATAAATGAGAAAATCAGCCCAATTTGTCAGAAATATATTTTAATGATTAAAAATTTATAACATATTAATAAAAATTATGACATTTTGTTCCTTTTCAAAAATGAATAATTTGTTCTAATTTTTATTAATTTTTTCTGATATTCTATTTGATTAAAATATATTTCTGACAAATTTGGCTGGTTTATTCATTTATAGAGTAACATAGATAATATACCAAATATGTTATAGTTTTTCAGCTAAAACCAAATTATTTTTTTCTCATTCCAGGTTCCGTGACAGAAGTAGAAATCGTGATCGTGGTAGAACTGGAGGTGGTGATGGACCTCGAAGAGGAGGAAGTGGTGTAGGAAATCGTTTCAGTGGTGGAGGTGGAGGGGGTGGTAACAGCCTGAAAGGTAGACAGCCTGGCGAAAGACTTCGCCGGCCAAGATGGGATATGTCAAGTTTACCTGCCTTTAGAAAGGATTTTTATGTCCCTCACCCTAATGTTTTAAAGAGGTTTTTATTATTTATGATAATTAGAATGTAGAATGTATCCAGATTTTTCTTAAAATGCAAATCTTATAATGTGGGCATGAAAAAATTTACATATGATTGAAAATTAATAATAAGAAAGATAGCCAAATACAGACAATTGTAGTACCACACAATGTTTCTGGAAGTCTTTTGTCTGTATTCGGTTATCTTTCTTATTATTCTTATAATGTTGGTTCCATTTGTAGTTACTTTAATTCTAGAAACTGTTTTGAAATATTGTGTGTTTGGTGCCGGTCTTAACTTTTGCTATACATTATTAAAATTAGTCAGGCAAGAATCTGCCATGAATGTTTACAAAGCATAGTTTTCCTTGAGGGATCAGATACTTGTAATTGCCAATATGTTAATTTGAAATTTGTTTGTTTAAGTATGCTTCATAAAAACATACACTGACATATGTTTTTTTAAAATTTCTGGAGTCTGTTAAGGTGTACAGGATTATTTGTAAATATAAAAATACTGAACTATGAAAAATTTTGATAATTATTCACAAGTTTTGTATACTTTGAAAATTTTAAAACATAACTAATTCTTATTTAAATTTAGTAAATATGGCATAAGTTGCTAAAATCTGGAAATTTATCAACATTTCAATTATATTGTTTCTATCTTCTTAAATAAGAAATAACATGTTTATATTTTGTAATTGTTTAGGTCTCCACAAGAAGTCACAAGATATCGTGCAAGTCAGGAGGTCACTGTTAAAGGAAATAATGTGCCAAATCCTAATCTGTTTTTTGAGGAAGGAAATTTTCCAGACTATGTTATGAATGAGATACGGTAAATTGTTTTCCTAAACAGTTCTACTTTATTAATTTTGATATATTTTGCTACAGAATGCCTCATTCATGCCATTTTGTTCCGTAAACATACTAATCTTTTCTAATTTTGTTTTCTTTAAAGTAATCTGCCTTCCTTTCTTTCTTGTATTTTTCACTTTAATGTCTATGAGAATTGATATAACAGATTAGGATAGAAAAATCTTGACTGAAGCAGGAATCGAACCCAGGATATTTCCACTATGCATTTATTTGGGCTATTGAGGGCCTTGGCTTCTAGGACAGATGCCAGACTGTCAACTACCTGTATTCTAAAGCAGTGGTCACACAATGCTGGTTTACCAGCACATAGTAGCTGCTGGCTGTTATGTGGCAGTCACATAGTGCTGGTTTACAGACCTCTGGTTACTAGCAGCAACCAGTGTACTGAAAGGCAGAAAACAGTGGCTGACTAGCAGCTCTACAGTGTTTGAATATTATAATATGTTACAAAGAATAGACTTAAAAAACACAAGTTAGACAGTATCTGTAATTAAATTTAAATTCTAAGAAGAAAAACAAAGGAATTTGAAGTTTGATAAAATGAAGAAGTAAACTTGGAACTTCATTGAGGCTAATGAAAGAATTAATTGCTAAAGACCCTTTCTTGTACTTGCAGATTGTATCTTTAATATAATTATATATATTTCATTTTTTGAATGAATGTTTGGAATAACCAATACAGTAATAATCAAACACTTTTATATATTTATTCAATATAATGTTAGTTAAAGTTTCTTATAAATATTGTATAATTAGTGCTATTATTTTGTTGGTAATGTTCAGCTTTAATTATATTAAAAATAATTAATAGTATTAATGTATTATAGTCAATATTGACAAAAGAAAATGGCCAATTGCTGTCGGAAATTTTGCCTATTGGCAGACGTCAATTAAGACAATTTAAGTGTCAGTAGGCAGAAGAAACATTGTAGGGTTTTAAATTCAAATTTCTGTCTGTAATTGACCATTTTCTCTCGTTAATGTATTAAAAATAGGTTGGATTATGAGGTATCATTCCCCAGAATAAAAGTAATAATACTTTTGTTGCAATTAGGATATTTCATATGTTACTGTATTTTGTTGACTTTTAACAAATTCATGTGTCTGTGATCATATTGTGAAATATAATCAATTTATTTCAGGAAACAAGGATTTGCCGATCCTACAGCTATACAAGCTCAAGGATGGCCAATAGCACTTAGTGGCAGGGATATGGTAGGAATTGCACAAACTGGTTCAGGAAAAACTCTTGCTGTAAGTACAACATTCATATATAAATTAATTATTTTTCAAGATAAGAATCCCAAACAAAAATATTTTTAATTACATTAATCATTGTTGTATTGGAAAATATATTGCTTTATTCATTTAATTTTGTTAATACAAATACTCAGTTAAACAATACACCCACAATTTATTAAATTTTAATCGTGAACTTGTTTTTCAATAATTTTAAAAGTACTAATATTTTGTTTCAGTACATTCTCCCAGCAATTGTTCATATAAACAATCAGCCACGACTATTAAGAGGTGATGGCCCTATAGTTTTGGTCTTGGCACCAACACGAGAACTTGCTCAGCAAATCCAACAAGTAGCATCCGACTTTGGTTCATCTTCACTTGTACGAAATACTTGCATCTTTGGAGGTGCTCCTAAAGTACCTCAGGTAAGATGATTCCTATTATATTTCACTTTCTCATCAACATATATATGTGTGTGTTCAATGATCTCAATTATTTTGAGTCACACCCATACTCATATATGAATAAGTTAGGATATGACATTGTTAAAATAATTTCAATCATTTGGAAAGAGATATAGTTTTTGGCTTACCTGCAATTGAAGCACGGTGTAGCCACAATGGGAACGAAGGAAGTTCTTCAAATTTTTGGATGTTCTCAGCCTCAGTGTTACACCATTCCGTGCACCAGCCAACAATATGTATATTCTAATAAATAAAATAGACTGTGTGTTCTGCATACAAATCTATACCTGTGGAGTAAATTTGACCAAATTTTGTACATGTATTCCTTTAAAACCAGAAACAAACACTGTGGGGGTACGACACAACTACCACTCTCTGAAATGTGGCTAACGGAGGTTGAAATTTTCAAACATGTGAAAACTGTCTATATTTGCGTAGAATAAATATTTTAAGGGCCAATAAGATTGATACTGTTTCACTGATGTTGTTGTGTTTAATTTCTATCCATTTCTGTATTGTAGGAGGACACCCTTAGGGGTGGTGGTGGATGTGTGTTACATATAAATGAAAGAAAAACATAATAGATTGGAGTCAAATCTGGGGTTATGGATGCCACTAAGTTTAATTATGACATTAAACTTATTGGTTATTTTGTATTTCTATCCCTATGATTAGGGGAACTGTATGTGCATGTTGATCAAATTTTCTAAACGTGTTCTTTTAGAACCACTGTGGGGGTAAGACACGACTACCACCCCCAGGTGAAATTTTCAAACATGTTAAGATGACCGATATTAACACTGAATAAATATTTTACAGAGTCAATTAGATGATGATGTTTCTTCTGATGTTGTTTGTGTATAATTTCTGTATTGGATGGGAGCACGTATGGTGTGTATAGACGGGTGTTACACAAAAATAATGTGTTAACATATAAATGAAAGAAAAACAACCGAGATTGGAGTAAAATATGGGGTTATGGATGTTGCTAATTGAACAGCATTTTCATATTGAAAACCAATTGTTGAAATACATTCTTGACTTTTTGCTTACAACGAATTTTTTTTACACACACTTTATGTATTAAAAATGATGGATTCTTGGTTTTCTTTTCTATTATTATATATGTTTCAACAATATCAATATATTTCAAATTTTAGGCTCGTGATCTGGAACGAGGGGTTGAAATTGTTATTGCTACACCTGGACGTTTAATAGACTTCCTTGAGCGGGGAACCACAAATCTACGACGTTGCACTTATTTGGTTTTGGATGAGGCAGACAGAATGTTGGACATGGGATTTGAGCCTCAGATTCGTAAAATAATTGAGCAAATAAGGGTTAGTATATCTTGTGTAAAATAGTGGAAATATATTCCATTTTATCAATTATTGTTTATCTTATTAAAAATCTTGTCTATTGCAGCCTGACAGACAGGTTCTCATGTGGTCTGCAACATGGCCCAAAGAAGTTAGAAACTTAGCAGAAGAGTTTCTTACAGATTATATTCAGATAAATATTGGTTCTCTACAATTGGCTGCAAACCACAATATCTTGCAAATAATAGACGTTTGTCAAGAACATGAAAAGGAGGGGAAGTTAGTGCTTTCTTATTTTTGTTCTGTATAAATACTTTAAAATAATATGCAACATTAATAGAAACCCATATCTTATAGGTTACTGAAACTACTATCTGAAATATCTGCTGAACCTGAAAATAAAACTATTATTTTTGTTGAGACAAAAAGAAAAGTTGATGATATTACTCGTAGTATTTGTCGATATGGGTAAGTTAAACTGCTTGTCATGCCTATTGTCCTTAAATTGTAATATAATAAGACAGTTGGCATCCATTCCATGCTTTTCTGCTAATATTTTGTTGTATTAAATGGTAAAATATTGTTAGTACAAAATGTTCAATGGGCATATGCTTTGTAAAATTTTCATATTTGAATAATTAACACGTGGTATTACTACCTTGGATGAGATTAAATAAATTTCTTATGGCCAAGTAATAATATTTTCATAAAATATAAGGGTTTTAAAAATATTGGCTTACATTTCCATGAAAAGTGGTTTAAGGCAAGTGCTACCAGGAAATTTCTGTGTGAGTAGATTTGTATATTTTTTCCCTTTTCCATAATTCTTTATCATACATCAAAATAGAAAAGGTGATAAATATACATACATACATGCAAATATGAACACATCGCTGACTTACCTTAAATTAAATTCATTTTTGGCGTTGCCAGGCTAGATAGTAATGAACCTGTCAAATTTTCAAGGGACAGAAAAGGATTGCACATTGTGCTTCAGTGTGTTGAATTCAAACCCTGGTGGGGATGTATCAAGTTGAAACACACATTTGTTAGTCATAATTTGCATTAATTTTTAATCAGTCAGTGAAACACTTTTGAAAGGACCATTGTTATTAATATGTTACAATTCTTCATCTTATCAAAGTTGCACAGTTTTTTCTTCAACACACCAAATCTAGATTCTCAAATAAGTAAACAATGTTTGGGTTAATACACCTTTTCAAATCTGTGAATTCATAAAATTTTAATTTAACAACTTGTCAATTTTAGTAGATGTACAATAATTAAATAATTCTATTGTTACAAGATGGCCTGCCAAAAGTATTCATGGAGACAAATCTCAACAGGAAAGAGATTATGTATTAAATGGTAAGATTCAATTTATTATATTCCAAAATTAAATTGATTGTCTATGAGTATGAGAGCCACAGTGGGTAATAAAGGAGTTAAATAAGATTTTTTGACAACCTATTTTATATTTTTAGTTTTGTCATTATTATTTTAATAATTTTCCAAATTAGATTTTCAGCCTTCAATAACGCTTATTGTAATTTTAAGATCTTTAGACCTGCAAATTTCAATTAAGCTGAAAATTTGTGTTAGGACACTATTGCTCTCATAGCCTCATAATGTGACTTAATTTACCTGTTAGGATAAAATACTTGTTTAAGGGAAAATCAAAATGTATCTACAGGTATTTTTATTTAAACAAACCTTTTGTTTCATTGTTCTGTGGTCTTCTAAAAACTTATTTCAGTCTTAGAAAAGTGTCAAGAGTGGCTGGTGAATGTCTGTTAAGTGTTTTCCAAGTGAAGTCTGTATCTTTAGATAATATTCCAGCATTTATTGATGTGAGCATGTCTTACCACACAGTAAACTATTAATATTCCATCATTGATTGGTGTGAGCATGCCTTACCACACAGTAAACTATTGCACATTTTCATTGGTGATTCCTTACATTTCCATTCTGCGTTTGTTTTTAAATCCTGAAAGGTGCCAGTAGTTTACATTTCAGGCCAAGCCACTGGTCAGTCACATATGTCATGAGTTTCTTATTTCATGTTCAATCACAGGAAAATAAGTTCCTATGAATATCTTGGGAGTTTATCCCATGAATTGTGATATAAATGTTTGTCCAGGTTACATAAATATTTGTACAATTATAATTCATTTCAAAATTAAAATATTCGTTCAATTTCAGTGTCTATTTTCAACAATTACTGGAGTTATCGACTGCATGTATTAGTGGACAGAGAAATTCTTTATTCATTTTTTATTATTTTCTCAAACCTAATATAAGTAGTACTTTTTCACTCTCACTTACTGTTATGCATAATGTGCTTGATAAAGGTAACCGTGTTTTGCGATGTACTTTTTTTGACAACAATTCATTGAATTATTTTTATATTTTGAATTTAAGTAGTAACAGTTTGTTCCATTAAATTGTAATTTGGTGTTATGCTCCAGAAATCTCAATTTACTGCATTCTAAACAAAAAATTCATGTAACTTAATATTTCCAAGTGTGAAAATTATATTTTTTTCAATAGGACATAAGCGAAAAGAATGTTTAGGTGTAAAAAATATATCATATCCTATAAGTGAGAGTTGATTTTTTGGGGTGAAACCCATGGCTTAAGTTCATAGATAATATGATGTTATTAATAAATCTCATTTTAGATTAATCAAATCATATATATCCCATTATAAATCCATGAAATAGCCAAATACGGACAAATTTAAGTGGTAATATTTGTAATGTATTTGGATATTTCATCTATTACATTTTATACAGACATTAAATTCTTATTTCAATATACCATTATCATATTTATATACATATAATATTAAAAGAACAATCTTTAATTTTTTTAAATGTACTTTTAAGCTGTAAATTAGCTTTGAGAAATAATCCCAATTACAGTTACCCAGAATATTGTTTTCATTTGCAGAATTCAGAAATGGGAAAGCTGCTATCCTTGTTGCCACAGATGTCGCTGCTCGGGGTTTGGGTATGTATATTATGAACTATGGAATTGTTATATCTTTGCAACCTGTGACAAAACTTATATTACTACTATGACTTTTTTATTTCAGATAATTTGTAAATTGTTTAATGTTATTTCATGTGTGTATAATACAGTTGTTGTTGACTATAGTGTAGATAAATAATTTTATTTAAAGTAGAAGTTGTCTTATATTACTACATATCTGAGGAAGTGATAATTCCATAATTTATTCTGGAAGATAATTCAACATAAACATAAATTATTTTGTTATTTCTAATTTATATTCTAATCCCTTGCTTAATACTGTCAAAATTAACTATTCCCAATTAGGTGTCTTTTGCTATTGGTACATTTTGCTTGAATATTATTATGAAGTAATGTGTGTGTCGAGAAACATACTAATGTTATACATGATAATACAAATGGGAAAGACATTATGTAGAACATGTCTGTTTATCAATGAATGAGTGGTAATATATTACATCTGGAGGTGAACACATTGGAGGTGCTTAATTGTGAAAGATATTGTGGCTACGGTTGCCAGACTGGTTGACAAAAAGGAAAAGCTGATGCCCTAAATCATTTAATAGTATGGTACTAAGAGTGTAATTATACAAATATGGAATTATCTTAACGTTTAAGTGCTATTGAACAATTATTCTGTTACTGGTGTGCTTGATAATTATTTATATACATTTTTATGAATCCTGGTGATTTGTGTAATCTGTAACAAAATATACTTCAGATGAGATATTATTAATTAAAACTAGCACATGTTGTCTATTATAATTTCTGATAAATGTGCAATTGCGTTTAACTCTAACATATAAAATATTGTTATGATATTGGAGATTTATTACACTCGGAATCATATTTTTTTTAAATAGTGACATCATAATGTTGAGCGTACCTAGAATTAAATATTTATCTAGTGATATGTGAATACATAATTTATTTAAGCCAGTAATTCTATTTCACTGAAAAGCATGGTTCTTAAGTTGTTACACGGTATTTATTAAAAAATCTTTTTACTTATAATTTTCTGTAATTTGATTTATAGAATTAGAAATTTTATTGATATGTGTAAATGATGACTGTGTTGGCCCACTGCACAGTCTGACAGACTGGCAGCTGGCTGGTACAACGTTCAGACCTACTGTCCTAAAGAAAATTTGGCATTACTGGTTCCCAGCCAGGTGACTCCAACTTTTGATTTATGGTAAGTCAGCCACTATCTATCCCTCTTTTCTACCCAATTAATTTTACAATGTCACATAGCCTTTACTTGGACATTGTCAAAATTTATTATTACTGTTATGAACAGGAGAGAGAGAGAGTTTGCTGGCTTGCCTTAAATTGAGTGTGTGTATCTCATAGTATTTCAAGTTTCAGAGGCCTAAGCCACTCAGGACAGAGCACTGCACTTGTGCCTATTGATCACACGGTATTTAATTTCAAAGATATTATTAGAAATTATGTATGTATACAAGGGTAGTTCCAGACGTACCTGACCTGAGGAATAGATGTCAGGTTGTTGTTTGAAAAACAACTTATTTAGTACCAACCTTGTAAATTTTAAGTTAACATTGTTTAGTGTTTGTTTGACAGCCATCTGTATTGAACACTTGGTGAATTTGTTAACTTCAAAATAATTGGTCATTGTTATGTGATACAATACTTTCATTTGAAAGCTCTCGGTCCAAGTTGAGCTAGATTCTCCTCTTGGGGAATCTGCTCCTTTGCTTAAAAAAAAAATATTGGGTCGCTGAGTTTAAAGAAGGCTGTACAAGCTGTCAAGATGAATGTCAAAGTGCTCGACCAAATGAAGGGACAACACAAGAAATTTTGAGTAAAATACACAAAATGGTATCAGGTGACCATTGATTGAAAGTTTATGTGCTTGCAGACAATGTGGACATTTCAAAATGTGCTTTACATTGCATATAGACTGAAAATTTGGACATGAGAAAGCTGTGTGCAATATGGGTGCCGAGTTTTCTTTCTGTGGAACAAAAACATCAAGATTTTAGAATCGGTTATTTCATGATTTTTCACAGCAATAAAGCAGAGTGGAGATAAATAATATCAATTCACAACCATGGATGAAACATGGGTCCATCACTACATACCTGAGACAAAGGAACAGTCAAAATATTGACTGAAATGGAGGAATCTGCATCAACCCAGGTGAAGACAGTTCCTTCTGATGTCAAGGTCATGGTGTCAGTTTGATTAGATGTGTGTGGATTAAATTTAATTGATTATCTTCAAAAAGGAAAAACTATTACAGGCGAGTATTATATGATTGCAACATTTGAGTGATTAAATCAAGAAAAAACTGCTGCAGTTGGCAAAACGAGATAGTGTTTTTAATATATATTTGTACTTAATGTCCACAATAATAATTTTAATAAAGCATAAAAAGTTCTCAGTATATTTAATGTTAATTAATGGGAAACAAGTCACAACTTACAGGAGCTCTCAACATAATATTCATCTGTCTTTAAAACATAATAGTTGACTTGTCCAGCCAATCCATATTCAGGGTAAAATATTTTGTCTACTACTTAGTTGATGAAATATTGTACACAATTAATATGGATCGTTTGGACAAGTCGTGATAAAGTTTTTAGGTTAGATGAATATGACAGTAACATGTTGAAACCTCATGTATGTTGTGAGTTATGTTTCCCATGAATAAACATTAAATACTCTGGGAACTTTATATGTTTTATTACAATTATAAGGAAAGTTTTGTTTCATCATGACCATGTACCAGTTCATATATCAATTATCATGTTAGGCAAAAATGTATGAGTTAAAGTACAAATTGTTTCCTTGCTCACTATGTGCCAGATTTAGCTCACAAAGATTATTTTCTTTTTCAAAGCTTGAAAAATATGGTTTGGTGGTTAAAGGTTTGTCAACAATGAAGAAGTGAGTTTGCAGTTGATTGCTATTTTGAGGTGCTCAATGGTTTTCACTGTAAACAGGATATCAAAGCTGTTGAATATCTGTGGGAAAAGTGTATAGAGCTTTAAGGAGACTTCGTAGAAAAATAAAGATATTTTTTCCAAAAATTTTTGTTTTCTCTATTGGGTCAGGTACTTCTGTACTATTGTCGTACATATGGAAACAAACACACACAAATAAATAAACAAATGTATACACACACACAAATGTTAGGAATACATGGTTTCAAGTCCCACCCTGGTCAAATATTTTTTTGAGATATTGGTATGGAAAGGAACGAGATAGCTTGTGGCTTACCTGAAAGTGAAGTACAGTGAAGTCATAGGGAACTGAAGGCAGTTCTTCAAATTTTCAGAGGCTCTCGGCAGCCTCCTCTTTCTGGAAGGAGTGTTACACCATTCCGTGCACTGGCCAGCTGCGGACTGCATGCATGCATATATATATAATTGTGGCCTTTGGTATGGAAAGGAAAGAGAGAGTTTGTGGCTTACTTGAAGTTGAAGTATGGTGTAGCCACACTAGACTGAAGGATGTTCAAATATTTCACACACATACAAATACCATATTTATGTGTGTATGCTGTCCTGTTGTGTAAGAAGTACATTCCTATTTTCTCATCTTGTGGTGAGGGTGGAGTATATTTCTTATATTGTTTAAAGAACTGTAGTTGGATGAGATATTTGGTTTTGGAGGAAGCCTGTAGGGTTTTTTCTGTTTATAAAGGCATTGAGGATTCAGCTGGTGTAATTGCCTTGACCATTCCATGTGAAACAAATGTGATCTCTCCTAAGGGCTAGGATGTATGGAATGGAGTGTTTTGTTTGGTCAGGGTGACACTAGTTGAAGTGCAACATCAAGGAAAATCATAATGGTGGGAGAGTAGTTCCAAGAGAACTTAATGTGTAATTTGGTGTATAATATTTTGGATAAAATTGGACTCCAGATATGTATATTTTTTAAATGTTTTAGAATATTAGCAATCAGAATTATATAATCGCCATGTTCTATTAGCTATTTTATGACATTATATAAAGAGTGGGGAATCTATCCAATGATGTTATCCCACATCATGGAATTAATCTCCTTTTAGATCATTTGGCCATTTTTTCTTTTGGAATCTACTGTAGGGAGGATCATGTTGTAGGGAAGACAAAGTTTATTTTGACGACATGTAGTTTCAGCAAGTGACTGGAACTTCAGTAGGTACAATCCTCTTCAACAGTAGTCATTTAGAGATCTGTATCTAGTGTCAAATTACTAGCATACTATAGTGTGTTGGCAAGAATTTTATGGGTTTTAAACTGAAAACATTGTAGGATGACATTAGATATGCAAGAGTAGCCCCAAGGTCAATGCCATATGCCCAGATTGGCTTTATCATCGAGGGGTTAAACAATTTTTCCCGTTATCCAGTACATTTTTGAGTATTTTGGATTCCTTCCTTTTCTTAAGTATGTGTTTCCAACTCAGTTTCTGATCCAAATGAAGGCCTTGATAATGTGCTTCATTTAATTGTCAGACTTCTATGTTTATGGATACTGCTGGGGTGCATTCTGAACAATTCAAGTATGTCACTTGTTTAGCCAAACCTCTAGTAGGGATAAATGGTTTTGAAGGTTAAAGGAGGTCATGTGTGGATCAGTAAGATAAGGTAGGAGGACAGTATCATCAGCAAAAGTTAGATGTGAAGGCCTCAATAGCCATCTCTCTGGAATAGACTGATTTGAGGTGTTAAGTGGTTCTGGGTTATATGAAGGATTATTGGCAAAATATAGCTTCCACTTACCAGTTTCACAGAATTTTAGGGTGTTACAGGCAAGTCTAAAGGTGTCTTGCATATTAAATATCTTATCCCCAATACTATATTATATTGTGGTTGTAAAATATCATTGTCATCTTCATTTTAGTTGGAGTACGATACCCACCAGAGATTTCAACTTTGTGAAAGCACCTAGTAATGCTTCATACATAGCTATGAAATACAAAAGTGAAAAACAATAACATCATATTTTTATTTGTTAAATAGCGTCCAATACATTGCTTAGTTATAATAATTCATAAATGAGAAATTAATTAGTACTATTTGCTGGGAACCCATATATTAATGTATCTTTGTCAAGTAATTTAACACTTATTTTCATTTAGTTTCATACTTTTTTATTTATAGGTGATGAAAATGTTTCATTGTTTACTTGATTTGCATTTAAATGCATAAATATTTGTGTAATTGAATAACAGCAGATTTTGGACTCTTAGAAAACAATCTGGTTTTCGTTTATTAATCAATCATAAAAGTGTAATGAAATTTTTATTTTTTTTTAATTTTGTTAATTCCTGTCTATTGTTACTTGATTAAATACTTCAATTTAAAAATGAATCTTAATGCTGGAACCTGCAGTTTTCATGGTGATCCTCTGTATATATATTCTATTTCAAATTTCAACAGTATTCCTGAGGCTCCTTAAAATTCTTCATACCTATTTCACATAAAATAACATTTTGTTTAATGATTACAGTAAAACTTCCCTAAATTAAATTGATGAAATCTTTCATGGCAAAACATAATGTTTGTAGTTTCATTACATACGTTTGGAGTATTGTATAGCTGGCTCCCAATATACTATTCTATAATGAATAATGTCTCATGATTAGACCAAAACTTGTAGCCAAGAGTGAGTTTAGTTAAAAGTGATATAAAAACATTATACCATGTAAATTGATAAGTTATATTTTTGTTTCTGTATTGGCATTTATGGTAGCATAATCTCATTTGTTATTTCCCATTTTAAATTGTAATTCCGCTCTTTTACTCTATTTAGACACAAAAACATAGTAACCACAAACAATAATACAGATATTCATTAGCACATAATTTTGAATTGTGGCATGCATGTGATGGACCCATTTTTACTCTTGCTTGCACCAACAATTTTTGTGTGTGGAGATGTTTGTTAGAGCCATAAAACAATAAAATTATATGAGAAATATATTATGAATCATATCATTATGGCATAATCAAAGTTAATGAAAAATGTTTAAACTTGTTTCTATTTAAAACACACATTTATCATCATCATATTTATTTTAACTTTGTTCCCCAAATAAGTACTACATAAATCAAGCATAATTGAGTTTAAATTATATATTATGAATTAAGTTATCCTTACTTTTATCAAATTTGAATTCACATTACTTTTATTTCAAAATGGAAATAGGTTCTATTTTTTATCATCTTTGTATCGTGAGGTAGATTTAATAATTAACTTTATATTGCATCTAACACATTTTTGAGGTATACTAGTCGATATTAACCATGTAAATGATTGAAGTTATGTTAGCGTGAAACTCGTAAATTTTACATCATAATCAGAAATAAATTATGTGAATACATGCAGAGGACTAATTCTGCTTTTAAAAAATGAACTGATTGTAAGATAAGTTATTAGTTCTTCTTTTAATAAACTGTATATCAATTTTGGAACTGGAATATCTTAAAGTGAAAAGTGGAAACATGATTCAAAATCATTAATACTTTGTAATAAAAGCTACCTTTTTGTCTCATGTTCAAAAAAGTGTTTTGACAGTTTTGTTTGTCCTTTCATTGAAATCGTATCTTCATTTACTTCCACATAAGATTTAGATGTTACCAAATTAGATTTTGCTCATATGAAAACTTTTTCTTAAAATACATTTTTTCACTCGCTAATAAGATTGAACACTCTTTGGTTTTAAAGCGCAATTTAAAAATTTAATAAGAAGCAATTTATTTTAAAATTAACTAAAACCCATTTTAATTTAATTAATAATGTAAACAAAATGTTTACCTTTGAAACATTCTCCGATTAAATTTTTATATTTGTCATAGCATACGTCACCATACCCCATCAAATTTTACATAACACTGGGCAAAATTGGGCTTTAATTAAATAAGTTAATGTTTCAGAAATCAGATAACACATGATGATGGATTTTATTGTTGGATGTAACCAGTGTTGTTTAAATTTTGATAGTGTATGTCACTTTCAATAATGTTATACTCCAATTCACTTTTCATTCTTGGGCATCAATTTTATATTTGTCAACTAATCAGTCTGGTTGTTTCTTGTTTTTCAGAGGCACATGCAAGATAATTTAGTAAATACTCTCTTGTGTGCTAAATAGCATCTGTCTGGCAGTGCCTCTGATTGGTTGGTTACTCCTCGAGGGCAACGGTGTAGAAGCCCAAAGGAGAGCCAGCCACAAGCCGTTTAATTCATGCCACGATTGTCTGAACACCCTCCTCCTTAGTTTGTCTCGCCCCCACTTACTCAAGTCTTGAGCAATTAGGTTCAGAGCCAAGCAAAATGGTATCGAGGAATAGACAGTCACAGGTAACTAAAGTCCTACAAGTAACATACATATTGGTACATTATTGACTCATTTTTGTGTATTATTAGTTAAATTAATTTATAGCATTGAAATTGTAATATTGTACCAATATGTTATATTAGTTCTGAATTTGTTAATTTGTATAAAGCTTTGTATATTAATAAATTGACTGTGTGTAACTCAGTTATCTTAGATATACTCAGCTTGTTCAAACTATACTACCTGTTCTTCAAAATAATGTATTAAATATTTCATCAAAAATAATTGAAATTTGTAAAGGTTTAGGATTAACTCACAGTCAAGTGAAATGGGTATTTTTTTTTAAAGTTGTTGATAGTATAGAAAACTTCAAATTTTTATTTAATCTAATTCATTCCTTATCAATTTTCTCTAGATGTTGAAGATGTAAAATTTGTAATTAATTATGATTACCCACAAAGTTCTGAGGATTATGTACATCGTATAGGGCGCACTGGCCGCTCCCAAAGAACTGGAACAGCATATGCCTTTTTTACACCAAGTAATGCAAAACAAGCAGCTGATTTAATTTCTGTATTGCAAGAAGCAAATCAAGTAGTAAATCCCAAGCTTCATGAAATGGCACAAATGTCTGGCTCCTTTGGAGGTCGTGGTAAGTCTTGCCAGTAATTCATGTTGTTTTGCTTTATTTTTCAAACAAATCTTTCACAGACATGGTTTTGTATAGAATTGATTTCTATCGGAACTTAATGGTACTCTTGACAAACCAAATATAATTTTTCTTATATATTGTACTCCAGCATTTTTTTATGTATTTAAATGTATGTTGTTGGGCTTCACATTTTTATATACATAGTAGTACTTAAAATTTTAATAATGATGATAAATATTTTGTGGCCCATCCCTCATAATGCCTAAATATTTTAAAATAAAACCTGAATTGATAGTTACTTTCAAGGTACTTCAGTATTATGAAGTGTGAATCACAAAATAAATATTTATTATCTTATCACTGTCATGTAGAATTCAGAATTTATCATGTCAAAATCTAGAAGTTCTAAATATTTAATTGTCTTAGTATATTAAACATTTTAATTTGTTGACACAAATGCTTGTTATGTTAAAGATATGCCAAAGGAATTATTATTATATATTCCACATTGGATTGTTATAGAACTGTTAATTATGTTACAGGGCGCAATCGATGGAATGCTCGTTCTGGTGGAGGCGGTGGATCAGATAGAGGAGGTCGTCGTGATAGAGGTAGAGATCGGGATGACAGAAGCCGTGGTGGTGACAGGGGTCGAACTGGTGAAAGGGGTAGAGAAAGGGGTAACGACCAAGGTGGTAGTCGTAATCGTTGGGGTGACCAGGACCGAGGTAGCAGAACTCGACAGTCACGTTTTTCTGATAGAGATGGGAGTTTTAACAAAGACAGTACTCAGAATCCCAATTTTGAGCCATTGGGTGGAGGTGGTGGCCTTCAAGGTCCTGCTGGTAATGGTCGAGGACCTGGACTTTTGCAGAGTCCAGATTTCCAGCAAGGAGGGAATAGGAATGGAGCACAACAGCAGAGTGGTATTAGGGGTAATCTTCCTGATTTTCAGCAGAACAGAGGTGGTATTCCTACTGGACAAGTTCAAGGAGGTAGGAGTGGATCAGAGTTTTCAGCTTCTACTACCAGTGGCAGAGGTGTGCCTGATTTTCCTGCACTCGGTGCAAGAAGTGACTCCAGCTTGCCATCTTCTGGTGGAGGTAGAGGGGCTTCCGATTTTCCTAGGGGACGAGGTGCAGAATTTTCTACACAAGGAAATGATAGAGGGGGCCCAAATTTTTCAGTAAGATCAGGGGGAAGAGGTGTATCTGATTTTAATTCACAGGGTAGTGGTGGTAGTGGTAGGGGTACAACTGAATATGTACCGGGAGGTGCTGGAAGAGGCACTGATTATCAGCAGGGTCTAGGCAGGCCCTCACAAATTCAGGAAGGAATGAGAGGTGGTTCTAACTATCAACAAGGGGTAAACAGAGGAAGTGGAAATGTAGGTCAAGGTGGAAATAGAAATGGCCCAGAATTTCTAAATCAAGCTGTGAATAGAAGTGGGTCTGATTATCAAGGACAAGGTGGATCAAGGGGATATCAAGAATTTGCAGGAACTAATAGGTATGTATGAGTTTTGGTTTCTATTTAAATTATTTGTTAATTAAGCACACTATATTTCTTTCAGAAGACTTTGTATTAAATTATATCAAATCAAGTTTGAAAGTTGTACACTATCTTTGGTTTAAAATAGCCACTTGAGACGCAACAGGTTGGTGTCACAAGTTGGGAAACAAAAGGATGCTCCAAACTACAATAAACAACATTTCCAAAAATAAAACAAAACAAAATTAAAATATAATACTCGTGTTACAATATATACACACACATGCATACATACATACATATTATGTTAAAGCAAATGCTCAGGCTTAGAATTTCACACAAAGTAAAGCCTATGTTCAAAGCATGGAAAAGTTATAAAGGAATAGGAAAGACTGAAAATATAAAGTGTATTCCCACCTTTCTCTTATTTATTTCTATCTTTCCTCACTACCCATGCTTGTATGTGATGTAGTCAATAGTTATCAACTGAATATGTAACACTAGGCTTTTGCAAGTCTATCCTGCCCCTAATATCTTTTCTCCCAATTCTGGCAATTGTAGGAGAATCTCTCTAAATCCATGTTGTGTCTTGAAAAACCAGTCATTACTTTTGAGTTCTCTACAAATGTAGCCTGAAATTAAATATTCCATTATTTCACATAAGAGGTAAAACTTATTGGTCTGCAAATTGAGACATTTGAATTATCACCTCCTTTGAAAATCTGAATTATTGATTTATAATCCTCCAGCAGGGTCACATTTATTGAAACATTAATAACCTTGATAAATATGGATTAATTGGTTTTTAAATAAGGTTAATAATATCTGTACCAATGTCTTTTATGCCCCATGATTTGTAAAATTTTAGGCATGATATTGTTTCTTATTATTTTCTTTTAATATGATTTATGTTATTACTTCATAATGTGGTAATACAGTGTGGCTGACGTTTGGATTAAACACAATACAAAGTTTGAATTTGTAGTACTGTTTTATTTTTAGAGGCAAAATGGTTTCACTGTTTCTTCCTTGATGAGAATATTTTAAGGAAAACTTTTCTTTTTCTATTTTACCATAGTTAGTAAAAAGACAAGCCTGTTTCTTGTCTCCCTTAGTAAGCCTTCCCAACCTGTTTTCTCAAATGATTTATTTATATAATACTCTGGATTGTTATTTTTCTTCCCCACTTTTTGCTGCACTAATGTGCTTATAGCTGCTCTGATGTCTATGAAATTGTTTGAAATTTCATGTGTTATCGTGTCTTAGGAAACATCCTAACAGTTTTCAGGCTTGACAACTTTGGTTTCTTTTTTCAGAATTCCCAATTTGTCACCTGGTTGTTTTTATGAAGTACATTCTACCTGTTCAATTATTTATAAAATGATGCAACTATGGTCAGATAGTATGGGAAACCCCTTGCATGATAAGTAGCATTCTTTCCGCTGGACCAGTCTGAAAGCAGTCCGGGATATTGTCCCCCCTGAGTTAAATAATTTTTCCACACTTGTTAACAAGATTTTGCTTCCAGGACATTCTTAAAGCACCATCTCAGATTATCTAGTAAATTTAAATCTCCATATCTTTCTACAGACTCCAGAATACCAGGTCACTTTGTCTACATTTTGTAGTAGTCTGTTGGTCTATAACAACCTATTAATCATATGCTTTCATTGGCCCCTTTCAATTCTACAGAGAGCATTTCGACGTGTGAGTCTACCAATAAGGGTTCACTTTTTATAACCTGTTTAACACATATCAAAAGGCCCCTCTTCTGACCAGTCTGTACTGTTGATGCAATTTCTAATCTAAACTCATAATTTCTGAATCTTCTGTATTTTAATTTCAGTTGCAATAATTGTCAACTTTGCATATTTCTACTTCAGAATTCTATGTTTTTAATTAAAATACTACATCAGTTTACCTGCAATAATCATAATAGATTTTTTCTCAGTCTTATGAATCAGAAACTCGTATTTGATTACACCATTGTAGCCGCTGTTAGCCTTGATGAACAAATTTCATTCTCTATAATAGCTATTTAAAACAAATTATACTTATGATTGTTGTTCCTGTCAATTAGTTTCCTTTATATATTTTTTAATTTGTAGGACAGGGGCCGTGCAGAGTTACCAACAAAACCAGAATACTGCAGGCAGTACTGGAATTGTGACTCGTTCAGCAGAAAGACAATCACAAGGTAATAGCAGAGGTGGACAGCCACTTCTCAGCAACCCACCATCTCTCTTAGGCATGAATCTCTCCAATCCCCCACCACCACCACCACAACAACCAGCAGCAGCAGCAGCAGCAGCTAAACCTGGAAACAAACCTGGAAATCCGTCAAATCAAGTACCTTACATGAATTGTAAAGTACCACCACCATTTTATCAAATGGGAAATACTGGCCAGTCTGGACAATATGGAAATGGCCAATTTACACAACAAAGTCAGCCAAATATGATGAATGGATATGGATTCCAAAGGAATTAGGTTATTCGATGTTGTTTTGCAAGATGGTGACTGAGTATATTTCCATCAAGTAATGCCTGTAATTAATTGGTAGAAGAAATATGTAAAAATAATCAGCATATGGTGTGGTTAAAATTTGAACTGTAGATTTTTCAATCTTCTTTCTATAAATCAAAAATAATAATCTAACTTTGCAATTTAAGTAATTCCCAAAGTTTTTATTACATCACTGAAGGGACCACTTATATTTACGTTAAAGTGTTTTATTTGTAGTAACTGAAATGAATATTTTTCATTAATGAAATATTCTCGGTGATTAACACATTTATTATTTATCATTTGTATACATAAGAGTGCTTTGCCACCTTTCAGAATATTTGATTATGAACTTCACAAATACACTATGTGAATATCACAACATCCTTTTTCACTACTTGTTAGTTTTGTTCCATTTTTACTTATTTACATTTCTTTGCACAATGTTATGCAATTACATATTGCTATGAAATGTGATGATAATATTTTAGTTTGAAAAGTAAAATACTGTGATGAATATTCTATCATACTCACAATAAAGTTGTGCTTGATACATTTTAATTATTATTTCTGGAAATCTATAATCACTATTCCTATTTGCTGGAAATTTAGTGACAAATCTTGTTCCCTAATAATTTTGAATGTTACAAGTAAGAAGATAATGTTAATGACACTACAGAGCTATATAAATTCTTGTGCAATATGGGCACTAGTGGATTAATTTTCAAAATAGATCTCGTAGAATAAATAACTATTTATTGTTTGTAGATATTTGTTATGCTAACAAAAATTTTAACAATGGTGTCCAATTTCTTTTGCGATACAGTATATTTGCACCATTATAAATTTTGATCAATTATGTATTTACTTTTTATACAGAATAGATCCCTTACTTAGACTGCCATTCCACTATTGTAGAACCATTAATAGCTATAATATGTGTTTCAATTGTAATTGTGAATGTGGCCCTACTTTAGCAATAGTTTTATTTTCATTCTTTTCTCTTAAATGTAAATTTCCTTTAAGCTGTATTTCTTGAGAATCCAATTAACTGTTGATATTACAGTTGCAAAAAAAAACCAACTGAATTGACCTGTTCTTTGTTAAAGTTATACAGTCAAGTTAATGGAAAAGAGTTTTCGTTTCATATATTATATTATATTAATGAGTCCAAATGAAAAGGTTACATATGGTAATATTTCAGAATATAGTCTTGAGTTTTAGTGATGTTATCTTAATCCCTTCATCTATGAAGCTCTTTAAGTGATTACTTGGTTTTTGAAGATCTATTTAAAGTTTTTCTTGCTGAAATAAATTAAAACAATTTTGCACTTATAATTATTTTGTGAAAAGTGTAACTTTCTTTACAAACTTTAAATAAGAACTTAACTGAAGCACATTGTATTGCTCTTAAATTGCTATGACAGGTTGAAACACCATTTGCCCATCGTTGTAATATCTTTTTAATAAGTTATTTGTACATCAGCTTTTTAGTAGTTAATTTACCTCCTCTACAGTTGCATTTTTTGCATAATGTGACCACTATCATGTTAATTAATAAAATTTTGACACTAATTTAGTTTTAACCTGTAATTGATAAAACTTCTGGAATGTAGTTTTTTTCGACATGAATCGTGTATATGCTTTTGTGAAAATAAAGATCACTGGCCTATCCTCTCGTTGATTGAATCAGATTTCTGCCTCAGTTTGACTTTAATTTCATTTAGTAGTGGAGTAAATATTTAGAAAATTTGAAAATGGCATAATTTGCCAAATAATTTTTATTGGAGTATGGATCAATAATAAAACTATTGAACGTGTACAAATATTAATATTTTATCCCAACTTGTTTTCAAGCCTTCTCAGGTTTAGTTGGTAGTTGTATGCCGTAGACTGGAATGTTTTGAATTTGGAGAGTACTCAGAGAATATAAATGGGTTTGTATACTATTCAAAATTTATGTGGTAAATATTTGAATTAAGTTTTTTCTATAAATAATAATATATCCTAGATTGAGAAGAAAATGAACTTGCATTATTACATCAGAATACAGAATGAATGGAGCAGTTGAAAAAGTTAATGCAAATATAAGTTATTTCATATTCAATCATAAATATGAAAAACTTTTTCAAAAAATAAAGGAACTCTTCATAGATTGCATTTTCTGATTTGCAGTAGTTGCTGCTGATAGAGGTAAATAGTATAAATAGCATAAAGCCTTAATTCTTTGTGGTAACCATTCTGATGTTACATATATGTGGAACTTTCATAATTTTGACTATGTTGACTGCTACAAATCATAACACTGACCAATGTCTATTAAATTACAAAACAAATTAAACCATATAACATATAGGAGATGGCTGCAATAATAGTTAAGATTGAGGCAAATTATTCAAACATATTTAGAACAAAAAAAAACTTAGTAAAAGTTTCTCGGGCTTCCAGCCGGGTAAATGGTCAATGGCACGCGACGTTTCGATGACATGCAACGCCATCATCATCTGGCGAAGTCCGAGTTAGGTGAGCGGACCCCCTTATATACCCTTGCGGCGGCGGTAGGTGGACCTTTGATTGTCTGCGGTGGGGTGTCGCTCGTATCTCCAGCCGGCTCCCTCGTTATGCGAAGCTCCAGCGTTCCGAGCTTGGGCTTGTCTCAGGTCGGCGACTAGTGGTCCCCAGGCCCGGCTGAGACTGTCCCTGTTCAGGAGATTGTCTTGTAATCTTATCTTGTCTCCAGTAAAACACTGTCCCAGTAGTTGCTGGCGTGGTATAGCAACCTGGTTTTTCCCCGATTTATCCGGTGTCCTGTTACAATTGCATGTTCAGCCACTGCGGATTTTGTCGGCTGTTTTAGCCGCCACCACCACCTCAGGTGTTCGGACATTCTCTCTTCCACAGTTCTTATTGTCTGGCCACATTCGCACGTGACCTCACACATACCCGGTGTTCTAAGGCCAAGGCTGTCCTTAGTTGGGGGGAGGAAACTCCTAATTTTCCTCTGCGGCCGAAAGACAGTTCTGACGTCATGCTTCGCCAGGATCCTGCCTATTTTTCCTGAAGTGCTACCACATAGGGGAGGAAAGCCACCTTCTCACTTTTCGGCTAAGTATTGCTTAGCTTCCTGCCCCTTATTGCCCTTCGAATTTGTTCCTCCGAGTAGCCGTTGGCGCGAAAGGTTCCTCTGAGTAATTCAATTTCTCCCCTTAAGCTTTTCCCATCCGAGATGGTTCGGGCCCTGTGTATTAGGGTACTCAGAACTGTGGACTTTTGGGTGGGGTTGTGGTAACTGCTGGCGTGCAAATATAAATCAGTATGTGTCGGTTTCCGGTATACGCTGTGAGCGTCCCGTCTGGCCTCCGGGTTACTAAAACGTCCAGAAATGGCAGAGATCCTCTAGTTTCTACCTCCATGGTAAACTGTATATTGGTATGGACGCTGTTGAGGTGTTCTAAGAAGAAGATGGGAAGCGTTTCGGCACTTCGCCAGAAGATGATGACGCTGCATGTCATCGAAACGTAGCGTGCTATCGACGAGTTTACCCGACCGGAAGACCAAGAAACTTTTACTAACTTTCTACACCGGGAAAAACTTCGTTCTACAAAAAGAATTACATTATCTTGCAGTGAAATGATCATTAATTTTATTGAACAAAATAAAACTATTTCTGGAAGGGAGCTAAAATTCTATTTGAGTTTGATGTATCAGAATAGTTTAGGAGTAATATGAATTCATTTTGTATATGGCTACTTTTAAGTAATTTCAGGAAGTATTTAAATATTTTCAATTTTCTAGTAATTAAACCAAAGGGAAAATTACTCAAAACATCGATTCTGCAACAGAAACCAAAATTGGCAGTCTTGTCTGAGGACAATTTCCTTCACATTTCTTTTCTGCATTTGCTTCCTTTATTAAACTTTTCATAACATTTGAAACATCACAACAGCTCTCAGGATAAAGGGGCTTGTTAATCAAAATCACGATATGCATTAACCATTTCAAGATTGTCAGTGTCATTTTTGAAATTTTAAATCGCATGACAAAATGAACAAGTTTTTATCACTTCATTAACTAGCTTATCTAATTAGTCTACCTACACCTAACAGGCTTTTGTATGTTTTCATTTACTATAACCTCAGTTGTGTGGTTTTTTTTGGTTTTACAACAATTATTTTTTTTATGTTTTAAGTGCTATAAAAATTTTATTTTTTGTTATATTTGGGGGTCCATAAAAATACCTGAATTTACTTTTAACAACTTAAATATTGAATTTACAGTTATAAGATTCCACCTAGTCCTGTGGCTACTTCTTAGATTCAGTTTAATATGAACAGCTTCTATTGCAACTTTCTTAGAGGCGCACATAATTTTCTAATATTTAGGGTAGATATGAAGGCCTCAATAGGGCAGTCTGTAGGGATAGAATGAATTTAGTAGGTGGTGAGATATAGCAAGAAGTGGTACAAACACAGCAGATGGAAGATGAGGGGAGTATTGTTTCCAGGGGCAACCCAAGTTGGGTTAAAAAACATTCATTACGTTCTTATGAATGGATTAGATAGACAGTGGCAAGGTCTTTTTATCACATCTGATCAAAGACACATTACAGGACTGTCACATTGTTCACATCTACGGCTAACAATTAATCGAAGTGGATTGTTAATTATTGGCAGGCAAGAGTTTACGTTATATACGGATCCAATAAGCTTACTTTGAATTAAGTTAAATTTAGATAAGAGATGTTCATGATTATGCAGGTTTCTTCAGTGTTGTAACTGATTCCTGCTTTGAGCAGCGAGGTTGCAACTGATTATTGAATATTAAAAATGCAATAAAAATAAAGATCGTTTCTCAACTCTGTGCCAACACTCCGGTTCGTTAATTTAATGTTTTATTTTACAGCTATTTGCATAGTTGCCTACAATTACGATACATTTTCAAAACAAGAACAAAAATTAGAAGCTTGCGGTGAATCAAAAAGACACGTCTCCTGTTGAATTAACAAACACAAAAACAATGTGCAACCTGGAGAAACCTCAAAATCAAAATTATCCAATGATACACGTGAATTTAATCATAAATTCTGTGTAGTTGATTTAGAACCTAATTTATTTAAACAGAAATTTAAATACGTCGACCCGCAAGGCTTTAGTGTTAACCTTCAGGACCTTTGTAAATCTCCGATTTGTTCCAACAAAAACTGAATTGCCCCAGCAACTCAGTAAATTAAGTCTGTCATTCTCACCCCAGAACCCTACAATTTAACAAGTCCCTAACACTTCCATCAGGCATGAAGACCTCGATAGCAGATTGGAGTGAGCCGAGTACAATATTTCCTTGTTATAGTTATAACAGTACCAAGTTTCCGTAGCAAAGGATCAAGTTGAACTGAGCTCCAGTTTACCCCCATTACACCGTAAGTGTAAAGGGCCAGTGCATATCTTTTGTCGACAAGACTTCTGAAACCTCTCAAGCTATGTGGTATTTAATTAAGCACTTATTCAGAAAGAACAGAAGTTTCAATCAACACTCAGCCATATATGCAAATGAAACTGAATTAAAGTAGCAGGATAAAAAAATCTCTACAAGACCAGGAATCGAACCCACATCACCAGTTTAGCACACACATGCTTTACCAACCAAGTCATCTGCGTTGACTCCAGGCTTAGACACTTATTTTTGCCAGTTATTCAGATATTTGGTTATATAACAGATGAACTCTGTTATCTTCATAAATAAACTTGCATACCTGATGAAGTTCCAAAACAGAAACAAAATATCGTATGATTTTGTCATTTAGGGCTTAATTCCTTTATTACTATAAAACTGTTTCTAATGTATTGGTCATTTCTTTCTTATTAATTCATTTTGTAAGTAGTGTTTATCAGTCCCAGATTATAAGGCTGTAAATATTGCTAAACAATTCTGTGTGAGTTTTATAACATTAATGTGAATGTTCATCATCTTTGATATATAACACCTCAGAAAGTAATATGTATTTATAATAAATACATATTGTAATAATTAAATAACAACTACCAATTACAAATTGCTGTGGCTAAATAAAAAGAACTATTATTAGAAAACAAGTAATCAAATTTATTAAGGTTTAGAATTACACAATAATATTTGCGATCTCAGGGTCTTTATCTGGGTTTGATAAATGGGTGAATTTTATACAATCAATTACATTTAGCTTTTTTAGGTGTCTGACCATCGACGAAATTAATTGCGGACGAAAATAAGACTAAAGATTGAATTTAAATTAAAGAACTATAGAAGTAAATAATTAACGAAGTGAATAATTAAAAAAACGAAATAATTAAAGAACGATCTGACATATCTTTTAAAAGAGGTTTACAATCAATTTTAAAGTTTACTACTTACGGCCGCCCAGGTCTCATTATTGGTTTTTCTGTGCACACGATTTGGGGATATCACTGATTCTACTCATTAGAATTTGAACACACGGTAGTTGCTCTGGATCTCTGCTATCCTGGAACCTCGATCATCTCACCCTCAGCCAGTTTCCGAACGTAGATCTCCTCAAAGTCTCTCTATGCGAAAATTTGTTCAGTTTGTGAAGCAAAACTTCTGCTTCCAAACTGCGATTTTATAAGTCTCTCCGTCAAAACTGGTTACTTGCGTTTTATGTAAACTATTAGCTCGCCGTTGGATTTCCTAGATAGCCCTATTCATAATTCTGGATCCGCAAACTTTTACTGTTTCTATTTCTCTATGTGGACCGAACTGCTATGTCCCAGTTCTCGACGTAGACTTTTTCCTTTCGCGTCTTGCCGCTGACTGAAGATTGCTTTCGAACTGTTCTATGTCTGCTGCCCAACTTTTTATAATATGAATTTGCTGAATTGATGTCTGCCTGCAACTGTGTCCGCCGTCCAACCAACTAACTTCGTCTCGTAGATTTTGGGCGCGTACACTCTCTTAACTCCAACAATACATTCTTTCTTTGTGTCGCCGCCTTGTTGCGGCGTACGCTTTATATCCAATAATAAGTCCTCTACAATCCAACATTATAATTATAATAATGAATTAATTACTACAATATCTTTTTAAATTGTTTCAACTGATGGTGTGCTTAGTGTCTAAAATGACTGACATCTTGTGGAAGCTTGATAATGTGTCCATGTTCCTCGATTCTAGACATGCTGGCTCCTTCAGTTTGCCCCATGTTCATAGATGAATGATTAATAAAATTCAATTGGTAAATTGCATTAAGCAATTAGTTCCTTTTGACGAGATCTATCAAATTTCATATGATGGTGGATAGAATGAGTGATGAATCCCTACTACCTATAGTGGAAAAACTACCTGCTTTCATTAAAGACATGAATCATTTCTGTTGCTGCTGCCATGAACCCCCAAAACCATTTCCACCTGATACCCTTCTGGAAACTGTACGTGTTGTCTCCCTGTACATCTATATCCCCCATTTTAGTGGCCTGTCCACACTTGAATATTTCTTGCCCCACAGACCACCAACCACTAACGTTCTGATTTCCCTCATCCAGTTTGCCCTGATCAAGAATTTCTTCTCTTTTCAAAACAACATCTACCACTAAATAAGTGTCACTCCTATGGGTATCCAGATAGCTCCCTCGTATGCCAACCTCTTCGTAGAACAACTGGAACAGGAACACCTCCCTGAAACCCTTGACCTGGTTCCAGTTCACATACAACATTTTCTTACTATAGTGGGCCATATTTATGGATTTTCTTGAAAACCTTAACTCCAAATTCTCCCTAAAATTTACCTGGAATCTGCCCAAGGGTTACATTCAGGAGTTCTCCCAACCTCTACAATATCCTCGTCCACCATTGCAGGCCCTACCCTAAAATTCCCCAACATAAACCTGATTGCTAACCTTGCAGTTATCCTTCAGCCCGCTACAATCCTCCACAAATAGCAATCTACAAAATCCTCCCACATCATCTACCAAAAAAATTGCAAACTCTGTTATGCTTTAACTAAATCAACCAAACCAAAAGACCCCTCCCTGAACGCGTTGCTAACCACTAACTACTGTCAAATTGTCCAAAACCCAATAGCTGTTCATTCCCAGTCACAACACCAACAATTTTGACCAATCCTTACTGAGTCTCCCAAAAGCTTTCCTCCCTCCCTCGACCCTATTCATTAGATGCGAAACTACATTTTTTGGTTGACATTCAGATACACTGTCCTGAAGAAGGGGAGTAAGGCCCTCAAAAACTTGAAATATCTGGACTGACTTGATTTAAGGTTAGTCATCTGTTCTGTGTCCCTCTTTCCTATACAAATTAGAGTATATCATATTTTATAACTTGATTTTACATGGGTTCGAAACCCGGCCTTGACAAATATTTTCACTCATTCCTTCGTCTACAATTATATAGCAAGGAGAAACAGCTAATTAGACCTACCTGAAATCAATAGTTGTTCTAGTCGGGAAGTTGTGGAAGATTTTTCAGTCTCTCTTATCTATCTCAATATGGTATTTAACTTGACCTTGTAACATTTTCCTTAAGTGATATATATATAAAACTATTCCACCCTCTATACCTAATAAGACTGGCTATAAATGCTAGGGCTGGGGAAAGCCACGGTGGCTTATTTGGTAGAGCATTTGTGTACAAAGAAAAACTACCTGTATTTTATTCTTGGTCCTGCTGAATATTTTCAGTCTTTCCTTCTTCCATTCCTCTCTACACCTTGAGCATATTACTATGTCTCTTCAGAGTGTAGTCCCAACCTGTGTCCTATATTTCTATCTTTCCTCATTATCCAAATATCAAGTGTGACTTCGTCAATAATTAGAATTCTTAACACTTAAGGAAAATGTGACAAGGTCAAATTAAACAACACATTTGGATTAGAAAAAGAGACAGTGATGCTGACTCATCTGAAATCAGTTTGTATCAGTCTGGCATAGGTGGAAGTTCAATTTTTTGAGGGCCTGAGCCCCCTTCATCAGGAAGGAAGATCTGAACTGTGTGCTGGTCAGGCACGAATATATATATATACCCACTTCAAACCTTCACCCGCACCCTAGTCTCCCACGTTACCTCACCATCCTTTCTTAACTCGCTCCCCAATAAACCTAACCTGACCCGTAACCAGCTTTTAGCCCTCCAAAACCTTAAAAATGACAAAGAAATTGTCATTCTCCCGGCTGACAAGGGCTCCACCGTTGTCGTCATGGACTTGGAGAAGTACACGGCTGAGGCACTTCACCAGCTGAGAGACGACAGAACATACAAACCTGTACCCACTGACCCCAATCCGGCCATCAACTCAGAAATAGACCAATTTGTCCGTTCACATGGAAAACTTCAAAAATTATCATCAGCCTCCATTGAACTCCTCACCCCCAAAAAACCCAGAATACCCACCTTCTACTTGCTCCCCAAAATCCACAAACCTAATATACCCAGCCGCCCAATAGTTGCTGGCTACAATTCCCCTACTGAGAGGATTTCTGCATTGGTGGATGAGTCCCTCCAACCAATAGTAGAAAACCTACCCTCATTCATCCAAGACACCAACCACTTCCTACGCCGTCTCCACGAACTACCAAAACCTCTTCCACCTGACACCCTTTTGGTCACTATGGATGTAGTGTCACTTTACACCAATATTCCCCATGCCAATGGACTAGCGGCACTTGAACACTTCTTGTCCCGCAGGCCACAAAATTCTCTCCCCACCACCAATTTTCTGGTTTCTCTTACCCAGTTTGTCCTCACCAAAAATTACTTCTCCTTCCAGGACAACATTTACCATCAAACCAGTGGCAAAGTTATATGGGCACCCGGTTGGCCCCCTCCTACGCCAACCTGTTCATGGGACGCCTGGAACAGGCCCACCTAAATTCCTCCCCATTAAAACCCCTGGCCTGGTTCAGGTTCATAGATAACATCTTCATGCTATGGACTCACGGACCAGACTCCCTATCCGAATTTCTCCACATCCTGAACACCAAACACCCCGTTAAATTCACCTGGAACCACTCCCCAACCAAAGTCACCTTCCTAGACGTTGACGTACACCTGAGCTCGGGCACGATCAACACATCTGTCCACATCAAACCTATAAACACACTTCAATATTTGCACTTCACTAGTTGCCACCCACACCACACAAAATGCTCCCTCCCATATAGTCTATTGTAGTATTTGCTCCACCTGGATAAGCCTCGCCTCTTACACCAACCGGATCCTTAATGCCTTCATCAACAGAAACTATCCCAGCGACCTCCTCCAAAAACAGATAACCCGGGCCCTATCAAACCTCCAAACAACCACACCCACTCTTGTCCCAAACAAAAAAAGTAGTCCACCCCTCACAACCTACTTCCCTGGACTACAAAAAATCAATTCCATTCTCCGCCTAGCTTACACTGGACTGCAATCCAACCCTGAATTGAAAACCATCCTCCCCACCTGCCCAAGGGTTGCCTTCAGACGCCCACCCAACCTCCGAAATTTACTTGTACACCCTTGCAAAACCCACACCACCACCCACCCACCCCTGCCGGGTTGCAAACCTTGTGGTACGAGCAGATGCCATGTTTGCCCTATCTTACAGCCCACCACAACCTTTCATAATCACACAAAAACATTCAAAATCAAAGAAAATATCACCTGCCTCTCCTCCCACACCATCTACAAAATTAGCTGTAGACTCTGCCCTGCATTCTATATAGGCCAACCCCAAAGACCCCTCCCTCAAACTTTCCAAAATTCAATTCCCAGTAGCTGCTAACACCCAAAGCCACAATATAAACGATTTCAACCAATTCTTCCCACTCGCCATCCTTAAAGATTCCCCCCCCCCCCTCCCGATTTGTCAGAGGCAGAACTCCATCTGTGGGAACTCTCTTTCCAACATGTCTTGCAAAGCCCTGGACTCAACATCCTTTAATTAGTGCCCTTCCTACCTGCCATCCCCACTTTCACGAGACCATGCGAGTATGTATGTGCATGTTTAAGCATATATGTATATATAGGGTACTTTGAATGAATGATCACTATCAGAACCGTTCCTTTGGCACGACCTTCCTTTGAGAAAGAAAGTTAGTGGCCTGGTGGGGTGTTAATTGTTTATTTTGTCTACTAGCCGTGCAGCGGTCAAGACTCTGCAGTCCGAAGCCAGCCGGTGCACGGAATGGTATAACACTCCTTCCTGAAAAAGGAGGCTGCGAGCCTCCAAAAATTTTAAGAACAACCTTCAGTTACTTATGGTGACACCGCACTACACTTTCAAGTAAGCCAAAACCTATCGCTCTTTCCTTTTCATACCAATATTGAAATTATTTTTGACTATATATATATATATATATATATATATATATATAAAATTAGTATCATTAGTATTGAAAATAAAGAAAGTGGGACAGAAGGAAGTTCAAATAATTTGGAGACCCTCAGCCCTCCTTCCCAAGGAAGGAGTGTTACACCATTCTGTGCACCGGCCAGCTGTGGTCTCTGAAAATTTGAAGAACTTCCTTCAGTCCCATATTGGCTACACCATACTTCATTTTCAGTTAAGCCACAAACCATCTCTCCTTCCTTTCCATACCAATATCACAATTATTTTTGACACATATTAACGCTTAATTTTTTGTTATTTGTCTAGTAATATGATTTGTTCCCAGAAATATTCATATAACTTAAATAATTCTCAACTCAAATTCATTGATGGTTGGCAGGCTTTTGGTCTTGTAACTTTCATTATAGAAAAGTATCAAATATTAAAATTCATATTGCTAGATATGAAAAATACACGTTGGGTTCTAAATACACCAGTGCCTTTCCAGAATAAGATATTTCAATTCAATTATTAGCTTTACAACCCTGGATGGCTTTTGGCCTTCTCAACAATATTATTCCATTCTCCCCTACCGTACGCAAGTCGTCTCCATCCTCGTACTCCCATCGCCCTAATATCCTCCTTAACTTCGTCTATCCATCGTAACCAAGGTCTTCCTGTTATTCTTCATCCCACCGGTTTCCACAACATAATTTTCTTAGGTGTTCTGTTCTCACCCATCCTCATCACATGTCCAAACCATGCAATTCTTCTACTCTTCATGTACCTCAAGATATTTGCTTGATTAATCAATTGTCCAGCTCATGGTTCATTAGAATCCTGTAGCTACCACCATTATTCTTTTTAGGGCCGTATATCCTTCTCAAGATCTGTCGCTCAAAAGTACCTAACATCTTTTCGTCCGTATTTGTCATGGTCCATGTCTCGCATCCGTAAGTCACAACCGGTCTAATAAACGTTTCTAAAATAATTATCCATCTTTTTACTTTATTCAAACTTATATCATACCCCATATTATATTATTAGGCAAAAAGTGTTGCACATTAAATATTGAAATAATTTGAATTAAGGAAAGTTATTGCCTCAGGATATTTTAAGGAGTTTTTTTTCATTACTCTTTATTTACAATTAGTAACCCAAAATCAAATTCAACTATAAACACTTTCCAAGCTATTATGCCATTCTATATTTTTAATAAGTTGATATTAATGCTTGGATTCTACTGCAGTTGGATTCTCAGGTTTGTAATCCAATTGATCTTCAGGACCATGAGGCCAGAATGTTGGTCGATTAATTGGATCAAATGCCTGCAAAAAAATTAAACAATCAAAATATATTTAGAACGACAAAGATTAATGTTTCAATTGTATAGATTTGTTTAACAGAAAATCATGATAAACTATAAATTTTAATGAATATTTAACAATTTCAAGTAAATGACAAACCAGCAGCCTTAATATTGAATTGAAATTGAATGCCTTACTTGAATAATTGACATAAAAATGTAATTTGTAATCTAAGTCAGTTTCCCAAAATCAATTTAGGTTTTATAGCAATATTACCTTTATATGCAATTCTGTTCTACAAAAAACTAGTATATAATTAACAAGGAAAAGGTGGGTGGGGAAATTACTTACAAAATAGTGTAATGCAACTATGTCATAAAATGAAATAAAAGCTACCTCCACAAAAAGGATGCAATTTACCGACATAAAATGTAATTTCATTTATAACAACCTGAAGTTTTATGCCATACATCATGAATAAAATTTATCTTAAGGTTAAAATTTTCATTAATTTCTGTAAGAATGTAATGCAATTTCATTACAGATAATAGTACTGTACATAATTTTACAATCGGATATTAAATGCATTAATAACTTCATAATCTTTCTAATTATAAATATTTGTTATCTCAGACCTGTTCGGGGAAAGCATCTCTGTAATCATCCATGGTCATTTCTTCAAATGGTAAAATACTCTGAAGTCTCTTCAATTCTTGTGTTAATAAAGCAATCCTTTCATCTGATGCCTTTTTGAAATCAGCAATAGCTTTATTCTGCAATAAATATATATATTGTAATTCTTTAGACAGAAGCTGTAAAATGTGAAGATTCAAAATATATGTAGACTACCAGAAAGTTTTGCCAACTTCACTGTTATGTGTTTTGGTGCAACACAAACAATTCATGCAGACACACTATACTGGAGGTCTGATTAACTATTAGCATCAGTCACCATCATGTTTTAACCTTGTTTAGTTCATGACAAAAGTGTTTATACATTTATTTTGATTAAATTATAACATTTTTCTTAATACTCAAACCAAATACATTAAGAACAATCCAAATGCACGAGTACCCATATTAATTTACTGTCTAGTTTCATTTCTCATCTTCATTAACAGTAATCAATTTAAAATTAAATTTACAAACGAGTAAAAATTAGGAAACCTTCTGGCGTACACAGATGACATTAAAAAATATATGCTAATAAGTGTTTAGGACAACGAGCGATAAGCGTAAAAGGTATTTAGCAAACCTCTAGTTGACAGATTGACTCTAACAGCACAGGTCTAACAAATGGAATTCAACCCCAGTGAATACAAAAATTTAATAAACTAACTCCTCAAAATACAACTACACAAGATTTCGCCCTTAATTTAAGACCTCGGGTGTACAACAGATTTGCGAAATTATACACAACTTCTATACATACATATATTCTTCTATTAATATAATCCAAAACTTTTTGATGTATAAATACAGTATAATTTCAAAAGCATGTGTCTGCACTGTATTTCAGTTACATCAATTTTCAATTATATTAACAGAAGCTTTGGCTATGTATAAAAATTGATCTAAAACACTCCAAATCCATTGTACACCTCAAGAAGTCCTAAAATAAAGACAATACATTGCTTAGTTATAATTTGGTCAGCTACTTTATTAAAATATTTCAGACTTGAAAACTATTTATTTGATTATAAAATTGAAATATATGTTTAATAATTATTAACTTGATAATTTAGTTTGATGTTCACTGCCCACAGCTACTAGCAACCTCAATAAAACAACCAGTTGTTCCTGCTTTGGAAAATAACTGGAAGTTATGCAGAGCCATTTACAGGCTCTTCGTGGATAAACTTGTGTGTGTGTGTATACTGTATTTCAACGATATGGAACTGCTATTGTTCTGTGATAATATCCTAATTATTGAGCTCAGAAGTTTTATGTGGTGTGCAAAAGTATTAAGTTTAGTAATACTTTATTGAGTTACGAAGCGGTTAACATTTATATATAGTTTTATACAAAAGTTAAATTGGTATATCTTAGGAAATACCTCTGTGTCATAATTTACTGAAGTACTAAATTTTCAATGATTTCACCAATTTCTTACCACTTCTTTTTCTTGGGCATCAATCAATGGCGTGAGTTTGTCGTCAGGGTAAGGAACTTTTAAAGCATCGTACTGTTTCTGGAAGTCATCAACCATTGCTTTCAATGGTATGTTAGCTTTGTAATACGTCCAATCTATTTTTGGTGGTGATTCCGGGTTTACCATCATCCTAAACAACAAATGAATAATACAATAGAGAAAGAAATCGTTAAACGCATCCTTCCTTAATCAATGCCGATATTACCTTCGTAGGTACGAATCAGACTTTGCTTTAAATGCAATAAACTGTGGCTTTTGATCGGGAGGTACTCTTTCAGCAAGTTTTGACCAATCAATTGAAATCTGTCTTATCCTTTTTACAGCACCTGCCATTTCCGTTAGAATGAAATATCAGAGACAGATATATTTACTTAATATACAACCAAAATCAGCTACAATTAAGAGCAGAAGACGATCTAGCTCACACACAGTAACAAAAAGGATGTTGGGAACTATTAGAGTCTTTGAGAACCTTCAAATACAAAGATATACACAAATGTCAGGGAACATACAAACTGCGACTAAAGAAACGATCCGATTAACGGCGCGTCATTCAAACTTATTACGAATAAACACGAATGTCTACGGAGTTTGTATTTCCCGCACTCCCCGAACGTAATAGAATCGTCTGCTACTCGTTGCTCATTCGCCATGTTGAGGGTCGATATGGGTAGAGGGTTGGGCATAAAGAGGATAGGATATTACGGCTTACTGAATCTCAAGTTTTTGTGCTAAATTGGATACATTAGAATGTAGTGATGCCCAAAAAAAGTATCAGGAACAACAAAGTTATAAGAAGAAATAACTGGAAGAAAAAAATATTCCCACAAAGCTCGGATGAGAAGAAAATTGTTAATAATATCTATATTGGTGCGGGCAATGCTAAGAGATGGATTATTTTGAAGAAGAAACTGGACTATGAAAGTGACGTAGATTTTGTTGCGTTCCTCTTGGATCTAGCAGAGCCACACTTAGGGTAATAGTATTTTTGATTAATTAATATTTATATCCCTTGTGAAACCATCGTACATTTACGAAGGTACAATAATGACGGTACGGGGGTGTGGTTACGAGAACACGGATGCTGTGCGACGTCCTTAATCAATAGATTTCCCGCCATTTTATATTAAACGTGAAGTTGTTTATATATTATTATATCAGTTATACACTGATAAGTTATTTATCATTGAATTTACATGAGACATATTTTGTTACGCCATGTATATCTTTTAAATCTATGTCGTAATGAATTAAATTTGTTTCCATGATTGATCTTTATTTTATTTCAGGAAGTGTAATTTTGTCGATAAATTGAACGATAAAGAGAAAAGAAATGATGACGATTCAATAGCTGTTAGAGATTTTGAAGAGGAAACAAATGGCAGGTTAGTATTATGTATTGTATTATTTATAAGTTGTTGCAGTGTAAATAACATAACTCATTAGTTATTTGTTTTTATAGCACCAGCTCTGTTGCACAAGAAGTCAGTGATGGGGAATGGTGTCCTGCAGGTTCAGGGCATCTCCGGAGAAGCCCCCGCACACAAACTGTTCCCCTCAAAATTCATGTTCGCCGGAGTTCTAGAAACACCATTGCAGAAGGTGATAGTGACCAAAAATTGTATATTGAAAAGAAGAAAAAAGAGAAGAAAGATAACAGTGATACTATTGGGCAAGAAAAATCTTTAGAATTGGATACAATTCCTCATGTTGAAGCTGAGGGTCAGGATTCAGATACAGAAGTAAAGTTAGGGAAATTATCAGTCACAACAGATAGCTTAAATAATCAAATATGTAATAGTTCAGAAGTAGAAAATTCTGAAAGAATTGAGGAGCAGATTTCAGAAGGATCTGTAAATATTACTGAAGTTTCTCTGGTGGAAAGACATAATGAAAATGAAGTTAGGGTCTGGTTGAATTCTGGAATTATCACTGAGGCTACTGAAGATAAAAAGTCTTCCATGCTAGCTCTTTCACCAGTTGTTGTGTTGGAAAAGAGTACAGCAGCTAAATACTCAGATGTTACATTACAAGATGACCAAGATGAAGTTCTTATAGAGGTTGGAGAACGTGTTAAATTAAAACGTAGAAAGAAGAAGAAAAGTTTTGCATCAGATGAGCAAGATGAGGCAGCTGAAAATATTCTTAAAACTTCAAGAAGTGATTATTCCCACAGTGGAAAACATAGGAGAAAAAAGCACAAACATGGAGACCATAGTACAAAAAAGTATGAAGCATGCATTTTTCATAATTGTTTTGTATTTACCATTTACAAAAAGTAATGCATGAAGTATTAAATATGTTACATATGAGTGAAGTGCTGTGAATTTAGTTTTATTCGTAGATTGTTATATTTTTGTAGGTTTGATTTATTTCATTTCATATGAATGTTTAGTGCAACTAATTTATGCATTCTAGTAGTATGTAGCTGAGTACATTTAATCAAGCTTTGTTTTAAGTTTACAAATGTGGTTTACTTTAAATTTCTCATTACCATACACTTTAATGGTCTTTGATTGTTACAATTTTATGCAATAAAATAGATTGGATAAATTGAAGAGGTAGATCAAAATGGATGCCTTAAGCATGGATGTTGACTGAGTAGTTGTACTACAACAGGTGTCCTGATATTGTTTTTTTCATAAACATATGGTTTTATATTGCTAAAATTGTAGAGACAAAAAAAAAAAAATTGGCAGAATTATTGAGCTTAAATGATATTTGTATACAATCAGTGTACGGTCTTTATTTCAGCTTAAGTCCATATAAGTTTTTTTTCAAAATAACATTTGTAATGGTTACTTATAAAAAAAACAGCTATATTACATTTGTTATATGTATTTATATGACCTTGAAGCAAGTAAAAATGATCTGATATCAAAAATAATAATTAATATGGGCAGGAAAGAGAGAGAGAGCTGACCTGAATTAGTGGGCCAGTGTCAAGAAAAAGTTCAAATTTTCAAGAGTAATAATATGCACACTGCGTGCAAGCCAACTGCAATGTTAATATCCAATGCCACATAATATTTCAGAGAAGCAGAGTTTTTAGTAAAAATATTTAAAACATTTCGAGAAGCACAAATTGAAGTTAGCACCTACAAGAACTTGATTAATACAATAAATTTTTGTTTTGTATAATCAGAGTATAGGAACTCAATCATTAGTAATATTCATGCTGTTTGTATTATTCTTTTTGTTGATTCCAAGTGTATATATATATATATATATATATATATATATATATATATATATATATATATATATATATATATATAACTCCTAATGGTGTGCAGTTCACATTTTTCATAATTCTGAAGTATTTACTCAAAGGCTGCAGGTTGTTCTTTTTATACCTCACATGAAGCATCCCGATTTTGGTAATAGCAAGTGTGCACATTTATATTCAAATGTCTAAATTGAAAGTGAAGGAGAATTATAAAAAACTTGTGATGAAATTTGAGAGTAGCAAATATATTCAAAAGTTATATTGATCCTTTTCTTTGTTGCTTTTAGCTGCAAGTTTTAACATGACAACAGTCTGTATAGATATAGTTTATTAGTAGAGCTATAATGCTCTAAAGTTTGCTCACATATATTTTATTAAACATCAGAATAGCTTGTTTGTAAGCATTAAAAAATACATTTAGATCCATAGATTTAAATCAGCAAGTATTTTAGTGTAAGCAGATCTGCGGAACTGAAATCCATAAATGTTTTCCTACTACTATGATGTTTCACAAAATTACAGGATATTTATCTATGTTTATTGGTGCTGGTAAAATGCTATTTTTGGACTGTAGGATATTGCGTTTACAATTAAATGTATAGTAAAAAAAGAATCCCAAGTCAATATTGTTATGTTTGTAGCTCATATGAATATATTAGTAGGGTTCATGCCTAGAAACATTCATAATCAATTAATTATCTATCCCTCTTAATGTCTTCAAAACTATTAATCAGACAAAGCTAAACTGTATAGGCCATGAAACTGGATTTAAGGAAAGCTATTCTGTTCTTTTCTATTCATGAATTAATTCATTACACCTTTGACCAGCTTACACTTAATATCCATTTGTAATTAAAGTCCTAAAATTCCATCCACAGTGAATGTGATCTAGTAAATTGCGGGTCATACAATGGATGGAGAAGTCTCATACCTGACCTTGAGTTGATTCAGAAAGTAGAGTTCTAATGAACCAAACGGGAGTCCTGGGTTTCATTCCTGGTATATTCAAGGTTTTTCAATTTAATCCTTTAATACATTTTAATGGCCTATATGGCTGAACTTTGAAAGCTATTCTTTCAATTCTTCAACATATAGTTAAGCAACCAATGATTTCAAAATTATTGATGCAGACAGCAAAGAGAAATGGTGAGTCAATGACTTAGCTGAAATAAAGGGCTGGTGTTTGTATGTTGGCCAAGGGACATTTCAAATTTTTGGAGGAGATATATCCGTACTGTTCTGACATCACAATGTTAAAGTTAAACTCTGGTGGGTCCTTCCATTAGACAACAATAATCCACAACCAATAATGGCTCTAACATTTTCTCAAGAAAATATATAGACACTCCCTCATGTAGATGTGTCATGTAAAAGAAGGAAAGTAAATGTGTCCTATAGAGTAGGGTAGTGTGTGGTTACATCCCATAACTCTGCCTGGACTGTGGGCATATCAGAAGAAGAGTTTCTAGAGAGAGTTCATGTTTTGTCATATCAGGTAGAGTTTAAAGTGGGTAAGTGTGAAGCATTGGTCAGAATCATTTGTGTTGTGTCAATGGGAATGAGCAGCTATGGTTAGTTGTGTTTCTGTCAGTATTTGGTAACATATTTTTAGGGAAGAGATTACATAGTTTGTCCAATGTATAATTCACTGCAAAATCTGAAATGTGGGAAGAGAGTATAGTAATGTTAAATTTGAATTTGTAAGTGGCTTCTATGAAGTATTTGGATGAATACGACAGGAATAGGACATGTGATATCTGTTTTTGGAGGAGATCTGCAGGGTACTCACTATGAATACTTTGAAGATTTGGTTGATGTAGGTGACTAGACTTTCAGGTTCAGCAAATGTGAGCTACAGTAAGGTCTAGTCTGTATGGGAAGGAACATTTGGTGTTGTAAGTGATTGGTAAGTTTGATGTGATTATTAGACTAAAGTCAACATCAATGTAGAAGACAGTGGGAAAGTAGTTACACATGAAGTTACCTTGATATTTAGGGTTTAGATTTAGGAGAAATTGGTCCATGAGTTCTTACTATAAAGATGTCTGTGAACCAGGTTCAAGGTTTTAATTGAGATGAATTTTAGGAATCTTGTCCCATGAGCTGGTCGACATAGGAGTATGCCTTTGTCTGTGCCGCCATTGAAAAATGAATGATTCCTTATGAGTGCAATCAGGATATATGTGGAGGAGAGCATTTCTGTTTAAATATTCTAGTGCCGTAACCAGCAAGATATCTCTGGTGGAAGTGGTTTTGTATCCTTAATGAAGAATCATACATTTTCAACCAGGGTTTGCAGGGCTTCATCCAGCAAAACAGTTATCCTTCTCTAGAATGACAATATTGGTTGATCCTTTGTCTGCTATAATAATGACAATTTCTCTATTACTTTGGAGGTTGTGCAGCACTAGGTTTTAGCCATGGGTTAGATTAATTTGTTTTAAAAGGAGTAAAGAAAAGATGGTCAGACATTGTTGGAGACTAGAAATCGGAGGAAAGAGTTTGTAAGGTTCTTTAAATTTGGAGACGCAAGTAAGTGTGGTGTTATGTGATTCTATGATAGCTGGAAGATTCTTCAAAAATGTAGCTTCCATTGCACAGTTTCACATAATTTTAGGGTGTCATGGACAAGTCTTGAGATGCATAGGGTTGGCATGGTGAACATGTGAAAGACTTATCAGAGTTTTGAATAATTTTGACCCAGCCTCTGAAAATTTGTCCAAATTGGTTACACCAAGCTTCAATTTCCAGTAAGCCACCAACGTTCTCTCTTTACTTTCCACAGCAAATTGATTTAATTATTTTGACATTGTTACATATTTACCACCGTTTATATAAATAAATATATAAACTTATTTATAGAGAAAAGAAGGTACATGACATGAGCCAACCGTATATGTATACGTGTGTGTGTATATATATATAATATTAGTAAGGATATGATATTGTCAAAAATAATAGTGATATTGGTGTGGAAAGGTAAGAGAGATAACTTATGGGTTACCTGAAAGTGAAGTATGGTAAAGCCATAGGGAACCGAAGGTTGTTCTACCAGACCGCAGCCTTCTGGTGCATGGAATGGTGTAACACTCCTTCCTGAAGGAGGCTGAAAGCCTCCAAAAATTTGAAGAACAATCTTTCCTATGGCTATACCATACTTCACTTTCAGGTAAGCCACAAGGTATATCTCTTTCCTTTCCATACCAATATCACAAGTAAATATATATATATATACTTGTTATGAACTATAATTTGGTGACTACGTCACATTTGTTCTTGGATAGTAAGGAAAGATAAAAATAAATAGGAGAAAAATTTTTTTTCTGCTTTTTGTTAAGCTCAGTGTAGCCACTCGGGACAGATGGATGTTCTTCAAATTTTCAGAGCCTCACAGTCTCCTTCTTCAGGAAAACAAGTCATTCTGTGTGTCTGCCATCTGCAGACTGTAGTTGGCTGGCATAAGGAATGTAATTCTTGTTCCCAGCAAAGGAGGCTGAGAGCCTCTGAAAATTTGAAGAAAATCATATATATATATATATATACACACACGCAATATAAAACAATATCTGCTTTAGGAGGGGAGTATATCGAGAATGGCTATTAATCTCTGCAATCCCAAAAACTATCTATTTGATTCTAATTTCAATTATTTTTGTCTTGAATGCCATCCCTTTCTTCAGAATACTATGTCTCTTAACCTCACAGCATTTATTTCTAGATCGTAAGTAACATGTACCAAGTTTGTTTGAAATTGCACCGAAATGTTAAAGGTTGTATGCCAAAAATCTATTCTTCTTTATTTACTAGAAATAAACTTAGAAGTATGTAGCATTGTCAACATAATTTATATGTAATGGAAAGAGAGACCGAGAATTACTGATGTACCTGAAATATAAGGCTGGTGTTACTATGTTGGGCGGAAAGTAATTAATCAAATTTTCAGACACCAAAGTTTCCTTCTTCAGCAGGTAGTACATTGTTTTGTGCCAGATGAAGTGTCGTTGTCAAATATACATCAGGGCGACAGGAAAGAGTGACTGACTTACTTTAAATTGAGAGTTAGAGTTACCAATCCACATAGTAAGGAGCTGTAAAGAAACCTGTTTTTCATGGGGTTATTAATTTAATGGGAATTATATTTAAAGTAATTTGAAATCTACCATCAATTTATTCAGCTATGTGATTTTGGGTGGCAATGAATCTAATTTATTTCTTGATTCACAAAATGATACAAATTTAAATTAAGGTATTTCCTTGACTTTTAATGAAAATTCTTCAGTGTTGAAATTCTTGCAATGTGATCAATTTCTGTCTTATCGTCATTTATTTTTGGATGTCATCAAGTTCAGATTCCATTTCTTCATTGATGACAAATCTTTTACCATTCAGACATTTTTCAAGTTTGGAAAGAGAGAATAATCCGAGGGAGCTAAATCTGGTGAATAAGGTGTGTGAAAATGCAATTAGTACTTTCACTCATTGATTTTGAACAACATGATAATAAATTGTCAACCGACAATCTTACCCAGCTGGAAATCTGAGAGAATTTCATCCATCATAATAGATGTTTGAAATGCTGTATTTTCGTGATAAAAAAACACTTTTTTCAACAAATACAACTGATTTCATCACTCAAACATGGCAATAAGTTCACATAATATATGCTAATGAATGAATTATTCTACACTAATACCAAAAAACTGACACCATTACCTAAATTGTTGGAACTGTTTTTGCCTTTTTGAGTCCTATTCTCCCAGAACAGTCTATTGTTTCGACTGTTCCTTTGCCTCAGGTGTGAAGTGATGGACCCATGAATCATCCATGGTTATCAATGAACACAAAACTCTGCTTTATTGCTTTGAAATATTCAACAGAAACATCCTCTTGGCACTCTTTTAGTCCATTGTAAGCACATGTGGCACAGATCTTGTGCACAGCTTTCTCATGTCCAAATTTTCTGTCAATATACAATGTACTACACTTTTTAATGCCTACCTTGTCTGCTAGCTTGCACACTTTCAGGTGAATGTTATCCAATACCATTTTGTGAATTCAGTCACCTGAGTAAGTTTCAGGATCAGATTAATTAATTTTATTCTATTAGTTGTGTGGTTTGTATGAGGAGAGGTCATGGTAAGGAGGGAGGTATTTGGCTGTGATATGACAAGTTTCTGGCATTAACCTGTGTACCAATAGCTCATCGCCATTTTGGGTGTTATCATTTCGTTGACCATTGCGATGTTGGTTTTGAATCTTGAAACTGTCAAACAAATACTAAACAGTGGAGAGTCTTCAAACTTAAGCTTTCTAAGTGTATTACTTAAGACTACTTTTGTTTTTCAAACAAGAACCCGTCATCTGCATATCAGAGCAGGTTCTTTTGGCGCTACCAAAACTAAAGATACTTTTCCATTAACTTTAATAAATGAACATTGAGACAATATTTACATCTGCAAGTGCATTTTTGTAAATCAGTTTTGTAATGTTCTGCTCTGTACAGCTCATTCATTGGCTACCCTGTTTCACTTTTCAATCAAAATGTATTAATTAATTTGATCTTGTCACATTTTCCTTAAGTGCTTTGTATATAACATCAAATATGTTTATATTGTAAATATATTTTAAAATCATTAATTTATTGTAGGAAGCATCATGATATTCGTAAAGCACCAGAAGATGGTTTCCCACAAGAGTGTGCTGTAGCTTCTCCCCAAACTGAGACAAAAGAAGCTGCACCTAATTCAACACTGGGAAGAGATGTATGTGTGAAGAAAGAAACTCAAGATTGGATTGCACCCATTGATGTGGAACCTAAACCTGTTGATAGTGAAAATCTTCAACCGCAACGTGTTGCTATAAAAATAAAAATGTGTTGTGATTGCAATTCTCGACATTTACAAGAAGCTTGTCCTTTACGTAATCCTCTTGCAGTTGTAAATGATTCTATTATATATGAACAATGGTTTGGACATCGTGACCAGAATGGATGGACAAGTGCTGTTATTGTAAGTGCAGTTAGTGATGGAGAAGAACGTAAACCTTTAATAGGAGGGGGTAATCGACAAAGTTTTGCAGAGGCTTCTCTTCCTAACTGCTTGTGTTTAAGAGTATGTGATCCAGAACATGGTCAAGGTGTTGTTGCTCTAACAGTTTTACAAGCATACACACAGTTTGGACCAATTGTTGGGCAGCCTATACGTGAAATGGATATACCTGATGATTTCAATATGAAGGATATTTGGGAGGTATGTACTCATGTATTTTGTAACAGAATGTGTAAGGGATTTGAATTTTCATTACTGTATATAATGGAGTATTCCATATTATGTGAAAATAGTTTGATTTTTCTATACAAGTATTTAAACTCTAATTTATACATACTTGTAAAACTTTAAAATTGTTGAAAATCCAATAGGTGTACCATACATTATGATATCTTAATCTGTTATGTTGTTCAAAAATTTATATTACTCATCTATGAAATTATTGTTGAATATAACAAGCAATCTTTTAAATCGTTGGAATAGAGGTAAATGGGATATAACTATATAAAATCATAAAAATGAATTTTCCAAATATATAACAATTATTTTTAATTATAATAACAGATTTTAAATTTGAACATGTCTGTCACGTAACAAAAAAGAAACAATTAAATTCTTGATTTGATGCTATATGACCCTCTTATGTCTGGTCAGTGTCATCAGGTGGGCTTCTAAATCAGGAACTCTAAGTTAAAACTTATTATCATGATTGAAGACAATCTCTTGCTAAGTACATAAATGTGGAGACCCATGTTATGATATCACACCTACGATAATTTATTTGTTTGTGCTCATGAAACTGCATTCTAAAACACTGGAAGTCTGTGGATTGCTTCTGTTCATTTGTATATTTGTATGGAGTTCATGTATCCTCATGAACATACTTCTTGTTGTAGGATAGTTGCTCTGTGTTTTGGCAATCTCACCTATGGCCAAACTGACTGCCCAAACTCAACATTGAATTGTCACTATCAAAAACAAAATCTCTCTTTAAATTCCATCTTATGTCCAATTTATAGTATTACCTGGTTGTTTGGAGTTTTTGCCCTCACAAATGTAGGCTACTGCTGTAACCTTCTTTTGATAAACTTCTCAAAGGAACCATTGATTAGGCTTCTAAACAAATCTTCTAGCTTCTGTCCCTTTTCTTTGGTTGTCTGTTATATGCCTCATTTTTTCCTTGTCCATCTTTTCAAAAAGTAGCCAGAATTTTCAGCTTGGTATTGATAACTTTTGTTTTTTTATCCCTTCCTGTTCAGAGTGTATGTATCAGATGTTTACCTTCTTCCCCTAGCCATTGTTCTGCACTCAATGGCTTAACTTTCACAAAGTTCCAGGAATTGCTGTATATTCGAACACATACATTATTACATTTGTCCCTGGAAGTTATAGTAGAATATTCTTAACAGATATATTTGAAATAATAGACATGACTGTCCCATATACATGGTTTCAAATTTTTATTCATTTCCATATAGTGATATCTGAAAATATTTTATCAAAACTTTTACCACCTAAAGTTTTAACAATTAGGAAAATATCAGAAATAATATTCTACTTTATGTCTGTGTTTTATTAATAAAATACATTAATGAACATTGTAACAGACAGTTAAAATATTTTATTCAACACAACAAGTTTGATACTACAAAAATGCACAGAAACAACAACTTGATGAAAGTACAAAAATTTACAGAAACACTGTGTTGAATAAAATATTTAATTGTCTGTTATAATGATCATGAATTTATTTAATTTATCTTATGAAAATATCATATTACCATTGTTGAGAGGGAATTGTGGATCACACCGTAATCCAAAAAACACATGAGCAGATTGACTGGTATACATGAAACTTTAATGCATGAAGTACAAGCAATATCAACAAGACACATACAAGCATAGATAATATGCTTGTAAAGATATAACTTGTATGTTCAATGCAGGCAGTTTGCACAGTATCTATCTATCTTAACATGCCCCCTACAAACTGAACTGCACATACAAAAAAATAGTCAATGTTTATATCCATTGGGATTCTGACTTGACAATCTGATTGCTGAAAAATGCCTCCAATGATTTGGCCTTGTAGTCCTTTTGTGAAAACTTCTACTGGCATTTTCTCTGTAGATGTGTGGTCTAGTCAAATTTCACCATGCACAAAGTGACAATGAACATGAATGTGCTTTGTTCTGGAGTGAAATACAGAGTTTTCCACTAATTTCTTAGCCCCAAGACTTATTAAACAACTGGATGGTAGTTTGGCTACCTGATCCTAAGCCCTTGATCAGTGTCTGTAGACGGATCGCCTCTATACAGCCTTTGCTGAGAGTCATGTATTCAGCTTTGGTTGAGGATAGAGCTACGTTACACTGCTTCCTGGATTCCCATGATACAGGTCATCCATCCAATGTATCCATGAAACCTGTGTATGATTGTCTGTCATCCACACTGGAAACCCAATCTGCATTAGCATATCCAGTCAATTTTGGTTCCTTAACTTCGTAATGGATACCGACATCCAGAGTTCCACATAGGTACCGAACCACACATTTAGCTGCCTGGCCAAAATGACTTCCTGGCACAATTATTAAATTGTCCTAGCATGCTGGCAACATGAGTAATATCAGAATGAGTTGCCACAGCATACATCATAAGTTCTCTGTAGGTAGGGTGCTCGCAATCATTAGGATCCGAGCCCTTGTCTTTTGATAACATTGTTCTTGTCTCAATTGGAGTCTGTACCACTTTACAATCTGACATCCCAAATCAATCAAGTAAATCTATGATATAGGCCTTCTGTCTCAAATTAATTCCCATATTGTCTGGAAAATTCAACACCGATGCAATGTTTTATCTGTCCAACTTTATTGATTTTGAACAATTTGCAAAGAAAATGGCGAATTTGGTTAATTTTCTCAATTCAACAGGACATTATTATTATGTTGATTACATAAACAATGACAATAGTCAGGTCCTCACCTGTTCCCTTTACGTAGATACAGGGATCTCCTTGAGATGGTTTGAACCCACATTTCTCAACTTGGTGATTAGTTGCTGGAACCAGCAAGGATCCAGCTTGTTGCAGCCCTTAAAGGGCTTTCTTTAGAAAACACACTTTGTCTCCAATGCCTATTTCCTTGAGTATCTCCTTCGCTCTCTTTACGATGTATGAATACTTGTGTCCCTTACTGATGATGTGTTGTAGAGCTGTCTCCGTGAAGTGTGGAATCACCATATAAACCTCGTCATCGATGAGATTGTTTAGATAAGCAGTAGTTACGTTGAATTGATGAATTTCCAACCTCATCTGAGAAGCCAGACGGATTGAACTGAGCCTTGCTACTGGCGAAAAAGTTTGATCGAAATCCGTGCCAGGTATTTGAGAGAATCCTCTTGCCCCAAGTCTAGCCTTCTTCTTTATGACTTGACTGTCGGCTCCGATCTTGTTTCGAAGTACGATTCTGCTTCCGATGACTTTTTGACCTTTGGGTCTTGCTATTATGTCCCAAGTGTCATTCTTGAATATCGAAGAGCGCTCCACCGCAACGGCTTGTTTCCATTCCTCGGCTTCTGGGCTCCTCATATCGGAATGTATAGATATCTCTCATTGTTCGCGTATTCAGCAGATTCGCCCATTCCAATGTGAAACGTTTTTACCGGCCTGTTTGGACGTCCCAAGCGGATTGTTTTAGATCTCGCCGGCACACGTTTCATCCTTGGAACTTCTTCCTTCGTGAACCCTCGGAAGTCCTCTTCCGAGATTTCTGGCGACGAAACATGACCGCGTTCCTCTAGGTTTACATGGCGTTTAATTTCTTCTTTGTTTGAGGTACACGATCCCTCATCCTTGTGCCTGTCCTTATCGGATGGCGTAAAGTCGTCTTCGGGAGGCGTTGACGTTGTGTCGAGAAGCGAAAAGTTAGTTCGACTCTTCCGCCTTGTCTTGAATTTGACGTTTCTTTGGGTAGAGGCTTCCGTTTCTCTTGTATGTTTTCGGGCGAACACCCTTCTAGTACACCATTCATCTCCTTGATGTCCCGGGATATTTCGACCTTGCTATAGTTTTCTTATCCATAATTCATCTCCCTTCGAATATTGAGCGAAGCCTAGAAAAATCCCACTTCTGGAATTCGGTTGGAATTTACCCAGCGATTTTGTTCTATTCAAACAGTATACTGTGCTGCCGAATTCTTGAAAGTAGTTGACAACCGGGATATGGTGTCATACTATTTAGCGTGCTAGTTGGTCACCGATTCCGTATGTAATTCGCTGTGGATACGGCTTCCGCCCAAAAAGATTGAGGATGATTAGTTGTAGTAGCAGGCACCTAGCAGTCTCTATAAGCGATCGGTTCTTCCGTTCTGCGACTCCGTTTTTGCTCTGGATTTTTGCGTATCGTCAGACGTCACTGTATGCCGGATTTCTTGAATAAATCGTCGAACTTGCTGTTGACATATTAAGTACTGTTATCTGCCTGCACGAACTAATCTTGCGATTAAAGTGATGTTCGATCAAGTTCTTGAATTATTTAAGAGCAACTGATTTACGAATTTATTGACTGTGGATAGTAAGGGTGCTCGCGAGCAGTAATCGACATTCCCATTTTTTCCGATTTTTTGCACAATACTGGTAGTAACTTCTCGGGGTGCAGGATCTGTGTCAATGGCTTTTGATAGGTGATCAATGTGAAGTGTCGAGCATATAGATAGTTAAAAACAGAAATGTATATATAAGGTTTCCATGATAATTTGGAATCGAGGATAAGACCTAGGTATGGCGTAGTTTGTTGGATAGGAATTTTGTTGGACTTGCATGAGCAGCTATTGGAAATTGTCTTATAAAGAAATAAAGTCTTACATACATGGTCAATTTAATAGAATTATGTATAAATATAATTTATAGAGCATTACTTACAAATTATTATAAGGAAATTTAGATTAACAAATTTCTAACAAGCAGTTTCGCACACATGTAGCTGAAGTGACTTAAGAGTATTATCCCCAATAGCATTACTAACTAGCACTAGACAACTATATTAAGGAAGCCCTAAGTATAAAACATCATGCCATTGCAGCAATACTTGACATCAGCAAAGCATATGAGAAGACCTGGAGGTAGAACATCCTCAACAACTAAGTAGCTATGGGGTAAAAGGAAATATCTTCCAATGCATCAAGAGCTTAACGATAGATAGATATATAAAAGTAAGAATATGGAAGGACACATCGGAAGAATACAGGCTAGAAAATGGTTTAACCCAGGTGTCAAGTCTAAGTGTGACATATTCCTCATTGCAATAAACGACATCGGTCACATTAATAGCCCACCAATAGAGATGTTAATCTATGCAGATGATATCATTTTATTCACCAGAGGAAGTAGCATCAAACAATCAACGGACAGAATGCAGGAGTCTATCAACAAAATAGCAGAGTGTGCAGATAATATAGGATTCAATTTTAACTTGGGAAAAGTTAGGGCTATGATCTTCTCCAGAAGGTACAAACTGGAACTAGTACCATTAAAAATTTATGACACCAATAATAACTAAGTAAACCAATATAAAATCTTGGGGATGTTCTGGAATACTAGACTGACCTTTAAAACCCATATTGAAAACTTGGTCATGGAAGCAAAAAAAATTGCTAATAATCCTGAAACTGTTAGCAGCAAAAAGTTGGGGGCAAATCATGCAATTTTATCCCTTACCTACAATGATCCTGACAAAGATATATTACAGAACCCACATTTATGTCTGCCCATAAAAGGCTATTAAAGAAGCTGAATAGCATTCAAAATGAGGCACTATGGAAAAGAACTGGATGTATCAGAACCACCCCAATTGATAGACTTGGAGCGGAGGGAAAAGAAACCCCCTTATGGCAAAGAAGAAGAACTGCTGTATTAAAATATGCAATAAGGGCCTTGGAGGCAACAAACAAATACATTAGAGAACAAGCATTCGCTCCAAGGCTCTTAAATGGAAACTCTTCCATAGACCCAATACCTTTTCATACCACACTAAAAACACTCCTAAAGAAATAAAATATGGACTTCCCAGTAATAGACCATAATTATACTCCTAGGTTACTGCCGTGGAAATTCCATGAGCTACCAATATACACTTCCCTCACCAGGACGAGATCAAATAACATGAAAAATATGGACTGGGAGATGAGCTGAAGAACCTAATGGAGAAATACAAGTTACCTAGAGTAATATACACAGATGCATCAATAACCTGCAAAGGAGTTGGATGTGCTATAGTTTCGGACAAGTTTGCAAAGACAACAACCATAAATAGCAATGCATCTATAACTACAGGGCAAATATGTGCCATATATATGGCAACAATATGATGCATGGAAGAACTGAACAAAAATAATTTAATCCTAACAGACTCTCTGTCTGCAATAAATACAATAACCAACCAAAAGATATGAATGGTACAGTCAATAAAATAAGTGAAAACTTTATGGCTATTCTAAATAGCAATAATAAGGTAATGATAGGATGGATACTGGCACACAGAGGAATAGAGGGAATGAAAGGACGGACAAAAGTGCAACAATGGAGACATCCCAACAGAAGAATAAAAACAACAGTCTAATATGCACTAAAAATGATGGTGGACAAGCCTATGCCAGTATCCTGGAGAAAAAATGGTACAAGTGTAGAAGAGGAAGGAATGAATTGATTTTTCACAAGAAAGTTGACAAATTCAAGGAAATATCCTATGCTATCAATCTGTCATGGAAACAGCAGGTGGTTGTTGCTAGGTTAAGAACTCTCCATTTTAAACTCGTGCACTCCTATCTATTCTCTAGATCACCGCAACCTACATGCTAGGCTGCCCTGATGATCCAGCATATCCACTACAACTGCCTAAAGCACGACAAGACTAGAAGAGCCACTATTCAGAAATACACAAGTAGGGGGTACCAAATCCACAATAATTCCCTTCACCCTTAAAACCAAACATTCCCTCAACCACTCCTTCTTTCTCAATGGCACCAAAATACCTATCCAACAAACTACACCATACCTAGGCGTTATCCTTGATTCCAAATTATCACGGAAACCTCACATAGCCCACATTACCTCCAGAATCAACAACAAAATAAAACAACTCTTCCCTCTCATCAGCAGAAAATCTCCCATATCCCTTAGCACCAAAAGACTCTATCTATCCCTAATCCGCCCCATATGGTCGTACTCATGTATCATATGGGGATCCACTGCCTATTCCCACTCCAACAAAATACAAACCAAACAAAACAAAATTCTCCGTTTAATATCAAATTCCCCTTGGTGCCTTCGCAACTCAGTTATCCACGAAGACCTTGAAATTCCCCTAATCTTTGCCATAGTTCATAAATCTACCAAGTCCTTAATAAATAGCTCTATCAACCATCCAAATCCCACCATTGAGCTATTCTACAGTAACCCACCCCCTCCTTCACAAAATCGTAGACTAAAACGTAAACTCCCAATTGACATCATCCTCCCCCTAAATCACTCTGGAATTACCTAACTCTAGCCCCTCCTACCAACTGGCACTACATACTCCCTAAATATCTGCTCTTCCCATCTGCCCCCATAACCTCCTTAACGCTTCAAACATGTAGTTTCCCCAATGACCAGATTGATCGCTAACATCATGCCGGTTATATGTTGTTAAACAAGTTAATCTGCTTCTCTCGTCTCTAACTTGGAATGACAAGGGTCACATCCAAGACCACAAGTTTACATGTGAAATATTTATATTGTAAATACCTTGTTATTTGTTAATTTTTACAATTGTAAATACTGTAATTATTATTATCGCAACTGTAAAGTCTCTGGACTAAAAGTTAACTTAAATAAAAATAAAAATAAAACAAGTAGGGGGATATGTACCTCAGCAGCGACAATAAATAAATAAAGTTTAGCAAGGAAATCGGCATTCAGGAACTAATGTAAATAGACAATGAATCTGAGAATAAGAATAAAATGTATAGTTAATATGAATTAATTGTAATAATTCCATGTAGTAGGTATGGTAAGTCGCAATGACTTTTATGTTGACGTGACTATAAACAATAATTTTTTTAAAAAATGTCAATAATATAGAATTTTAAAGAGCGTAAGTTTTCCAGACGTATATTCTGTATAAAGAGTTCTCGGGTTTCGGTTCGGGTAATGTGATTTAAACACGTTTCTATGGCTGACCGCCATCTTCGTCAGGTGAACTCTTTATACATATAGAATTTTATTTAAATTATTTGTGTAATACTTAACATCAATGGCCAAAATGTAATGGTACACCTGAAGAGGTCCCAATCAGGGTTGTCTGTTAAATGTTATGTTTTAAATATGATAATAAATTTTTCTGACCAATAGACTGGTGTTTTTAACATTTAACTCTCAGAATTGTAGCGTAGCCAGTAGTTTGGTATTTCCAAAAAACCTAATGAGTGCCTTGCATTAATTCGTTCCTCATATTTCAGATTATTTCAGGAACAGAACGTTTATATCTTAGTACACAAGATTCAAATAGCTCTAATTGGTTGAGGTATATTCGTCCTGCTCCATCACGTGAACTTCGTAACCTTGTGCCAATTGCTCGAGAGGGACACTTATACTTTATTACACTTTTAGAAATTCAACCGGGTGAAGAACTACTTTATTGGGCTGATGACTACTCTACATCATGGTCAAAAAAGAAAATGGAGAAAACAAGTATAGTATATTCATACAGTATAATACATCATTTTATAATGTGTTACATATATTGTAGAAGTTAATCTAGTGTACATACAATGTTTTTTGTATATTACTGAAATATTTGGAGTAATTCTTTTGACTAGTCTAGTGTGAACTTTTCTAATCTGTTAAAACTAAAACTTTAGTCTCTCTATCGTTTTTACAATCTGATATGGATTTATTAAATATTGCCTTTCTCTCTCTCTCTACTTTTGAACTAAGGTTCCTAAAAGCAGAGGCACCTCAGTCAGTATTGAGAGGTGTATGTTCTGGGGTCGCATACCTTTGTCATATGGTAAGAGTTGTCTGCTGTTGAGAGAGTCGGCCAGCTACCTCCTAAACTGGTAGAGGCATGGTGAAGGGAATGCTGTGTCCCCACAGAAAACCCCACTCCTGCTATTGGAAGGGTATGGGACAAGTACCACAGTCCAGGGGTCCTAGTTAACAGCTAACCCTTGGCTACCTTTCTCTACCCTTCCGCACCCCCCCCCTCCCTTCCTTTTTTACAAATCCCTTCCTACCTATGCTATTAAATAAAAAAAACAATGTCATGAACCAGAAATAAACACTGTGAGAGTAAGGCACATGTACCACCCTCTATTGAGATGGTGGACGGTGAAGGAAATGTTCAAACATGCTCAAACGACCAATATTTGTGTCGGATAAATATTTTTTCAGGGTCAGTAAGATTGACCGAGTTTCTCCAGATGTTTTTATGTATAATTTCAACCCATTTTGGCATGGGTGGCGAGCACTCTTAGGGGAGGGAGTTACATAAAAATAATGCAAAATAACCTAGATTGGAGTCAAATCCAGGGTTATGGATGTCACAGAGTAATTATGATAACCTGGGCCAGTTCTGGGCACCCACCCATAAACTGTGTGGCATTGACCTCAGTTACAATGATTTCAACTGTATTTCATGCATGACTTTGAACACAATGACCAAAAGCTTCAGGACAGGCAGGCACTGACACTGGACCAGTTGGTATGACCTGCCAGTCTCTGCAAGGCTCCACGCTGCTGATTGTTCTGCTGATCACATATACTACAGATTTCATCTGGTAATCTTTCCCTCTCAATACAGCAGTACAGCTATCAACCTCTCTCTACCAAGGCTCTAATAATAATCATCAATCCTCTCCACCACACATATGTATACCTCTCAATTGCTTCTGTATTTCAAATGTGGAGGAACTCTGCTATTTGTTTATCTTGCCACCCATTTTGTGGTGAATCTCTCCTTAAGTCTGTACAAAACCATTGTCCCTTCAAAACTGTTTTTGCACCAGTGCGACAAAGTTGGTTTGTCTGTCAAGTAGATTGTCCCAATTATCCATGTATCATCCCATTGGCTTCAAGTCTATTCAGACAATGACGACCTGCCAGCCATGAGACATCGCTTATCCTAGAAAAATTGAGAAATATTCTGGGGAGTCATAATTACCCCAAATTGTTAGGGACTAAACTTCAACTTTTGGGGCATGGTAATGTGAAACTCAGGTGAAACCCCTCCAAGTTGAAATAAGACATGCTAACAATAGTGACAATTAATTACAGCCACCCCAGAAAAGTTTTATTTGATATTAATATCCACAGTATTCCCGTGGTACCAGTACCACATTTGGTTTAAATTGTTATACATGATTATGAGTATACATATAACTTTATGACACCCATTTCATCCTACCACCTCCAGATTTAGGGCTGAACTACAATTTAACTGGCACTGTGAATGTTAGAATTAAACTCAGTAACATCCTTAACCTGGGATTCAACACTGATCATGGTTGTTTTTAGATTATTTTTATGTAACTGCCTTACCTAGGCCATACTGTTAGGAGTTAAAATTTTACATTAACGACATTGGGAGTGACTCTCATTTACCCAAAAATCTACTTATCGATGTTAATGTCGGCCTTTTTAACAATTTTTTAAAAATACCACCCCTGTCCAACCCACTTGGTTGAAACTGTTCCATGTGTTTAAATTTGTATGCACATCCAATTTTATTTATAAGAAGATTAAAATTTTATAATTACCCTATGTCACTTAACTTCCATTCACATAATAAATGGTTTATATATTTAGATCTGAGAAATGTTAACTTAAACTAGTTCTTTCCTGTATTACCTACTCCTTTCACCATCTATCAATATATGAAACATGCTGTCAGTAAAAAGTTAAAAGTTAAAATAACAAATCTAATATTTCAGGTTGTCACTGATTAATTACAAAATTTTGTTATTGTTGGTCTGGAGTTCTATTGTCTGGTTTTAAGAGAACATATACGAAGAAAAAATAGTGAAGGAATAAGTTGGTATCAAGAAGAAAATAGTGAAATAAATCAATGTTACAAAAGTCTCTGTTCACCTTAAGGAAGTAAGGATCATTATGTCCTATATGTTATCTTAAAACCAGGTAATGAAACACCCAACCAACACTCTTTCAAATGTAAAATGAAAAAATTACTCTGTAAATTTACTGTAGGGATGTATATAGTGATAAATAGGGCAACAGTGGTAATAATATTGAATAAAAATATTAAGTGAATAACTACTTAGTAAGGAGAAATTGTAGGATAAAACTTTAGATATTTTTCACCACATAAGAAGACTATGTGTTATAATAATAATAGGGGTTTTCAATAGTCCTAATACAAATGGCTAGGAACTTGAAGATTGTAGTTTCTACGAATGTGGTAAAAGAATTTGTGCAAGAAGTATGATATGATGTTACATTTGTAGACCTTAAGAAATACAAATAAAATTGTTTGAGAACACAGTCATTAATTGACCTCAATCATAATTTAACCAAATAACTACTTCATACCTATTATAATTTCAATTGTAATCTAATTATTTTAGGAATCTAAATTTCATTCTTTAAATTAAGTTACAGTTGTGTGAATATATCACACTTTTTTCATTTCTTGACATAATGGCTATATGTTATTATTTTTTTCAGATTGTGGAGGCTGCAACCTACGGTTTTCACACCCATTATACTACCGAATGCATTGTTCTCTTTTCCATGATCCTAATTTCAGCCTCACAATTCGTAAATACCATTGTAAAGTATGTGGTACAGCTGTGTTAGGAAAGGAGAATATAATGAAACATGCTGCAGAGATGCATGATGGCAAAGGTGCTTATCAGTGTCAGTACTGCAAGAAAGTAAGTATTCTTTTTCAAATATAGTCTACAATTTTTTTACAAAATATTTTGTGACTGATTGTATAAAATAGAACCATTGTAATGTGCAACCCTACTTATTTATGATAAGCAGTGAAAACCTTTGTTATTTAATTTATTTTTATTTTGCTTTAGAAATCTTTCAACAGTTTCAAATATAACAATGTTTTTCTTTGACTTTTGTAACACAAGATAATTTGTCGTATTTTTTAGTTAGAAAAAATCTTCAATTAGGTAAATTATGTTGAAATGTTTTGTATTTCAAATAAAGTAGGTTCATGAACAGGAGAAATGCTATCAAAGTACAGTTCTAAAGGTTATGAAACTGAATTAACGTATTAGGATAGAAAAATATTAAACAGATCAGGAATATAGAATATCCATTTTTGTTTGAAGTTCTAAAATTAGATCATGAAGAATGTGATTTAGTTGTTGGTGAGCATGTACTCAGATCTATACAACATATAGAAAAAGTTTGCACCTGACTGGTAGTTAACAAGGATCAATAGATTTTTTTTACAACAGTTGTAATGAGGCCAAATTTAATGGCCCAAACTTGATTTAAATTTTACTTGGGGGGGGGGGGGGGTTGACTGATTTTGACATGTATTACTGAGCTCTTGGATGGTGCATGGTTTGGGTGCGGAGTTGACTGATGTGATTTTGAGAGGGTCTGTTGGTGGAAATTTACCAAGTTGGAGACTGCTTTTTTTTACACATCTGCATGGATAGATTCTGAGAGAGAGACTCTCTAGTGTTTGCTGTTCTTAAGTACAAATTTTCCAGCAGTGGTCATTTCTCCCTATGTAGGTCAGGCCAAGTAACCTCACATGTAGTTCTGTCAAAGTCGGATCCCCTCACAAAGTCTCAAAAATGGCGCGTAGTCTAGCTTGGTTTTTCTTAGATGTTAATGGTTCCCATATTGCCCCATTCCCGCCAATGGTTTTCCCTCATTAGGAATTTTGTTGCTATATTTTTAACCCCCTCAAGAGAATTTATTTGCCCAACAAACAGAATCAAATTCCAAAATTGGTTTCCTTTCTTCAGGTGCTAAGAAGAGCCTAGAGTGGCACAACTGCACTTGTCAGATGACAAAACTCAAAAAAAGAGACAAGGATCCCAGTAACGTAGTGTGGTATTTATATTACCACTTATTTTGTCTGTATTTGGCTATCTTTCTTATTATTATGGCTAAAGTCTGTTATACATGTATCATTCAGACGTATAATTTTTCATTTCGGTCTTTAGCCACATTTAAGTATTATTCTGTGAGCATAATGGTGTATATATATGTACGTATGTGCACCCTTTGTCCCAGCTATAGTGGCACTTGAACACTTCTTGTCCCGCAGACCACAAAATTCTTTCCCCACCACCAATTTTCTGGTTTCCCTTACACAGTTTGTCCTCACCAAAAATTACTTCTCCTTCCAGGACAACATCTACCATCAAATAAGTGACACAGCTATGGGCACCCGGAGGTCCCCTCCTACGCCAACCTGTTCATGGGACGCCTGGAACAGGCCCACCTAAATTCCTCCCCATTAAAACCCCTGGCCTGGTTCAGGTTCATAGATGACATCTTCATGCTATGGACCCTATCCAAATTTCTCCACACCCTGAACTCCAAACACCCTGTTAAATTCACCTGGAACCACTCCCCAACCAAAGTCATTTTCCTAGACGTTGACATACACCTAAGCTCGGGCACGATCAACACATCTGTCCACATAAAACCTACAAACACACTCCAATATTTGCATTTCACTAGTTGCCACCCACACCACACAAAACGCTCCCTCCTATACAGTCTAGCCCTCAGAAGAGCACGTATTTACTTCACCTGCAATAGCCTGACCTCTTACAACAACTGGATCCTTAATGCCTTCATTAATAGAAACTATCCCAGCGACCTCCTCCAAAAACAGATAACCCATGCCCTATCAAACCTCCAAACCCACTCTGGACCAAAACCAAAAAAGTAGTCCACCCCTCACTACAATGTACTTTCCTGGACTACAAAAAATAAACTCCATTCTCCGCCTAGCGTTCACTGGACTACTATCCAACCGTGAATTGAAAACCATTCTCCCCACTATACTCCCCACCTGCCCAAGGGTTGCCTTCAGAAGTCCACCCAACCTCTGAAATTTACTTGTCCAACGTGCAAAAACCCCACCCCCACCGGCCCAGCCCTGCCTGGTTGCAAACCTTGTGGTAGGAGCAGATGCTGTATCTGCCCTATCTTACAGCCCACCACAACCTTTCATAATCACACAAAAACATTCAAAATCAAGGAAAATATCACCTGCCTCTCATCCTACACCATCTACCAAATTAACTGCAGACTCTGCCCTGCATTCTATATAGGCCAAACCAAAAGACCCCTCCTTGAAGGAATAGCCAACCATCACAGTACTGTCAAACTATCTAAAATTCAATTCCCAGTAGCTGCTCACGCCTAAAACCACAATATAAATAATTTCGACCAATGCTTCACACTCACCATCCTTAAAGCTCTACCCCCAATTCATCATAGGCAGAACTCCATCTGTGGGAACTCTCTTTCCAACATGTCTTGCAGTCCAGGCAAAGCCCTGGACTCAACATCCTGTAAAGTGCCTTTCCTACGTGCCATCCCCACTTTCATGAGACCATGTGAGTATGTATGAGCATGCTCATGTATGTATGTGTATGCATACATGTGTGTGTATGTCTGTGCATGTTTATGTGTATTTGTATGTTCAAGCATATATGTATACATAGGGTGCTTTGTATCCGAACCTTTCCTGTACCACAACCTTCCCTTGAGAGAGAAAGTTAGTGGCCTGGTGGGCTGTTAATTGTTTATGGGCTACCATCTGTGCGGCGGTCAAAACTCCGCAGTCCGCAGCCAGCCGGTGCACGGAATGGTATAACACTCCTTCCTCAAGAAGGAGGCTGACAGCCTCCAAAAATTTGAAGAACAACCTTCAGTTCCTTATGGCGACACCGCACTTCACTTTCAGGTAAGCCACAACCTATCTCTCTATCCTTTCCATACCAATATTGCAATTATTTTTGACAATCCTTACTAATATCATACATATATATATATATATATATATATATATATATATATATATATACACTTTATAAAATTTCAGGCTCCACGTTGGAGTGCCAAATTAATATTCAAATCCATTAATATTCAGAAAATTGTGGTGCCAAATTATGTAATATACAAAATGTTGATTATTAATTAACAAGGAAGACAAAATTAAACATTACTTTTAAAGGATAAAAAAATATTATTTATTTTATAAATCTTAACCACATTGATTATACAAAGAAGAAATAACGAATAAGAAAGATAGCCAATACATACAAAAATGGTAATACAAATACCACACAACGTTTCTGGGATCGTTGTTCCTTTCGTCAGGTGCTAAGAACCTAGAGCAACACAATTGCACTTGTCAGTTGACAACACTAATTATACAAATTTTATTAATTTATTTCGGCTATTGTAAGAACTCTATTTCAGGGCCGCCTATCAGGCCTCTAATAAAGATAGTACAAGAGAACAAGTGATTTTAAGTTACAATAAGAAAATTATTATTAAATTAAAAGTTATTGATATCTGATGGTAGATATGTACTTAATAGGTTTACAAATGAAAATTTTGTTTATTTTACATACCATTCTATTTTTAGGGTGCTCAAGCTTGGCTAAATGACTTGCTTAAATTTCTCTATTCACAACATTTCAACTAGACATGCCATTACACAGATTTTACTCATATATCTGTATGTCCAACACATGCTGTCTGAATATATTCAAGTAACTGGTTACGTTCCTGTCTCCCAAAGTCCAATAATAACTGGAAACTGGCAACCAACAACTCGAACCTCAGAACTGGCTAAAACTGTCGATTTGCCTCTGACAAAAAAACATAAGTTGTGGTAGCTGTTACCTCTGCTGTGCTTCCTTGCACACTTTGCTCTTACAAACACACTCTCTCTGTGACATAAACACTCTGTTCTTTATAATGGAAACTGAGTACTGGTGACTATTCTCTCCTCTCTGACAAATACACTCATCAGCCTCCCAAAACACACTAAAGTTCTGCGCATCTAGCCATGCCTTCCCGACAATGCCCATAGTAAGCAATATCGACTCCGCATTCTTGTCAATAATAGCCATCACAATGCCGCCGCCTATAATGAAGTAAACAAATTATTAACTAATTACATATCCAATTTTATTTTCCTGGTGGGAAGGGTATAATGTAGCATGCACAATATCAGATCATTGATACTTGGTTGGTATGCACTGCATTTGGGGCATTTCTGTCAGCTTGCTATGCAGCCACAAGCAGAGTAATTTTTGTAATACATTCAGCTGACATCAACGGGGATATTGTGAAGGTGCCTGAAGGCAAACCTAGGGAAGGTTGGGAGTGTAATAGGGAGGGTGTTTTCTAAATAAGGGTTGTATTGCAGTTCAGTGTAGGCTATGGAATTTATTTTCTGTAGTTTAGGGAAGTAGGAGAGGGGTTGACTACATTTTTTGTTTTTTCCAGGAATAGGTGAGGGTGTTGTTAGGCATGTTAGGGCATGTAGGATGTCTGTAGGTTAATTTCTGTTGGAAAAGGCATGGAGGATTCAGTAGATTTAAGTGGCCAGGTTATTCCAGGCATAGAAAATACATGCTACCTGAGAGCTAAACTGTATGGGAGGGAGCGTTTGGTGTGCTCGAAGTGACAACTTGTGAATTTAAAGTATTGTATCGTGTTAGTCATCTTGACGTGGACTGGTATGATAATTGTGCCAGAACACGGGAATACATCAATGCCCAGGAAGGTGATTCTAGTTTGGGAGAATTTTCATGTTAATAATAGAATAAAAATTGCAGATATACACGAATTACTGGTTTTGCAACCTTATTTTTGTCAGTAACAGTAACGTAGTTTCTCATACCCAACTTACCATGCAAAAAAAATTTGCAAACAATTGAACTCCTTTCTATAATTAATTGTTATTTTAAATTCATATTTGTATAATCTGTATAGTAACTCTTTCAACATCTTATAAACTACAAGCCTAATTTGTTCTGTAAAGGTCTTTCACTGTACATATCCCATTATTAGAAAAAAGTAACTATATAATATTTGTCTTATGTTCTCTAGTTCTTTCTACGGCTAAACTACCTTGAAATGCATCGCACATATGGGTGTGCTGCCAATCCTCAGAGGGCTCGTCCTCTCTGTGACTTTTGTGGCAGAAAATTTTGTCAACCTCAGAAACTAAAGGTTCACATCAAGAGAATGCACAGTGGTAATACATCAAATTTTTCCTTAACTTTCCTAATCGAAGTTCAAATTTATTTTTAATTGAATGTCAAATCATTAACTGTTTTTTTAATAATACAACTTTAAAAAATATGTCAATATTCACTTTTATTTTCATGTTACATGATAATTACAGTATGTATTCAAAAATATTAAATTATTAACAGTTCCAAGTTGTTATAATTTTAAATAACTAAATAGAGCTTTATTATTTACAAATTATGAGAAAATATTTCAGGAATACTACAGTATAAAATTAAAATTTAAGTCAATGATTATCACACTTCCTTATAATTTATGCTATCCGATTACTTGCAGTTTATCTGCAAATACATATAAAAATTCATATGAAACCATATATGCTGAAAACCTCCACAATATCTTCACCAATATGTATATGTAGATAGTTTATAATTAATTTTTGTCCCATATTTATCACTGTAAACTAGAAACCTAGTGTTTAATTGCTTAAAATATGTTTAATTAAATTCTCTTAATTGTATGTACAACAATTTTTTTAATTATTTTACTCGAAGTCCTGTTTTAAATTGGCTAACAATAATTGTGTTCTGCTTCTAACATTCATGATCTCCCATGACTTTTATAGCCTTCTGAACACAAATACTCTACATTTATTTTATAATATTGTAAATATCCAATAAACATTATGTTTCAGACATGGCAGAAGTTTTGAGAGAGTTCCAGTGTAAAATCTGTTTAAAACTACTAGGTTCAAGAGCTGCTCTGCAAAGGCATATGAAGGAAGTTCATCATAAAGATATAGTTGGTGCATGCACATGTGATCGCTGTGGCAAAATGTTTCAAAATAAGTCTAACCTGAAGATTCATATGCTAACACATTCTGGTGTTAAACCTTTTCGGTTTGTTAATATGTTATCTTTTTAAATTGAATTTACATAGTTGATAAATTAAATATTTTTTTCTTGTAATAACATTTTACACATCTCACATTAAATTTAAAATTTGGTTTTACTACACATATTTAGATACTCATTTCATTCCATAGAAATATGAATCTCTCTGTTCCTATTGCAACTTTTTTGCTATTTTTACTATTAGTGTGCATTATATATATACTTACTAGTTGAGTGCCCAGCATTGCCCGGGTATTTATTTAAATTAATGTGGAGTAGGAAGTGATTCGACAGTAACCTCTTAGTAAACATTTCATTTAACCAGTATCAGTAACACCCGTGTTTGGAACATTTACCCATTTACGGTCTCACCCCAATCTAACGCCTCAGCATCTAACTCCAAATAAACCATGATGAAGACTGACATCATTCAGAAACTCTCCTAGTACATATAATAAAAGTGCCTAAAAACTCATGACAAATAAAAACAGTAAAAAACACTCTCTAACATAATAAAGTCCAAAACTACACCCAGTGTTTCAAAGGAGTAAAGAAATACAACCATAAACTAAATAGAGACCAAAATTTACTCATACCCTAAGAAAATAGAAAATTGCCCTAGTAAAAACTACTTCAGGTAACCTTTTTACAACTGTATCCACCTCCATGAAGAGGAACATAAAATTTCATCAACCTACACAATTAATGTGAGATTTTAATTCTGTGACTCCTATAACACTATAACACTGGAATTGACTCGAATGTCAGCCTTTTTTGCATTATTTTTTGTGAAAGCCCCTTCCACCACCACCCACACCATAGTAGTGCTTCCCTCCCTTGCCTTTTGGAATTGAAATTAAATACTTAAAAATTATAGAATGGCACTATCAAATTAAGCGACCCCAGAAATGTTTTATTCCAAGATAATAATGGCTTACAAAGTTACTTTTGACAATGTCATATCCTTACTAATATTATATATATATATATATATATATTGGTATGGAAAGGATAGAGAGATAGGTTGTGGCTTACCTGAAAGTGAAGTGCGGTGTCGCTATGAGGAACTGAAGGTTGTTCTTCAAATTTTCGGAGGCTCTCAGCCTCCTTCTTCAGGAAGGAGTGTTACACCATTCTGTGCACCGGCCGGCTGCGGACTGCGGAGATTTGACCGCCGCACGGCCAGTAGCCCATAAACAATCAACACCCCCACCAAGCCACTAACTTTCTCTCTCAGGGGGAGGTTGTGGCATAGGAAAGGTTAGGATACAGATCATTCATACAAAGCATCCCATGTATACATGTATACTTGAACATACAAATGCACATGAACATGCACACACACACACATGTATGCATACTTACACATACATGAGCATGCTCATACATACTCACATGGTCTCGTGAAAGAGGAGATGGTATGTAGGACTAATTACAGGATGTTGAGTCCAGGGCTTTGCCTGGACTGCAAGACATGTTGGAAAGATAGTTCCCATAGATTGAGTTCTGCTTCTGATGAATCGGGGGGTAGAGCTTTAAGGATGGTGAGTGTGAAGCATTGGTCAAAATTGTTTATGTTGTGGTTTTGGGCGTGAGCAGCTACTGGGAATTGGATTTTAGATAGTTTGACAGTGCTGCGGTGGTTGGCTATACGTTCAGGGAGGGGTCTTTTGGTTTGGCCTATATAGAAGGCAGGGCAGAGTCTGCAGTTAATTTGGTAGATGGTGTGGGAGGAGATGCAGGTGATATTTTCTCTGATTTTGAAGGTTTTTGTGTGATTATGAAAGGTTGTGGTGGGCTGTAAGATAGGGCAAACATGGCATCTGCTCCTACCACAAGGTTTGCAACCCGGCAGGGGTGGGCGGATGGTGGTGTGGGTTTTGCAAGGGTGTTCAAGTAAATTTCGGAGGTTGGGTGGGCGTCTGAAGGCAACCCTTGGGCAGGTGGGGAGTATAGTGGGGAGGATGGTTTTTAATTCAGAGTTGGGTTGCAGTCCAGTGTAAGCTAGGCGGAGAATGGAATTGATTTTTTGTAGTCCTGGGAAGTAGGTTGTCGTGAGGGGTGGACTACTTTTTTTGTTTTGGACAAGAGTGGGTGTGGTTGTATGGAGGTTTGATAGGGCCCGGGTTATCTGTTTTTGGAGGAGGTTGCTGGGATAGTTTCTGTTGATGAAGGCATTAAGGATCCGGTTGGTGTAAGAGGCGAGGCTGTTCCAGGTGGAGCAAATACGTGCTCCCCTGAGGGCTAGACTGTATGGGAGGGAGCATTTTGTGTGGTGTGGGTGGCAACTGGTGAAGTGCAAATATTGAAGTGTGTTTATAGGTTTGATGTGGACAGATGTGTTGATCGTGCCCGAGCTCAGGTGTACGTCAACGTCTAGGAAGGTGACTTTGGTTGGGGAGTGGTTCCAGGTGAATTTAACGGAGTGTTTGGTGTTCAGGGTGTGGAGAAATTCGGATAGGGAGTCTGGTCCGTGAGTCCATTGCATGAAGATGTCATCTATGAACCTGAACCAGGCCAGGGGTTTTAATGGGGAGGAATTTAGGTGGGCCTGTTCCAGGCGTCCCATGAACAGGTTGGCGTAGGAGGGGGCCATCCGGGTGCCCATAGCTGTGCCACTGGTTTGATGGTAAATGTTGTCCTGGAAGGAGAAGTAATTTCTGGTGAGGACAAACTGGGTAAGAGAAACCAGAAAACTGGTGGTGGGGAGAGAATTTTGTGGCCTGCGGGACAAGAAGTGTTCAAGTGCCGCTAGTCCATTGGCATGGGGAATATTGGTGTAAAGTGACACTACATCTATAGTGACCAAAAGGGTGTCAGGTGGAAGAGGTTTTGGTAGTTCGTGGAGACGGCGTAGGAAGTGGTTGGTGTCTTGGATGAATGAGGGTAGGTTTTCTACTATTGGTTGGAGGGACTCATCCACCAATGCAGAAATCCTCTCAGTAGGGGAATTGTATCCAGCAACTATTGGGCGGCTCGGTATATTAGGTTTGTGGATTTTGGGGAGCAAGTAGAAGGTGGGTGTTCTGGGTTTTTTGGGGGTGAGGAGTTCAATGGAGGCTGATGATAATTTTTGAAGTTTTCCATGTGAACGGACAAATTGGTCTATTTCTGAGTTGATGGCCGGATTGGGGTCAGTGGGTACAGGTTTGTAGGTTCTGTCGTCTCTCAGCTGGCGAAGTGCCTCAGCCGTGTACTTCTCCAAGTCCATGACGACAACGGTGGAGCCCTTGTCAGCCGGGAGAATGACAATTTCTTTGTCATTTTTAAGGTTTTGGAGGGCTAAATGCTGGTTACGGGTCAGGTTAGGTTTATTGGGGAGCGAGTTAAGAAAGGATGGTGAGGTAACGTGGGAGACTAGGGTGCGGGTGAATGTTTGAAGTGGGTGGTTGGGTGCGAGTTTTGGGGGTGACAGTTTGGATGCTTCCTTAAATTTGGATAGGCAGGGAGCTGTGGAGTTATGGGGATCTATGGTGATCGGGGGTTTCTTGGTGAAATGTAGTTTCCACTGGACTGTTTGGCAGAATTTAAGCGCGTCTCGGGCAAGTCTGAAGGGGTCTAGGGTGGGGGTGGGGGAAAAGGTGAGACCTTTGTCCAGAACAGAAATTTCATCATTGGTTAGAATTTTTGAAGATAGGTTGAGGATGTTGCTGTTGGGTGGTTTGGTGGTCTGTGGAGTTTTGTATTGGGTGGATTGCGGCGCTAAAGTCGTGGGTTTTGGTAGGTGGAAAAGATCTGCCAAGCAGGGTTTAGATGAAATGAGAGGGGGTGGCGATGTTTGAGGAAGCCAGGAATGGGTTGGGATTTGTATGCGGATACCCGTGGCCTGTTTAATTAACTTCGTCAACTTCCGTAAATGGCCTTGGGCGGAAACGCGGCGAAAATTGGTTGCGTGATAGAGGATGGTCGCGGCGGTTTTGTCGAAATCGGGGAAACGGGAAATTATTTCGTGGTGGGTACGGGTAATGTTTTTAATGTGGATTGGGATTAGGGATGAGTATTCATCCCGGATCAGTTTGCTTAATTGGAGGGACTAGTGGAAAGCGTGCACGTGCAGCTTAGGACGGATGCGCGGGTCGCAGCCAGACAATGGGAGTTTTATGGTTAGGCCGTTCGGGGGAAGACCGACCTCCAGACAGCAGGTCAAGAAGGCAACGTGAGATTGTAATTTTGCCAGGCTCATTGCCTCATGTTTTAAAGATTTCAGGAGTTTTTCAGCAGAACTCATCTTAGGATGCTTTGGGGACGCGGAATTGATGGGGCAGAAGGTGGTAATATAATAGAGTTAGAGAGGGACACGAGATCGCATGTGTGGTAGGGAAAAGATGTGGTGTTCAGGAAGTGAGAGAGAAGGGGTTGAGGTGCGAGGTAGGAGTTAAATGGGTAACAAGGGAGTATGGGAGCGGTAAGGCGAAGTGTGGCGAAGTAAGGTGAAGTGTGGTGTCGCCATAAGGAACTGAAGGTATTTCTTCAAATTTTCGGAGGCTTTCAGCCCCCTTCTTCAGGTAGGAGTGTTACACCATTCCGTGCACCAGCCGGCTGCGGACTGCAGATCCTCCGAAAATTTGAAGAAATACCTTCTGTTCCTTATGGCGACACCGCACTTCACTTTCAGGTAAGTCACAACTTATCTCTCTGTCCTCTCCATACCAATTTTGCAATTATATTATATATATATATATATATATATTAATTGTAATAGTAAGAATGTGGCATTGTCAAAAATATTGGTATGGAAAGGATAGAGAAATAGGTTGTGGCCCACCTGAAAGTAAAGTGCGGTGTCGCCACGAGGACCTGAAGGTTGTTCTTCAAATTTTCGGAGGCTCTCAGCCTCCTTCTTCAGTGTTACACTCACTCCACATACACCCCACAAAACCTCAACAAACAAATGCTAACTCACCAAACCAAATATATATATATATGATATTAGTAAGGATATGACCGGCTGGCTGTGTTATATATATACACACATATTTATGGAAAATGTGACGAGGTTAAATTAAATAGCACATTTAGATAGGAAAGAAAGACAGTGTAGCCAACTTATCTGAAATCAACGATTAATCCAGTCAGGCTGAGGAGATATAAATACCAAATTTTTGAGGACCTGAGCCCCCTTCATCATTATTGCAGATCTGAACTGCACACCAGCCAGCCACAAAAAGTAAAGGAAACCGTAAATGCTGCCCAATATTCACATCCCTCCAGTTATTTTACACAAAACCTAACCCAACCAATTTTTCCACACTTCAAAAACCCCAGCAACCACATCTCCTCAGCCCACAAACTCTTCCCTCTACAATTCAAACCACACAAAGAAACTTTAGCCCTACATACTATGATGATCTCATCAAACAAACTCACACCATATACACGCCACAAAACCCCAACAAACGAATGCTAACTCACCAAACCAAAATAACCTCAACTCCCTGTGCTACCTTAATAATAAGAAAGATAGACAAATACAGACAAAAGAAGTGAGGATATAAATATCACACATCACTTCTTTTGTCTGTGTTTGGCTATCTTTTTTATTATTAATTTTCAAAAAGTTGTAAATTTTTCATTTCAAAAGCTCAATAGATCACAACCCACTTCCTTCCATCACCCTTCCAGAATTCAAACTAACACAACACTAAACTTAACCACTAACACCTCTATTAACATCTCCTCATTCTACTATGCTCCAATCAACCAAATCACGTCTGACACCTGGAAAAAGAGAACATCTTCACCCATTTATTGGCCAAACAATTCTCCCCCAACACTTCCTTTTGCACCAACCATGACACCATAGCAACAAAACTTCATCAGCCTCTCCCAAAACTTTTCACCCCTCCCTAAAGCTAAACCTAAAACTAATCACCTATATTTTCACCGTCATCCTCAGAATCACATACTAACCAACCCATGGAAACATGCCACCATAATCATGTTACCAAAGCTAAACAAACCAAAATCCCACCCCAAAAATTATTGACCAATAAATCTCATTCCTACAATTTCCAAACTATTAAAAAAATTACTTCTCCCTCATCAAATCAAACAATGCTCCTTCCTAACTCCTGACACACAATATGGTTTTCAACCAAAACATTCATGCTCCCATCAATTATACTCGCTCTCAAACCTAATAAACAACTCCTTCAAAGAACGCAAATTCTGCATCACCAAATTTATACTCATTGAAAATGCTTTTGACAAAATCCTTCACCCTTTCCTTCTATCCAAACCAAATGCTACCTAAATGACACCCACTACTCCTTAACTACCTCTACAACAGAACCTTCTCCATCAAAATATATAATCCTCTCTACCAACCCCGTCCTATCGCTGCAGGCATTCCTAAGGATGCATTATCATTATTGCATCCCTTCCTAAACAACATCTCCCACAATAAGCCACAACATCCTGCCACTAGCACAATCATTTTCGCAGATGGCATTGCCATCTCCTATCAAACCTCTCTCAACTCCAACCTGATCAAACAGCATTCGTCCAAACAATGGTGAATCAGCATCAACCACACAAAATCGGTAACTGTACCATTCACACTAACCAAAAACTCTCCTCCTCAAATCCCCCTCAATCTAAGCAATTCACACATACCCACAAAAACAGAAACCACCTATCTAGACTCATCTTCAACTCAAAACTCTGATCAAAACCACACATCAATCTCCTCCTCTCCAAAATCAACCTTAAATTCAGAAAATTCCCACTCACCATCAGCACAAAACACCTATTATACATCTCCATAATACAACCCACCTGGTCCTAAGTCTCATCTGTATGTGGAATAACAGCCAAAACCCATGCAACCAAAATCCAAACAAAACAAAACTTGCTTCTTCACACCATTACTAACTCTCCCTGATACCTAAGAAATTCCATCATCTACCACGACATTAAACTTCCTAAAGCCAACTCCTTAGTCACCAAGTCCATTACCTCACTAATTAAAAGCATCCTAAAACCACGATTCAGCAACCCTCCCCCATCACTACACTCACGTCGCCTCAAAAGAAAATGCCCAATCGACCTCATCTTTCCACCAGAACATTCAGACACATTCATTCCCACCCCATCACCACACCCACAGACCCCACCTACCAATTCAATCCAACCTATCAAACTCACTAATCAGCAGTCAACCCTCATACTCCCACAATGTATACCACTCATATAGACAAATTAAGGAAACCAAAAAATTGAAAAATTAGGTTAATTACTGGACTAACCTAATTACCAAATACACATGTTAATTATGTACATAATTTGAATTTTGTATATACTGTAAATTATATGTAAACTATAAATTTTTGGATAAAAGTTTTTTAATCAATAAATAGAAAAAAAAAGAACAATTGCTATTGTTTTGTGTTTAATAATAACGTATTTGTATCTAATTATTCTAAAAATATTTTTTCAAGTTATTTATATACTTTTATTTTTCAGTTGCAAAGAAAATGGTTGTACTGCAGCTTTCACAACAAAACAGTGTTTACAATTTCATTACAAGAAAGTTCACTGCTTTTCAGAAAGTTCAATGCCCATAATTGAACGTTCTGTGGCATATACATTTGATGCTTATTCAGGTGGAATTGTGGAGGATCCAGGACGAGGTAAATCTCCTCGTTTTGATAAAGAACGCCGAAACTCTACAGATAATAACAGTAGCAGTCTGTTATCTCTTGATGACAGCAGCACTACTTCCAGTGCCAAAGCAGATATCTCAGGGACCAGCTCAGCTATTGATGGGAACAGTGGTAAATATTCATATTGTTACTGTTTATGGAAATAAAGGTTCTGATTAATAAGGAAATGGATGTGAATTTTGCCTATTTCTTTAGCTACGATTTCATTACAAATGATTATAATTGAAGTTATTGCATAATTGAATTAGGGTAACACTTCACACATTGGAAGATATCAACATGTCACAAAGTGGTTACATACAGTCCTAATTTAGCCTTTTCAGCCAATGTAGAATCATGTAGTGAATATTTTTTATGGTGTATAAAGCTGATTTAATAAAGAAGTATCAAAGTTACAGTCAGAATTGCATTTAACACACTGGCAAGTATTCAAACCTGTTTCACTGATATTATAAATGTCAAACATGTATAGAAAATATCTCCAGGCACTAATTTTGTTCTTTCAACTGTGCACTATGATTTGTTTACTGCCCATTTTTCTGTTTAATTGTGCTACTTTGGGCAATATTGGGAAATTACTGTGTATACGGTTGACGTAAGACAACTGTTTATTGAGTTTAAATAATAATAGGGTTTATTTGTTTGGTGTCTAATTATGTTAAATATGGCACTTTGCAAAAGTACTGTTTTTTTTATGAATGACTTCTTATTTCACAATTCACAAGAGAAATGGTAGTTTATAAAATTGACTGTTAAGGTTATTCACAGTGTTCTATTGAATAAACCAAACATGTTTTAAAATAGTTATGCAGAATATAATACTTTTGTAGGCAGCAATGGGTGATGTCATCTCAATCTGCTAGACTGATAATCATGGTTCATTGTATATAAATGAATTCAATAATATTTCTTAATAATTATATTTGTGAAAATGGATGTGTGTTTGTCTGATACATTTCAACCTAATTTGGTATGCACTTGACTCACAATCTTGTAAGAAACACTGGGAAGCACACTCCTTGTATTCAATTGGATGGATTGGATTGGATTGGATTATATGTAAAAATAATGTGAAAACAACTTATATCTGTGTCAAATCAATTGATAAATTTATGTATTTCTGAGATTAATAATCAATTTTCCCATGCAGTTTAAGTAAAATTTTACCCTGATTGAAATGAGAGGGGTAAGGGTGGGTAGTACACTGGAACTTGAATTACTTGAAGCTGAGGGGATACGGTAAAAAATTTGAGGTACCCAAAAATTTAAATTAGAAAAGTTACATCAAAAATGAATATATTGTCAATATTCTATCGTAATTAAGGCTATACAATACTGTATTTATTTTTACAACAAATAGAATAGTACTAGAGAGATATCCAGTGATTGCACATTTAACCCTATACAGTTAATAAATTATTTTTTTTTTCAAAGAAGCACAATATATCTTACTGTTTTGTAGAATTTAGTTTGTTAAAGTTTGCAAATTCTTCAAGTATGATTATAAAACAGCTCCTCTTATGTTGGCATTTCCCTCAATGTACTGCCTAAGTTCTCACAGTTGATGAAGTACCTGTGATGACAAGGAAGTCAACATCTCTTCGGCCTCAAATTGTTTGTTCTCCTCTTCATTAGATGAATCTTCACCTTTCTTGTTCAAAATTTCTTTATCTGAAATCTCCCCACACAATGCCAGGTTTTCATACAAGGTGACATTCATCAAATGTAATACCTGTCATCCCAGGCAACTGTGGGAGGAACCTTCATATAACAAGCCAGCTTGCTCCTTTTCTTGATAAACACTGCCTTGTGGAAACAGTTCACTATCGCTGTCTGGCACATTGTGGCACATTAGTTCTGCATCAAGGACAGTCATCTTTGAATTCTGGTTATTATTCCTGAAAAATAATGACAAAAGGTTCTGTTCAACAAAACATTTTGAGAAACCCTTAAAGATGAAGTTTAACATCCACATTTAAGCTAATCTTTGGCTGACATTTCAGAACAAAATATTTGAATTATAAAAGTTAATCTTTGAATTATATGTGGTATTATTTCATTACTTAAATACAAAATTTATGGGACCAAGAAAAATCTTTAAATTGTTCATGAATTTGACTTATAATAATTCAAATTATCCAAGCTCCACTATATTAAAATACTGAGGGATGAAAAATTAAATTACTCAAAATGACACGGTGGAACAATTATTTTTGGTGTGTCTGAAATGAGCAATGAGACACTCATAATGCTAGAATATCACATGTTGTGCCCTCATCAACTCGTGGGGAGGGGGGTGACATATAATTAAATTGACAGTTGAACAGAAAAAAATATAGATTGATCAGTTTTCTCCCTCAATTCTCTACCAGTTCTTTATTTTAACTTGTATTATCTATCACAATCAACAAGTCACAGAGGTAGTATTATGGAGTTGATTTGAGATCAGTTTTCCCCATAAATAACTATGTAGTTTGCTGAAGGATGTGTTTACCCTAAAATTTATTTTTTCTTGCTTCTGAAGTTGAAACTAAAATTATTGTTTGTAATCAAGATTGGTGTAATTTTATGATGTAGGTAGAATTAATTCCTTTCCTGTCCATTATAAGATTATGTGAAATAAATGCCTGGGCATGAATTTATTTTAAATAATAAACTTAAATTAACTTATTTTCTTACATTAATACCAATAGATTTATACCAAAAACTGCATTTTAATATTGTGCTATTCTATTAAAATCTGGGAACAATAAATTAATAGAAGGTATAGGACACCAGTCACCTAATAACAATTTTAAAATATTTTTAAAGCAGTATGAACCATTGCTACAGGGCTTACATAAAATGAAACTTCAAATTGTGATATTGGGGACTAAATTTCTCTCTAGAGGTCAACTCAAAACAGCAGTTTCAAACATTAATAACTTTATGTAATCTTAGGGCAATTATAAACTGAACATGAATTAAAGAAGGTGGAGAGACCGCTATAGATAATGTATCTCTTTTCCAAAAGTTCAGAATGGCCAATGGTATATATAATTTTGATGCTCAGTTATTAATGATACATAACTTCTCTGTAAAGCACTCATCACAAAACAAAATTGTTCATGTACTGAAGCTAGATGAGTTGTCAATACATATATAACATAAAATAGAATATTCCTCGGTTGAGGTAGAGTACCACATAAATGAAATTACAAATAATTACTAGGAAATATCCTAGAACACAAACTTTTTTGTTCAGTATAACTAAGAATATAGTATTTTAATTGCATATTAATTAATAGTCTTAAATACAGTTAAATAATAATGGTAAAATGGACCTAACATTACTAAGGCCTAGTACACACTAAGAAGATAACAGCTATTGAAGAGCTAGCCAAAAAATATTTATTGTCCATAGGTGATGTAGAAAGAAAATACACAAGACAATGACTATACATGTCTATATACAATCACTCGACTTCATATACAAGTGTGTTGTAGGTCTAAGAGTGCAGTTTAATATTTATAGAGTAGGCTTACAGTTCATACTAACAAATAATTATTTAAAGACAAATAAGTCAATCACTGAACAAAAAATGTGGAACTATACATACACACACACACAAAAGGCAATATATAAAGTAGCTCAAAGTAGTACATACACTAAGAAGTACATACGTATACAAACAATGGACAAGTCACTTCAATGAGTAGCAATGAATTTGTTAAAAGAGTGCTATATAATTTAAGTAAACTTAATTTTATATTGATCTCTTCTTTCATTAATCATTAAAGGGTAAACATTCATCAGGTTATGATGGGATCTCAAGTGAAACATACTTCTGAAATTATCAGCCCTGTATTAAGTAATTTTTTTAATAAAATAAAACAGTACTTAGTGACAGAACAATGAACTTGTTTCACCATTCTCCAAAATCTTAGACAACGTTATTTACAACAGGGTCATCAAACCCTTAAAACAACTTGTTCACTACATCCCAATTTAACTTCCAGGAAGAATATTCAATGTAAAAGGCCATTTTACTCCCTTACACATATGATATTAGAATCACTTACAAAAACAGTATCTGCTAGAAATCTTCTGTGACCTTTCTAATGCATTTTCTTCGGTTGATCATTGAAGACTTTTAGAAAAATTGAAGTATTATGGAATTACTTATGTGCTAGGAAACAATGAGTAACACTGAAGGATGTAGATCTATTCTTTCTGAGTGGGAATAAATAAAGATGGGAGTTCCACAAAGTTCTGTTCTTGACTTGATATATGTTATCAACTTACAAAAAGCAATTACTCCCATTTCTGATGTGATACTGATTACAGGTGACAGAATCATTTTACTAAATAATAAACATGAAGTCTTAGAAGAAGTAGTGAATACTGCATAATTTATAGGTATTACAGGTGGACATTTTCAAAGTATTCTGGACGATTACAGTGGACTGAAGGATAGATGTGGTGCTGGTTCCTACCACAATACCGTCACCCAGTTTTCATGGTGGAGTGAGAGTGTGAGGGTGGGGTCTACAAGTTTGGTCAAGGATGTTGCAGAGATTGCGAAGGCATCTGTAGGTAGCCCTTGATTAGGTGGGGAGTCTGTTTTTTTATTTCTGAGTTAAATTTCAGTGCAGTGTAAGCAAGGCAGAGAATGGAGTTGAATTTGTGCAGTCCAGGAAAGTAGATTATGATGAAGGATGTACAACATGTTTTATTTTGGTCATGAGTGGATTTGCATAGTTGGACAGTGGGAACTCCTAGGGGTGTCTTACCCCACAATGTTTTTTTCCCATATTGCAAGTCAAGTTTAATTGAAATTGCTCCACATGTTTCAGAGTTTATATATATATGTAGATAACATTCAAATCAATAAAAATATGATGTAAATTTGGGATTACAGCAAAAATTAGGAATGCCAATGATCATATATAATTTTCTTAGCACAGTTGTTCATGAGTGTATATGAGAAGAAATTTAGTGGGAAACATTGTTTTCTGCTTAAAATTCTATCTCTGTGGTTTGCTATAATCTCATTTGACTAAATGTGGAAGTTTATAAAAAGTTAATACTTGTATGAGGGCCATAATTTCATTACAATATCATTTTTATACCCTCAAAACTGCTATTAGAATCCTAAAGTCTCAAAACAACTATTTATTTTTTTACTTTGTTGTGAAGAATTTTAATTGACTGATTAAATGTTTCATTATCATCAGACAAGACTTTTCATGTTTCAGTGCATGAAGAAAAAGTTCGTGGGCACAAAGGATTGACTTCTGTAACTACAAGTCCAACTGAAACACCACATATTCAGAACCTGAATTCTTATATACAAACACCATCTTATATAAACAAGGTTGTTATGAGTAAAGGTAGCAAAAAGTGGATGGGAGACAGCATAGTTGCAGCTGTACCCTCTCCGAAGAGGGAAATCTATGAATTTGATGAAGAGAAAAATCTAAGGGATGACATAAATAAGGTAAGTAAGGAAGAATCAGATCGTAAAGTTGTTTTCCGGCGACCAGAGTCTTCTAATGCAAGTTTGCTAGTTGAGGCTGCCTTGGATGCAGCAGAGAGAGATATAGACATTTCAGGCATGGTAACAAGCTCAGCAGGTTCTCCAACTGTTATAACAGCAAGTGAAATGGTTGGAAGTAAGCAGCAGACTGAAAATATTTATATTACTCAAGCACACCTAGTCAATGGTACTCATCATCACCATTTGGATGTGTCTCCATCTGAAGTTCATCATAAAACTGATCCTGAGGGGCACATTGAAGGGTATTTAGTATCTCCTGCAACAACACCTGAACCTGTCATGCATCACCATCAGTCTTCACCTCCATCTACACTTCAACATATGGATAATTACACTTTACAGAGAGTGTCACCCCAATGTGAAGATCACACACGCTCTCACCACCACCATGTGTATTCTATTCAGCACCGTGAAGATGAGGGTACTAATCCACCATCAGGTTACTCAATTCATCACCAACAAGATGAAATTATGTCACCTGCTGGTACTCCAGAGACTGGTTATTCTCTTCACCATCAGGATGAGTTAGTGTCTCCTGCTGGAACACCAGCACCACCTTCAAGAGGTTATGAACTACCTCACACTGACAACATGTCAAGTGGTGATGAAGGAGAAGTGCAGAACCTTAGTTTAGGCATCAAAGACAAAATAGATCTCGTTAATTATAAGCAGTATGAAACACTTGATGAATTTGGACGTGGCTCTGTGGAAAGGTTTGAACCTCTTTTAGTTGGTAGTGGCTGTGAGTTGCATGGTCTTGATATGTCAGCTCGTGGTTATCATCATCCTCCCCCACATGGTTTCTCTCGCTACCACCATCCATTGTATGATGATAGACAAAGTGTTGATCTTAGTAGAGGTGGGGGTTATGCATCACCTCCTCCTTACAGTACCCACACAGAAGTTTTGCGTGTTGTAAGTCTTGACTTAACACCAGGAGGTGGCCGACACAGTGTAGATCTTTCAATTCCACGTCCACCTCCAGGCCAACAGGGACTAGTCGAAAGAATCATATCTCCTCCTCCTCACCCAGGTTATCATAATTACCCTTCATCACCCTCACCTTACCATCCTCCATCAAGAACACCTCATATTGCCTCTACCTCTCCCACAACATACCATCACTACTCAGGTTACTATTAATGCTCATAAGAAAAAATAAGGAGCTGAGCATTATTTCTATAATTTATCATAATCTATTAATTTCAAGAAGAGTATGTTCTTCTGGTGTTTATTATTTGATATGTTAAGATTTGAATGGTTCCTTTTTACTGGCAGTTAAACAAATTACATTTTTATAAAATGTCTGCCAAAAGTCATTTTATAACATGCCTCATTTTAAACTTTTATTTAAGAAAATGTTCAAATTTTTTAATCATTGCTAAATACAAATATATAAATTGTTTATTGCACACTATATTGGTGGTAAAAGAAATAGTAGTAGAATAATTCATATAAGGAAAAGTCACTCAGGTTATATTTACATAATAACAAACTTAAGGACCACTATTATCAATAATTATTTGCATACTGGCCAGATTAATTTGTTAGTTTTTATTTCATTTGTCTTACATTACTCAGTAGTAATATTAAATATTTAATATAGTTACCATAGATTGTGTGAAAAGTGCTAATATCCTGTTAATTATAGTTATAGTAATTGTTTCATAAATGTTGGTTGATGTTTAGTTATAAAATTTCCTTAAAGCTATAGAGGAAAAATGTATATTTAAATGTAACTTAAAAAGTGCATTTCTTGTTAACCATGAAAGAATCACTAAATTTGTGGTTACTGATTTCCATTCCTAAATATTTATTAAACTTACATTAAAATGGAACTAGATTTCCTTTCTGGTGCAAAAAAAAACTATTTTGTACATTTCCATTGCTGTTTTTGCTTAAAAGAATCGGAAATTAACCATATTTATTCTCGCGTGTTTAATTTAAATAATAGCATAATCATAAATTTGATAGGGGATACCAATTTCAATTCATTTATGAATTTCATAAGCTGTCTATTTTCTCTCAAAACGATCATTTTTATATATAAAAAATTGACTATGATAAGGTAATTATAATTAATATTCATGATAAAAATTATATTCATCCATTTATTGCTTGTTGAATATAATCAAGTTTAGCTGACATTTTACTTTTTCTTCCACATATCCTTGCAAACCAAAATTAATATTCTTTTTCAAACTATATTTAACATTGCAATCTTTGTGGTTGATAGATAATTTTGTTATCTTTAATTTATTAATCAAACATAATTTATCTTAATGATATATTATAAGTGGTTATTTTAATTTCAATGTACTTTTTAAATATGTTTGTCCTTAATAATTTGAGAATGAGATCAAAGTAAAACAGTGCAAGGAAACAAACCACTTTGTTGTGTGTATCTTTGGTTTCTACACTTTATGGACCTCTACTTTGTGGTACTTTATAAATAAATATAATAAATAATAAAGTATCATATAATTCCAACATCATTCATTCCATTGTTACATATTAATTTACTATGTAGCAACGACAACTAAGTGATGAAAATTAAATCAATCATAATACTCAATGTGGAAGTTGGCAACCATAATTATAGTGATTTTTTAATAAAAATATCATAATATTTGTCATTATATTCTATTTTAGTGCCATATTAAAGCATATTTTAGGTTGTTTTCATTGTCTTTGAATGGCTAAAATAAACTTTATTTATTGATTATAGTAACAGTCTATTGCTTGCTAGTCAGTGTTACTTCAGTATTATTATTGTTGTTGTTATGATTATTACAAGATTAATAACTTTATTATAATATCTTTTATTACAGCTAATGTTATTGTAAACATAATTGTTAATATATTAAAATTAAAATTTTAATTTAAATATTGTGTACCTGGAACACCGTGTATGTTTCATTTGAATGAGTAATTCTTGTCAATTCATCTGAATTTTATGAAAGACAAATCAATTTCTTCAATTAAAAATTGAATTTATTCTTGTATAAATTGTGGGTTGTGTTACCACAGTAGTAAAAGTTATTGCCATCATATTCAGTAGGAGAATATTAAACATGATTTTATATTTACTGTAACCAGCATTTAAAATAATATGTAACATCTAATTATGTAAAATTTCATCTTATTTCAAATTAGGTATGTAAAATTATAGTATGTCATTGTCAAGATTATAAGCAATAGGACTTGAAGTATAGAAAATATAAAAAATCCATCCTTCATTCTATTACTCAAGTCCAATCGCTTTATAAACAAGAAAGAATGAAAGTATGCTTCCAAATTTCTCTGTGTTCAAAACAATTTATACTTATGCTCTCTGTAAAATCAGTAGCAAAATTATTAAATATTATTTTAAGGTGCATGTCTATCATTATGTAGATTGTCAAATGTAGCCTATGCTTAATGCCAAAGAACTTTTCTAGAATTGTTACTAAAAGAAAACTAGGATCATACTTCTGAGAAAAGATTCAGACAAAATGTTTCTCAGAGTTATGATTTAGTTGGTAAGTCAAAGTTAAAATTTTGATAAAAGTATATCAAGAAAACTTTAATGAAATGTATAGAGTGTAATATATTTATGTATATATATTATATTTACTTAATAAATTTGTTAAAGTACTGTATTTGGCAGCACATGTAATTATTTTTTGTTGTTTTTATCATTAATTTTGTATATATTACTTATTCTCTCTGAAGTTAGATAAATGTGATGGTTCAAATATGATTAATGTTCATTAAAAAGAATAAGCTTTGCATGAAGCATATTTACATACCATGATTTAATATTGTCAGAATTTTTTGAAATACATTATTTTAGTGTTGATCTTAAAAACATTTAATGAAACTAATACAAATTATAATATTTTGAAACTCTTGACTCTTTTATTCCAGTTTTCTTATGCAATGAAATGTCCTTCATCAACAGACATAAATAAATACTCATACAGACCTATAAATTTCATATTATCAATGGTTCAAATTTTAATTATTAGAGTTGAGGATATGTGAAGAAGACACATGGTGAATCAATGTCACATCAGCTGTCAGACAACAGACAAAGCATAAAAGAATAATATGTATTAAAAATATTGGAAGGATACTTCCAACACTTATAATTTTGCAAGTTAGCAAAGCTAAAAACTAGCTTTGAAAAAAATTAGTTCTTTTCAACGAATATGTACAGTAAATAATATATATCAGTCACTTGTATAGAATATAAAACTTATGGCAGCTAATAGGTGAATCATGTCAATAAGAATAAAGCTTAGTAAATTTTGAATAAGTTCAAGACTGTTGAATAAAGCATTATAACTGTACAAGAAAAACCTTAGATGCCATTATGTGGTTGCCATAGATTTCATGTCTTTCCCAAACTCCATTTTTAAACTAAAATACAGAAACCCTTCACAAAAAGAAAAACTATTTTTATCACTTGCACATCCTCTCCCTTCATGTAATGAATAAAATCTGGATTTTGTACTCTATTCTATATTAGCCAAACCAAAAAATCTCTTCCCAAATGCATTCCCAAGCTAAAAAAAAACAGTTTTGTATATCCCTTCACACTCATATCTACAGCTCCAACAATTTCTACCCATTATAATTTTTCTCTAACTCTCCTATTGTTTATATATACACACAATATTAGAAGAATCTATTAAGGAATTGGAACTAATTTGGTGACAAAGTCACATTCAAACTTGGATAGTGAGGAAGGATAGAAATAAATAGGAGGATTATGCTTTATGTGAATTCATTTGCTCAGTTGTAGAATCATGCACATAGAAAAGCATATGTTCAAAGCAGGGAGAAGGATGGAAGAAGAAGGGAACCTGCGTGATCTGCTCGGTACACAGATCATGCAGGTTCTAATCAACATTTAAATGCTCTGTACCCCTTACTGCAGGATTGAATCATATTTGTGTTTAAGATATCCCATAAATTTCTTGGTCTATCAGCAAAACCATACTATTTAAAAAAAATTCAGAATATAAATTAATTAATATCTTATGTTTTCAATAAAAATTAGTAAGTACATAAGTGGAAATTAGATGTAGAGGGAGTTATTTTTAAGTGAAGAGTTGTGTCTGCAAGGTGAGTGACAGGCAGACGCAGCTGACACGCAGCCATTCATCCATGTCAATCTACATTGTCTAGCTTGCAAGTATTATTGGGAAAAGGACAATTTTCAAGAGGGAGTTTTGTGGATGGAGAGAAGCAGTAGTGAAAGGGATGATGGAAGGCTCTGGCCTGAGAAGTGTGTTGCTATAATTAGTTGAGCCACAAGACCATGTGTGAAAAGTATAGGTAATTGTATCCCAAGAACAAGTACAAAGAGCAAAGAGAGTGGAGATTAACCAAAATGGTGAGAGATATCTAAATAAGGGCTGTGTGGTAGATTTCCTCTACATGATTCAAGCCTTAGAAATACAGCCCCCTGATTGTTTTTTCTTTAAAATAACCTTCACTTGTGATTATAAGAAAAAATCTGCACAAAATCTATTAAATATAAACTACTTTAAAAGATTTTTAATTATTGAATTATATTTTGATTTTACTGCTCAAGACATCCTCTTATGATATTAGAATATATTATAAAAATCAATACCCATTAGGAATCTTCTGTGATCTTTCCAAAGCCTTTGATTGTGTTGACTATTATATTCTACTGGAGAGATTAATTTTGTGAACTTATTAATCCTGATTCACTTAATACTTAAGCAACAGGAGACAAAGAGTAACGACAAAGGATGTACATTCTGCTAAAACTTTTCATTCTGAGTAAGTACAAATAAAGACGGGGCCACAAGACTCTATTCTCAGCCCATTGCTATTTTTGATATACATAAATGTCTTACCAAAAACTATGACTCCTTTTTCTGAAATTATTCTGTTTGTTGATGACTCAAGCATTTAAATAAAAGATAAACCGAGACATTAAAAGAAGTAGCCAATGGTGCAATCAATTATTTACTGCACTGATTTTCAGATATTTGATTAGCAATTAATTTGAAAAAATATTTTTGTGAAATTTCAAACAAAAAATGTGGCACTTAGAATGAACTCAAAATGATAAATTGCAAAGTTCAAACTTTTTAGGATTATCTGTTGATAGTAAATTAAATTGTATAAATCACATTAATCTTCAAGAAATTGGGCATTCTTACTCTTACATTCCAGTGCATACTACCCTTAATGTTGTTTGTAATAAGTAACACACACCTATTCATGACCAACACAATATCAATATGAGAACACCTTTTACAAACATCATAAATCACTATCAACTTCACATTTAGGGTCCATTATAATGTTAATACTATATTTAATAAGCTTCCACACAACATTTACAGTTATTTTAAAATAATAGTTGTGGAATATGTACATGTTACATTATATCATGTGTAGCAATTTGTTTCATCTCCTGAACTTGTGTATTTTATTAATTATTAATTTGGTCTATGGGCCTCCTTTTTTTTAATCTGCAATGTTGGGTGGGTGGTGGAGGAGAAGCCACTGTTTCAGAAATTAATGGGTTGGGATGAATTATGTCTTTTTTATATTGGTGAAGTATGGATTTGGTTATGTTTTGGTGAATATTGAGGTCACTGTGGGTGCAGAAATTGGAGAAGAATCCGGAGGCAGTTTGTGATATAAAAAAGTATTTTGTTTCATGTCTTTTGTATTTAATCTGCGGAATAAAATGAAGACCTGATCCTAGAACGTGCAATGCACCTATCACTGTAGGTATGGCCAGCCCACGTGACTTACAGATCTGAAATTCTATGCACGGATTAAAAACATGCTGTACACGAGTAATAATATGTAACATTTAAAATTGGGTGATTATTAAGTTGGGATTCTAATTATGGGATTTAATTGTTATATGACATAAAAATATTACATTAATAAAAAATACTAATTAAATAATAAAAAAATAAAAGTAAAGCAATTAAATATAAAAAATTTAAAAAATCAATAGGATGTGTGCATCTCAAATAGATACACTAACTTAACAAGTTTGTGTAGAAACCATGTGGTAATCGGTTTCGAGGGGCCCCACTGCAGATCACGTGGGTTGGTCTGGAGCTTATAATTGGCCTTCTAGAAAGTGGTTCGTAACTTGGGAGGTGTGTTTTCTTTCAGTCTCTGGAGACATTTTTAAAATTAGTCTTGCTACTGCCATCTTTGGTGTTGTAAGGACTCCTGGGCGCTCTCTTCTCAGTCTTGCTTTTTCTATATTAAACTATATCATTAACTTCACAGCGCTTTCTGATTTTTTTCATGTCTCTGACGGTACTTACATACCAAGAACACCACTTTATCGACTTTCCCATTTTCCTATCCTATAAGTTTTCCCTTTGACGCTGAAGAAGAGACGGCGCTGGATTTTCCTCCGACCTTATACTATGTAATCTGATTATTTTCGTACATTAGCTCAAACTAAAATTTATTGGCATTTATCTTATTTAGAGTTTTAGCAGGTACGATATATTACATTTGCATTCGTAAACGATCGGTAGCTTGGGTTTGCTACTTAGATCAAAACAATTCAAAAATTGCTTGGGTTGTGACTTTGACCCGACTGCTGAGTGCCAGAACTTTTAACCGAAACAAGTTTAACTTGTAGCACCTTATCAAACCTCGTCCAATAGGCAAGCAGAACCGATTCTATAGAGAAATTAATCTAATTCAACATATCAATAACTTGTATGATGAGTCGTTCAGAGTCGATTCACTCATTGTTGCGAGTCGATTCTTTTAAACGACTCTTTTTGCTCTCAGAATCCCATCCAATTCTATTCTCAAGGTTGAAGATTAATATATTGAGTAATGAGGGGATGGGGCGAATACACACAAAGATTACGAAACAAAATATTGAATAATTATTAAGTAATTTATTTATGAAAAGTAACATAGCCTAATTATATTTCTACAACTATTTTACAGAGTTAATATTGCTATTTAGATAAACCATTTGGGAAGTGAGCCGACTCCTTTTCTCCGTCATGTTCTGCCTCTCTAAGTAAATTCTCTAATTGTACAATCGGGAAAAAACCAGCAGTTCCTTCTAAATACAGATTGGCGTCAATCTGGCTTCACAGTCATTGCGAACATGGGTTTATCCATGGATTAGGGCACTTACCTTGTCCTAGCCGACCTTCCGGGATTTATTGAAAACGAAACATTCAACGCAACTAATGCGTGGAATAATTTGCAATTTTATCTACACTGCAACATATATATCTGGATAAAATTTATCCAGCATATTCATTGTACATAATCTTGTAAATTAAAGCTATTAATGATTATATGTGAGTAGGTTAGTGATTTGAGAACATAAAAAAAAAAGATTGAAGAGGTTGAACAACGCGGTTCAGCGGGGTAAATACTTGCCTTTTTCTTATTCTAATAAGAGCTAGTAAAATTAGAATCTCATTTTCATCTTAAGACATTATTGAACACGCTGTCTTAACTTAAATTAAAAATCTTTATTCAAAATCATTAAAAATACTTAATTACTTTAAGTGAAACTGCTGTGTTCGCTCGAAGGCGTCTAGAAAATGAATTCCCGTTCCCGCAATGGTGTGGAGAGCCGTGCGATACGCTGTCCCGTACCTGCAACGGGGTTCCCGTTCTCGCTGTCCCACACTGGTGTGAAAATGACTAATTCATATGAAAGGAGCAATAAAATTATATGGAAGTAAACCACCGTTGTTGGAAAACTGAAAACCAGCATTTAAATGGGGTGAAATAATAGAAATGTTGGCATATATGGGAATGCAAAAATCATAAAATGATTTAATTGTAGTTTTTTAAATAGCCTACGTGATAGATATAGGAATAGAATGTTGAGCTCGATACCTTACTTTGACTAAAACTATACTGCAGTTGTAAAAGGTAATGAATATTTGATTTTGACAGGGAATTTCATACAGACTTGAATGGCTTTTATGATATTCATATTCAGAAAACATATTTCGGTTAACATGAAACTGCGAAAATAAAAAGTAAACATCTATTTACTTTTCAGCAAATATTAATGAAAATTTTGATGATAAAAAATAGAAAAACTGCCAATTTGTCAGAAAAGTTGTTCATCTAAAGAATATATGATTACAATTATACAGCGTTTCGTTCACTATTTTGGGACTTCATTAACTAATAAGCTAAATTCATAAATAAATGATAAATGTAAAATTGGCAATATTTTATTTAATTGAAGATTTCAAATTTACAGATATGAACTAATTTCGTTAAAATATAAATTGTACAAACTTCCAGTTTTAATGTATATATTTGTTAAAATATTGAAAATTTATTGATCTCCAGTTATACGAAAACGGAAATAAATTGACGGACTAGCCTGTAACATTCAACACCTTCTTATGAAATATACTGACACATTAATTGGATCCCAAAGAAAATTTAATTTTTGATTTCTCTAGGAAAATAGAGCTCAAATTTTCGCTGGTTGAACTTAATGTTGATTTTTGTTTGAGACTAATATTCTGAGAATATTTGTTGTAAATTTTTAGTTTATCAAAGAACTGCACAAATTATTTTCCACTGTAATATTTCATCAGTATATATGATTCATAAATAGATAATGTAGTAGCCGATAAACGGACGAAATAAAGTTATCAAATAAATACCGCATGTATTAATTAACTATTTGTTAATTATATTCAAATGCAGCCGTTTATATATTTTCTATAAGATGATTCGTTTTCTATTTCAATAATGCTTATTTATCCTTTGTTTTGTAGCATGTTCATGTACAAGTAATTTGTAACATAATTACAGTGCATAGTTTCACATAACTAATGACAGTTATGTACCATCTGGTGTGAGAACACTTTTATGTGTTTTATTTCTGAAACCAGAAAAATGCGTAGGCATTTACGGATCAGCACTAAATAATAAATTATGTTTTGTTCTTTATGTTTTAAATAACATGTTGAATTTGTAAAATTGTACTGCACTGAACATATTTAAGCAAAAAACTATTGTCTGGAAATAGTATTCACAAAATTAATCGAAACGTCTACAATTATTTTCATATTATATTGTTCAAAATTAATTTCTGCTTATTGCCTGTTATACGGGTTATTAATTTCTTATGATATTGTCTTACAGACGTTAATTTTGTTTCTATAAAACATTTAGGCTGGACTGATGAAATAAAATGACCTATTTATAAGATGTTCCCTGTCATAAAGAAGTATGTTTCTCTCTTTAACAAAATGTAATATCTTTGACTAATATTCATTAAATTAATGTAAACCGGCTTCAATTTATTATTTGTTATAATACAATTCAATTATTAATAATTTTATAATTACGACAAAAGTGGACTTGTATTTCTCCCAATAGTTTTCTATATTTATGTATTGTAAAATTTTCCAAATATTGTAACTGTCCTTCTGACGCCATTACTGGAAGCGAGTATAGTCAGTAGTTTGAGGTCTCTTAATTTAAGTCGTATTGTCTGTACTAATTCGTAATACTGTGCGTTTAACCTTTTTGCCAGACTAGTATGGGCCGTTCGGATAGACGGTAAGTGTTAACTTTTTAATATATCTGCTCAAAAAAGAAATTCCTGCCGTTTTTCGTGAAAGCTGTGAAGAGAGTCTGAATGTTCGCAAATGCCATTCACATTAGTAAACTTTAATGGGGGGATTCTGTTAAATCATTGTGCACTTCTCCGCATACAGTTTAGGTAATATATTAACTAACGGAAGTGTTAACAAAAATCAACAGCTTAACTTCACTTACGGTTTATTTGTGAGAAGTAAGAAATCAATGTGAAATTGATGCAAAGTAAAGTTTTAAATCGTGAATATAAATTATCTGAAATATAAAGAAAACTGTTGTATAGGAGAATACTTATCGTGCCATATGTTAATACGATTCAAAATGTTTATGGGAGGATAACACAGTTTCTTTTGTTATGTGATGTACTCGCTGCATTCTTTATAGAAATTAGAATAAAAAACTGAACTTCCCAAAAATATGAATATGTTCCCAATATTATGTTGTATATAAGAATGTTGGTTTACTACCAACATAATGACCATTATGCGAAGCTTATGAGGGTGGCAAAAATTTGTTGTAAACTATATATGGGAGTAGGAAATAAACTTGAGGTTTACGAAAAAAATGAAAGAATTAAAGTGGTCACTTATATATTACGTGATAAGAGTTTATGGACGGGAAAGTACCATTTTAAGGCATTTTGTATCTAGATAGGACTTTGTAGCTGCAAAATTCGTGAATTTATCTTTAATGTCCCAGAGTTTTCTCTATTTGTAAACTCAATTTGATACTCAAATCAAACCACATTATTATAAAATATCTAGAAGTAGATGCTTTAAAATTATATCTGTCAGACAAAATGATCTTTGTTAATTAGAATTACGGAACATAGAGCTAATTTAAATTTTCCACCTTATAAACATGCTCCTATTACAAAAAATTCTTTTGTTATCGATCATTCCTTCAAATATGATTATTCTAGATATGGAATTTAATTTTTAGGAAATATTATTTGAGAAATGTTCCATAATAAGCCCGACAAATTTTCTTTAAATATAAAACAAGACTAGTTACATTTAAATACTATTTATGATGATTTATTAATTTTTTTGTTATTTAGATATTGAGTTCATATTCTTTGTAATGTTTTTACCTTTGGCCACATTATTTCAGTCTGGATGTAGGATTAACAAAGATCAGAACAGTTGATGAAAATGTGTATTCAATTTTAAATTATGTATGGTTAAAAATTAATTTCTGTTGTCTGTTATGCAGGTCTTTAATTACTTCTATTAATTTGTCTTTACAGATGCTAGTTGTTTTTTATATATAAGTAGAATAATTGACTTAAATGCACATAATTTAAACCACCACAGTCTTTTATACCTTATATTAGTGGTACTACTTATTGAAAGAAAGTGTTGGCACATAGGATTAAAGGTCTTTTCAATGGAAATTCCTTTTTTCCCCAAACTGTGCTATATAATTTGGAAGATAATTAACTTCGTCCATTTTGTTTGTGATGAAGCCAGTCCTCTATCCTACAGTATATTTATATAATTTTAATGCAGACTTTTTCACCTGCCGTACAATACATGTAAAATCAGTACATTTATCTGTAAAAAAAGGGGGGGGGGGGCATGACTATTTCTGGATTCGTGTTGTGTAGAACACATTGCAGCAGTTAGCTCTGCTTTGCAAGAAAATTAATTTATTCATCATATATTTAAGGAAAATGTATCTTTGACAAATTAAATAACACATTTGGATAGGAAAGAGACGGCAATCTCCTAAAGAAAGGGGGCTCAGGTCCTCGAAAAATTTTGGTAATCCCTCACTGCTGCCATGTTTTTACCTTCGGCAATATCATTTACATCTGGCTGCAGGATTGATAAAGATCACAACAGTTGATGAATTACCAAGTTGCAATCTTTTTATTTCCAGCATACTGTTCTTGTGAAAATATTATGAAAGTTTTTGTGACTAGGTGCTGGATCTGAATTCTACACATATAGCATTATCGCTGCATATTTTACTTGACTTTTTTAGTTTTATGATCAGGTTGTATTTTTCTCAATGTTTGAAAGTAAGGTCGTGTCTTGTGAATTGAGCTCCTCTACAAATAATACAACCATTCAACTTGCTAAATTGCAATACATTTTCTCAAGGTAGCAGACTTTCAAAGCTTTCTGTATAAAAACTGTTCTACTCTCTTTTCAATTTAAGTCTTATATGTGTAAAATAATTGTTCATTAATATAATTGATAATTAAACTTATTTCTTTTGTAAATCTTAGCTGTATAAATTTCTGCAGTAACTGTGATGTGAGAAAGTTGACATAATTTGTATGCAAGAGAAAGAAAATATAAGTATAGTAATTAACAATGTAAGTAATTTTAAAGTTGTATATGTATTTAGCATAATTGTTTGTGTATGTGTAGGGATCGTGATCGTGATAGAGACAGAGATCGTGATCGAGATAGGGAGAGGGAACGCGAAAGAGAGAGAGAACGAGATAGAGATCGTAGAAGAGATCGAAGTCGAAGCAGAGACCGCTATCGTGACGACAGGCGTGGAGGAGGTGGTAGAGGTTCTAAAAGAGGACAACAAGGTTCAAGTTTACGAAAACCTCATTGGGACTTGAGCAGGCTTCAACCCTTCTGCAAAGACTTTTATGTACCACATTCTGATGTTGCTAACAGGTGAAATGATTATAAATTGTATTCTCAATATGTGTAAGACTATTGGTGCTTCTCAGATTTATATATATCAATATTATTAATTGTGATATGTTTTGCACAAAAATTAACTCAGGGGTGGAATGAGCAGTATCCAAACATGGTTAACTGTTTTGCCCAAGTGTGTCGTAGGATTTGAGAAATTTAAGTGCACTGTGTTAACAAGTTAATTCATTTCATGATCATAGATATGATCTGCAATACTAGAAGAATTAACCTTTATATAGTTCACTTGGAAAATAAAAATAAAAATTCTAAGTGCTAGCTAGTATTGATTGAAGTGGTGTACAAAAGGAAAGCTATGAAGAGTAGGATGGTATTTTGAAATCCAGTGTTTAAACCTTTCTCTGTCCTTATTAGGCAAGATTTCCATTGAGTAAATAAATTTGAAATGAGTATAAAGTAACGTCCAGTGTAATAAATTTATTAAACAAACCAATAACTAATTATCTTTTTGGGAACACTTGCCAGACATGTTAGAAAATCACGAAGTGAATCCTTCAAATAAGTTTTGTGTATTTAGCCACAATAGCTGCTCCTTAAATCTTGCTAATTACAAGTTGTAATATTTTACTAATTATTTTCAGTTTATGTATTGATACATTGTTTTTCCAGGCCCGCTCACGAAGTTGAAGAGTATAGAGTTTCTAAAGAAATAACATTGAAAGGGCGAAACATTCCAAACCCTATTCGAACTTTTGATGAAGCAGGATTTCCTGATTATGTGTACAAGGAAATTAAGTGAGTAGAAGTATTAAAAAATACATGTATTATGTATGTGTACATATAACAACACATTATGTATATTGTGAAGAAACTTTTGAGAATTTCAATAATGAATCAAATAAATTATGGAAAAATTTAAAACCAGGTTAAAGGATAAAACAATGAAATGTGCAATATTAAATAATGAATGTTTTGCAAGCAGAACAAATTGCACAAAGATTGAACAAATATTTCATAGAAAATATATAGGAATTAGTACAATTATTTCAGTGGCAAATAAATATTAAATGGCATTGAAATTAAAGGGATGATGTCTGAATGAATTTCCTGAAGTGATCATAAAGTGGGATCATAGTTAAGGTTTACAATGTGTTTTAGGATCAGATGAGGTTAGCAGTAAAGTTATGAAAAATCTATGGGCTATTATTGGAAGTGAGATTAATCTCATTGTTAGGGAATCTTTAAAACTAAGACTGATGCCAAAGATAAATAGATATCTATTGTGGTTCATGTCCTTAAGGTCAAGGGTACTGCTAAGTGTAATTATATGACCTGTTAATAATCTGCCAATGATGGAGAAAATAACTGAAAAATTAGTGAAACACATAAGAGATTATGATTAATGTCAGTTTGGGTTTAGATAAAAATTGTACAGTGACAGCATTACAACTAGTTATCGAAGATTGGAATCGAACAATAGGGTAGAGGGAGATTATATATTATATATATGTGTGTGGTATGCAGCCAGCCGGTGCACAGGATGGTGTAACACTCCTTCCTGAAGAGGGAGGCTGGGAGCCTCCGAAAATTTTTAAACTACCTTCACTCCCTATGGCCACACTGTACTTCATTTTTAGGATATATATATATATATATATACACACACACACACACACATTTGCAATATTGGTATGGAAAGGAAAGATAGTTATAAATTTAACACTTTGTCTATGGAATTATCATGAATCAGACAAATTGTGAACATAATCAATTAATTGCAGTTTCCATAATTCCTAGAAATCCAATCTTGATCTGCATGGTAAATCACATATATTTGGAGTTGTCTTCCTCTAATATTTTCTCTTTAATATCATTTTTAGCCTGTTCTTTTGCTGGAAGTGGAGAGTTCATATTTCAAACAAAAACTGTAATTGCTTGAATAAGTGCCTGTAATTACAAATGGGATTGGGAGAAATAATTATTTGAAAGAATTAAGTTTGTCTAAATTGACTTGAACCTTAAAATTTGTCATGTTATATACGGCTCTTGGCACTTATAATCACTAATGTTAAAAGATAATCTTAGCTTAAAATATAACGTGATCTGATGATATTTGTCTTTGATAACTTTCAAACCTTTTGAGCCGAATAAAAACAATAAGTTACTACAATCATTGTTGCCTTATGATTGATCTTGTACTGTCTACAGTTATATGGGTACCTTAGATGCCTTTTGAAGCTTTAAGGTAATTACAATTTGTGAAATATTGATAACATTATGAATGAGAAAGAAGACTTACCTGAAGTCCACAGTTGGTCCAGTGTGAAAGTAAATTTACCTGGAGTACAAAAACTACTCCATTCTCCATCTAGTCTACCCTGGACTGCAATCCAACCCAGATCTTAAGAACATAAGAGTCTGAAAAATATTTATCCAGCACAAATATCAGCCCTTTTAGGGTGTTTGAAAAGTTCCATTCCTTACGGAGTTGAGTCTGACCCACACAGCGTTTGTTTCTGGTTCGCAAGGAACTTTTGGTGAAATTTGCTCCATGGGTGTAGGTTTGTATGTGGAACATGCATACATACACCAGACACAAAATTGTGCATTTTATTTAGTAGAAGATGAAGATATGTTAATTCTTTCCCCATTCCCATTCATTTAATTTTTAACTACCTTTCCTATTTTACTTAATTTCATTTTTATCTTCCACTCAAATGTGTTGTAATACTTATTACTTCAGGGTTCTATGTTGGGTGGGGTTTCTTAAATAAAAAGATTAATTTACTAATAAAACAGCCTCATTTAAATTGAATTATTACAAAAGTAATTAAAAAGAACGACACAGGCAGGGATTTCGTAAGATGAACCTCATCATGGCAAAATTAATTATATTAACAATTTGAATCTATTAATTAAATGTATCAATGGAGGAACCTGATATTACGATACTATATTTAGTCCATTCAAAGTATACCGTGGTGGCTACAGCCAGTGACGACTGGTGATGGTGGAAATGTCCAAGTGCCGAATTTGGTCTAAGGAAATCTCCTAAACATTTAATTATCCATGCCCATCTGCTCAATATATTTAAGCTTTGGCAGCTCCATTATTCATGACTAATAAGTTTCGTGGTCCTCTTTAGACCTTTTTGTCACAAAGAGTATCCTTTGTCAAAGAAAATGTTTCCAAGACCACAGTCAGTCCTCCATCTGGACAACAACAGCTTCCGTCTGAAATAGCACGCTTTAAATGTCCATCTCCTATTGTTCCCTGTAACTAAGCAACATATAAACAGAATTTATTATTACAGGAAACAAGGTTTCAAAGAGCCTACTGCAATACAAGCGCAAGGTTGGCCTATTGCTCTAAGTGGCAGAGATTTGGTGGGCATAGCTCAAACTGGATCGGGTAAAACACTTTCAGTAAGTTGATGCTAGTTTCATAATTAATTGCAGTTTAGTTGATACATATGCAGAAATGATGAACTAATACAGAATGAAATAACAAGTGTGTGCATGATATACGCTATGCTGATCTGCATATTAACAATCTTTTACTAGAATCTTGTAAATTTAATATGATCTTGAGATAAAGTATTGTATGCTTGTTTAATTGCCTTTATTCTGGCTAAAAATTTAAATTGAATTATAGCATGATTGATTTTATAACTTCAGATGCAATAATGGCAATGTTGATAATTTTATTTTATTTTCATCTGCAAGTTTTTGCTGCAAGATCCCTTAATTTTTAATATTTATGTAGGTTTGCATTTGTTTTGGTATTTAGTCTGCACTTATAAATCCCTCAAATTTAAATAAGTTTTATTCTTATTTACAATTATTAGTTTATTGTATTAACAATTATTTTGAAGAAAATTGATTTGTTGAAATGTCTGATTTGTGTTTTCTTTTATGTAGTATACTTTGCCAGCAATTGTACATATTAATAACCAACCTCGACTCCAACGTGGTGATGGACCCATTGTTCTTATTTTGGCTCCTACTCGAGAGTTAGCTCAACAAATACAACAAGTTGCTAATGATTTTGGTGCATCATCACAAATAAGAAATACTTGTTTATTTGGTGGAGCACCAAAAGCTCCTCAGGTACTGTTTTCATGCTTATTTCTTTGAATTATACAAATATACTTTTTTATTTAATTCTGATTCCTTTTCCACATGTATTATAGGCTAGAGATTTGGAAAGAGGTGTTGAAATTGTCATTGCAACCCCAGGACGATTGATTGATTTCCTAGAAAGTGGTAAAACAAATTTGAAACGCTGTACATATTTGGTTTTGGATGAAGCTGATCGTATGCTTGATATGGGATTTGAACCTCAAATTAGAAAAATTGTCGAACAAATTAGGGTATTGTATATTTTGAACTTGGTTTTTATATTTTAACACAACTGTAATGGCATTATATGTGCCTGATACACAAGAGTTTATTTGAAATATCAATGTCTGCTTTCTAATTCTAGCCTGATAGACAGACCTTAATGTGGTCAGCTACATGGCCCAAGGAAGTTAGAAATCTTGCAGAAGAATTTTTGAAGGATTACACACAAATTAACGTAGGATCATTACAACTTTCTGCAAATCACAACATTTTGCAGATTATTGATGTCTGCCAAGAATATGAGAAGGAGCAAAAGTAAGTAATAATATTACTTTCATTACACTTTGTATCTTGTTGACCTGTATTCACTTTTCCAATTATTTAATTTACTAGCTAGGTGCCTGGTTTGTCATAAATAAACTCTATATTAAAAAATCCATATCCCAGATTTGCTTCCATTCTTGGTTGTTTTTGTATTACTTTTATGTAACATCCCTCCACCCCATCCTTAAAGGTGCTACCTTCTCATGCTGAAAGGGGTTGAAATTGTACAAAAAATATCTGAAAAAAATGCCATCTACCTCGTTGACCCAAAAAAAGTTTCTGAACATGTTGGAAACTAGTCACCCCCTGCCCCTGTGGTTTATACGGCAGGTTGAAATGTGAAAATTAAACTTGGCGATGTCCATAACCCCTGATTTGACTCCAATCTTGGTTGTTTGTGTTATTTTTATATGGTTAAGTCTTATTCATTCAGGGCTTTTCTTATCAAACTATGATTACCAGGAATAAATTTGAAATTGTTAATAAAAATTTTGGAGGTTACTTTTTAAAGTATTTCATATATAAAAATAACCGTCAATTAGGTAAATAGTACAAAACCAACTGACAGAAAAATTGATTCAACGAAACAAACAGTTTGGTGTATAGAAACTAACAATTCTATCAAAGTTTAATAATTTAACAAATAATGCAAGAGATCGGAGTTTTTTAATAATGAAAAATTATCTTATAATATTTAAGTATTGTGCAATAAAATATATGTAAATTTGCTATATCTAATTTTAAATTTGAAAGTGCATCAAATGCAAAAGCATGTGTTTAAGAATATAAAAGTTTGTTATATAATTCAGGATCAAAGAAAATCTACAAAAAATAGTTTTATTAGAAAGTTGTTCACCGTTAAGCAGTGTAGCACCAGGTATTTATGCACATAGTTGTAGAATGGATAAATTTATTGACTGCAATTTTAATAGTCATAAGATTGAACTAGCTCAAAACAAGCTTGTGTTTATTGATTTTTTTGCCAATTTTTTTGGAAATTTTTCTCCAACTTGTTAGGTTCACTTCACTTTATTTTGTTTTACAGAGTATTTTGCAGCACTATTTGAAATACTAACAATTTATGGACTGCTATCTTCTTGTATTTTTAGTCTTGTTACAATTGGATAGTTTTCTTCAAACAGCTTCCTTTATTTTGCATATTCTAAACCACTTATAAAATTTTAGTGGCGCTCAGTTTATATTTTTCTTATTTAGTTTAAGTGTATTTATAAATTTATTAACAAGATTCACTGCTTTTATTTTTATAAGATTCTGTTGTCAGAAAATACTAATGTTCTTTTTAATCATTTAACAGAAAATTTATATATTTAGTGAAAAGTTAAATCAGATTATATGTTTTCAAGTTTTTGTATTTTAAAATTTAAAGAAACTGGATTCTTCTGGAAATTTAAAAAATTGTTCCTGTAGTATTTTAATTAATTGATTGCTTTTTTTCTAGGTTGAGTACTTTGCTTAAAGAAATTATGGCTGAGAAGGAGAATAAAAGTATTGTTTTTATTGAAACCAAGCGAAGAGTAGATGAAATAACAAGGAAAATGAGAAGGGATGGGTATGTATTTCACCAAACTGTGTGTGTGTATAATGTATTTATAATTAATCTCTTAAAGGGATTTTGATAAATTAGAGCGTAACATGATAAGCCAAAATGATGAAAAACTTTTGTAGTATGTTGCTCCCCTCCCATCTCTGTGTCAATAGCATATCATATGTTTGTATATGAAGAAGTGTATTGCATATTTATTAACCAGCATTATCTTAATTAAATTTTTGAAAATAACTTCATAATTTTAGTAGGCTTTAACTGACAGCAGTATTTTGCAATACATTTTTGCATAAAATGTGTAAAGTGTATTTGTTACTCTAGAATAACCAAAGGGATTTTAGAAATGATATCTGTGAATTCACCTCTTCACTAGCTGATATACTTTGAACTTGACTCCAACTTATCTCCAAACAAAGTTAGGCATTTGTGTGTACAAACCTGACCCAAAAGACTTGACATTCTTCCAATAAACAACTGTTTGTCCATAATAAGACTGTCTATATTTTCCTGGTCAGGAACTTGATCTGGTGGCCGAGATGGTTTAGGTGTCTTGTGTTTTGAGCAGAAAACGCAGGTTTTTGTCCTGCCTGGGCCATATATTTTCAGTCTTCCGTTCTCCCTGCTTTGAACATATGCTTTTCTATGTACGTGATTCTATGCCTGAGCATATGAATTCACAAAGCCTAATCCTCCTATTTCTCCTATTGAATTATATACTTCCTTCACTACCCAAGTTCGCATGTGACTCGCCAAATTAGTTCCAATTCATTAATTCTCCTAATAATGTATGTATGTATGTATATATATATATATATTGTAATAGTGATCCTTCTTGGAAACTTAGGTTGTTTATATGCAAGATGATTGCTAGAATTTTTCCGGCAATCATAATTGGCTTTTATTTATAAACCTATCATTATTTTACCCCCAAAGTTCAATTATTTTATTTTTTAAAGGTGGCCAGCATCTTGTATTCATGGTGACAAGTCTCAGCCAGAGCGTGACTGGGTGCTACAAGGTATTTATATCAAGCTTATATATGTAATGAAATTTTTGAAAACATTTATGCTTTGCTGGTGGGGTGTTATATGGAAATTTTTGATCGATAATTTTAAAGGCTCTAGAGCTTTGCTGTCGTGCTTTCAACATCTGCATTAATGTGGTTTTATGGTTATTGTCAATTAGGTTTTAATTGACCTATTATTAAGTGTGATAATTGTACAGACTGTTTAATATGACTTAAAAATTGGCCCAGATCAATGATCGGTTTCCATATCCCAATTTACTAGTCCCCTGGTTGATAAGTTTTGAAACACAGTACCATACTATTTTTTTTCAAGTTTTATTTTATATATGGACTTGGTTGTAGGTGTTCACAAATTATTCAATTATCTACCTAATCACAAATTCGTCACTAGACAGTATGTATAAAGCAGCCACACGTTGTGGAGATACCTTGCAAATTAGTTCTTTCTTACTCAACAATTTTTTTTCTTTCTAATTACTTCAACAAATTAAACATAAAGATTAATCAGAAAAAGTGTCAAAAAATATAAACTGCAAGCTTGGCTATTTATTTTAAATTAAGATTGTTTTTTCTTGTTGCATTTAATTAAACATGTTTATAAAATACATAGATCATGAATATTTTAGTTTTGGTTTCATAGGAAAGTGATACGTAATTTGAATTGCAAATATGTACATTATGGTGTATAGTTTTAATTTATATGTGATTGTCTTAATAAAAATTACATTATTTTAATTCAGTAAATAATGCAATTCATTAACTTTGCTGTGGTTACGTTTAACAGTTGAACAAATATTGCTGGAATATCCTTGTGTGACATGTAGAAGCTAATAGTTGGTCAGCAACTACTTTTGCTTAAATAGACAATCGTGACAGTTGGTTTGTGGTTTTTCATGTAAAGAAATACATTATGAAATTTTTTTGTTTGGAGAGAAATAATCTTGTGGATTTCCTGATTGATAAAATAATTTTTTTTGAATTTTATTTGTGGTGCAGTACAGAAACAAAAGTTGATTCCTATATTTCTAGTTACATTAGGTTTATGAACTTGATAAATCTATTCTTTAGAAATATTACAGATTTTATTAATCACTTCTTTTCTAAATATGAAAACATTTCAATGATTGAAGGCTTTCCCAGTGCTGTTGTTGTAGAAACAGCTCTTGGGTTTCAACAGTCATTAAGACTATGTTTTGATGACAAACAGCTCTGCCATCTTTGAGGCTTGGGTAGCAATGGAAATATTGGTTATTGAAACGTTTTGGCTAATAGACTGTGTATCTGAGGAAGCCAGAGAGCTATTTCTACTATGAAAACATTTTTTAAAACTTTATTTAACCTAAAAGCCAGCCTTCTTCAGATGTTGAATTAATTCTGTCTATGGGCCAAAATATGATTAATGTTAATTATTTTGTTTTATTTGCAGAATTTCGGACTGGAAAGTCTCCAATTCTTGTAGCTACTGATGTTGCTGCACGAGGTCTAGGTATGTATTTCTGTAATGAATTCAGTATTTATGTACTTGCTATATATTTTAATTAATTAAAATGTGAGATAATACTGATTGTAATACACACAAGTGATAAATGTCTAACAAAGGCATAACTGAACTATCCCAAATATCAAAATTGAGTAACAGATATTAGGATTCACCTGTAAATAAATTTGGCATGTTTATTCTGTTAAAGGATACAATAGTAGTCACATTCGCATGTAAATCAAATTATTTCAATCTATAAAAGCTTTCAAATTTGCCTTGTGATTATTTTCACAATTAAATTTTTTCTCCTAACTGCATTATTAGTTTCGTTATAAAAATATATGTGGCTGATAATTTTTTCTTAATCTTTTGTTGACTTCAGGTGACAGCTCTACTGTTATTACTATTGAAATGAACATGTCTAAATTTTGAAAATATAAAATGTCTGTGTTAAATGTATACTCATTAGGTAAAGTAGAAGCCAATCAAGAGTGATGAAATTAAGTGATAAAATATATACTTAAAATGTCAAACTGGATTGTTTAATCCCATTATATTCATTAACCAGAAACCAAACTTTTTTATTATGTGTTTTATTAAAACCACAGTCGTGTACAGGAGCTTTCGACTGTTCTATCATAGTCACATGAAAGATACCCATTATCACATTCCATCATAATAACATATATGTATATGTCCTTGACTTGTATCATAACTAGAAATGGCTTCTTGATTTATGTTCTAATGTGTGAATGGGTATATTTCAGGTGACTATGACGGAACACTGTTAAAAGTTTTGTGTATATGAATTTGGGGTTTTAATATAGCACAAAATGAAAAAGAGGATTGATTTCTGGATAATGTATATATTATAAATACTTTAACACTTAATTTAGTCCTTTAATTGGCTACTTCTTTGTCTAAATCCATTTTTGACCTTGGTTTATGTTAACAACATATATCTTGTTACATGAATGTATCTGTTATGTCCATACAAAAATTACTTGTTCTTAATAGAAATCATGCCTTTTCAATTATAGAAATTCTTATATTAAATAATTTTCATTTTTAGTTTTAATAAAGATTCGATGCATTTGCATTATGCTGCTGAAATTATTCAGATTATTTGACACGTTAACAAATCTATTAAAAATGAATATGAAATTAACTTACTGTCTGATTTGTTTACTGTTTTCTGTTCTTGTAACATTTTTAATTACAGTGTGTTCTTTTAGAAACATTTATTATTGGGTTGTGTTGTGTCTCTGTGTGTGTGTGTGTGTGTGTGTAAGAATGAGAGAGTATTATATATCACACTAGATGAGATAAACAAATAGAAGTATTTTGAGATGTGAAATTCGAACATTTAAAATTCATAATGGGTGGGAAAGTTCAATTGTGAATTCTGTATTCACTCACAAATCAAATGACACATTTTCTTAACATGTGCTTAATGTTGATCATTGTGCAGAATAATTGCAGTTTAATATTGTAAAAACATTTAAATTTATGAAGTTGTCTAGAAAAATTCCAAAAGAAAAAATGTGGGCAAGTTTGGATTTTCAGAAGGGAAATGCAATACAAATAAATATTTGAGTGGAAGAGTGAGAGTGCATCTGATAAATTATTTTGATTTTAAGACTTACTTGTGTATTTATGGCAGGTCTTAAGTTTTTTTTATATATAAACCTCAAATTTCCTTGTTTTCAAACAGACTTTTAGTAAAAACGAGTTTTTTTGTATGTTTGCTATTTGTAATTTATGTAAAATGGAATATTTGTTTTATTGGTGTTTGCCGTTTATAATATATTTTGACGAATGTGTCGGTTAGTGTGACGTGCTGTAGTTAGAATCAAGGAAAGGAAGCAAGCAGATTCTTGTGAAAGTATATTGGTATTAACGAGCTCGGTTATTTTCTTTTTCTTGCAGAGGCACAAGCAAGATAATGCAAAAGGTGGTTTGCATTGTCGATCAGGCTGTGCCTCTCTGGCTTCTCTGCGGGCCACTCGGTAGGCCGCTGAGAGAAAGCCGAGTAACTGAAGGGGGTTGCTCGCCCCCTGCTCGACGACCCAGGTGCATGCTCCCTACGTAGTTGTTTAAAAGACGGCCCCATTTAGGGCAACACTAAGCAACTTAAGAGGAGTGTGCACCTGACTGCACTACTAGGCGTTTTAGTGGTTCGAGCACAGGTAATGATTTAACTTCCTTCATCTGTCCGGGAAGTTTTTTACCATCGAGTTACAATTTCAGGCTATTGCTTTGATTTTATTAAAATTAATAAATAGAATACATTGAATATTTTATATTTCTATTAAAAAAAACTAGGATTCATTATATTTACTTTTCTTTAAAAGGTTTTTTTTAATTTCATGTAAATGTTTATTACTGCTTTAAATAGTAACATTTCCAAATTTAAATTTTATTTCCTTAATTCATACTTTTGTTACATACATACATTTTTTCTAATTTTGAGAGGTAGTGACATTGCTAGTGAGCAATTTTCTCCAAGTTTGTGTGAATTTGTTTTAATACTGCTGTGTTACAGACGTTGAAGATGTGAAGTTTGTCATCAACTTTGACTACCCTTCAAGTTCTGAAGATTATGTTCATCGAATTGGAAGGACTGGCAGATCACAGAGAACAGGAACTGCGTACACATTTTTTACTCCTAATAATGCCAGACAGGCTGCTGATCTTGTTTCAGTTTTAAGAGAAGCCAATCAAGTTATAAATCCAAGGTTATATGAAATGGCAGAAATGGCGAAAGGTATGGGGGGTAGAGGTAAGTATTTATTATATTATATTGTACTTGTACTTGAAATTTTGAATTCATTAATAAAAAGATTTATCCTCCTATTATTGCATTTTTAGGCTCGTGTTACTAAAATAAATCTTAAAATTGATTTATTTAAATTTTCTAAAAATATTCTGACTGGTTCAATGCAAGTTAGACAGTTTGATAATGTTGAATTTTATATTGCTGAATATACAACTGACTTTATCGATTATGCAGTTTTGTATTCATTCTATTTATGATAATAATAACTTCACTTGTTAAATTCAAAATTTCCGTTCAGGCCGCAATAGGTGGAGAGGAGGAAGGGATAGGGACAGAGGTGGAAGAGGTTTTGGTGGTGGCCGTAGTCGGTCACGTAGTCGTAGTCGAAGTGTGTCACGTTCAAGAAGTCGAAGTCGGGATAGACGTAGTAGAAGTCACAGTAGAGATAGGAGAAGGGACCGAACTCGCTCCAGAAGCCGCAGTCCACGTGATTGGAGGGATGATCGTTCAGGTTAGTGAAATCTGAGTCAGTGCCATTCATAATCATAATTGTGTGCATTTTTGTATTTGCGTATGTCTGTGTATGGTTGTTGTCCTGATGTGTTTTTGAGGCAGCATAAGTTTTAACCTATTTCTCTACGATGACATGGTAGGCCATAATTAAGTTACGGTCCAGGTTTTGAGAGCCAATAAGATATTAAGAAAAGGTCTTTCCAAGCAATGGCTTGGATGAGTGATGTACTATAAAAATTTACAAAGTTTTGATTTAGTTAGTGTTATTAGAATTCTGGTTCTTGTACACATTATAACTCACAATATAATCTTTAAAATAGTTCTGTCTGCTAACGTAAGAGGTATTTTATTTGCATCTACCATCCAGAAAGTTTGGTGAATGTGTCTACATTACAAATGGATTGTTGGCTTACCTGAAGCGGAAGTTACTGAACATTAAAGTAATCCCTGTTGATAATGCACTTCTGGGAACAGTTGTACAAGTCATGGGAACTCCTGGCTGTCTTTAGTTGGGTTGTAACGTATGTTGTATATCTGAAAAGCTCTGGCCTTTCAAGGGCTTATTTAAATTTGGGGAACAAGAAAAAGTCTGTGGAGTAGGGTGAGCGACTCAAATCCACTGTTGGCCAGGAACTGCTGCACTAGAAATAGTGTGTGGCCGGGCATTATTGTGGAACAGGGTCCAGTTGCCTTCTTAGAGTATTGAGGGCGGTACCAGCTTGTTTCATTGCAACACTCTTCAGTATTTCCATGTACGTGGCCACATTTAACATTGTTCCCCAGGGGAGGCATTCTTTATGGATGAGACCCTTGCAGTTGAACACCAAAAGTATTGTCTTGATGTGGGATCTCTGACTGTATACCTTCTTACTTTTTGGTGACCCTGGACCGTACCACTCCATACTTTGTTGTTTACTTCAGTGTAACACCTGTCACCAGATCTTGTTGCCTGTGATGATAGTTTTGAGGAAATTTGGTTTTCAATCTACCCTATTGATGAGGTGTCTACAAACATCAAGCTGAAGTTGCATTTGTTCCAGCGTCAGTGTGGGGCACAAGCCAGTAGGAAAGTTTGTGTTTATCCATTCCTAGGTCACTGAGGTGGCCTGTCTCATGACCAGTCCCCACTTCCTACTTCCTCTGCTATCATTCACACCGGCACATGACAATACTGGGACAAAGGCTAATTAATTAACCTTCTGTATGGTGTCTGGGGCGTGTGCAGTTGCAGTATGGTTAGTTCGGGGCATCTTTCATGGTATTCTGACCTTGGAAGCATGTAAATCACTCTTAAACACCCTTCAATGGGACAGCACAGTTTTTCATAAACTGTTGTCAGCATTTCTAGAGTCTCTTTCACTATTTTTCCAAGTTTGAAACGGAACAGCATGTTTATTCGATGATTCATTTTGGGTTTCGATTCTGTGTACGACACCTTCACGCTACAATGTAGAACAAGGTCTATAAAATACAGGTCAGGAAACTGTGCTTCTTATGGTGCCGCCATCTTGATTCCTAGAGTGGGTTGTCTGCTTAGTGTCAATTTCCTTTACAATTAACAGTACTGAACATCTGAAAGTGTTCTCATGAAATAAGTTTGACTTCCTAACTTTTTTTTGTTACTAGTAACATGCATTTCATAGATACGTATTTTAATGTCAAGGTAAGCAAAAATTATGCTTTCTGAAATATGCTTTCATGACATTCTTAAACTTTTACATGATCAATTACATTAGTAACTGTTAACAATATTAAATTATTCTGAAAAATAACCGCAGTATATTAAATTCTATCAAATACCATTGGTATAGTTTATGGACAACTCTTTAAAGGAGTTAAAGCATGGAATTTAATTTATTAGTCACACAGTGCCTCAAAAACTTTTGAAGTCTTTTCCATTGTAGCCAGTTTATCTTTAAATTTTGTGATCTAAAAAATAAATAAAATATGAAACCTAAATTACATTGATCAGACTTATCAAGTGTAAAATCATATAGCCTTATCTTTTGTGTTTGTCAATACACAGAAGTTTCAGTATCTTTAGTAGTTTATCTGTACTAGTTAACTTTCAGCTATCAATTGTCTGACCATATTTCCTCCATATCATTGTTCTGATCAAGATTTTCTGTGGTAGATTCTTGGTTTGTGCTCAAACTTGAAAATACAAATTATTACATCCTTTCTGACAACACAACTGATTTAACACCATTTTTTTAAGTCATAAAAATCATTGTCAAGACACAAACTTAAATTTGTTTACTTAGAAGTGCTGTGGACACAATATTGGATTCAGCATTCCACTTAACGAATTTCCTGCTGTCTGATCTTTTCAGTTCAAATTACCACTCTTAAAGTTGCAAGTGAAAAAAATTAATTCATAATTATGATTTGTAGTGCTGAATAATAATCAAAATCAAATGAATAATTCTGGAAAGAAAAATACAGAACCATGTGTATATTAACCTCACATAATTGGGATTATTAAGTGGGCTGCCATTTATCAAATTTCCTATTTTGACCCAGTTTACTCTTCTATTTGCATCTCTTGGGAATCGAAATAACCTAATTCTTTACAGGAGTGGTCCTTGCAATTTGGTGGAACACAATACGCCATTATGAAACAAAAATCAACACACCAAATACATGTAGACACACAGACAAAATAGACAATTCAATATCAATATGGCCACTGCCACAAATAATTGTGGGAGTGTGACAAGACCTGCATTTTATAGACTTTGCATGAGAAGCACAGCCACTTGGGAACTTATTCAGACATGTCTTGACCTGGCCGGCATGAGATTTGTCGGTAGCAAGCTATTACAACTATGAATAGTATGGAGTTATTCACCTTACTTTCTGGACAGAGGTTGTATTTAGTTACTATGTCAAGCCTGGTGACAACATTACACTGTTACATAAATTTAATCACTATTGTTAAATCAATTTATACAGGAAATAGAATCGTACTAATTGTTTCTCTTTATCCATATATAAATTAATTATTTGTTCTAAAATTATGGACACCTGTAGGATAGGTCTCTTTCGGTGATTAATACTGTTCCATAGAGTATGTGTTAGAAATGATGAACAATGTCTGTATCTGATATCCACGCTTTAATGTGATTTACTGTATTATATATATATATATATATATATATAGTTACTGAATTTGTCTTTCAAATTTAAATTCTAAATTTCTGATTATTTTTAATCAATTTGAAAACTTCTAGCCTGCATTAATTTTTTTTTTTTTTGCTGAATGGGGTTCAATTCTTAAATTAGCTGTTACTGTGGTGTGAGCGAATATACTTGTTTGTATTTACCATGAACTATTTTGTTTCAGCCTAATGCAGTAATTTTGTTGGATTTCTGAGTTGCATTGTGGCACAATGGTGGTATCAGACTTTCCTTTTATTTTGGTACTTAAAAGTATTAGGATTCCATCTTTCACTGAAAGTGTCATACATGACAAAATACATTTTAGCCAATTATATTAAATATTTTAATCTGTATTGGCATCCTATAATTTATTTTTAACTTTTATATTTTTACCTGAATCTCTATACTAAAAATATTGCATATTCCATTTTTTTGGAAAAATGAATGTATTTATGTTGAGTAATTTTTATTTACTTCAATAAAGTTTTTTATTATAATGTCTTCCACCCATTTACCTTTTTTATCCTCTCAAATAATTATAAGATATAATGATCAATTTTAGGAGGAATGTCTTTCAGTGGTTAGAAGGTATGCACAAGTGTTGGGTATTTCAGATAAATTTTTGATTGTGTTATCCATATCTTTCATTGGTTAGGTGGTGTACTCTTCTTGGCACAAGAAAAATATTTTCTGAAAAATGCTTTTCTGGTTTAATTTCTCACCTCTCTTGGACACAGCAATGTTGCACAACCACTGAAGAAGTAAGTTTGTGTGGCATGGATTTGTTAGCGCAAGTCTGCAATTTTATAATTAGCCCGGTTTCATCGTGATTGAAATTTTTTGTCAGAGTTAATTAATTTTCAATTGAAATTCTATAACATCAGAGGAATTTGTATAAAATTTCTCCCCTCTTATATTCAGCTGCCTTTTGCCATACAAATTTTCTGCATGTTAGTCCCGCCATAAATGGCAGAAAAATTCTCCCCATCCTTAAACTTATTTTGGAATTCTATTGCCTTAGTATTTAGCATAGGGCCACTTATGGGCTCCTGGTCCCTCGTGTCTGCCAACCCACAAACAAAGCCCTGGATGTCTGTTCACAATTCCATTGATAGTTTCTCACCCTTAGGCTACTTACTCCAACTTTGATTCACCAATTTTTAAATTTCTTTCCTCTTCAGATTCTAATCAGACTAACTTCCTATAAATCCAGAGCCACTTTTCTAGGCAATTCATCTTTATCCAACAATTCCTCAATTTTGTTTCAAGAGAAACCACAACTTGTTTTCCTCTTACTCAATTACTCTTGAGGTGTTGCGTAAACTTGATTTACAGAAAATATTGATACATAATGATTAATGAGTGTACAAGGCAGCTCCGGATTCTGGCATTAGTGGAAGAGAGGCCAGTTTGTCAAAGTATAATTTTTTTTAAAGAATTGTTAGTTTTGTTCCGGTTGAAAATAGTCTGAGGCCAAAAGCTTCAATAAAATTTATTTAATGATAAGGATACTTGATTAATTACCCTTAAATTGATTTTTTTCTTTAAAATATTAGATTGTATTTTAAAAATTGCACAAAATGTGTATATTACTGCAAATAATTATACACTTGGTGACAGTTTTATAATAAATTGATTCTTATTTAAAATGTGGTCAATAAATGATTGCCTTTCCTGAAATACAAAATTATTCAGAACACTTCCTTTGAATTTATATTGTCAAAGTTTTTTATAATTTTTTTGCATTTGCAGACAGACTGTTTCAGTCTTTAATAGTTATTAACAAACGAGTAAGTTTTCTGTGCCCTAAATTTTATTTTGAAGTAACTGTATTTGTCATAGTGTGCAGGACTTACTAATAGACTGATTATGTTGCCCCAAGAATTTTGACCAGAAATGCCTTAAGTGACACTGGAACTTAAATTTTGTAAGTTTTACATTTTTCATTGTATTTGTTCCATTTTTGCACAGTTTATTACTTCTTGGTTTATTCTTTTCATTATTGAAATTTACGATACAATGAAAATTCTCTATTCACTATATTTTACCTGTATTTTGAGCAATTAAAAATATATGCCAAGTTCAGTACTTCAAAAGGGGTATTGTAAACTAATGGTTTCAAATTTTTTTTGCTTTTAAGGGTATAGGTTTGATAAAATCCAATGCAGTAAGACCAGTCTTAAAGCAGAGGATACGTTCCAACAAGTGCTAAACGAAACTGATTTATACCAGGTCATCAAACTACGAACGATCCCAACCTTTCAAATATTGCGGGAGCGCGCAGACTGTTCGTATGTATACGCGCGTGTAGTTCCGACGTCCGAAAACAAATAGAACTTGTTGGGATTTCATACACGACGAAAAAATGGATGTTTTAACAAGTTATTAGCTTCAATTCGGTTACACATGATCAGAGTGACTCAAATGACCACGTACGTGACATCGCAGAGCATGGCGAGAAATATTCGTAGAAATTGAAATATCCTGTAAATAAAATAATTGCGTTTATGAATGACATTATGTCGAGAAAAATTGTTTTTAAGTGAATACCTGATATAGTGAGCTCTTATTACGCGAATCTGTTTGTTTCCATTTTGTGGTCGTTGTGTTGCCTCTTTGGTTTCTGAATGAAGGCAACTTAAGAGGTGTATGTTCGGGGGTCGCAGACCTTGTGCATACAGCAAGAATTGCCTGCTATTATTGCTATAGTCCGCCGGCTGCCTTCTAAACTGCTTGAGGCATGGAGTAGGGAATGCTGCGTCGCTACTGCAAACCCCTCTCCCGCCATCGAAGGGCGTGGGGTAATTACCAGTAACCCGATTTACCCTATGCAGGTTTTTCTAGGGTTATCCCTGCATCACTTTAAGGCGAATTGAAGGATAGGATCCTTAACACTACATCGCGGGGCCCTAGTTGACCATTGGCTACCATACTGTACCTTTCCACATGTCCAATTTCAGTCCCTTTCCTATGCTATAAGAGGGGAGTGGCCCAATGTGAATTACCCTATATATTGCCTGTCTACACCTTTCCATAGGAAAATCATGAATACTTGTAAATTATTACGTTACTAGCTGGATGCCCGAGATGTCATTTATTTTTTTTTGTTATTTTTATGTAACATACCTCCACTCCTAAGCTTGCTCCCCTCACAGGGGTTGGCATACGCAAACATCATCGGTAGAAATACTATCAAAGTCATTGACCCCTGGAAACAATTATTCCACGCAAATATCGACCGTTTAACACGTTTGAAAATTATCACTCCCGCTTGGGGGGACTTAAAACGGCAAGTTGAATGTCGTAATTATACTCGGTGATTCAACTCCAATCTCAATAGTTTTTGCGGTCTTTTTATTTAATGCCTTTCCACCCCCACCCTTATGAATGCACCCCTCCCAATCTCGAAAGGGGTTGAAATTATACACAGAACATGTAGGTAAAGTTTATGAATCTCATTGATGCAGAAATATATATATATTCCAAGCAAAAATGGGCCGGTTAACATGTTTGAAAATTTCTACCCTCGCCCAACTCCGCCAGGCCCCTTACAATTCGCACACCGCCAACAACCCTGTGCGTATCCCAAGTTGTCAAATAAATTCAGCGACATCCATAACCCTGATTTGACTCGAATCTCTTTTTTGCGTTATTTTTATGAAACGTCCCTCCACCCGAAAGGGGTTGAAATTACATAAAGACAGTATGTGGAGAAATGTTATGAATATGATAGTGACCGAAAAGAATTAAATTTATCTGATTGACCCCGAAAAGTATTTATTCGACGCAAATGAAGACTTTACTTACGGCCCTCTCGCACTAGTGCGGGAGAGGGAAATGTGCGAGACGTGTTTTCATTGCGGGATATGGACATATACAGACCCTAACGAATGTTTCCGCAGCACGCTGCGTCCAACTGATGGTTCGCATATTGCACGGTATTTTCCGCATCATGTCAAAAACCAAGCTCTCACACTTAGACCTCTAAGAAATTGCAAGTCGTTCAACAGGAGACATTGGTTCACGATAGTTGGTGTGTTGCTTTTTAGTGTTTTTCTTAATAAGTTTGTAATTACTAATAACAAATTTTCAGGTTAATTTCATAAATAAAAACCACTGAAGTCTTCAATGAATTTATTTTCACACACAGGAGCTTTCGGCGCTAGCCACAGTCATCACTAACAGTAATATATGCTAACTATAACCTCACATACAAACCAAAAAAGAATTTTACAATAATGCGTATTACAATAAAATATTCTCTACATCTTATGGTTACCTGTTACAGATGACTGTTGCTAGCGCCGAAAACTGTTAATTGAAGACAAATGTGGTTTTTATTTATGAGTTATTCTTAATTAAATTTTAAATTTCATCAAAACAATCAGGTTTCCTGAAGTAAATGTAAAATATTGTAAGATCGCTTCGTAGTTTCCGTAGGTTTTCCCGGTGAATAAGCTGCTGGAATTGTTCTCGCTTTCCAACCGGGTGGCGTTTACTAAAGATTAGTAAGTGAAAATGTGGATGGTGCTATTCAACGAAACGTCGTGCTTAGTAAACGCCACCCGGTTAAAAATCCGAGAACAATCCCAGCATCTCTGTGTTGTAGCTCTGATATTAAAGTGTGATATTCACCAAACGTTGTACGTTTCGTATTAATTTTATGAATTTGTATTATTCGTTTCTCAAAAATATATGAATAATTAAGAAAGAGGGTTTTATTACTTACCAGCTGGGTACCCGACGTTGCACGGATATTTATTAATATAAACCCCAAGACGTATTTATTTCCATATTAATCTATTAGACAAAAAGAGAGTTATCGTAAACTAATTTCATCAGAGAATACTCCTAATAACAAATATTATAAAAAATACTCTACTAGAAATATACTCTGTAACCTAATTCAGTCAAAAAAGCTCGCACTACCTTTAGAGAGTTAATTTTACCCGCCGTGCCCTAAGCGAGTTAAATTTTCTTCATGTAACTGAAGAATGTAAGAAAGACTCATTGAGATTAAAAAAAATAGTACCTTAAAAGAATCAAAATTACTTGCCAAAATGAGGAAACATTACTTTCTGTTCCTTAAGATAGTTCAAAACAATTACTGTATTCCAAGACAATCAAAAATACACATTAAAGAAAGACAAAAATAGTTCATTTACGTACCCTAATAGAGTATAAAATGTTCCCGGTACCTTAGGGGATCAGAGACTCCCATTACCTAAAGAGAGTGAAAATAGTCCCGATACCGTAACAGAGACAAAAATACCCACGCTTCATAAAAGTATGAAAAATATTCCGTGTAATATAGAATGTCTTTCAAATGCCAACCTCTTTAGGTGATAGCCCTGGTTGTTTTACTGATACTGTATTTCGTAAAGTACAAAATATGACTACGATTTTAATATTGTACGCAGAACAATGTTTCGTAGGGGCATAACTCCATTTTAAAAGACATGTAGAATATCATTATTAAATTCAGCGACTTCCATAACCCCGAATTCGACTCCAATCTGTGTTGTTTTGTATTATTTTAATGTAACTCCTTTCCACCACCATCTCTAAATCCACAGACCTCCCATGCCGAAAGGGGTTGAAATTTTAAGAAAAATATGTAGAGAAACGCCATCAATCTGACAGACGCCGAGAAAGTTTATTTCGGCGAATATATCGGCCGTTTTAACATGTTGGAAAATAAACCACAGGCGACTCACGCTCCTGGGTTTTAAACGTCAAGTTGAATGTCAGAATTTAACTGAGAAACATCCATAAGTTCGAAATTTGACTCCGATCTTGGGTGCTCCTCTCTTATACCGGAATAGGTTGAAATTGTACATAAAGAACATCGGTAGAAATACTATCAGTCTCAATGACCCCGAAAAATATTTATTCGTCGCATATATCGTCCAATTAACATGTTTTAAAAGTTGCGCCCCGTCAATCCCCACCCCTGAGGGTTTAAGGTCATATTTAAACTCAGCGCCATCCATAACCCCGGATTTTACTCCAATCTCGGTTGTATTGGAGTCATATTCTTGTAACTGCCCCTTCACCCCCACCCCCTAAGGGTGCTCCTCTCCTATGCCGAAAGCGGTTAAAATAATACAAAAAGAACATCCGTTATGGATACTATCATTATCTTCGAAACGGATGAGTTTATTCGACGAAATTATCGGCCTTTAACGTTTTTAAAATTTTCAGCCCCGTGATTACAAAATCACTCTTCAGTCGGCCCCATTCACAAAACAATCTCAAATAAGAACTCTTTTAATCAGTATCATTACTCGTCACTAGGAGTCTCAGGAAGTGCCTAGACAAAGCTGCTATCTATAACAGCATAGGAGAAAGACCGCGCTCGTCGCCTTACTCCACCTTCCCCTGTTCAAACAACAACGTTGTTTACCGGTCATAAATCAGCAAACAAGGAACATGGCAGCGCGTTCGGGGAATCCGAAAAAAGCGTTGCAATCTTGGATTCCCAATACTTCAGCGTTAGGCGGGGGCCTGACTGCATATTGCAACACATTTTAAGTATCAGGCAAGATGTATGAAAATTTTCAAAATCACAGGTGGATTAGTAATGCAACTGGAACATGAAATGAAATTTTGAGAAAATTACAATTTTGTAAAATAATATGCTCTAGTTTTGTGTTGGTCTTACTTTGAACTTTAAAATGCACCACTTTGATTAATATATACCTTCTGCCTACCTCTTTACAGCTTTTTATATTTTTGTAGATCTTTTTTGCTGTCTAGTCTATTACCTTAGCTCTGTGCTGCTCCTTTGACTCTAGTAAACCCTAGTTGTATCACAACATTGACTTAAACCAATGTATTTACATCATTCTCTTCACCTTTGGACCTGTTTTTCATGTGTTGAGTAGCAGAGCATTTCATCTTAAATTGTGACACTGCATTGTGCACAACAATCTCTTCTTTGAAATAAAAATTTATTTGGGGCACTTTAATTACAAATTCAAAATTCAAAATAATGTTTTTGTGCAAAAATTTGTTTTTGATTGACTTTCGTTAAAAACCTCATTCCCGTTGTCCCTTAAAGGAAAAACGCAATCATGCTTAATACCATCTAGTTTTTAGCGGCTCCCCACGATGTCCGTGTGAATTTTTTCAAGGCAATCTGTGCGATCTGTATGGATGCCGTATGATCGATCCATATTCGAGAATCGGACGTACCAATTCTGTGTACGAGGCTTGCCTTTGTCCTAGTGCTACCCTTTTTTACTAGCCACTTTCTCTACCCAAATTGCTACAAAATTTAACTCCTAAGAATCTACATGTATTAGTGTTGTGCATATTGTAATGAGGTAAAATTCTAAATGCCTCATTCATAGTTTAAAATGAAATAAAACTGTTAAAGGACTTGGAGCGTCTTGGAAAAGACGAAATCTAGGGATTGCTGGGGCTTGAGTGACAGTGGCCGGCCTTTTTATGAGAAAATTTATGATGGTCACTTTAACGCAACTGTTGGCAGACCATATGAGTGAAGACAGTAGCTGCTATGCGCTCATGGTTAGGCGGACGTAAAGTAAAGTATAAACTGCAAAAAGTTATTGGGAGGGCTCGTTGACGAACGAATAGAATTAACAAAAGTCTGAATCATCATGAGTACATTTAAAACAGTGAATATATCGAAATATATTAAAGTGCAGCGAATCAATATTAATGAAAGACCAGAAGAGTTTTTGTTTATGAAGAAAAAATAAAGTAATCAGTGAGAAGGTTACCAGACGTGAATAATAAGGTTTAGAAGCATCAAAGTGGAGTTTCAAGAACAACATTCGGGCAAAAGATAAAATATTTAAATTAATAAATAAATTTTTGTTATATTGTCATAGAACCTTTGCCATTATCTCCCCACGCAAAATTAACCCCGACGAAAACGGTTGATTCATGTTTTAAACAGATTTGTTACATTTGTATAATTTATATATTATCAATTGCATTAATATCAATTTAACTATTTTATAATTTATAATAATTAAGAACTTTAATTATTGAACTTCTTCTTCTTATAAATAAAGCAGAGTGTATGTATATATATATATATATATATATATTGTAGTAATTAGTAATTAATCCATTGTTATAATTGCAAAGTAAAGGACTCATTATTGGAGTATATAAAGCGTGCACCGCGACACAGGGCGGCGAGACAAAAGTACCATTGTTGAGACGTATGCATTCAAAAATCTAAGAGACGAACAGCAGTCAACGAGGAGAGACGAGTGTAGTTGGAAGTCAGACGCGGGCAGATGTTCATCGAGTAAAGAGTGGCAGCCAAAACCTTAAGAGTGGTGTGGCACACAGAATTTCATCGAGTAAAGTTTGGACATATAATTCGATCAAGTAAAGGTCGCAGGAAAGTTTCTCAATAAGTAAAGCCACAAACAGTAACCTAATAAGTCATGCCGCAGTAAATACTCAATAAGTAAAGAGACCGTCACCAATGTCATCGAGAGGAAGTTGGTAATAATCTGACTGACCATTAATTCGGAAGGAGTAGCCGTTTCCAGCTGCGAGAACCTAAAGTTTCGACAGTGTTTTGTAACCAATTTAAATTCAGTGTTATCCCCAAAAACGTGTGCACAGAAAGCCCCAAAATTGAGACCTGGTCGGCCGTAAGTAAAAAAACTCTAAAATTTATTTGTAAACCATTTCTTTAAGATACGTCAGATCGTTCTTCAATTATTTCTTTTCTTTAATTATTCATTTCTTTAATTGTTTTGTTAGTTAATATAAAATTCAATCTGTAATCTTATTTTCATCCGCAACATAATTCGTCGAGGTTTAGACGAATTAAATTCAATAAAGGCTAAATGTAATTATAAATTATCGTAAATTCAAGACACCCATTTATCAAACCCAGTAAAGACCCTGAGATTCTAAATATTATTGTGTAATTTTTTATATTGTATTTAAAATTTGTAATAAATTTTGTTTAATTGATCAAATAAATATTTTTATTTAGCCACAACCACCGTCAGTCTTTATTATAAATTATTACAATATATATATATTGTAATAATCACAAATGGGACTCCTTTTTAATTTGACCACCGTTGTGGTTGCCAAAATGTAATAATTAACTCTGATGGGCTTTTAAATGAAAAATTATAGACTTTAAAACAAACAACATTTATTCATCAATTCTTGAAACATTATCCAATTTAATAAAAACATATATCTCTTTCTCTCATGGGTCTTTACTGGGTTTGATAACGGACAGAACACTTAAATAATCAAAGAACCCAACATTTATCTTTAAATTAAACAGAAATATTTAATCGTCTAGACATGGACGAAACTTATGAACGAACTTAGAAGTACCAGATTGATTCTAAATTTAAAAGAGTTTATTTTATTAACACAAAAGAAGAGAACGATATCTGACTGTATCTTTTAATTCCGTTTACACATATTAATACCATAAAATTTCAAGTTACGATTACTCAGGAACATTTGGCTCGTTCATTACACACACACTTTATAGACTGGACGTTTACACACTGACTCTAACACATATTATTGGCTCGACGATCGCTGATTCTCCATACTCGGTGAAGGACATCCCACTAGCTCGTAGTGAAACTACTCGACGCTGGATGCTGTGTCCTGGTCTCCTACCATCAAAGACAGTGGTCAAATTTTGATATTACTACAGATTGAACTTCTGCATACAAAAATGTTTATCGTTGACATAAATTTGCTATTTCTCTCGCAGGCTGCAAAATCTCTCCATACTCGGTGCTCGCCGTACGCCTCCACAGCCAACACTCAAGTCCAAGACTCAACTTTTCACCTCCTAGCTCCACACTCAACTAACTTCCAAAATCTTATCTACTCTTTATATATGACTGTCCCATCTCTCTTTTTTTGTCCCCAAAACTATGTTGCAATTGCTCGTTGACAGTTTCTCCATTACTGAGATTTACATTCTGCAACTGCTGTTCCTTAGCTAGCAAAATATCTAGCCGCTCTGTCTTGTCACATCGAGACAGGACCCGTAATTACTTTGCACTTGTATCGTCATCCCCCCGCATTCACACGTGCGCTGTTCTAAAATTCTTCAGACCGCCCAACTGCACCCTCATCCTAAGTCAACACGCCAATGGTCCAGCCCATTAATCAGACACAATGCCTTTCCTAAACAGATTTATCTTGCGACAGGCCACCCGCGCATGTGCCTTGCCCTGACTCCTTCATACTGATCCTAAGTACACATTGCCACTTCCTGTGACGGCCAAGACCATTAATCCGAAACAATGCATTCCCTCAATGTATTACAATATATTTGTATGTTCCTTATACAAATCTACACCGGTAGAACAAATTTCACCAAATTTCGTACACGTGTTCTTTACGACCAGGAAACAAACACTGTCTGGGTGAGACGCGTCTACCACCCCCAGAAGCGGGGGTGGACGGGGTGGAAATATTTCAACATGCTAAAACAGTCGATATTTCAGTCGGATAAATATTTTTAGGGGTCACAGATATTGATAATGTTTCTACCGATGTTATCTGAATATAATTTTCATCCCCTACACCCTGAGAAAAGAGCACCCTTTAGGGTTAGGGGTGGAGAATACAAATCTACACCGGTGGAAATTTCACCAAATTTCGTACACGAGTTCTTTACGACCAGGAAACGAACACTGTCGGGGTGAGACCCGTCTAAAAACCCCAGAAGCGGGGGTGGACGGGGGTGTAAATATTTAAACATGCTAAAACACACGATATTTCAGTCGGATAAATATTTTTAGGGGTCACAGATATTGATAGTGTTTCTACCGATGTTATCTGAATATAATAATCCCCTACGCCCTGGGAAAAGGGCACCCTTATGGTTTGGGTGGGTTGGAGATGCTTTACAGGAAAATAACGCGAATACAACCGAGATTGGAGTCAAATCAAAGGTTATGGATGTCACTGAGTTTAGTTATGACATTCAACTTGGCATTTACCCCTCAGATGCAGGGGATGGAAGGTAAAAATTTTGGAACATGCAAACACAGCAGGTACTTGCGTTGAATAAATATATTTCAGGGTTAATTATATTGATTGTATTTCTACTGTTGTTCTATGTGTATAATTTCAACGCCTTTTCGGCATGCTAGGGGAGCACCCTTAAGTGTGGAGGGTGAGGGGCGTTTCGTATAATTAACGCCAAATCAACCAAGATTCGAGTAAAATGGGGGTTAAGGATGTTTCTTAGACTTTTATAACGAACTGACAAACGCAGGGGGGGTGTGTGGAAATTGGCGGTAATGAGAGTGGGTACGCGGGGAGAACAAATTTTCAAACATGTTAACCGACTGATTTTTACGTTGAATCAATATAATTCGGGATGAATAGCATTCGTAACATGTTATCTATTTATAATTTCAACTTATTTTAGACATGGGAGTGGACCAACTTAAGGGTTCGGGGTGGAGTGGCATTACATGAAATTACGCAAACACATTCGAGTTTCGAGTCTTATCCAGAGTTATATCTGTGTTTAATTATGACATTTAACTTACAGTTTAACTTCCCCAAGCTGAGGTGAACGGGGGTTGAAATTTTCAAACATGCTAAGCAGTCAATATTTGCGTCGAATAAATCTTTTTCTGGTGCACTGCGATTTGTTATATTTTTCTAAGTGTTCCATATATTTAATATAACCTGTTTCGAAATTTGGAGTGGAGGTCCCTTAAGGGTGGGGGTGGAGTTGATTTATATAAAAATAACGGAAAAACAATAATCGAGATTGGACTCAGATCCAGGGTTATGGTTGTCAGTGAGTTTAATTATGATATTCAAATTGCCGTTTAAGTCCCCCAAGCAGGGGTCGTTAGGGGTGGAAATCTTCAAACTTGCTAATACGGCCGATATTTGAGTCTGATAATTATTTTCCCGGTTAAAGTGATTAATAGTGTTTGTACCAATGTCTTTCAGTAAAATTTCAACATTTTACGGCATGGGAAAGGAACGCCCTAGGGATGGAGTGGAGGAATGTTACAAGAAAATAACTGGAATACAACCGAGTTTGGAGTCAACACCAAAGTTATGGATAACGCTGAGTTTAATTATGACTTTAAACTAGCAATTAACCTCCCAGGGACGGGTGTGGTCGTGGTGGAAATTGTCAAACATGTTAATCTACCGATATTTTTCGGGATCAATGAGATTCATAAAATTTCTCTACATATTCTCTGAGTATAGCTTAAACCCCTTTCGGGCTTATCAGTAGAGCACTTTTAAGGGTGGGGTGGAGGAACGCTACAATAAAATAACGCGAATATAACCGAGATTGGAGTCAATTCAAAGTATTATGAATGTCAATAAGTTTAATTATGGCATTAGAATTACCGTTTAACATTCCCAACGAGGGGTTGGAGGGGTTGTAAATTTTCAAACATGTTAACCTGTTGATGATCGTGTTTTATTAATATTCGGCAGGCGTTAATGGAATTGATAGTATTTCTACTGGTGATGTTTGTGTATAATTTCAACTCCTTTCAGTATGAGAGGGGAGGACGCCTAGGGGTGGGGGTAGAGCGTAGTTACAATAAAATAATGCAAAAACAAACGAGATTGAAGTAAAATCCAAGGAAATGCATGTCGCAGTGTTTATTTATGACATACCTGAGCAACGTGATGGGTTAGGGCGGAAGTGGGCGGGTCTAGCCGTGGTGAGCGATGGTAGAAATTTTCAAACGTTTTAACCGGCCGACTTTTGCGGTGAATAAATATATTTCGGGAACAGTGTGATTCATAAAATTTTTTCTACATGTTCTCCGTGTATAATTTCAAACTCTTTTGGGCTTGGGAGGGGAGCACCCTTAAGGATGGGGGTGGGACGGGAGTTACAAGAAAATAATTCGAATACAACCAAGATTAGAGTCGAATGGAGGATTATTGATGTCGCTGAGTTTAATTAAGACAATCAATTGGTGTTTTAACCCCCAGGAGCATTGGTGGACGGGGGTTGGAATTTTCAAACATAATAAGCAGTCGATATTTGCGTCGAATAAATATTTTTCTGGTTCACTGATATTTATAAAATGTCTCTAAATGTTCCATATATTTAATATTAACCTCTTTCGTGGTTTGGGAGGAGCACCCTTAAGGGTGGGGTGGAGTAGATTTATATAAAAATAGTGCAAACACAATCGAGATTGGACTCACATCCAGGGTTATTGTTGTCAGTGAGTTTAATTATGATATTCAAGTTGTTGTTTAGTCCGTCAAGCAGGAGTAGATGGGGGTGGATATCGTTCAAACATGCTATCACGGCTGATATTTGAGCAGGATAAATATTTTCGGGGAAAAAGTGATTAATAATGTTTGTACCAATGTATGTCAGTAAAATTTCAATCTTTTACGGAATGGGAAAGGAGCACCGTAGGGTTAGGGGTGGAGGGGTATTACAAGAAAATAACGCGAATACAACCGAGATTGGAGTCAAACCAAAGGTAATGGATATCGCGGTGTTCAATTATGACATTCAATTGGCCTTTTAACCCCAAGGGTTGGGGTGGATGGGGTGGACGGGGGTGGAATTTTTCTAACATGTTAAACGGTCGATATTTTCATAAAGTAATTAATTGTAAAGGTCAATGACATTGATAATATATATGCCGATGTTGTTTGTAAAATATATCCCCTTTCGATATTAGAGGGAAGTACACTTAGGGGAGAGGGTGGAAAGGTCAAACATTCTAAAACAGTCGATATTTAGGCAGATAAATATTTTTAAGGATCGAAGAAACAGTGTTTCAACCGATGTTATCTGATATGATATTCAATTACCCATTTAGTCCCCTGGAATGGGAATCGACGGGGGGACATTTTTCGAACATGTTAAATCATCGAAATTAGCGTAGGTAAATAAATGCCAGAACCAATCACGTTGATAGAATTTCTACCGATGTTGTTTGTAAGCATGATAGAGGTGGGGGTGGAGGGGATTTTTAAAAAAATAACGCGAAAACAGCCGAGATTCGCGTCAAATGGAAGGTAATGGATGTCGCTGAATTTATTTATGACAATCTGGACAGCGCGCGGGTATCGGCTTGGTTGGGATGAGTTGACCGGCCGATTTTTGCGTCGATTAAATATATTTCGGGATCAATTAAATTAATAAAATTTCTCTACATTTTGCACGTGTATAATTTCAACATTTTTCGGGATTGGGATTGGAGCACACCTTAAGGGTGGGGGATGAGCGGAATTACATTACAATTATGCAAAAACAATCGACATTGGAGTTGAAGCCACGGTCATGGATGTAAATGAGTTTAATAATTACATTCAACTAACCGTTTAACTGCCCCAAGGAAGGGTTGGCGGGGGAGTAAATTTTTTTAAACATGTTAAACGGTTGATTTTTGTAGCAAATAAATATTTGTCGGGGACAATGTCACTGATAATATTTTTACCGATTTTGCTTTTAGTTTCAACCCCTTGACACTCGCGAAAGATCACATTTAGGGGTGGGGGTGGAGGGGGCGTTACTTGAAAATAACGTGAATAAATCCCAGATTGGTGATAAAGATGAATGTATTTAAGACAACGTGGGAAATGCTCTGGGGTTAGCGGTGTGAGGGGCTTGGCGGAGTTGGGCGGGGTAATATATTTTCAAACAAGTTAACGGCTGATATTTATTTCAAATAAATATATTTCTGCATCAATGAGATTCATAAAATATCTCTACATGTTCTCTGTGAATAATTTTAACCCCTTTCGAGCTTGGGATGGGTGCACCTTTAAGTCTGGTCGTGGAGTGGCATTACATAAAAGGAAAACAGAAACTATCGAGATTCGAGTCGAATCCGGGGTTATAGTTGTCACTGAGTTTAATTACGACATTCAACTTGCCGTTTAAGTCCGCCAAGCGCGAGTGTTCGGGGGTGGAAATTTTCCAACATGTTAAACGGTCGATATTTGCGTTAAATAATTACTTCCTGGGGTTAATGAATTTGATAGTTTTTATACCGATGTTGTTTGTGTATAATTTCAATCCCTGTGAGGGAATCAAGCTTACGGGTGGGGTGGAGGTACGTTAAATAATGCGACGGGTGTGGGAGGTAGAGGAAGGGGGTAGAAATTTTTAGTCAATGTAATTGGCTGACTTTTGCGTGGAATAAATACTTTTTGATTATGGCACATTTATGGGGGTGGTCATCTTCTAACATGTAAAAACGACGGATATATTTGGTCAATGACTTCAACCCCTTTCGGCATGGGAGGTGAGCACATTTAGGGATAGGGTTCGAGGAGCGTTACATAAAAATATCGCAAATGCAACCGAAATTGGAGTCATATGGGAGGTTATAGATAAATGACATCTCGGGCACCGCCGGGAACCCAGCTAGTCTAATAAATAAAGCAGAGCGTTTGTTTGTATATTTGTTTGTTTGTATGTTCCTTATACAAATTTACACCGGTGGAGCAAATTTCACCAAATTTCGTACACGTGTTATTTGCGACCAGGAAACAAACACTGTCGGGGTGAGACGCGTCTACCACCCCAAGAAGCGGGAGTGGACGGGGTGGAAATATTTAAATATGCTAAAACAGCCAATCTTTTAGTCGGATAATAATTTTTAGGGGTCAAAGATATTGATAGTGTTTCTACCGATGTTATCTGAATATAATTTTCATCCTCTACACCCTGGGGAAAGAGCACCCTTAGCGTTTGGGGTGGAGAATACAAATCTATACCGGTGGAGCAAATTTTACTAAATTTCGTACACGTGTTCTTTGCGACCAGGAAACAAACACTGTCGGGCTGGGACCCGTCTGCCACTTCCAAAAGCGGGGGTGGACGGTAATGGAAATACTTAAACATGCTAAAAGAGCCGATATTAGAGTTGGATAAATATTTTTAAGGGTCAAAGATATTGATAGTGTTTCTACCGATGTTATCTGAATATAATTTTCATCCCCTACACCCTGAGAAAAGGGCACCCTTATGGTTTTGGGTGGAGATGCTTTACAAGAAAATAACGCGAATAACCGAGATTGGAGTCAAATCGAAGGTTGCGGATGTCACTGAGTTTAGTTATGATATTCATTTTGGCATTTTTCCCTCAGATGCAGTGGTAGTGGGGTGGAAATTTTGGAACATGCAAACACGGCAGATATTAGCGTTGAAGCAATATTTTTCAGGGTTAATTATATGGATTGTATTTCTACTTATGTTTTTTATGTATATCAACCTCTTTCGGCATGCGAGGGGAGCACCCTTATGTGTGGGGTGGAGGGACGTTCCATATAATTTAAGCCAAATCAACCGAGGTAACTTCTTTTAGGCATGGGAGTGGTGCACCCTTAAGGGTTGGGGTGGAGTAACATTACATGAAATTACTCAAACACATTCGAGTTTCAAGTCGAATCCAGGGTTATATTTGTCACTGTGTTTAATTATGACATTTAACTTACAGTTTAACTTCCCCAAGCAGGGATGGACGGGGGTTGAAATTTTCAAACACGTTATGTAGTCGTTGTTTAAGTCGAATAAATATTGTTCTGGTTCACTGAGATTTATTATATTTATCTTTATGTTCCATATATTTAATATAACCTCTTTCCGGATTTGGATTGGAGCACTCTTAAGGGTGTTGGGGGGGGGGTTGATTTATATAATAATAACGCAAACAAAATCGAGATTGGACTCAAATAACGGGTTATGGTTGTCAACGAGTTTAATTATGATTCTCAAGTTGTCGTTTAAGTCCCCCAAGCGGGGGTGGTTGGGGTGGAAATCTTCAAACATGTTAAGCGGCCAATATTTGAGTCGGATAAATATTATCCGGGTAAAAGTGATAAATTGTATTTGTAACAATGTATGTCAGTAAAATTTCATCATTTTGGGAAAGAAGAACTCTAGTATTAGGGATGGAGGAATGTTACAAGAAAATAATTTGAATACAACCGAGACTGGAGTCCAAACCAAAGTTATGGTTCACGATAATTTGAATACAACCGAGACTGGAGTCCAAACCAAAGTTATGGTTAACGATGAGTTTAATTATGACTTTAAAGTAACAATTAACCTCCCAGGGAAGGGGCGGTTTGGGGTGGAAATTGTCAAACATGTTAATCTACCGATTTTTGCAACAATTGATTAGTAATCAATGAGATTCAAAAAATTTCTCTACATGTTCTGCGAGTATAACTTACCACCTTTCGAGCTGATCAATATATCACTTTTAGGGGTGGGGTGGAGGATAGCTACATTAAAATAACGCGCATACAATCGAGATTGGTGTCAAATTCAAGGTTATGGATGTCGCCGAGTTCAATTATAGCATTCAACTGCCGATTTAACCTCCAGGAGCGGTTTAATTATGACATTAGAATTACCGTTTAACAATCCCAACGAGGGGTTGGCGGGATTGTAAATTTTCAAACACGTTAACCAGTTGATGATCGTGTGGAATTAATATTCGGCAGGATTTAATAGCAATGATAGTATTGTTACTGGTGATGTTTGTGTATAATTTCTACTCCTTTCAGTATGAGAGGGGAGGACGCCTAGGGTTGGGGGTAAAGGGGAGTTACAATAAAATAAATAAAAAACAAACGAGATTGACGTAAAATCCGAGGAAATGCATGTCGCTGTGTTTATTTATGACAACCTGAGCAACGTGTCGGATAGGGCGGAAGTGGGAGGGTCTAGCCGTGGTGGGCGAGGGTAGAAATTTTCAAACGTTTTAACCGGCCGACTTTTGCGGTGAATAAATATATTTCGGGAACAGTGTGATTTATAAAATTTCTCTACATGTTCTCCGTGTATAATTTCAAGCTCTTTTGGGCTTGGGAGGGGAGCACCCTTAAGGATGGGTGTGGACGGGAGTTACAAGAAAATAATGCGATTAAAAACAAAATTACAGTTAAACACAGGTTTTTGGATGTCGCAGAGTGTAATTATGATTTAATTTGGCCATTTAACCCCCAGGGGCGGAAGAGGATGGGGTTGGAAATTTTCAAACATATTAAAAGGTCTATATTTGCGGAAAATAATTTTTTTTCAGGATTAATTAGATTTATAGTATTTATACCCATTTTATGTCAATATAATTTTAACCTCTTGCGACATGAGGGTGCAGAACGCTTAGGGGGCGGAGTGGACTTGTGTTACAAGAAAATATCTCGAAAACAACCAACATTCGAGTAAGTCGAACGTAATTATTGTCGCTGAGTTCGTTTATGACAATTTGAGCAACGCGCGGGTTTGGGCTGGACAGAGGTTGGAGGGGTTGGGTGGAGGTGAGTGGGGAATATAAATTTTAAAGTAAGTTAAGCGGTTGAATTTTTCGACGATTACATATATTTCTGCAACAATGAGATTATTAAAATTTCACTACACGTTCTCTGAGTTTAATTTGAATCCCTTTTGGGATTGAGAGGGTGCTCACATTAGGGGTGAGGGTCAACGGGCGTTAAAAATAAATAACAATAAAACAATAATTTGAGTCAAATAGAGGGTTATGAATGTCACTGAGTTTAATTATGACATTTAATTTGTCATTTAACTCCCGAAGAGTGGTGTTTGACGGGAGTGGAAATATTGAAACATGAAATCACGACCGATAGTAGAGCTGAATATTTTCAGAGTTAATTAGATTTAAAGTAATTCTACCCAAGTTGTGTGTGTAAAAATTGAACCCCTCTTTCGGCATGGGGGTAGAGGGGACTGACAAGAAAAAAAACGAGTCAAATCGAAGGATATCGCTAAATTTATTTATGACATTCTGGACAACGCGTGAGGGGTGGGCTGAGGTGGGAGGAGTAGGGTGAATTTTTTAAAAAATGTTGACTGGTCGTTATTAAATATATTTCTGGATCAATTTGATTAATAAAATTTCTTTACATTTTGTCCGCGTATAATTTCAACCCCTTTTGGGATTGGGAATGGAGCTCCCCTTAAGGGTGGGGGTGGAGTGTAATTACAATATAATGATGCAAAAACAATCGAAATTGGAGTCGAACTCACGGTCATGGATGTCAATGAGTTTAATTATTACACTCAACTAATCGTTTAACTCTCTCTCCCCAAGGAAGGGTTGGCGGGGGTGTTAATTTTAAAACATGTTTAACGGTCCATTTTTGAAAGGAATGAATATTTATCGAGGTCAATGTACTGATAATATTTCTACCGATTCTGTTTTTAATTTAAACCTCTTAAGGACGTGAAAGATCTCACTAAGGGGTGGGGGTTTGAGAGAAGTTACAAGAAAATAAATCCCAGATTGGAGTCAAATTCAAGTTATGGACGTCACTGAGTATATTTATGACAACCATTGGGAAAGTGACTGGGGGTGGTAGGTTCTGGGCGGGGGTATAAATTTACAGAAATGTATAATGACCGGTATTTGCGTGAAATAAATATTTTACGCTGTCAATGTCATTGATAGTATTTCTACCGATTTTGTTTGAGTATAATTTCAACACCTTACGGCATGGTCGAGAAGTACGCGTAGAGATGGAGGAGTTGGGCGGGGGAGGAAAATTTCAAACAATTTAAACGGTCGATATTTGCGTTAAATAATTATTTCTCGGGGTTAATGACTTTGATAATATTTTTACCGATGTTGTTTGTGTACAATTTGAACCCCTGTGAGGGGAGCAAGGTTAGGGGTTGGGGTGGATATACGTTAAATAAAAGTAACTGTAAAACAACCGAGATTCGAATCAATTCAGAAACTATGAATGTCGCCGAGTCTAATTGGGACAACCTGGGTAACGCGACGGGTTTGGGAGGTAGTGGGCGGGGGTAGAAATTTCCAGACAATGTAATCGGTCGATTTTTGCGTGGAATAAATACTGTTTGAGTATCGCACATTTGTGGGGGTGGTCATCTTCTAACATGTATAAACGGCCGATATATTATGTCAATGAGTTCAACCTCCTTCGGCATCGGAGGGTGCACATTTAGGGATAGGGTTCGAGGAGCGTTACATAAAAATAGCGCAAAGGCTACCGAAATTGGAGACATATTGGGGATTATAGATAAATGACATCTCGGGCAACGCCGGGCACCCAGCTAGTAATAAATAAAGCAGTGTGTTTGTTTGATTGTTTGTTTGTATATTTGTATGTTCCTTATACAAATCTACACCGGTGGAGCAAATTTCACCAAATTTCGTACACGTGTTCTTTGCGTCCAGGAAACAAACACTGTCGGGGTGAGACGCGTCTACCATCCGCAGAAGCGGGGGTGGAAATATTTAAACATGCCGAACAGCCGATATTTGATTCGGATAAATATTTTGTGGGGTCAAAAATATTAATAATTTTTACCGATGTTATCTGAATATAATTTTAATCTCCTACACCCTGGTGAAAGGGCACTCTTAGGGTTTGGGGTGGAGATGCTTTACAGGAAAATAACGCGAATACAACCAAGATTCGCGTTAAATCGGTAGTTATGGATGCCACTGAGTTTAGTTATGACAACTAAGCATTTACCCCTCAGACGCAGGGGTAGCTAGGTGGAAATTTTGGAACATGCAAACACGGCAGGTATTTGCGTTGAATAAATATTTTTCTGGGTTAATTATATTGATTGTATTTATACTGATGCTGTTTGTGTATAATTTTTTCGGCATGCGATGGGAGCATCCTTAGGGGTGGGGGTGGAGAGGCGTTTCATATAATTAACTCAAAATCAACTGAGATTCCAGTCAAATCGGGATTATGAATGTCGCTGAGACTATTTGTAACAAACTGAGAAACTCACGGGGGTGGGTGGGAATTAGCGGTGATTAGAGAGGATGGGCGGGGAAAGAAATTTTCAAAGATGCTAACCGGCCGATTTTTGCGTCGAATCAATATAATTCGGGATCAATAGCATTCATAAAATTCCACTACATGTTTTCTGTGTATAATTTCAACTTCTTTAGGCATGGGAGTGGTGCACCCTTAAGGGTTGGGGTGGAGTGGCATTACATGAAATTACGCAAACACATTCGTGTTTCGAGTTGAATCTGGAGTTATATTTGTCGCTGTGTTTAATTATGACGTTTAACTTGCAGTTTGTCTTGCCCAAGCGGGGGGGACGGGGGTTGAAATTTTCAAACATGTTAAGCATTCGATATTTGCGTCGAAAACCTCTTCCGGGATTTGGAGTGGAGCGCTCTTAAGGGAGGAGGTGGAGTGGATTTATATAAAAATAACGAGAACACAATAGAGATTGCACTCAAATCCTGGGTTATGGTTGTCAGTGAGTTTAATTATGATATTTAAGTTGCCGTTTAAGTTCCCAAATCGGCCGATATTTGAGTCTGATAAATATTTTCCGGGTAAAAGTGATTAATGGTGTTTGTACCAATGAGATTCATAAAATTTCCCTACATGTTCTCTGTGTGTAATTTCAACCCCTTTCGGGCTTTGGAGGGGTTCACCCTTAAGGATGGGCGTGAAGTGGCATTACATCAAAATAAAGCAGAAACTATCGAGATTGGAGTCGAATCCGGGGTTATAGTTGTCACTGAGTTTAATTACGACTTCAACTTGCCGTTTAAGTCCCCGAAGTGGGAGTGGTTAAGTTGTGGAAATTTTTCAAAAAATGTTAAAAGGTCGATATTTGCGATGATTATTTCCTGGGTTAATTACTTTGATAGTTTTCATACCGACGTTGTTTGTGTATAATTTCAACTCCTGTGAGGGGAGCAAGCTTAGGGGTGGCTTGGAGGTACGTTAAATAAAAATAACGCAAAAACAACCGAGATTCGAATCAATTCAGAGACTATGAATGTCGCTGAGTCAAATGGTGACAACCTGGGAAACGCGACGGGATTTGGAGGTGGTGGGCAAGGGTAGAAATTTTCAGACAATGTAATCGGCGGTTTTTTGCGTGGAATTATTGCACATTTGTGGGAGTGGTCATCATCTAAAATGTAAAAACGGCCGATATATTTGGTCAATGACTTCAACCGCCTTCGGCATGGGAGGTGAGCACATTTAGGGATTGGGTTCGAGGAGCGTTACATAAAAATAGCGCAAAAGCAACCAAAATTGGTGTCATATCGGGGTTATAGATAAATGACATCTCGGGCAACGCCGGGCACCCAGCTAGTAATAAATAAAATATCAAAAAAATTCATTACAATACGTTATGTATGTAATTGCCTTTTTACATTTGGAATTCTGTGTAAGAAACAGCGGACCCGTTCCACGAGTTCTGTCGTACGCAAGTGTAGCAAAGCTAGTTTTATTTGATTGATTTATTCCATTATTCCTCGAATGAAGAAATAGAATACGTTATTACGTAAAATTTTTATACCCCTATTAGGAGCTACAATTAATAACAATTATAAGTTAACATGCACATAATGATAGGCACTAATCCCCAACGGAAATCAGACGCAACATCTTATTCTCGTCGCACCTAATATGGGGTACCAAGTTCACTGGGCGCACAGCCGAACGCTAAAATCCGAGTCCAACAAGCAGTACGACCAGTACCATGCGTCCATCCAAGGAGAGCATTAGAGGAGCTCCGTCAACGAAATTCAAGGGAGTTACGTAGCCCTTCCCTGTCTCCGTATCACCTCTACGCCATCAAAGACAGCCTGGATGCATACGCGAACCTACAGACGGAAGGAGTAAACACTCCTAGCGGCCTGTTATCGGACCATTCGAAGAGAGAACGGGATACCTTGATACCTAAATCTCGGCGGGCTGAGTTCTGCTCCCAGAGGAAGATAGAAGAAAGATTTTGACTACGAAACCACATACCCCGTCGAGTCCGACTCCAACGTGCGTCGGGCTGAGTCGTGGAGAACCAAAACCCAGTTTGGCTATATTCGGAAGATAGACCAGGGATCCGACGCACCCCGAGGTACGGCTTTGGTCTGCCACGCACATAGTTCCTTTAACACGAGTGCTCAAGGTGGAGACACACTTGCCCAAAGGTCATTGAAACTTGTCAGCACACTCTAGTTTCCCAGAATAGCTCGCAAGTTATGGCTATCTATCTCCCTCACATAGCAACAGGCTATTGCTAGCAGGAGAATTATGACTCTGCGGTTTCGTCATCGGATAACTAAGAGAGACGAGTCCCCACCACTCGACACCTTAGCCTCCTGGAGTGCGGTGGATGCTGGAGTCACCAACACATTCCACATCACAGAAGACTGGACGACTGCCTTTAGTCAATCTCCACCACCCCCGGGCAGGACAGGTTGGTGGCTTCTCAGAAAGACCCCCAAGAGAACCACGCGCCCTCCCTTCTCATCTTCCCACGTGCCACAACCGCGGGAAGGCGTCTCTACCAGAGTTCTATTTTCAGTAGGATTCCTCCCACTACCACGAATAGTCACGGTTCCAGGGTTCTTTCGCAAACTCACCCACACATGAAATCTGAAAGCAGTGAAACTACCCACGTACATTATGCCGTCTACATGCCGCACCATCAGTGTCCTCCGTAGAGTCGCACTATTGTTAGGGGGACTCCTCCCCAAACGGAGACTAATAGCAGCTCTATGTTGCTCTCGCATACATCTATCATACCTGACTTCTGGAAGGAGAGACACTGTTACCCACATACGTGGGATTCGAACCGCTGGTACCAGTTCCAAGGGTAAACGTCGTGTGGTTTGCACCTGGGCTCGACTCGGATACTATCCGGGGAGCAACATCCCGGATGACACCCCAAACGTTAGTTATCCAGCCGTTTACCCGAAGTGTTGAGGTCTCGCCGCCCGATTTTGGTGAATAGCACACCTTAATGTCATGTCAGAGCTACGACGTAGGGATGCTGGAATTGTACTCAATGCCCGTCGCTGAAACGCCCCAAGTGACTCTCGCTACCATGGCCATCGTCAACTTCTCGCCAATTCAGCCCATAAAGCAGCATTGCGCTGAAGTACTCCCAAAACCACACAAATATCCAGACGCAGCCATCGGTCCAAGCAGCAGATCATGCAGACGACCGTTGCGCCTTATTTCAAAGCTCACAACAATTTGTCTCTGGTGTATTTGGCTGCGGTTTCGCGTAAAATTTAAAATGAAAAAAAAAACGATTTGGTTTGAGCCTATATATATTTGTTAGTTACTATTTCTATGGTAATTTTATTCTAAATTTTATATATCCATTTATATTTTCGAAATTGTCGCTTTCTCTGCTTGCATACAGACCGTTTACTCGGGGGTGGCCCTGTGGGAGGTATTTGCCACACTAAAAATGTCCCCTTCTCGATCATTCCAGAAAACAACTTATCTTATCCTTTGTTCAGCGAACGGAAGAACGCTCACGTCAACTCCTTTCGGTCGGCTCCAGAAGCCAGTTCGTCCTCCACTCACGCGTGCGCGGAGCTCCTTCCTAGTCCAGAGTTTGGAAGCGGAGATACCCCACAAGTTGCAATTTTCATATATTAATTAATGTGCTGGAGTCATTAACCGGCCGTACCTACATGACTGAACCTCCTTTCCACACACATGATCCATCGTACGCCACACTATCAAGTGGCGCCATCTGTCAGTGAACTCTAAAAATGTAATTTTACAAATAAATATTATTAGGACTTTCCGAATTTGAGTTTCAGCAGGTAAGAAAGTATTTACTATTCACCCGTTACACGAGCTGGGTGCCCGGCGTCACTGGATATTTATTTATGTAAGGCCGAAAAAGTATTTAAGTCTACATTAATATTTTAGTCAAGAAGTAAGTTAAACTACCTATGCAAAGGGAATGCTAATTTCATCAACCCACCGGCGCCTTTATAAAAGCATAAATACTCCTAAGTGATAGGGGTGTTTTACCGACCCTGTGCTTGTTTCGTTAAGTATTATCTGTACAAAATATGACAGAATTCACAGAACGTTTTTAAGTTTGTATGCGAAACTTTATTTCTCCTCCACTCGCTCTCCTATGGGCTGAGCTACCTTCTAACCGTCATGTTCAATGTTAGAAATAAACTCAGCGACTTACATACTATCAATCTCATTACTTAGAAAAGTAATTCTGCGACGCTAACAACGGCCATTTTTGCAATAGGGCTATAAGAAAATACTCCCGGTTACTGATGGAATAAAATATTCAACACCCTTTCTAAAGACCCTAAAGAAATCAAAATACACTATATATCTAAAAAGGTTAAAAAGTTCATGAATCTTAAAAGGGAAATGCCCTTGGCCCATTAAGGGAGCCCAGAATATACAGGTAAAATAAGGAATCCATATCCATGAAGTGTATAAATATCCTGGTACCTTATCGAACCGGGAGTACTTTACTCCCGGTTCTTTAAGGGAGTCGAATATAATTCTGGTACGTTATTAATAAAAATTGACCAGTATCTTCAGGGTGTCAAAAATACTCTTGATACCTTGTTGAAAAAACATATTGTTGGTACCTACAAATACTCTGTACAACAAGGAAGTGAAAAACACTCCGTACGTTAAGGGAGTAAAAACATACCTGAGCAATATTTTTGTAACTGTTACAAAAAAATTTAACTTGAATATGGTCTAGCATATAGTGAACAAACAGTCGCCATATTAGGTAGCTTGAAGTAGGAATCATTATGCATTGTATAAAATTACTGCAAAAAATAACGAAATACGCCAACTCTTGAACAGAAAAATATCAATTTTGTGCAACGTCGTTTTTCATTGAAATTATTTCCTTAGTCTTTACACATTTAAAATAAAATGTGTAAAAGTATAATAATATACATCAGTTCTCAAATTTTTTCAAGAATCCCACTTGAAATAATTCGTGTTATTGGACATTGATAATCACATCTATTAAATTATGATTAACAAATATTAGGTATTGTTTTTACTATCGTTCTATGTTTCCTCCAGTTAGTATTGCAAGATATAATTGGGCAGAATATTGGTCCGTGGTCCCGTTATATATGCCATGTCAGCGATTTGAAAGTCGAGTTATTTAAAAGATCGTATTACATTTTGTATTGTTTTTTTATAATCATTAGATAGAGTATTGCTGGATATCATTATACTTTTCATTCAATCAAAATATATCTGGTTTACTTTATTACGAAAAAAAGCATATTTTTTGTTATTGTGCGGTAACGTATCTCTAGCGTGCGAACGTGTGATGTGACGTCACAGTTAGTAATTTAACACAAAATTATAACATTTGTTAAATATAATTCTTTCCACCTTTATGCTATGGTTTTCTCACCACAACAGCACTCTTGACGTGTTTTTAAGAGTATGTGTACCAAGTTATGTTACAATTTTTACACGCAATTAGATCTGTATATATATTAACCTCGGCCTGTTCTGAGAGGTGTATGTTCCGGGGTCACAGACCTTGGACATACGGTAAGAGGTGTCTGCTATTCCCATTGGAATAGTCGTCCAGCTGCCTCCTAAACTGGTCGAGACACGGAGAAGGGAATGCTGCGTCACCACAGAAAACTCCTCTCCCGCAATCGGAAGGGCGCGGGACAAGTACCCAATGCCCGACCTACCTGATGAAGGTTTTCTTGGTTTTGTCCTGCATTACTTTAAGGCGAATGCCGGGTAGGATCCTTAAACTATAGCCCGGGGGCCCTAGTTAACCCTTGGCTACCTTCCTCTACCCTCCCGCATCCTCCCTTTCAAATCCTTTCCTATGCTATTAAAGTTGAGATGCCACCATGTGGATTACCCTCATGTACCCTAAAAAAAGAGTACAATACAAATGCCCCTTAAGATTAAAGTTCGCATTTCGCATTAGGAAGTAATCTCGATCTTAACAATAAAAGAAAAAACGAAACTCCGTGAAAGCCGTTTTAGTACAGAAGTACAATGGAGCCACAGACTTGTTGACGACTCTCAATTATCATAATTGGTATTCAATAATTTGAAACATTATATTAGAGCAGTACGCCTAAACAAAACATGCAACAAGAAACAAACATACTAGAAAACAAAACAATAATTTTCTTAGCCTAGGATAACTGTAAATACTAAGAATGATTCTCGTCTGAACATGAATACTGATAAATGAACATTCAAAATAACTAATCTTAGCCTATGACAGGTGCTAATTAGTTAGCAAAGAAAATTGAAAATTATATACCCAACTAAAAAAAACAATAATACTAACAGACCAAATTAAATTATTCAACATATGATTAGGAACCAGATATTAAAACATTTCTTTTCAATAAATAATTTTACTATTCCAATAATTTGCAAACAATTGTTAATACGTCCAGCTGATACATTATAATCTCTTGTTTTTCACAATATATTTTTCAAATATCAGTTAACACCATTAGTTATTAGTAGTCTTGTCAGATATGACACAGTCCTAACTTCTACAGAGTATTATCAACACTTGTCCCTGTTTTTTTTGTTCATTATAGTTTTTATTACATTTTTTGTCGATTATTACAAGTTACTGAAATCTGTAGACTGCCATCATCTCATAGTAACAATTCGTATATATTTCCATCTATTCTGTTAAAACAATCCTTAACTAGATGCCTTTAGGTATGGAACGTCGAGTATGCTATTTCGAATACTTCTTCGAAATGTATTGTCCTTTTCCTTGAACCAATAATTTGAGTTTTTAGTCCAATTACATCTTGATTTATTTCAAGAATAAGGAAAGCTTAACCTAACATCAGGCCTAAGGCCATGCTAAGTTATTTATTTTAAGCATTAGAAAAAATGTCGAACGGACCGGAAATCGAACACATGACCTCCCGCTTACCGGGAGGATGCTGTAACCACGAAGTTATCATTTGTCGATTCCCGATCCGGTGCGAAATTTGGCTCATCAACAATTTACAAGTCAACTTTCTGACTTGTAAATTAATCCTTGGTAGTTTGGCAAACTAATGTCCTCTTCCTCTACGACCTCTGCTGCTATCTTGATTATCGTGCAGTACTTCCGTACTTTCTGATGTCCACTGTATTTCATTTTCTGAGCCGTCATGCGTCGTTTCATTAATAATCTGAGTATCATCACAGTCATCTGTAAAACAGTCCTCCAGTTTGTCTTCTGATGCACAGTTCTACTCATCATTTCTGCCACCTGTTCCATTCCTCATAATCCGCAAGTTATCTTGATTCATAGTTCGCATTTTTCTTTCATCTTGGAAAACTGTGCCTTCGTATAGCTTAGAATTTAGTGCAAGGATTGCCTTTAAATCTGCATGAGAGTTATAAACAACTTTCGCTATTTGTTCGCTACAGGTATCGTTTCAATATCATTTACCACATTACACAAATTATTCTCTATATAAGCTTCCGTGGCTTTCCTCATGACACCAAACGCAAATTTACATCGAACAGTAAGGCATACGTCGCTTATATCAACACATAAAAGTTTATAACACATAGAAATGTAAGGAAATCACAGAATATTCATTATATAACTTTTGTCACATTTTCAGACCACCACGTACTTTGATATCGAGTAACACACGTTGGAGCGCCAATTTTGTGATGTTTTATTTATTTCTGTTCAATGATTACGTACATTAATTACATTTCACTTACTCTCGCAGACATTACAGTAAACTCAATTGCAAAGATGTATATAAACATCATAGAGAGGCCACTTTAGCGTTACAGCGCTCTGGGTGGCAGCAACAAACAACACTGACCGCCATTGTTTAAACGGTCCACTTCACCAAAAATTCGATTTAAGTTATTCTACTGATGTTGAAAATTTTGATGATATTTTTTAACAAATTATCAAATGATAATTAAAACACTTGGGGGCATGTTGGATGTGAGGACAATAATGACAGTCAGGTAGTAAGGTATTTATGGTAACTGCTCTTAACAGGAGTTGGAAATTTCCAGTTGAATGGCTTATCGGAAAATGCTAAACTTAAATACTACCAGCAGTATTTGCGTAAACTGGAAGAGACGAGAATATACATAGTTACCGTAGTGTGTGATGGTGCTGCAACTAACAGGCCAGTCGTGGATAAATTGGGTGTAATAAATTCACTATGTTGGTTCCCTATCCGTCAAATAATGAAAAAATAGTTTTTCATTTCTTTGTAGCAGCTCACATATTGAAGCTATTCAGAAAGATATAGTTTTTCATATATATTATCATATAAAAATATTGAAACAGTAATAATATATATATATATATATATATATATATTGTAATGCCGATTAATTAGGACATTAATTGTTTGGACATAAAATTTAATTGTAGCGGCAGGAGTTTCCAAAGCAACATAGGAGACGGGCTCTGTTACTTTGTCGGAAAGTCAAAAATTGCGTATGCGCGCTAAAACTCGAGACTACGATAGTTCAGTTGGTGACGGGACATTTCGGAGGACGGAACAAATGAGTCTAGAGCAGAGACTAGCCGTTGTTTAATGTATTATTAAACAAAGCTGTGAGTTTAAGACAAAGTAAAAACATTCACGGAAGTATTTAAATCGTAAATATTGCTAAGTAAAAGCCGTGTACGTCTGTAGCCAGCCAGGAATAGTAAAGTTGTAGTTTAAGTCCCAAGCGGTAAAATGACTAGCTAATCTATGAATCACAGGATTCATATAAGGCAAGCGGTCACCAGATAGCTGACAAAAAAGAGGATTATCCGAGTTCCTGGGAGCCTATCAAGGTGGACTTCAAGAGTGTAAAATCTGTGAGCCGAAAACAAAAAGGAATGCTGGAACCAGCTGGACAGATGTAAGTAACAAAATACACATATAATGATTTATGTAAACGTAATTAAAGGATAGAAGTCAGATTTCGTTCTATTCTAATTGCCAATCAGAGTTAATTTCTTTTCTTTTAATTTCTTCCTATTGACATATTGTCTGTGTGTTAATTAGTTTTTTAAATCAATTTGTTGTGTCCATTATCAAACCCACTGAAGACCCTGAGATGTAAAATTTTAAATTGTAATTATTTGTGAGTTAAAGCAACAAAGTGGAAATAAATAATTATATGTTTTAAATTCTTGTTGATTATTTTATTTAATGACGCCTCATTGTAAATTATTACATAATGGCACCACAAAGTGGGGCAAATTAAAGTTTTTTTATTGATTGTTACATAATGGCTTCCACAACGTGGGGCAAATTAAACTAAATAAAGGCTATTTTTTGATTATTACAATATTTATATATATATATATATATATATACATAAATACATACATATATAAATATATTGTGGTAATTACGAATATGTAATTATTTAATAAATAAAATTTTACTATTTTCATTATCTGCGACGTAAATATGAAGCCATTGCATTATAGTTAAAGATTGTCTTTAAGAATATGGAACCTATTAATGCTTGCTTGCTAGAGTTGCATTGTTGCCTCAGGCAGCATTGAGACGTACGGAACTTGAGAATTCAGAGTTGCTCGGAGCAGGATGGCGGAAGGTGTGTTTTGAAGAGTCCGTATTCAGAGTTCCCGGGACCACGACTGAGCAACAGGGATTTGGAAGCTGAGAAATTCAGTATTAAAAGTCCCCGGGTTTTGGAATTGTAAGTCGCCAGTGTGGAATTATATTCCGTCTATTGCCATGTTCGAGTAATTATCAAAGTTTTACAGAAAAAAGCTATCAACAGTTAGGAACAGAAAGTGATTTGCGTTTGCAAACTAAAACATCTTTAAATTCAGTGATTTTTGTGATGTGTTTTTTTAAAAAAAGCAAGTGAATCGAGCCCAGATAAGGGTAAAGTAGATAAAAATAAATATTCTTAATTGAAAACCTTATAGTGTAAAAATAATTATCGTCAGATTTGGAATTTCGATCATTTCATTTAAAATAATGATAATTTAAGTCAGGAATATTTTGCTTTGTAAGATTCAATTGTTATTTATGTAACTATCTTTATTGGCGGCCCTGAAAATTAAGTCGTAAAATTTCAACTGAGGTAAAAATTTGTTTTATTAAATTAGTTTATTATATTTAAAATTATTGTTTTCATTTCAATACTTTCATTTTTAACTTTTAATTTGTTTATTACAAAATTGGCACCTTAACGTAAGGCTTCAAGTAAAATTAACTTTGATTTTGATTATTATAAATTTGATTCTCCAACGTGGGGTTTATCTTAATTTAAAATCTAATTAAATAAATTTTTAATAATAATCATTTATTTTTGTTTATTACATTATATATATATATATATATATATATATATATATATACATATATATTGTAATAACCAGCTCAGAAGGACAGGAATTCTGTTCTTATTTTTGTCTGATTTGTTTACGAACTCAGACTGGGGATCCTTGAGTGGTTTGAACATATAAAAATTAATGATAAAATGACGGATAAGTGACTTTTAGAGAGGGGAAGGACTAATAATTGGGACGTTTTGCAGCTTTTAGGGCTAATTGGTTGTGAGCAACATCTGGACGACGGAATCCTAATGACATAAAATGACAGAAGGTTGTTTGGACGATGTAATTATATTAAAAGGAAACGTTTAATTTAATTGATTGAGTGGCTCTCGGAGCGGGAGAACGGCAACAGATGGGGTTTGTTTGGCGAAACTGGAAATCCAAAAACTGTGAAAAACAAGGGAATATTCTGGAGACAGGATATAAATAAGAGGGCAGTTGGACAGTTTGGGGAGCTTCTTTATCATTTCGTGTGGACGGGAGACGGACGTGTTAGTGGGAGAGAGCGGTGTTGCAGGTCCGCAGGGACGGACGCGGGGCCAAGTTAAAGTGGCCGAAACAATTGTTATGAACAGTTGGGAGTTTGCAAAAAGGAGAGATCATCGGATGCTAGGCCAAGCTAGGCGGCCGAGAGTAATTAGTTGGACATCAGTCGTCAACAGTCGGTGGGTGTTTCATCGTGGAGGTCTGTCTGCCAGCAGAGGTGTTTGAATTCGTCGTGAGGGTAACGTCGTCAAGAGAAGGTGACTGTGAAAGCAGAGTGTGAGCGCAACCTGGTGCTTTTTATGTCCATATGAAGTGAGTGTGTGGACCAGAGACCTTGTAGTTTATTTTTCTGAATTCATAATTGTAAATTGTTAAAAAAAGGGTAATAAGTCAAATTTCGTTTCATTTGTTTTACTCGTTTCAATCATTTCGTTTGAATCATTTCGTTTATCATTCATTGTAACTGTATTTGTTTAATTGTAACATTTTTTCCGTTTCCTTATAAACCCAGTAAAGACCTTGAGGGTACCGAGTCCAATTATTTAAAATGTATTCTAGGTAAATAAAATTGTTCTGATTTATAAAATTTCATTAGATTTGTGTAATTGTAAATTATTGAGTGTAAGTAATAAAAAATAATTGTTTGATTAAATTGGTACCGTTATTTTATATTTTACCTATTACAATATATATTGTAATGCCAATTAATTAGGCCATTAATTGTTTGGACATAAAATTTGAGTTGTTTGAGAAATCCAATATAACGGTCTGATGGAACAAATCGATAATGGAAAAGCAAGCTCAGCCGCTTTGTCGAAAGTCAAAAATGGCGTATGCGCGCTAAAACTCGAGAGCACTAGGAGTTAGTTGCTGACATTACAGAGGACGGAACGAATAATACTAGAGCAGAGACTAGCCATCGTTTAAGTATTATTAAACAAAGTTGTGAATTTAAGACAAAGTAAAAACATTCATGGAAGTATTACCCCGTAAATATCCCTACCTTAGCAGTTTTACGTCTATCAGCAGCCAGGAAAGGAGTGCAGTTTTACGTCTGCAGCCAGGAAAGGAAGTCAGTTTAAGTCCAAAGCGGTAAAAGACTAACAAATCTACGAATCATAGGATTCGTATAAGGCATTCAGACATCAGATAGCTGACAAAAAGGAGGATCATCCGAGTTCCTGGGAGCCTATGAATTTTGACTTTAGTAGTGTAAAATCTGTGAATCTTAGAATCAGTGTAAAAGTTTGCCATAGTGTACTTCTGAAACAAAAAAGAATGCTGGAACCAGCTGGACACTAAGTAAGTAACAAAACCAAAACTAACGATTAATTGTAAACGTAATTAAAGGATAGAGTCAGATTTCGTTTTCTTTTAATTGTCAATCGAAGTTAATTTCTTTTCTTCTTAATTTATTTCTATCGAAGTATTGTTTAGGTAATTGCGAACTGTTTGTTAATAAGATTTTAAAATCAATTTGTTGTGTCCATTATCAAACCCAGTGAAGGTCCTGAGAAATTCATATTTTAAATTGTAATTGTTTTTGAGTTTTTGCCACAAAATAAATAAATATTTTGTTTGTTAATTGATTATCTTTTGATTTAAAAAAAACCTTCAATTTAATTATTACATAAATGGCCGCTTCAACATGAGACAAAATAGGTTAATTAATTAACGCCTATAGTTGTTTATTACAATATATATATATTGAGTATTTAAGACATCTTATAAATAAACAACAACCAATTTCAAGTCAGAAAAAATATTTAAATTTTATTGACTATTATTAACAAGTTGAAACAGAAATTACTCTAACATTTTGCAATTTAGAGAAGTGTTTAATTACACAGATAGAACCATAAATCAATGCTAAACGTACGTGGAGACACTTGTGGTAGCTACTGCAAGCCATGTTTTCAAATATCATGCTAATGACAATTTCGATAATGATTATGTTCCAGAATGTGAAAGATTGACATTTTATTCTGTTGTTTGGATGTTATCCTTGTTCCTCGCTCTGAAAATTTTAAAGACAGCTTATACAATCCTTCTAAAGATGTGATAAAATTATTCAAATTGGCAGAAGGTGTTATGGAAAAACGAAATGTTAGTGGCGAAGAAGAATATTCTATTAAGATTGTATGCAGATGTTTTCAGAAAGTTGGAGCATTTAAATACTATTTTGTGACCTTGACCACTTAATGGTTACATCTGAATTTGGAGAGGATCTCAGTATTCAATTTTAATAAAGAAATTTTTGAAACATTACTTAAATTATAGATTGCATAATTTGTGTAAAACTAAAGCTATGATTGACAGATAAGACAAATGTACACACAAAAAATTGTTCAAAGGACAATAAGCCAAATAAATTTTTTAAATGGTCTATACCATAAATGTGTTTCATGTCGTTTATCCTTATAAGCTTTACAATGTATTGACTTTCAGTAGAGATTTATTTTTAAGTCATTTTCACGACATACTATAATGATTCAATGCTAGCAAACGACAGGAAACTCTCACCATGACTGTAAAAAACATGGCGGCTGAGTTTTCAATTTGCTTCAAATATGGCGGCGCCTTTTCCAGTCTATGTTGTTTATATATGTCTTTGCTATTAAATATACAGTATATATAATACATAATGCGGTAATCGTCAACCATAAAAGGGAAGGAAAATAAAACAAGGCGAGACGTTGAGCCGAGGCATTCTACCATGGTTGCTCGTTCGTTACCCCTCATTCGGCGATAGCTCTCCGTGGTTACTCATGCTAGCACCGGATGGGTCCTGATTTGATTCCGTGGTCACGTTTGCTTCAATTTTGGTGAAAAAAATTATATCTTAGTTACAATCATAATTTTTATTTTAAATTTGATAATCTGTTAAAACGAAAAAAGATAAGCGTGAAGTTAACGAAAAGTAAAATTTTGATATATAGATGAACTATTTTAGAGTGAAAGATACATGAGGGCAACCCACGAGGTGCAAACTCCCCTTTAATAGCATAGGAAGGTATTTTAAAGGAGGAGGGCTGTGGAAGCGAGAGTTAGGTACCCAGGGATTAACTTGTGACCTCGGGCTATAGTTTAAGGATCTTACCCAGCATTCGCCTAAAAGATATACAGGAAAAATCCTAGTCATAAGTCTTCAGAATAATTCAGAATTTTGAAATGTAATATGACTCACAATAATAAGAAAATACGCACCGTAAACGTTTTCACTTAGCATAAGTCAATATGCAGTATTGATGATATGAAGTAATAACAAGGATAAGATCTATATTTTGCGCCTACTTCGCTACTTTACCTATTAGTATACGCTGGAATAAATTTCATTCCTACATCGGTAATAGCACTTGTTATCATCTGGTATTTATTTTTTAAAGTGATCATTTATTAATATTTTATAAACAATTAGATTTCACAGGGTAATACATTTTTTAATTTTTTAAAATGATTATATTCTTGTTACCCGTGTACAAAATACAAGTATTTTGGAAGAACTTAAATACACGCTTCAAACAACAGGTTTCCTGATTTCAAACCATGTGACTTCTTCCTGTGGAATAGGGTGTAAATACCTACCTGTCAACAACAATGCTAATACTGAAGGAGCCTATCACATAGCAAAATGCTACTGGAGATATCAGCAGAATTGTATTACTGCTTGGAGTTGTCATGTGTCCAAGGGGACACACAGAATATCTGTAGTATGTACATGACATGTGATTGGTTTCAGCATCTTTTCGTCGTATGGACCAATTTACCGAATATGTAGTTGTTGGAAATCGAAGAATATTGTCGGCTAATCCTGTAAAAATGGATTGTTAAGGAGTAAATAACGAAAAACTCATAGCTAAATAAATATAATCATCATATTGAGTTTCCCTTGCGTTTCTCTATGTTAGTGGAGGTGAATATATTAAAATAGGATAGGGATTTATTTTTATACCTTATTATTAGAAGTTATTTAGTAAAACCTGATTTTATAACCTCTCTATCGTATTAGAACAAGGGTCTCCAAACCTTTGAGCCTAAGGATCACTCTGACTCTCTCATGGGCTAAGACCTAGCAATCTCATCTTACCAACGTACTGTAGTTTTCAATTACGCGGCGCAATTTTTTTGACTAGTCGGCGAATGAGACCTCTTTGGTTCGGGGGGGGGGGGGTGGAGACTCCGCTCCTTTCGCCACTTAGCTTTGTACTTACGGGAAAGTGTCAGGGACATTTCATTGTAGCGGAGATAGCCGATGCGCGTTCTGTGCTATGCATTGTTACTATTTACCACCATCCTAAATATAAAATAGTGAGTATACTGCTGAGATTAGAGATGTGGCAAAGCTACAGTAGTAGGCTTAAGAGTTATTTTGTGGGGAGGGCTCGTTGGACTTATAAAAAAACGTCAGTAAGTAAATTTTCTATGTTTAAGGTTAAGTATAAATTCTCAGATTAGGGTTTCATAAATAACACAAACACTGTATAGACAATTAACATTTATTATATGAATAAAACCACTACCATATAATACAACTCAGTTCTCGGGGTTCATGAAGAGCAAAATTATGAGTTGAACTCAAGCTTGGCTAAACAATTTAAATTAACATACTGTGCAAATTAGGAACTGTAAATTCATTACATGGTAAAACAATTTGTTAACGTTAGCGTGAAGGCTACACACAAGAATGGGCAATAATGCCAGAGATTTAAGGTATTGTAGGCTGTTGGTTTTTGCTAGAGCATGGTGTAGCCAGTCGTCGTCGAAGCATAGCAGAATAAAGTTGTTGTTGAATTATAGCAAAGAGTCTTCGTCGAAATATAGCCGTGTAAAGTCTTCGTGGAGAGATTGCAGTGTAAAGATCGCAGAGTATTGTAGTCTTCGTCGAAATATTGCAGTGTAAAGCCAAATTTTTCAAACCAACAGTGATAATTAGAGTCAGTGTTAAAAATGGCCTGTTATAAAGTGTAAGAGTGTGTAAGTGTATTGAACGAGCCAAATTGCCCTGACATCCAGCAACTGTAAGTTACAATCTCACTAAATTCATATTTGTAAACCATTAGGTAAAGGTAATTATCGTCAGATTTCGGTTTTCGAATATCGTTTATAATTTAAAGTTAACATTTTATGTTTGCATTGTAAATAATACATTGAATCAATAATAGCTTCATAGAAAATTTAATTGTTAATAAATATTTTCGTTATTTAAAGGCACAGTAAAGACCCTGAGAGAGAGTAAATTTTGATTGTAAAACACTAATAAATAATATAAATTGAAAGTTAATTACGTGATAACTGTTGTAAAATTCATTGGATAACATTTGTAAATTTAACTATTTGTACATTAATAAATCATTTTGTATGTTTATTTAAAAAACTTAATAATTATTAAAGCATCCTTTCATTTAAGATTTAAATTAATACAAATTGCCACTCTAACGTAGGGATTATTTTAATGTCATTAACTGATTACCACAATTTGGCTTCTGATTTTTTGGCATTGTGTTATTTTTAAATTTCTATTAATTTGTATTCATTACAAATTGGCACCTCAACGTGTGGCTTATTGTCATTTTAACTTTCTTTAATTTAAAATCATTACAATTTTGGAGCCTGAATGTGGCACATTGTGTTTATTTAACTTTCTTCATTTGTAATTATTACAAATTGGCACCCAACGTGAGGCATTGTGTTTTATTTAGTTATCTTTCAGGTGTCATTTTAACTTTCATTTCATTTGTATTTATTACAATATATACTTTTAAAAAACAGCCATTTTTAAGTCATAAAACTGATATATGTTAATTGAAAATTAAACTAAGTTACGTCGCTCAATTTGTGACCTCTTAAAGTTGAAGTTTTACAAAATTTTGATAATCAGGTCGTTCTCCCTTGACTGCCGTGGCCGAAAAACACCATTTAAATTGTGTATTTTGCTGGGCTGCGCGAAGATACAAGACTCAATATTCACATGTTCTTTAACGGACTGCGCAGTAACGTTATCCATAATCGTGTTTGGAGGACTGCGCATAACCTATAGTACATGATACGTAGTAAATGACACTTTTCACTATGACTTTGTCATATCCTTGATCCAGAATGTCATATAAGAATACAACATCAAGAACTACGCAAAAGTATAAGGAGATAACAATCCACAATTACAGGCCGTAATTATTAACTCAACAGAAGATTTAGAAGAGGCACACCGATTGATTTCCAATCTTAAACTCTCCCTAGAGTGGTTCTCAACACAGCCATATGTAGAAATATTTGACTAATTCGTAAGCTAATAAATTTAGCTTATATAAATAGCTAATTACACCTTTTGATTGCTAAATAAATTAATTGTGACTTTTTAAGATAAATTTTCATATAATTAATTACATTTCATTATGTACATCATGTATTGTGCTTCTTAATTGGTTGTTACATAAAAACGTCTTATTATCATTTAATATGATTTAATTCCATTATAAATTTTACAATGTAATCAAAATAAACTACGGCGGCAGGATACGGTTGGCCGGATTGTTTGTTCTCGTGGGTCTGTGTTGGCCCTCGAGTTCATTGTTTGGGGATCCCTGCCCATGGTTTTCATTCAACGGGCGATATTTATGCAGCAAACCACAATTTTCTTTTAGAGAAATAGGAAACAACTTCATATTGACATGTGATTTAAATATAACATTTAAAAACTTTTATTTTATACTAGCTGACTGTCCGGCGTTGCCCGGATATTTATTTATATAAGCCCGAAGTGGTTTTTAATTCCTCATTAATCAATTAGTCAATAGGTTAATTGTCTTACCTGTGCAGAGGGAATGCTAATTTCATAATAAACCACAGCCTTTACAAAAGCATAAATACTCCCAATACCAAACTTTATAAAAAATACACTTAAAAATATACTCTGCACCAAAAATAAAAATTGCACACACTACCTCAAGAGATTTAATTATACCCCCGGTGCCATAAGCGAGTTAAATTTTCTTCATATAACTTAAGAATGTAATAAATACGCCCGGTAACATTGAGAGTAAAAACACCTGTATCTTAAAAGAATCAAAATTACTTGCCATTATTTAAAAGAGTAAAATTTGAGTCAAAATTACTTTCGGTTCCTTATGAGAGTTATAAATACTCAAAAATTCTCATTTAAGAAAGACAAAAATAATTTTTCTGCCTTAAGTGAGTCAAAAAGTCTCCGTACTCTAATAGAGTAAAAAATGCTCCCGGAACCTTAAGGGAGTACCTAAAGAGTGTGAAAAATAGTCCCAATAACTTAAGAGGCACAAAAATACTCACGCTACTCTAGAAGTGTGAAAAAATACTACTTATAATATATAATGTTTTTAAAATTCCACTTAACAAATACTTTATCGGGAAAACACACCTAAAAGAATAGGCGTGTTTTCCCAATAAAGAGTTTTTTTTTCGTAAAGTAATTATTAACTGCACAAAATATAACTATACGTTTTTAAGATTGTACGCGGAACATTGTTTTCCCATTCCATCCCCACTCCTAGGGACATAACTACAACCGGCATTTAGAATATCATTATAAAAATCAGCGACGTCCATAAACCCGGATTCGACTCCCATGTCTGCTGTTTTCACGTTATTTTTAATTATCGCCTCTTCACCCACACCCATAAGGGTGCTGCTCTTCTATGCGGAAAACGAGTTGAAATTATACACGAAAAAAATCGGTAGAAATACTATTAATCTCATTGACCCCCAAAACTAATAATTCAACGCACATATCGGCCGTGTTTGTATGTTTCAAAATTTCCACCCCCTGTCCACCCGTCCCCTGGGGGTTAAATGGAAAGTTTAATGTCATAATTAAACTCAACGACATCCATAACCTTGACTCCAATCACGGTTGTATTCACCTTATGTTCCTGAAACGCTCCTCCACCCCATCCCTAAGGTTGCTCCTTACCCATGCTGTAAGGATGGAAATTATACAAAGATAACATCCGTAGAAACACTATCAATCTCTTTGACACCGAAAAATATTTATCCGACTCAAATGTCGGTTTCATCATTTCCGCACCCGTCTACCCCCGCTCCTGGTGGTGATAAACGTGTCTTAACTCCCACAGTGTTTGTTTCCTGGCCGCAAAGAATACGTGTACGAAATTTGATGAAATTTTCTTCATGGGTGTAGATTTATATGGGGTACATACACACATACATATTATATCGACCGCTATGTATGTTAGACACAGCAGGAAAGGTCTTACAGAGGATCATCTGTGACAGACTGGAGTCCACGTTAGAAAGTAATGGGGGACTTTATAAAATGCAATACGGTTTAGAAAAACACGGTCAACAATTGACGCGATAAGAACAGTCGTGGACACGGCTCAGCAGGCTATACTGGGTAAGAAGTGGAGAAAGGGGTTCAAAAACATACGGTGTGGTAGTGACATTACATGTAAAGAATGCATTTAACTCTGCGAGGTGGAGCTACAATACGGAAGAAGGTTGTAGATATCACATCAAAGGAGGAGTACCACAGGGCTGAGTCCTCGGTCCCATCCTATGGAATGTGATATACGATGGGGTTCTCCGACTCCACATGCCAGTGGGAGTCTTTATTATTTTATATGGCACACAGAGAGAGAGAAAAATCGTGGGTTTTGCAAATGACATTGCGCCAAACACCTTGCCCAGGTGGTCCAAACCTTGTAACAGGACCGTGAGGACAATATCGGAATGGATGTCCTCAGTAGGCCTCCAGCTTGCTGGACATAAGACGGAATCAGTGTTCATCTTGAGCAGAAAGGTTAGGGAGACTGTCACTCTAGTCATTGACGGATGTGCCATCACGTCACAACCATCGCTACACTATCTGGGCGTCTAAATGACAAACTAACGTATAAGGGTCATCGCGAAAAGGCGAGTGAGAAAGCAACAAAAGTCTGCGCTGTCAAAACGAGGATAATGCCGAACACTGGTAGACCCTGACATAATCGACAACTATTACTGCCTCAAGTGGTGAGGTCGACATTGCTCTATGGCGTTCCCATATGGGCAGACGCCACTAGGGTCAGGGCACGTTTTCGCAGGGCTGCCGCAGGGTATGGACTGAGCACGTCGAGAGTTAGTACCGTTTCCGATGATCCAGCATGCGTTCTGGAATAGCGAAACTGGACATCTTGGCTGAGGAATGCCGCAAGAAATCAGAAGGAATAGAAAACACTCGAAGGGTACCAATAACAGAGAGGCAACGTCGTTGATAGAGTAATCAAAGGGACGATGGACGCACCGCCTCATTCCTGACATCCAAACAAGACGAAAACATGGAGAGTTAGATTATTATCTGCAGGGCATGGATGTTTTCGTAAATATCACTATAGGCTCAAGATAGTGAGACAGCCCCACGTGCTTGAACTGTTGTAAGGAGGAGGAAGACGTTGAACATGCTTTTTTCAAATGCCCTCATCCGGAAAATCTAAGAATACAAGTGGAAGGCCATCAGCAAACACGCCGCTATGGTTACAAAGGAGCTAGAGATAGTTGAAAAGGAGAATAGTCCACAATATGAGGAAGAGCCACAGCTAAGATCGCTTCCTACGAAGTAATAATTGGTCATCGATGGAAAGGGAGGTGTTGTTTAGTGGGTATGAATCCCACACTACCGTGTAGTGCGGACTGCTACCGGTGTCTTTTTGAAGATTTTTCTCCTACCCTCGTTAAAAAAAACATTCACACATACACGCAATTTTATTTTATTTAGAAAAGCATATTTTCAACTTCCTCTTCTCAAAAACCGATCTAATCAATCGATAACCTGACAACATTTACTAATGATTTCAAAACCGTTTCTATAAAATTTCAATTACAAATCAAATATACTGGTCGTACCTTATGATAGGTCCATTCAACATTACAACCGGTATCGTAAAAGCGTCGAAAATACTTATGGTACATTAAAGGTAGTCAAAAAAATCCCGGTAATTTAAGAGAGTCAAAAATACTCTCGTTTCTCTATTAGATACAATAATATTTTTGGTACCCACATAGAATAAAAAATAATCTGCGTGCCGTAAGAAAGTACTGAATGTTAAGTTAGACCAAAATTTCACTCTCGTTCACACCAACCTCTAGGGGTGTTAGCAGCGTATTACACCCATAATGTTTGTTTACAGTTCGGAATCAACACGTGTGGTCGAAATTGCTCCACGAGTTTAAATTTGTATGCTGAACATACACACACACACACACACACTCATAGAGACAGAGACAGAGAGAGAGAGAGAGAATTTTATTTATTAGACTAACTATGTGATCGGAGTTGCCCGGGAATTTATTTATATAAGCCCGAAAAAGTTTTTAAGTCAACTTTAATCTATTGGCCAAGCAGTGATTTAAGATTCATTTTGCAGAGGAAATTCTAATTATTAGAACTCCCAAAACCCGTGCCTTTAATGAAGCTTAAATATTCCCGATATCAATTATAAGAAATACTTTTAGTAGCGTAAAAATACTCTTAGTGCGTTGAGAGAGTGTAAAATATTCTTGGTAACCTAAGAGACTTAAAATTATACCAGGTACGTTAAGAGAGTTTACTATTTTCCCGGTGCCATATTTAATAAAGAATTTTCATATAACTTAAGTGTGTCATAAATTCTTCCGTTCCATTGAGATTAAAAAATATTCCCGGCAACTAAAGAGAATAAAAATTATTTCCCATACCTTTAAGGGAAGCGAGTTGTAGTTTCTTCATGTAAGTAAAGAGTGTCAGAAACACTCCTGGTATCATTCAGAGTAAAAAATATTCCCTTTTCCTTCAAAGAATCAAAAGTATTTGCCATACCTTAACCGAATCAAAAGTACTCATAATATCGGTAGCCTATGGGAGTGAAAATTACAATCAGTTAATAATAAATTATTTTTATAACAGGAGAATATACTGCAAAACAGAGAGTTAAAAACACTCCCGGTAGGTTACCACAATCAAATATACTCTTAGTACTTTAGGAAGGACAAAAATACTTTCACTAATTTAAGAATGTCAAAAAGAGTCCCTCTATCCTAATGGAGTAAAAATACTCGCGGGACCTTCAGATAGACAGCACCTTAAGAGACACAAAAATACTTTCGCTACTCTAAAAGTGACAAAGATGCTCCGTTTGTGAATGTTTGAAAATTTCCACCCTCTTTCCAGGGGGTGGTAGACGTGTCTGACTCCTACAGTGTTTGTTTCCTGGCCGCAAGGAAGACGTGTATGAAATTTGGTCAAATTTGCTCCCGTGTGTAGATTTGTATGGGGAACATAAACACAAAGGACATCGCAGGCTTAAATAACAAGTCGTGGGTTCTAGAAATAATAAAATCGCTATTTCCCAAGAGAGAGAAACGCTCATCGAGGACAGAGAGACAGAAGAAAGCGACCCGTTTACAGTAAACGAGCTACGAAAAGTCGGTCAAATACTGAGAAAGAAGAAGGTAATCTGAAGGTAGTAATTGAGGCATACCCACAACTGCCATGAGGACATTCAACAATTGCCTGAAACAGAAATTTTTTCCGCAAGACTGGAAAAAAACAAAGAAGAATCCTCCTCAGAAAAGAGGACGAGTCGCTTGGATGCCCATACTCCTACAGGCCAATTTGACCCATGGAGACTATGGGAAAAGCCCTTGAGGGGTTAATCCTGGATATGATACAACCGAACTTGATAAAGACATTGAGAGAAAAGCAAGTTCTAGAATACCTCACGCAGTTAATAATAAATTATTTTTATAACAGGAGAATATAATTCAAAACAGAGACATACTGGAGCACTACATTGACTTGTGGGACACTACAGGGATCGAAGATACGACCAATGTTATGGAATATTATGTATGATGAGCTCCTTAACATGCAGCTTCCAGAATCAGTGAACATAGTGGGGTTCGCCGACGACGCGATAGTCGCAGCCTCTACAGACTCCAGGGAAGTATTAAAATAAAAGTAAACAACGCTCTAGGAAGAAGAAAAAATGGCTGACAGGAAAAGGATTAGAGATGGCAGACGGAAGCAATGATCGTAACAGACAGGAGATCGTACAGGATGTCATCCCTCCAAATTGGATCAGAAAAGGTTCGGTGAAAAAAAAGTATCTGTTACCTTGAGGTGGAACTGGACCACAAGTTAACCTTTTCGCCACAAATTACAAGTACAGAAGACAAAGTACAGAGAACGGCAGCATCATTGGCATTCATTATGACTAATATAAATGGGCTAAAGGAAGCAAAAGGTTTTCTGATTAGCATCATCCACTCACAAATGCTTTACGGATCACCGGTGTGAGCGGACGCGATAAAAACAGCCACTCAAAAAACAAACTGAAGTCAGTAAAAAGAAAAGTAGCACTATGAATCACAAGAACGTACAAAACGGTTTCAGAAAGTGCTGTACTTGTCTTGGCTAATGTACCACGGATGTTAGCCGTGGAAAGAAAAGAAGTATACTATGAGAGAAAGGAGCTTCAAATGGATCTGAAGACCAGTTGTGAGTCAATAAAAGCTAGGGCTAGTACGAGACTCTTAGAATTATGGAAAAGAGCCTGGGATGGGGAAAAAATCGGAAAATGGACCCACAGGTTAGTACCTAATCTTTCCCCGTGGGTCAGTAGGAAACACTGGGAAGTATCCTTCTTCCTCACCCTGGTGCTAAGAGGACACGGCTGTTTTAAATCATATTTATATAGATTCAAAAAGACCGAAGATGAAAATTGCGATTTCGAGGAGAATTCGAAGGACGACGCGGAACATACAGTATTCCATTGCGTCGCATGGAGTAGAAGCGTCACCAATTAACGTCCTATCTGGAGGAAATAATCAGTCCAGGTAACCTGGGCAAATTCCTCCTAAAATCATAGGCCTGCTGGAGACGCATAGAAAATTACGCAAAGGAAGTAATGGAAACAAAGACAGAATTTAGGGGGGCCTAATATTACATATTAAGAAAGTAGCCAATTAAAAATCGGAGAATATGCTACAAAAGACAGCACCCCCAAGTAATACGCAAGTAGTTCTAGGGTAGATAAATGTCGGAAGGAAAGGGTTTGTGGTTACAGCCATTAATAATCCGGCCCTGCTGAGGAGTGCGCACCTTCCTCTTCATCTTTCGAAGATTTCCACAGATTACCTCGTAAAAAGAAACACACATACATTCATACTCACACATACAGGCAATTTAATTTGTGTGTAAAATAATTTTACGCTGGAAGGGATTCTGTCTAAAGAAACAGGTTAAGCCTCCGGCCTAGGTTAGAATTTGAATATTTTTATTATTAATAAATTAAATTAAATACAGTATTACTAAGCAGCACTAATACGTCTGGCGATAGTATTGACATAGATCACAACAGTTGTCTGAAACGTCTATATACTTTTAAATTATATCATTCAAAATTAATTTTTGTTATACGAGTCGTTAATTTCTTGTTTCACTAATACTTTTTCTTCAAGGAATTCTTGCTGTGACGTTGTAAAGATCAAATCCCTCAAAAAGTCGAAGGAAAAATTTGCAAAATTTATGACTCAAAATTTTTATTCAAAATAAAATTCTTAAACAATAATAATTAAAAGGTTTTAAGAGAATCGTAAAATATTTCTGAGTCACGAGAAGAAATTGAAATTGTGCAGCGTTCGCGAATTGTTTTACTTTGTAATAACATTATTTCATACTACTAGGTAGCTTTTCGTTTTTCTGTTACAGTAGTTTTTTTATATGGTTAAAGGTTGACGAATTTCAGTTGTATTTATTCTTAATTACTTGAACAAAGTTTTAGATTAACTCTAATATTTGAAATGCAGAACTCATTGTCAAGATCAAATACGACATTGTGAAATGGAATGTCGCATGTTAAAAACAATTTTTTTTTACAAGCAAATATATATATATGCGTGCATTTGTTTAACTGGGTCGCGGCCGGAGTCCTAGTACATCTTAAAGCTTATAATTAAATGGTATACATAAAATTATTTCAGTTATACGGTGTGTCGGCAAATTATTAGGTTTTAATACATCTATGAACTGCGTAAAAATATTTTACTTAATAAATTTCTGTATACATGAAATGTTACTGACGAGACATCTGCTGGCTGCAATGATCGGGTTCAGTCTGTGTCACTATTGGTTGGATTCTGACCAATAGTGTGGAAGAGGCGTAGGTATTCCAGCGACCTTTCTAAAGTTCGTCTGTCAGCCATTATCGTTTTGTTCGCCGGTCGAGAAGGTACGTGTTGTGTTGAAGTGTCAAATTGATTTTTTCCCTTCTCTTGTTTAATAAGTTTTACAGTTGTGACCGATTTTTACTCAATTTGATTGTTTTTTGTTTAAAATGTTTCTAATGTCAAAATCTCAATTTTAATCGTTCTATAAATTTTAGGTTGGTGGCAAGTGACATTTACAACTACATAAGAAAGTTGCTGTAAGATGTACAGCAACGGGTTTTCAAACCAAACCATGTATGTATTAAGTCTATCATTTATGCTTGCCTATGGTTGTTACGATATAAGAATAAAATATTAAAATAAATACGTGTCTGTGCTGACCTGGTTTCCGCCATTTTGCTGTTCACTTAGAACAATTAAACAACACATTTTCATTCGAACAATTATCCTATTAAAGATTGAGCAATTTCCCACGCATTTGTCATGAATCTTCCCTTTTATCATAGGTACAGAGGAGAGAAGGAACAATTTGTCAATAAGAATCGCGTCTGGAATGCTCAATCTGTCTGTAATGCACAAACTGAAGGAAACTCAGGAAAGAATAATTTGAAGGGAAAGCAACCCGGCGAAAATTTGAAAAAACCTCAGTGGGATATAGAACGCCTGCAGCCGTTTATGAAGAACTTTTACGTGCCACATGCCAATGTCACAAACAGGTTGAGTAGCACGGTTAACAGCAGTTTTTTATATCTGTAATACATATTCAATCCTAAAAGAGTGGGTTAGAGGTCCTTTACCCTTCTGAATATGTAAGGTGCATACTCGTAAATTTCAGTAAACGCCAGCTGCATTTAACACTTGTCAATGGCCATAGTTGATGAAAGCATCTTATGAGTTTCATTTAACCTATATAACAAAATATTTCACAAATTTAAACTTCCAATTCATTTAAATAGTTTACTTGCGAATAAGTTTTCCTTGTGTAATTGGCATCTTTTTTTAAAAAGAGACTTGTGAAAGTTTGATTTTCTGTTTAAAAATATATTCAATGGCTTTGTATGCTGTATATAGTTGGCTAACATGTCTAGTTTTCTAACTCAATGTGTACAGTGGATTAAATGCTACATATATTAATTTTCCAATAACTTCTGTACGGAAATTTGAAATTCTTGGAGATGAACGTATTATTTGGATGCTTTTCCTAAACTCTTAAAATTAACGTTTAATCTGTTTCCCATTTCAAACAAATATTAGTATGCCATATTCCTTTTAAATTAATGGTAAATATGATATGATTCACAAAGCTTAGTTTTATAAGAGGCATAATGTTCCACTTTGTGGCATTTGGAAAATTTAATAATGGCTTCAGGTACTTTCTTAACTACTTCTGAGCTGGTTTTCAAATTTCTGGAATTTTAGTGAAATATGTTTAGTGATGTTGAGCAATTTTTTTTAACTGTTCCCTTAATCTCGGGGTGGTTTGGGAGAAAGTAAATAGCTTAGTTTATGGTTTGGTTGTTCATAATGAACTTCTACATATTTTAAATGAAATGCTTGCTGGTTTATTATGGGAATGCTATGTAGTTATAATTGAAATTTAATGTGGGGAAGGTATTGCTTTTTATCTCAATACTGAGCTTTGGCTATGAAATAAATTTACTGATATTTTTGTATTTACAAATGTGCCGATTACTTTCTTGCTTTTAACATACTGTGAGAATGTCGGTTGCCATATTTTAAAGGGCCCCATACTCTATTAAACAATTTGTGCAGCATGTTTTTGTGCAAACATTGGCACGTACATGTTACAGCTGCTTGTGCAAGCCTAATTTAATTTTGTGGCATTTGTGAGGAAAGATGGTGAACAAAAGTCCAATTTGGTTGAAATAACAATTTTTATGTAAAGTCTTTGTTTTCATGTCTTGCTGTCTTTCATTTTCTTTAGTTCGTTTATGAAAGTATTAATTTTTGTGTACTCATCTCTCATTCACGGTTTAGATCCATTAAGGTTTTCTACCAGTTTCTAGTAAGTCATATCCTTATTTCTGTTTTTATACTAATCACTTCTACTTACGAGTTCTGGTAAAGGACTCTGTACAGTGCTATAAAATCCCATCTGTTTTCTTTAATTGCTTGTAAAGTCAATAAATGCTGGAGAACAAAATTGAATTGCAATTGAACAAGAATTTCACTATCAAACTGAATACTGTTGCACTTACAATTTTCTTGTAAAGTGTAGTGTGCAATACATTATGATATCTACTAATTGTTTCACAACATTAATCAATTCTTTACCCCACCTTGTGCAAACAAGGTTATAATTATGATTGTATATGGGGCCCATAAGATGTATATAGCTAGTTTCTGTAATTGGTAATGTCCAATTACATATTGTTAGTATTAAAAAATTTTGTTACAGAATGTAATTCTACACTGCAACATTGCTCAGCTACTAATTCTGGCCAACCAAAAGATTGGTTGGACATACATTTATTTTCTCTATGTACCCTCATATGGCTAACTTATCTCCAATAGCTTTTGATACTACCTCAAGTTTCCTATTTGCAGTCAATCTAGTGTTATTTAAGCAAAATTTGTCACTATTCTCTCTTTCATATTCCTGAAAATTTTCTTGATTTGACTTTGCAAGTTTTCTTATTTTATAAAGGTCTTAAAAATTCTTTCTTTGTTCACATCTCTTCCCTTAATCTTTATATTTGTAATATTTTTGGTTTGTACCAAATCGAATTAATTTTTTCACTTCACTTTTTGCAATTCTAATGTGAAGGTTATACTTTTAAATTTGTTTACATGAAATATATAATGTAATTGGTAACTAATTTCAGACAATTTATGTATTAAATTAAAAAACTTAAGTGCACATTTGTACCTAAATGTCTGAGGAAGCACAATATACAAATTTGTTAGCACAAGTCATGATTTTACAGATAAAATTTCAGTGAATTTTGGAAGTTCTTCCGAGGCATTTCTTAATTTACCAACAGTCGTCGCAAAACTGAAAGATACTAGAACTTTCAATATCTTGGAAGTGTTTCTCAAGTATTTACAATCTGTCGCTGAGGCCGTGGGAGGCATCTCAAACAAATGTAGGAGCTTCAAATACAGTAACCTCAATAATTTTCATTACTAACAATATATAACATATACAATACCAATACTAAATACTATTACAAATTAGCCAAAGTATTAACAAAATAGGACATTTTAAATGTTTTAACTTAACCATATTATTCTGACAGTTAAAGGTGTTCTTCATTGTTTTGCGTGTCTTATTTCTGGTAAATTGTGTTTGAATGAATTTTGTTACATGTCTAAAATTTCATTTTTTAATTAAATTCACAATTTTTTACCAGTCTATGAGTAACATTGAGTTTCTTTTCAAAATTAAAAACGAACGTTAATTCATTCAGAGGCAAAGGTAAAATTGATTAAGAAAAATGGCTTAACATAATATACAAACCAAAATGTAGTGAACCCAATTGTAAAAAAATGTTACATATGACGAACCAAACAAAGGTTCACTGGAAATAAGACTAAGAGAACAAAAATTATAAAACTTCCAACCTTAATGTAGTAACTACTCGTAAACTGGATGAAAATAGTGAATTTAATTGGGAAAATGTATGTGTCTTATATAGAATAAAAATTATGTAAACACTATTTATTGGATATGGTTCACACCAAAGCAAGAGTACCCACTTAACTCACAGAATGATATGATTAAGTTAAACATTTACAATGTCCTAATTTTCTTAATGCTTTGGATAATTTATTTGGTATTAGTATTGTATTTATTGAAAGTAGTTGGTCGAGGATAATTTGAGGTTTCTACATTAGTTTGGGAGATGTGTCCCAAGAACAGATAGTAAATAACCCAGAAACAGGACAAGATTTTGAGGGTTTTAGTGTTGCTACAACAATGTTGGTGTGTAGTGTCAGAGCCTAGGAAGAACTACCAAAGTTAATTAAAATTTTTAAATATAGTGTCAAATAGCTTTTAACACTTGGTGATAATTGGGCATTTCTCAGTTGTATAATATTTGTATAATTGTGACTTTTATGCTAACAAATTTGTATATTGTATTTTCTCCACAGGAAAGACCTGAAGATTGTACAAACTTGTGCTAAACAGTTTTATAATTTCAAAAATTGTCTGAAATTGGTCATAAACTGCATTACACTGTTCCAATGCATGTATCAATTTTTAGTTTGTTTCTAATTTCTGGAATCTGATTTTATTATCCCTATTAATGTTATATTGTGTGAAATGCAGATAATTTTGTTTTGCATGTTACAGTAATTGTTGTAATGTGTGTTAAAAATGGTGAATGTTTTTGTTTTAAATTTATATATGATAGATATAGTAATGTTTTAAAAGCACTAGAAAAAATGTTTTATCATAAATTTTGTACTTTCTGTGCATAGAGAAGTATCTTTGTGAGGCAATGTGCAGCAGTTGGGAAATATTCAGTGAAGTTAATTTTTAGCAGGGTGACATGCTTTTGTTAATGTTATTCCAGAAATTTTAAAAATATTTCATTGTCTAGTATGGCAAAGAGAACAGTAGAGAAGTTTAGTAGAAGTGTAATCAAGGTTTGTGTGAAACTAAAGAAATGTAAAAGCTTAAGTATTTGAAATATCTGAATTTGGTAACCAACAAGTATAAAACTAAGTAAAATTGATGGGAAAGAAAACTTATGAATGCTGAATAGTTTGAACAAGAAACCTTGTATTCAGGGTGATAGGGCAATAGACTTTGAATCTGGTAGGTTGATAAAGACATTTAAGCTGTAACCCACTTTAACTTTGCATTTGATTTGCATGGCAGTGATATTTATAATGCCAGAAAGAGGAAAGGATGGTGACCCAAGTTAGATACTGGAAAGTTTTTGGTAATTTGAGGAAAGCTTCCAAACTGACAGGAAGAGCTAAGTTAACAGGTTCTAGTTCAAATGGGAAATGTTCTTGTTTAATTTCTCGTGAATGGCATTTTTAATGTATTTGAAACTATAGCTGAGAACAGGTGAGCGTTTGCACATTTAAATTTAGGTCATTTTAAATGTATGACAAGTATGTAGAATTTCAATTATTTGCCAACCTACTATTCTCCAGATGACAATGGAATACTCAAAAAAAATTCTTACCTTTGTCAATAAATTTTAAATCCATAATGTACTTTATGTTGCTTAGACAATTATTTTGCAAAAATTAAAAATTTAACAAGTGCTAAAGTATCTGAAGTAACCAGCAAGTGAGAATATTTAGTCTTTTAAAATCTCTGCTGAAGTATGTCACCCTTGTTAAATTGTCTGCTTTGACAAAGGTTAAATAATTTTTTAAGACATTGTCAGAGTAGCAATGTATGTTAACAATCCTCCAATACTGGACCATTGTTATTAAATTCCTGTTTAGGACAGTTTGCAATACAATATTCATTTATTGGAGAATATTAATTTGATTTTTTAGATTGGATCCTGTTAGAGATTTATATTTATTATACATCTAACAATTTAAGATTGTTTAGATATGATTTTTGTAGCATTATAGTTTGGATTTATTGAGAATAGGGTTAAAAAATTTCTTGATTCTTTATTTGCTTTATTGCACATGTCTTTCACAATTGTTTTTCCTTATTGCTATAAAGTTTTATACAAATTAATATTTTGAAGCACAGAAATCATTAAGAGCCTTTTAGAAAGATAAATTTTTTATGAAAGGTTTCAACAAAGAAGGAAAAGTAGTTGTCTACTCCCACATGGAAAATCATTCTTTCTCACTAGTATGTATCTGATTGTAATACTTAAACCAATATTTTTTTGCTAGAATTTCAATTAAGCCCATCAATTTCTGAGGTGTATATTTTTCTTAATTACAAATTTAATTTTTCTGCACATATTGCTGTGTTAATTTTGTTTATTTCTGTTCAGGTTTCTTACAAAAATTGTCTAAAAGTTTCCTATTTTAACAATGTCTGTTTTTATGACTTGCCCCTTTTTTCACTATTTGCAGTATGCAAATTTTGCATCTCATTTATTATGCATGCAATTGTTTAAGGTACAAAACACTAAACAAAAAAAGTACTAAACACCCTGCAATATGTCAATTAACTACAGTGGAGTTCTTATCTTTGGTATTAAGGACACATGAATTAGGTGTCCCATATGCTTGCATTGTTCTGCCAACAGATGTTGAGTTGATTACCCATCCAAAGTTCCTTAATCTAAGACTCCTACATCTTCATACAATAGGCATCTTTACCTAAAGGGTATTTCACAAACATTTTAGGATATTTTTGATTCACAGATTTGGAAGGAATATGCACTATGTTTTTCTTTGTTACCTTTGAAATAGTAATTTTTCACTCTGACTGTGAATTTATACAATAGTAATTAGTTTCATTTTATGTCAACTGTGAATCTTTTCATATCCTCCATGTACTATTCCTGCACATCTGAAATTAGCATGTAGAATTTGACAACTGACTTAAACCCTTTGGTTAAAATATCAGAAATAGATGATTTGACTCGATGAGCTACAGGTGTTCAGTACATTTGACATTAATCTAAGAAATCATTTCTCAAGTCTTTTGACAAACGGTTTTGAAAATAGTCTAGGTTTAGGCATCTTTTAATATAATTTTGATTATCTTTGTCAGTAGCTCTTTCCAAATGTAAAATTAAAGACAAGTAACCAGTGTACAAACAAAATTAAGTAATTAAATACCACACATTATTTCTGTAATCATTGTTGCTTTTGTCAGGTTAAGGGAAATGGTAAGAACTGTAATACATGCCACAAAAACTAGAGTTAATAAAACAGTAAGGGATCATACCTATTGTAAAGTTTTGTAGTGTGTGTGTGTGTGTTAACTGCATTAACATTGGATTTAATATAAAGCATTTCAGATGTTTCTAGACCTGGTGTCAAAATAAATATTTGGAGACGACTGATTGTCTAAATGTTGTTATACATATTGATAGGCTGCAAAGAATATGCTAGAGTACATTTTAGGAGGACCTATGTTCAGGTCTACACAAGATAAGACTTGCATGTGACTTCGAGTCAATTAGGATAGTTTCATGGTTAGGGACATAGTACAGTGATGATCCTGTTTGCTTCCTAGTCCTACAGACATTTTCTGTTTGACCTGTTAATTTACTTTCATACCCTTAGAGCTCAAATTAATTGAAACCATTTCTTCAGTTATTTAATCAAATTTTTTCTGATCCTATACCATCTTAAGTCTAATGCACAATTTATTTTCATGTCTAATTTAGTTTTTGTTCAACTTCTATTTAGGACTCCTGAAGATGTAACTTCATTTAGGTCCAATAATGCAATAATAGTAAAGGGTAATAATGTACCTTACCCAAGTCAGTTCTTTGAAGAGGGTAACTTCCCAGACTTCGTGATGCAGGAGATTCTGTAAGTAGGATGTTTTTTACCAGTTTGTCAATATCCTTGAGCGAACCATTAAAACAAACTTCTTCATAGGAAGCAAGGTTTCTCAGAGCCTACAGCTATTCAGGCTCAAGGCTGGCCCATTGCTCTCAGTGGGCGAGACATGGTGGGAATTGCACAGACAGGTTCTGGTAAAACATTAGCAGTGAGTATTCCTTTCATATCTTAATAACAATATTCCTTATATGGTTTCATGCATTAATATACTTCCCTCATTTAATTAGTCTGTTCACAACACATTTAATTGAACAGTTTTGTAAAACCTAATAGAAATTAAGGTATAGGTAGGAACTAACTATTTAAATATTTTCACTTTATTTCAGTATGTCTTGCCAGCTACTGTTCACATAAATAACCAGCAGAGACCATGTAGAGGGGAAGGTCCCATTGCTTTGATATTGGCACCCACAAGAGAATTAGCACAACAAATTCAGACAGTTGCACGGGATTTTGGTGCACCTGCACTAATTCGTAATACCTGCATTTTTGGAGGAGCACCTAAAGGACCTCAGGTTTGTTATGATGTATTTTAATATAAATTCTAATTTGTTTTTTGAAATTTTGTAAATTTAAGTTTTTATATTGCCCCTAGTATATACATTTAATGCTGTGTAATTTTATTTTAAAAATTAACTATTTTCAATTTAACATTTAATGTTTGTATTTGTTTACTGATGTAGAATGCAAATAAAATTGGATCCAGTACTGATTTTCTTGTTTTGCAGCTTATAGTATTTATTGGATGTACATGTATGAATTAATTTAAACTATTATCAGATGTTTTGAGAAGCCAGAGTTTTCATTTTTATATTACATTTTATTATAATGTAACTTCATTTCTCAATTATGAATTGTAAATTGCTTGGTTTTACTTTGGCAGCTTAGTAATCTGGACTTCTTTTTTTTGCAGGCCCGTGATTTGGAACGTGGAGTAGAAATAGTTATTGCTACTCCAGGCAGATTAATAGACTTTCTTGAACGTGGAACAACAAACTTGAGGCGCTGCACATACTTGGTGTTGGATGAGGCAGATCGCATGCTAGATATGGGATTTGAACCTCAAATACGCAAAATCATTGAGCAGATAAGACCTGACAGACAAGTTTTAATGTGGTCTGCTACTTGGCCAAAAGAGGTTCAGGCATTAGCAGAAGATTTTCTTAATGATTATATTCAAATCAATGTAGGATCTTTGGCACTTGCCGCCAACCACAATATTATGCAGATTGTTGATGTTTGCCAAGAACATGAAAAGGAAACTAAGTAAGTTTTGTATCTTTACAGCAGTTTTTTTTTAAAATTTGGAACAATTACCAGTCGTAGAAAATTTAAGATTTCTGTAAAACATACAAACTGTTGCAACATTGTATAATTAATGTTTTTTTAATAGTGTGTGTGTGTGTGTGTGTATAGTGTAACTTTTTGGATTGACCTTTAAATGGTATAAATCTCCATAATAGCCAAATCAGTTAAGTAAATTGTTTAATTAAAGTTTTTTCAGTAAAATGGTAGTTTCTGGATATACAGTCTAAACGGACGATGAAATTATTACCTTATAAATTTAAAGAAATGAACTCTGTTAATGAATTCATTGTAATCTGGAAGCCAGACCATTTTATTAAGATAATTGTTCAGTTACTCATTTAACTGACTTCAGAAATTCTGTTACACTTCAATAGATCAGTACCAAGAACCACAGCTTTACTGAAATTTGTTTGTACTTTGATAATACATTGGTATTTTAAGTGGCTAATTTTATGATTTAATGTGTGCAAATGTTTTAGGCTATCAAAGCTTCTGAGAGAAATAGGCTCAGAGAGGGGGAACAAAACGATAATCTTCGTTGAAACTAAGAAGAAGGTTGATGACATAACAAAAGCTATTAGACGAGAAGGGTTCGTAACTTTAATATTCTGCATTATTAGTATTATTTACCAGAATGTATCAATTCACTTTTAATTTTGCAGTTGGCCAGCTGTAAGTATCCATGGAGATAAGTCTCAACCTGAAAGGGACTTTGTGTTGACAGGTATGTTATTTCTTTATATTTAAAACATGGGTTGACATTGATCAGTATTTAATTATTTATTTTTTCCTCAGAATTTAGAAATGGAAAGTCTCCCATTTTAGTGGCAACAGATGTAGCTGCCAGAGGCCTTGGTGAGTTTGTCTATCATAATTCACTTTCAGACTTACCTTGCTGTATTCTATTCCACGATTTGTCATAATGGAAATTTTGATAACCTCACTTCCAAAGCTCTTAATCTACACTAATCAAAGATAGTCTATATTTTTATTGGTATGACTTTTTTAGATGTTGAAGATGTCAAGTATGTTATAAACTTTGACTACCCAAACACATCAGAAGATTATATTCATCGTATAGGTCGAACTGGTCGTTGTAACTTGAGTGGAACAGCATATGCTTTCTTCACCCCTAATAATGCAAGGCAAGCAAAGGAATTGATTTCAGTTCTTGAAGAAGCAAATCAGCCTATAAATCCCAAGTTGGTAGACTTAGCTTCCTTGGCTAGATCTACATACAATAACAAAGGTAATTGCAAAGTTTTTATTTTAGAAAGTAACAAACTATCTTGTGTAATACTTTTTAGGTGGGTGTTAGTTTTAGTAACTTGTATGATCATATACTTTACTTTTTGAGCATTGCAAATTTTGCATTAGGCATTTGTGGTCAGAGCCTCTTATATTGTCAATTTGAATAGTATTGTACCATTTGTATAGTACTTTTAAAATAGTTTGCATAACTTTCTAAAACAATTGTCTAGGAAGTGTTCATTAGTTTTACATTAAGATTTGCATTACTTTCAAATGCTGCTATAATATCTTTATGTTATGGGAATATCACAATATTTTAAATATACTCCTCATTTCTGCAAACCTTTCTTCGATTCCTAGAATAAGAGAGTTTTGAAAGAAATAATTGCCCAATTTGAGAATATTACAAATTGTAATAAAATGAGTATTTTTTATGGAGTGTTCTGCATATTGGTAGACCTTGTCCTTCAGCCTTGTCTGCATGGCTTTTGACAATTTGTCCTTTGGACATATGATGGTTTGTGTTTCAATATATCTCTGATGTTAGTCTTCAAACCTCTTCATTTTTTCATATTTGTCTACTGTATTTATTCAGATATTCAAAAACACTATATTCGAAAACACCATATATTTCTTATTCAGTAGTGAAATACATTTAAAATTGTAAAATCTGTTGGTCTTAAGGAAATAAGATTTCCAATTCAGAACATAGGTCCAAGTTTGCAGCTCTGCTTAGGAAAACTGCTGTCAATGGCTTTCCGAGTGATGTTAACCAGAAAGAAAGTTCAAATTGGCAGTACATGCATGAGACGACAGCCAATTTCTCTTAAGATTTAGAGTAATACAAAAATTCAAAGAAGCAGTTTCTTAATTTAATTGAACCAAACAATTCTGTAGCAAAGTTACATGTGTTTTATTCAACAACTCGTTTTCAGGACTATTCATTTTTACCCAAATAGCCAGGATGATAATTTGTTACTTAACCTGTTGGCCTATTTTAAAAGCCCTGTACTAACTTTTCCGTAATCACCCTTTCCAACACATTCCTATGACATCTCTGGTTCCAGTCTTTCCTGATAGCAAGCTGATCTTCTCAAACTAGTCTTATGTTCTGGTCTTGTTTGTGTACCAAAATTGTCTCGCAAAGAAAATCTTATGGCTAATTTATTGTTTCATAAATTTGTCTGGTCAGTTCTTCAATCTGTGTGCCTAATTCTTTCAACAATTCTACTGGTATGTAATTTCCAGTGGTATTTTTTTCACTAAATGTTCTTAATAGCTCTTATTTCATTATTGTTGGCAATTTTTTTATCAGTTATTTTATTATATATTCTTTTCTTATGTGTTGATATATACTATTCTAAATGTTCTTATTCCTTTATTTTAATTTCATATAATGTCTTTCATCATTTGGTACATCTTGGTTTTTGCATCTGTATTTGCTGGCACATATTTCAGGTACTTTTCCTTTGCCTAATCAGTTTGTTAGTTTATTAAGTCTTGTCTACTTGTTTTTATTTTTCCTCCTATCTTTTCAACCATTCACTTGTTACCCAAGGTTTATTTTATTTTTCCTACACTGTTCTTCAATGTCTTTGTAAGAGAATTAATACCAGAACGTCAGATAAACTCAAGGTGTTTAACTGAAAAATTTATATTAGCTTAACAGTATGCTAGAATTGACGAATTATTTGTATAAAATCTACCTTAAACGAGCCTATAACCTTTGGATGAAGTGTCTACATGTGGAACATGGTCAAATGTCCCAGATATAGGTGACAACTGAAATTGACCCCATTTTCCAAACCAAGGGGGTATGACTGTCATAGCAGCAAAAATAATTTCTATGTGAAGCAACATATGTTAAAATAGGTGTCTGATAGCACAGGCTCAGGTGCCACCTAATGGATCGGCAAGATTTATAGTGTTACAGGAAATATTCTTCATATAAGAAACTTGGGTTTGGAATGGGTTGATCTTCATGAAGCAAAATAATCTGTGGGTAAAATACTCCCTAGCTCGGATTTTAATTTAAAAATGTGAACACTGAGTAAGGCATGAAAATTTAAAAGTATGACTAGTGAGTCTGTATAATGGGACAGTGAAGTGATCTAGTATTAATTGTTTATGGTTTATGATTAAGTCTTATCCTTGGTAATAAATGGTTATGCAAAAGTAGTTCACTTCAGTAAGAATACTCGTACAAAGTACAAGCAACAATTTGTAATGTTTATTATTATTGTGCATTAAAATTCTCTAATTAGCAGGCAATTTGCATGGAAGTTTAACACAAATTGTACAAGGACGTTCTATGCACTATTGTATTAACTTGCATTTTCTAATAGCTTATGGCCTTATACGTTTATACTAATTTATAGTATTAACTGTGAATGTGCATAACTCACTACAATCTCACCTCTTTTTTTTTTAAGGTCGAAACCGGTGGAATAATCGTAATAAGGAAAATGCTGTCAACAATTCAACAACGTCCAGAAATGGAGCCAACAATACATGGCAACCTGTTCATAACAATACTCAAGAATACAGACAATCTCCAACTGTTCCACGGTATAGCACAAATAATGGAAGGAACACTGATGGAAACTATAGAAGCAATGGTTATGGTCACCAGCAACAGAGTTATAATCCACAGCAACAGAACTGCTTTTCTCAGAACGGTTATACTCAGCAGAATGGATATTCTCAACAAAATGGTTACGGCCAGAATATGTATGCACACCCACAGAGCTACAGTCCTCAGGGAGGAAAATCTTTCAACAATCAAGGCCCACGTAATGGAGGTTATCAAGGTCAACGCTTTAACAGGCAGTCCTTTGCAGCTTCCAGCAACAATCAAGCTGCTTCTGGCATGTATTCTGTACCCCCACCATTTATAGTACCAGCAAGCACAACTGATGCCAATATGCAAAGCATTTTGGGACACAAATTTTTCCAGTCAACACGACCACCACCACAAGCTAATCCATGTGCTTACCAGAATATGGCTGCAAATCCATTCAACCAATATCAACCTATGCCATATGCATATGGATACAGTCAGCCTGCTGCTGTTCAACAATAAGCCCCCAGCCCTCTCCCTTTAGAATGATACGGCCCTCAACATGTCGTGTCTTGCTTTGTTTAATTCTCGTCTATGCTTTTTGGAATGTAGAAATTTCTTATGGTGTAACTTGTTTATTTGTCTTTAGTACATTTTACAGTAGAATCCTCTGTATCTTAATCTTTCATCTTGTCAGTTATTGGTGTGTGGGAAGGAAGCACTTATTCAGTATTTGGTGTTAAGAGTTTATGAAAAAAAATTGTATCCACATTCCAATTTATTTTATCTGTCTGTAACTGTTGTAGTGTTCCATAATATTTCTGTATGCTGTTGAGATGCACGAAACATTCAGAAGGGGGGTGGGTTGGGGGCTAACTTTTATTTAATTATTATAGGGTAATATTAATGCAGGCCTCAGGTGCTGGCAAAGAACACAGATATTGTACAAACTATGTAAATAAGAGCATACATGTAGGTATTTATATTGTCCTGTTGTATGGGAAGGCTTACTATACGATTACGCCTTCAAATTTGTCTTGATAGTTCTGCGTTCTTTCCAGTGCCAAATTTATTTATTAGCATAGTGAAAGCATCGCTAGATTTAATAATAATGGCAAAGAAATTTGCTTAGTGTTTTTTTAATATTTGTTAATTGCGTTTTTTACTATTTCTGAAAGGTTGTCAGACTTAATGTTCCTTAACCCCCTAAAGATCTGTCCACCCTCAAGGGTCGTGTAAATAGTAGTCTAAAAGTTCAAATATGTATAAATTATTATATAAGTAGAACCCATGTTGAGGTTCAAAACTCAAATACACTTTGTACTGTGATATGTAAGATGTAGAGTAATTTTAAACTTATATTTGCGTGTCCAAGAGAAAGGTCGGTATTAGAACCACGCCAACAACGATGCACTGTATTTTGATAAATGGGAACACAAGATTTATCTTTTTAATATAGTCTATAGTATGTGATATTTTCTTCAAAGACTGATAATACAAGAATATATTTTAAATCACTTACTGTATGACAGTAGGTAGGTTTCACAAAACTGAATGGAGTAAAATCTCCAAAGTGGTTTTGAATGGACTAATTTTTCTTATGGAATTGCATTGAAATCTTGCGAGTTTCTCTTAGGTTTAATCTAAGCTCATATTAATTTCTCATATTCCAAAGAATACTTAATGTAGATAGAGGATTTTAGGATGAATGAATGGTTCATGGTTAATTGGGGAAGAAGCTTCTCCACCAACCTTTCTCATTGGAAGAAATGTGCAAAAAAATGTTTGAGTTACATTAAGTAATTTATATCTTAAGTACGCAGTCTCATTATATCTAAGTGTAAGAATTTGTGTGTGTAATTCAGTATGGGATTTGGAAACCATGCTGAACTGAAGATTTAACTAGTCTCAGATTTGTTAAATGAAGATTGTGCTGCCAAATGGCAGTTCAGTTATTTTATCTTCTAAATCATGACATAATTATAAGTGACAAATTCATATTGCGACCCTTGTGAAAGAGATAGATTAATCTTCCTGAGAGTATAGGAAGTACCTGACTCTTCTGTAGGTTTCTTTAAAGTGCATTTCTTGAATGTATTACAGTATTATGATAGTAAAAAGTTTACTTGCATAGAATTTTGTACTTTGATTCAATATATGTCAGCTTATTTTTTAAAATATAAGCATATATCAACTGAAACTTTAATTTTCCTTACCTTCACCTATTTTTCACAGCTGGTATGTTACCATGGTAAGCTACAGAATTTAAGGGTTCATAATTAACTATACATAAGGTGGTAATTTTCAGGTTATGAAAGTTTAATTTGTAAGTTTCTTATAAAAGTCCTGAAATGTTTAGGAATGTAACATTGTATACAATTGTGGATTTGAAATACACCAGGGAAACTTGTAGGCTTTAATTGTAGACTAAATTTTAAAAATTTTTAGAATATTTTCATAACGGATTAGTTTCTAATGGTTTGGTCCCAACTTTAGGTAAACTACACTTTTATTTGCATAGTGTTTAATTTGAAAGATAGGGAAGGTTACTCAAAATATTTGACAAATAATTTAAGAAGACTAAATCTTGGTTTTCAAATGACATTAGTAAATACTTGATATTAAATATTAGATGGGATATTAGTTGGAATTTTTTAAATCTATTTGAAACTTTATTTTTGTCCCTGATAGGAGACATCTTCAGGGGTAGTTATTTTTTTATTATTTTTAATGGGAAAATTTGTCAACCTGAGGTGGTCCCAATAGGGAACAGGCCTGCCTGCTGGTTAAAATTAATTTTTTAATATTTTATTAATAAGAATAAAATGGAAGTGATCTTGCCTTTGAATTATGCCTTTTAAATGTATTGCACAAATTCCTGTATTTAGGGTGGGGAACTCAAGTTCATACTTCCATATTTGATCTAATATTTAGGTAATGCTGCAATGGTAGTTGCATATGTACACACATATATTAGTAAGGATATGACACTGTCAAAAATAATTGCAATATTGGTATGGAAAGGAAAAAGAGGGATTGTGGCATACCTGAAAATGAAGTGTGGTGGTGTCATAAAGAACTTCAAATTCCACGCACCGGCCAGCTGCGGACTGCAGTCCGCATCCGTCCGGTGCATGGAATGGTGTAACAGTTCTTCCTGAAGGAGGAGGCTGAGAGCCTCCGAAAATTTGAAGAACAATCTTCAGGTCCTTATGGTGACACCACACTACACTTTCAGGTAAGTCACCCCCCCCCCCCTTTCCATACCAATATTTCAATTATATATATATTTAGAATTTACTGTAAGCTTGAAGTCTTATCTATTAGACGCACAATGAATCACAGAGTCCTATTCAGTTAGAATCTGACCATTTAATCATTAGGCAAGATGTAGCAAGAGAGGCAATCCATGGTATGAGAGGAAAAAATTGTATTTTCTACAAAATGTCTGTCACTTTTAGGCCAGCCATATTCTTTTTTTTTTATCAATTTATGCATATAGAATACTGTTATTGACCTTAAAATAAATATATGCTTCTGTAATTGGTTGAATTCAATCTTGTGGGGCTGCCCAATAGCAATGATCCCTGCTCAGAAAGCAAACTGCTGATCTCTCAAGGAAGTGTTACAACAACTGATGTGCATAGGCCATTTTAACCCTGCAGCCTCCATTATAATTTCAATTTATATATTTGAAACTTTTATTTATAAATTTTCTCGAGGTTATTTTCATCCAGTAAGTCCCTGCAGTCCTATCATTTGATCTTGTGTATTCCAGTTTTGGACATTTTGTTCGCTGTCCGTTCCCAGTCCTGCCGTACACTAGTTAATTTACCAATCTTTCTTCAAATGTGTTACTCTAGAAATCTATGACTTCCTTTTATATCATTTTTACTAATCACAATTTGTTGGGATTACTGTGAGATTATAAGCCAAATGTGGCTGGCATATTTGATTGAATATAATACATTCATTAGTTGTCTTGGATATACATTTTGATCCATCTTTTCTGCTCTTAATGGAGTTATTTCTGATTGGTGTATATATATTTGGTGAACATTACCTTTGTTTTTCGACAAGCTAATCTTAAACCCTCGCAAGTTAATGTATTCAGTTTACAGACAATTTTTTTAATCTCTCAGAACTTCAAGACACAAGACCATGTAGAATGTTTCAAAGTTTTAGGCTGTAAATGATTTTGGTGAAATCTTGAAGCCTTTGCTGCTCTTGAACACTTTTCCCTGATGTAATTTAACTGCTGTAGTTGATTCTTTGTATGTTCTTTAGGAATTCTGTAGCACATTGATTTAACACCGGTTTTATGTGCCTAAATGTCTGCTGACATCTTATTGTAATTAAATGCTTTCTAAAAATATATGAATGTGATTACTAGAAAGGACTTTCATATGTTTAAATTGATTCATTCCTTCCTATCTTTAAACTGATTCATTCCTTCCTATCTTTAAACTGATTCATTCCTTCCTATCTTATTTTGAGATATTTGTAAATGGTTTGTATACACTACAGACTAGGGTTATTTGCCTGTAATTTTCAAATTCCTCTTCCTTGCTTGTTCAGCAGTTTACACTACCTTCTGGCATTGTGTGTATTTTTACTAATAGTTTCCAAGTCTTTTCTGCTTTATTGAGTATGTTTACTGTTACTCCGTGCATGTATGACTTAATCTGTTGATACTTCTAGTATATCCTTGAATTTTACCACATACAAATTATTCTTCGTACATTTTTCTGTAGAAATCTTTTATGTATTCTATTCTATATATAAGTTCTTATCTGCAAGTTACACTTTTTTGTAAGTTTAATGACTTGTTTTGTTACTATCCTGAATTATTACTTGTACATATTGTAGGTAATCTAGTTCCTGTTGAACTTTTCAACTGTTTAATTGTGTGCTTTCTTGGATTTTTCATCTCTATTACAATTTTTAGCACTCTATTATTTCATTATGATCTTTATTATTTATAGGCTTCACTGACTCTGGTTTTGAATTTAGGTTTGAAAGTTTTTGGGGGTTTTCTATTAAAAATCCTCACATTGTACTTCTGCAGTTTATGCCATTGTGCTTTACTAAATGCTCTGATTTCAGATTTATAAGGCCACCTTTCCCTACCAATTATTTCAATTATATATATATATATATATATATATATATATATATATACGTATACACATACATACAGTGGCAGTCTTTAAGCTGAGCTACATCACCCCAAACAACTATTTTTTTTACGAGGATAAATAATAATACTACATCAGTGATAGTGTTACCAATACTTTGACCTAACACATTATATGCAACATTTCTGTTTCTATCTACGTAGTTCCTAATAGTGTATAATTTTTGAAAGTGGAATAATTTGGTACCAAATTGCCATTCTTGTCTAACATGAAAGTATTTTTCCTCGATACATAGTTTAAATAAAGCTAAATTTTACTACAAGCCACTGGACAATGTTGTGCAGAAGTTTTTCACACTATGATGCCTCCTAAATGTTGTTTTCTTTAAAATAACAATATTTATAACAATAAATAGTTTGTTTGAAAAATTTGGCAGTAACTCTCAAATTTTATTGTAAAGTTATCTTTTGCATATATCTCTTCAAGAAGTAATGTTTTAAACTTGCATGAATTTCTTCAGTAAGAGTTGAGTTTTCGATGATGGTAGAGAGTGACAGAAGTATCCTCAGAGCAGAACCACAGCTCTTCCCATTAAATCGTTCTTTTCCTTTCACATCTCGTAGAGTAATCTTGGACCTCAAGAGATTTATTATGAGCCATGGTTCATGGAACTATTAATTTTCATGTTTTGAGCACCTGAGATTGAACACTCGAATTGCTTATGTTGCGTGTAGGAATTTGGTACTTTGCTATGTCCAGTGGCAATGTAAAATCAGAATGGGCTGTTCTTCAAGCTTCCATCAATGTCACTGCAATTCAAGAGGAGGCAATGGTAAGAGCAACATCTAGACCCAGATTTATGCCAGAATTAAATTAAAAATGTTTTCTGTGTGTATCTAGAAGCATAAAGAAAAATTATACCACCATTTTGTTTATTTACGTGGTTCACCATAATTCTGATGTTCATTTAGAAGAGGCTTGTTGTGCTCTGCATATGAAGTCATATGTTCAATTTCGTAGTTCTTTTCTCATAAGTAATTAGGGTGAAGTGTGTCTATCTGGTCTTGTAATGGTGCAGGAAGGCGTGTTTTCTGCAGTTTTTATTCGTAATGACCCCACATTTATTTTTGAGCATAATCAAAGCCATGATGAAAATATCTTATTTTTGAGCATAATCAAAGCCATGATGAAAATATCAAAACCAAACAAAATTTCCTTGGCGAGTATGTCTTCACTTAGACCCTCCGTATATTTTTCCGAAAAAGTATTTGGATTCGATGAAGTGCCCATTGTCAAAATTATAGGGAAAAAACGCATTTTCTCTGGTAAGGAGACCAATTCAATTTCTTGCATTGCGTTATCCCAACACTGATCCCTTTCCAGTAAATGTGACTTTGAAAAGTTTCTCTATCAGACTGTTTTCATGTCTACGAAAGATCTTGGGCTTGGAATGTAGTGAAGAAGCATCCTGAGGAATAAATTAACATTCGGCATTATAGGGGTGAACTGGGTACACACGACCCAAAGCATCACTTGTAACTACATCATATTTAGATATTGAGTGACAAAATTTATTCCAGAGAAAATTTTCCTCAAAGTATTTCATGTGAAATATCGAGGTATCTCGGCGTAAATCAAAGCCCTAGTAAAAGGATCCAGCTTACAGAGTCGTAAGAATGACGTTAATGATGTATTTGGTGGTTGATAACTACTTTATATGCGCTGTAACGTGTTCGCCCGCCGATGTAGGTTGACGGAGACCCATTGCAATAAATTAGGGTTTCTTGTTAGATGATTCATGCCGTGAAACCTAACCATGATTTCGTCTACTTGAATGCTGATTTGGGACTTAGAAAGGAAAGGAGATCTAGGAATGATCTCGAAGGCTTAAAGGTGTAGACAATTTGAGAAAAAACTTGCGGGGGGTAGGTTCGCCTGTTGTTTATCAAGGAGGAACAGGAGGTTTGGTGGTTTTACCAGTCAAGACAGATGTAAAGTTAACAGTAGTATATTTTCAGTTATATATATATATATACTAGCTGTAAATGGTGAAGGAAGAGGGAAGAGTGGAATAGGAAGACAACTGGGAAGGGACCCAGTTAGAGACGTGCGGCTCAGATATTGGAGGTAGGTATTGTCTGACGAGGCTTGGGAGCCTGTCGTATTTAAAGGATCGTGTGTGCACCAGTTCCTCAAAGCTATGTCTGCGTCGTTATTGAGGACGAATTGCAGGCGTCCCAGCTATCCTCGCGGATGTAGTCTAAACACAATAAAGGAGACCATCGTTACAGCGCTATTTTTTATGAAATAAACACTCTTGACTATTTTGTGAGTGAACGTTGAGACTTGAATAGATAGTTTGACCAGCTGTGGTAATTGTAGGATGTCTTTCATGTATGTGAAATCCTACGACTCGCCAAACTGTCTCATTGATGCTTTTTTTTATCTTCCCTAGGGATATTGCATGAATTTATCATTTGTTATCTCATTACTTATGCTGAAAGCAGCCTTTGTTAATATACTTGCAAGGATGTTTTATTGATTTTACGCTGTTACAATTTTCCACTTTGATGTGTACCTGAAACATATTTTACATTAATAGTGAATATATATATTGTAATGCATTTAATATAATGCATTGGATTAAAAACAGCGCACATGTCGTAAAGAGAATGCGAGGGAAAAGTAACCGCGGGTCCTGTCACGAGGTGACAAGACGGAGCGGTAAGACATTTATCTAGGATGAGTGCTGGTGAGCGGCAGAGAGGAAGCCGTAATTTGTAGAGTCAGTGTGACGGTGCGGCAATTAGGTCTAAACAGTGATTGCGGGTCCAGTAACTTATTGATTTGGGGAACGGCGTGAAGAATTCGTATCGCAGAACGTGGGCGAGCAGATGGTCCCAAAGTGGCTATGTTAGAGCAGGCTATTGTCTCTGATGAATGACCTGACAAGTGGCGTATTTGCTTGGGACTTGCAAGAAAAGATCTTGTGCGAGTCCTGAGTAATTGCGGGGGCGAAATCACTGCAGCTGCAAGGAGAGTCAGTGGGTGTAAGGGTCCAGGCACTTGTTGACTTAGGCTCTGGAGAAATTAGTATCGCGCACTTGTGTCCAAAGACAAATTGGACCTGTCGCGATTGTCGGGTTTCGGACAAAAGAGAGCAGCCGGCGGAAGGACTCTAGCGGCCGGGACGTAAATTTCAGTAATGGGATTCTGTCACCGCGCCGTTGCGACGAAACTTTGCATCAAGAGAAAAACAAGGAGGCTAGGGGTATATATCGGGGAAATAACCTATTGTGTGACAGTTAGCGTGGGAGAGGAACGAGAGACGGTCAGCGAGAGTCAGCGTAGGAGAGGGGTTCGGTGAACCTCGACAGTTAGTCAGTCGGCGACAGTCAGCATCAGTCAGCAAAACAATAACAGCTATAAACATTTTTAAAATACTGAAGCTCTATCTGTATGAGTAGGAGAATTTGACCTGTCTTCGATGGTAGGCGACCTGGATGCAGCAACGACGTCAAGGAGTGTCACGGCGAACCAGTGAGTGAATGTCAAGCCTATAAAGTGAGTGTCTTAAGAACGAGTCGAAGTAAACCTGAGAAACCGTAAGTTGGAATGCATAATATTAACAGAAGTAAACGTTATTAAAGGATAACAGTCAGATGTCGTTCTCTTCTTTTGATAATAAAGTTAGAAGCAATCTATAGGTTAAGTTCATTAATAAATTTAGTAAATACTTTTGTTTAATTTAAAACTTAAATGTTGGGTCTTTTTAATAGTTCGATTCTGTCCGTTGTCAGACCCAGTAGAGACCCATGAGAGCAAGAGTTTCTTATTATAATAGTAAAATAGTAAATTCGATTGTAAAATTCTTCTTGTGTTAATAAAATTTATTTGTTGTTCATAAATATTATTTTTTTTTATTTTGACGCTATTATGTGGTTATTACAATATATATATATATATATATATATATATATATATTATATGGTTTGATTCCCTGAGGTCTTTTTTCGATCCCCCAAGGAGGCAAAGGGGATACCTGGTTGCCTAAATCCCAGGGGATTACACCCTCGAGTCTGACTCCAACGTGTGTCGGGCAGGGACGTGGACAAACCACAACCCAACTGAGCTCCGACACACACCGCGAGGTACCAAGTTGCGAAAGGGACGGACTTCGTCGGTCACGCGTATTGCTCCATTAGCACTACGTGCCCAGGGTCGCACCACAGGGTGGAGTTGCACTTACCTGAAGGCCTTTGCAACTTGTCGGCACATTCTAATAACCAAGAATGGTTCTCAAGTTAGGACTATCTCATTCTGTTAGCAACAAGATATTGCTATAAATTTCAACTTTAACTTGTTAGCGCTTTCTGATTCGCTCAAGTCTCTGGACGGAACTATAGATACCAAGAACTTACCCGTCTTGATCTGTCCTATTTCCTATCCCACTCTTGACGCTGAAGAAGCGCTGGATTTTCCTCCGACCTACTAATATTCAGTCTGATTCTTTCCGCAGGCATATCCTTGCTCAAAACTACAATTTATATTAACAGCCTACTTATTTTGGTGTCCTAAGTTTTAGCGGGTATAATATTACAGCATGATGTAAAATTACTTTTCAAGGTCTTTAAGTGTGTAATGAAGGGCCCATACTTCGGAAACGTGCGTGGTCTTCGTATCAAAGTGAATTATTCAAGTCGCAAAATTATTTCTGTGCGTGTATTACAATCATCAGTATTAACTGAAAATGTCGAAGATAAATTTTACATCACAAGCAGTCAACATCCAGAGCTCAGTCAACAATGTTAGGGAAAAACAGATGAGCAAATAAAAACTTTCTACAACGCAATTCAATATACGTGCCACCGTAAACTTGCAAATTATTCTTCCGAAGGGAAACATGAATAAATGCTCTCTTAAAGACTTGAATGGATAGTTTGACCAGTGGTGGTTAATTGTAAATAAATCTTAAATAAGTGTAAATAACGTAATTGAATTTTCTAAAGCAAACAATACAATTGAATTTATTTTCATAAATCGTCGTAGCGCCTATATTCAAAGTAAAATATCTCCTTTAGTCGTAAAAACGCGACGAGTGTCGTAATAATTGCGTCTCCCAACCACGAGGCAACACTGTATTTACGTCAGAAGGGCCGTCATATTATAGACTTCCAACACGGAAACCTGTAGATGTCCCAAAGTTGGGTAGAAATTTAGTACTCCATTTATTGTACTTTCATGAGATGTAAATGAATTGTATCAAAATCATATTTTTCTGCCTATTGGCTGATTTATTTAAGTCAGATAAATATCTACTTCCTCCTTTTTGTTCCCACCGATTTATTGTCTGCGGATATAACAATTTAATTCTTGTACGATCAATTTATAAGCACAAGAAAAGTCTTTACCAACAAGAATTATCAAACAACATAAAATTAAGGAAATATTATCCGCGAGTAAAGACGTATGGCGTTCAAATCTTTGAAATATTTCGCAGAATTTTAGTTGAGCGTTCTATCTAGTGATTTAAAACTGAGTAGCCCGTGTATTCAATTGTAATCGATTCGTAATTATTTTCAACTCTAATTACGTTTTGCAATTTACATGTAGTTAATTCAGTCGTGAAATGAACTAAATAATTTGCTTCCGTTCAATTTAACTTCACTCAGGCATTTTTATAATTATATATGTGATATAACATTTGCTTGTTCCTTCCACATCCCCCCTTTCAAATCCCTTCGTATGCTATTAAAGGGGAGGTGCCACCATGTGATTTACCCTCGTGTAGCCTGCTACTAAATAAAAAAAATAGAAAGGTGTCATATAGTCAGTTGCTATACATTTATTTAAGTTTAATAAATTATATTTTGGATATAACATATTTAAAACAATTTTATTTGTGGAGCTGGCTTATAAAATGCTAAATATTAATAACATATAATTGCTTTAACGTTAAGAGCGCAACAATATAACAATGAATTTGTTTGGCGAATGGTGATTAATTCATTGATGCAAATAGGTTTTTTTTGCTCGAAAATATTCTAGAAACAGATTAGGAACGACTAGATTACATGCATTTGAAAGACGAACGGAGAAGCAAACAGCATCTGGTGTTCGGTGGGGAAACTGTTTTCTCTTCGACACGCACCATTAATCGCAAACGTTGTTTATGTCGTATCGACTGAAACGTTGGGAAACCTTCCTTCTCTAAGTTTGTATTAAGGTTGTGGCGACAACTGATTGAAAGAAAAAGATTTAAAGCTAATTCTATCGAGAGACAATATATAGGCTGTTTTGGTGACGTCGTATTTATTTGTTTAAAACGTGTATTTTCTGGAAGCTTCACAATTCACATTTAAATGGACACATATTATACATAAGTAATAGTTTTCTGTTTCACTTTTTTTTATGGTAACACACTACATGAGGGTCATCCACATGGTGGCAATTCCCTTTTAATAGCATAGGAAGGGATTTGAAAGGGGGGATGCGGAAGGGTAGAGGAAGGTAGCCAAGGGTTAACTAGGGCCCCCGGGATATAGTTTAAGGATCCTACCCGGCATTCGCCTAAAAGCAATGCAGGGACCCTAGACAAACCTGCATCAGGTAGGTCGAGCATTGGGTACTTGTCCCACGCCCTTCCGATAGCGGGAGAAGAGTTTACTGTGGGGACGCAGCATTCCCTTCTCCGTACCTCGACAATATTAGGAGGCAGCTGGCCGACTGTTCCAATGGGAACAGTGAACAACTCTTACCGTATGGCCAAGGTCTGTGACCCCGAAACATATACCTCTCAAAACAGGCCGAGGTGCCTCGGCTTGTGGGAACTTTAGTTCAAAAACGGAGAGGAAAAGGCATCCCCAAAGGTAGCCCCTTCGTGTCTCTCCTACAAGGTTCTGCCTGCGAGAGAATATCCCTCGCAGTTATTGCCTGCGAGAGAATAGCCCTCGCTTTTTTTTTTTAGGGCAACAGGCTACAAGAGGGTAATTCACTTTGGGCAACTCCCCTTTAATAGCATAAGAAGGGATTTGAAAGGGGGGATGTCGAAGGGTAGAGGAAGGTAGCCAAGGTTTAACTAGGGCCCCCGGGATATATTTTAAGGATCCTACCCGGCATTCGCCTAAAGAAATGCAGGGAAAACCCTAGAAAAACCTGCATCAGGTAGGTCGAGCATTGGGTACTTGTCCCACGCCCTTCCGATAGCGGGAGAGGAGTTTGCTGTGGGGACGCAACATTCCCTTCTCCGTGCCTCGACCAGTTTAGGATGCAGCTGGCCGACTATTCCAATGGGAATAGCGGACAACTCTTACCGTATGCCCAAGGTCTGTGACCCCAGAACATACACCTCTCAGAGCAGGCCGAGGTGCCTCGGCTTGTGGGAACCTTAGTTCAAAAACGGAGAGGAAAAGGCATCCCCAAAGGTAGCCCCTTCGTATCTCTCCTAAAAGGTTCGACCTGCGAGAGAATATCCCTCACAGAATAACCCTCGCCGTTCCAGACACTATATATTTACAACATGTATTGTTTCAAATTATACCGTTCAATTAATATCTTCATGATTATTTTATCTATTATTCTTGTGTTAGTAGTTGTATAAACATTTTCTAATCACTCTGATTAGTTGATCTTATATTATACTTAGGACACATTGTAAAGATATGAAAATTGACATTCGTTTTCTTTTGATGACTTTTTAATCACTTATAAATCACAGAGAGCATGAAGGCGCAAAATTCCCGTTACGTTACTAAAAAGATGATTTAGAGTTTGTTATAAAAATTGGCTTACAAGTTCAAACAACTTCTTGAAAAGAACAAGTAGCAATTAAACAGATACTATCAGTACAAAAGAATTATTAAATACACATACATCTGAACATGACACATTAGTTGCAAGGAAATTTCGTCGAGAATTTCAGGAGGAATGCGCAGAATTCGTTAAAATATATTTTTGCCGACATCCTACGTCAACGCCTTGTTATCACATTCCATATTATACTCACGGTGTCCAAGCAAAACGCTCGGTACCGCACAAGATGGCCGACGCCTCCAGCTCGTACGTACTGTATTTGCGTTCACTGTTCTTAATATTATCCACAATGGGCTTGCGCCTGTCAGGAAACTGTTGAAGGAGAACAACGCCGACGGCATGACACAGGCGTTGGTTTCCAGTGTAAATGTATTATTATTAAAGTCGGGTATGGGTAGAGACAGCGAATCATCGGCCTTACAGGAGTCGGCTTCTAGGATTTGACAGATGTGACATGTCATTTTAAGCAAGTCACTGTTTTTTAAATTTACATGTTTTGTTTGATAGTAATATTTTTTTAATCGTGTTTATTTTTCGCGCGATAATCAAATAAGTCTGTGATATCGCGAGCCGAGAGCGGAGATTCCTTGCCGCTGTTATTAGTGTATTATTTTTTAAATGTGACGACGCGAATATTTTTTTTAATAAAGGTTAACTACTGCATTTTTAAGAATGCATATTATACGTTAAATTTCTGGTGAGAGATTTCTTACGATGAAAACACTTTAACATATAATCTGGGCAAAGTATAAACAACGGGCTAGGTACTGTTGCTCCTTGGCTAAGAGATGTATTATTATTATTCACTGAGATAGGATTTCTGTTGTGGGGACCGAGTTATATCGACATTTTTGTAACGCGCGGTCTAGACGTCATATGCGTAATCAACGTGGCGTTTCTAAGGGAATCAGCCACGCTGAAGACCAGTCCGTAGTTTTCACGTCGCTGTAGAAATACATCTATATTGTTACTAATAAGACTAACAGTATTCATTTTGACTTCAAATAAATTCTTGTTCTTTATACTTTTGATTCAACTCTGATTGATATTCTTGTTTTTATAGTTTTGTTTCTCAAAGTAGCTGACTGACATGCTACTGTAATGTAGAACGGGAGTAGTTGTTTAAGAAAGAAATATTGAGAATTTTACTATTGTTAATTATGTACTGTGCTAATTATATTTTGTATTTCTGAGTCTTGCCAAGCTACCCGGGAGTTGATGTCCATTGAGACGTATCTTGCCAATCTGCAGTGGCACCAGTATTTTCTCAAGAAGGTATAACTGATACCTCTTAAATGATAGCTTGATCAAGACCCATATCAGGTTACTTCTCAACAAGTTCGCTGTCCGAAATTAGCTTGGCAAAGCATGAAGACCGAGCGTCGCTGTCTGTCCGGATACCAAACTGACGATTGGTCTTCAGCTGCCTCCCTCCATGTAGCCAGCCATGGTTCGTGGTGGGGGTTTTAGCAAAACCACCTGTCCAGATCCTCTGAATGACAGAGCTGTACAATTTGTGCATTTTGTAACAGACCTGGGATAGAATCTATCTAGTTCATCTTTTTGTAAATATGTATCTTTCATTTTTATTCTTCTTGGGCGTAGCCCGAAAACTCCTGCTAAGAGACAGCATCCTCACTAGAAGTTTCCTTAGTGAACTTCCTTACCATCACGCATCCTCTATAAATATTGTTTCCGGTCACCAGTTACAAATTTCCTTCGTGGCTCCAATAGAAAGCTTTCTTAGTTTTGAAGGTACTAAATTGGGACTTGGAGTTGATCAGTCGAGTGACACTACCAAAACCTGGTAATCCGCTCCATGATGTTAAATAATATAGACCAATATCACTATTGCCAGTAATTTCCAATCTGTTTGAGATAGTGCTTCTCAAAATACCAATAATACCAGAAATTAAATTTATTCCAGATCATCAATTTGGATTCAGACCACATCATTCGATAATTGACCAAGTAATTGAATTACTGATATAACTGAAAAAAAAAACACTAGGAGAGAAATTAATATGTTCACCTTTATTCCTTGATATCGCACAAGCATTTTATAAAGTGTGGCACGAGAGACTAATCTACAAATTAAATAAAATGTTGCCAAGACAATATGTGGAAATCATTACGTCCTACATATCAAGTAGACTCTTTCGTGTAAAGCAAGAAGAAGCATATTCGGATCCAAAGAACGTTCATGCATGAGTTCCACAGGGAAGTGGCATTGGACCTTATCTATATGTACTATTCACTAGTGATATACCAAAATAGAAAAATGTCAAACTATCCACGTTTTCAGACGACACAGAAAAATTGGCGACGTGACAGAACCAAAATCAATCACGAAACAACTACAAATCGCTACTAATAAAATATGACTGGACCAGAAAATGGAAAAATCAAACTGAATGAAATGAAATATATCTCTATAAACTTTACAAATAGAAAAGTGACTAATTCTCCTTTTTTAGAAATAAATAGAACTGCAATTAATAATACGGCACTTCATTATTTTTATTCTCCATCGTTGTCTATGCTAAAGAATTTACCACCACGTATAATAATTGAAAGGTATGAGTTAAATATCACGTTCATACTGGATTCCCCCCCCCCCCCAAAAAAAAAAATTCGTTTTAGATTTCTTACTTTTTTAACTAATTAATATTAATAACACTGGGTAACAAAGTTTTTTAAATGTTTCTTTTACATCATAGGTCAAATATGACTAATTTTTGGTTAAGAAAAATGAATATGAAAAGAATTTTTTTTTATCAGCACAAGTTTCTGTGATATACAATTGGTGGAAGTATTTTATTTTAACGGATTAAGGCAAAACAATACAATTTTAATATAATTTTAATTATATATGCCAATAATATTGAAAGTACATTTGACATTTTTTACTTTCTAAGAGTTCCAAAATGATAGAAGATTAACTGACAGTTGTTTGGGTCTGAAAAATATCATGTGGAGGCTTTATAAGAGTGAGTTCTGGAGTATCCATACACGCAAACGAGTAGTAATCCGCAAGCATTGCTTCATTCAAATGGACTTGATATCTGAAGGAATCTCTATCCATGTTTTAATCACTGAGAGCTCCACAAAAAAAAGAGTCTAGGTGTGAGTTGAGAAAATGGATTTTGAAGGACATGTTACATCCGAGTTGATGGTATTTTTGCAGAAGTACTCTCACTAACTGAGTGTACTTTTCATCTCTTTTGTTGCCTAAAAATCCATGAATAACTAACTCCCTTTAAGGCTTCCGAAGCTTCCTTTTCTTTTCCCTCCAAAAGTCGGGCAAACGCATGATCCTTATCAAGTTGTCCAATTTGTGTCCCAACAAAATACCTTCCTTAACTTTCCATCACTTAATGTAGGAAATGTGTCTCGTAAGTACTTAAAGGCCTGTCCTTCTCGGTTAATATATTTGACAACATTTTTCACCCAATTTTATAAGAAGGGGTGGAAGAAGAACATATTTTGGGTCCACGAGAGGGTCGATAACGACATTCTTCTCGCTAGAGTTAAAATTTCTTGCTGGCCAATCTGCTTGAATATAATTTCATTTCTTAATCCTACTGCCCTACATACTGACAAAACAGTAGTATTTAGTTTCATTCTTAAGAGTAAAGCGATGACTTTTAGATCGCCAAAGATTTTCCATTTGTGTTCAGTATATTTGATTGATGCTTGCATAAGTCTCATTCATGTGAACTGCATGATGAATTGGAATAAAAGGAAGACGGTTGCCGTTGTGAAGTAATAGAGCTTCCAAACTAAGCTATGAATAAAATACTTCATCAAGCAATTAATGGTACAGCAAACAACAAGATTGTTTTCCTTCTCAAAATAAATAAATATGCAGATCCCTATGACGTTATCTGTACTGTGAGACCCTGACATCACGTTCGAGATGATTCCATTGCTGTAGACTTCATCCTAGAATCATATTTTTCGTTAAAATAAGGGTAATGGAATGTGGAGGGCTTGTTGGGTTCTTCTTCCTTACTGTCTTCATTTTCTATTTCAAGCTCATAATTCTGGGGTGGATCAGGAACTGGTAAACTATTTGAATGAGGATTACGTCGAATAGCATATGGAAGATTCGGATAATGAACTTTTCCTCTTTCTTTCATTGACAATCTTGCTTTAAAGGTGGAGGCAAGCAGAAATAGCAGTCATCTGTATGGTTTGTAGGTTCCAGCCAAACCACAGACACAGAAAAAGCCGATCGTTTTTTATTTTTCAACCATTCTCGTAGTATAACTGAACAAGAGTTGCAACAAATATGTGGAGTCCATGACTTATCCTGGTCTCTTATCTTCATACCAAAATAATGCTGATAGGCAGTCTTCACAAGACGTTTCTGTGACGAAAATGTTATTTAATCACAAACGGAACAAAATTTGTTTACTGAATTCATACATTTTCGTGGCATTTTGATTTAACATATGCAACGCTTCGGAGGTACTCGCAAACCAGAATTTCTGCACTAATTACAACACAAACAATATGAAACTCACAGGCACAGCAACAGTAATTATAACTTGCAAACAGGTGTCATCGGAAAGGCGTGGGACAAGTACCAAATACCCGACCTACGTGATGTAGGTTTTTCTAGGCTTTTCCCTGCATCACTTTTAGGCGAATTGCCGGGTAGGATCCTTAAACCATAGTCCGGGGGCCACTATGTGGATTACCCTATACATAACCTGTCTACACAAAAAAAAGTGACAACTCCAGTTTACCGTCTGCGAGGGCTATTCTCTCGCAGACAGAACCTGCGAGGGATGTTCTCTCGCAGGCTTTGTAGGAGCGATGGAAGGGACTACCTTTGGGATGCCTTTTCGTCTCTCCGTTTTTGAACTAAGGTCCCACAAGCCTCGGCACCTCGATCTGTTTTGAGAGGTGTATGTTCCGGGGTCACAGACCATTGGAACAGTCGGCCAGCTGCCTCCTAATATGGTCGAGACACGGAGAAGGGAATGCTGCGTCCCCACAGCAAACTCCTCTCTCGCTGTCGGAAGGGCGTGGGACAAGTACCCAGTGCCCGACCTACCTGATGCAGGTTTTCTAGGGTTTGTCCTGCATTACGTTTAGACGAATGCCGGGTAGGATCCTTAAACTATAGCCTGGGGGCCCTAGTTAACCCTTGGCTACCTTCATCTACCCTTCCGCATCCCCCCTTTCAAATCGCTTCCTATGCTATTAAAGGGGAGTTGCCACCATGTGGATTACCCTCATGTAGCCTGTTACCCTAAAAAAAAATGTGACAACTCCAGAAACAAAATTTTCCTATCTTTAGTCTAGAGCTCGGGGGCCCTAATTAACCTTTGGCTACCTTCCCTAACTCCCTTCCTATGCTATTATGTGGATTACCGTCATGTAACCTGTTACTCTAAAAAAATATAGCACTAAATCATAAAAGCAAAAGCAAATCGGTTATATTTATGGTGATTTTTGAATGGAGCAAGTGGAAACATAAGAATAAGCGATTTTTTAACCCGAAATATTTTCATTGTTGGGCAGTGTAATTACAGCTTGTAATCATTTGAGTAAACGTTTTAAAGTTTTGACTCGATTATAAAAGCTATAACAAACTGAATATTTCTCACTTTTATGTCCTTATTTTTATGCGACCACGTGAATACCTTTCTTTTTCGTTTATAAAATGTAATCTGTAAATGTGCTGCCCTGATGCGTTCATTTTCTTGTGCGAAAAGAAACTTGGATGGGGGGGGGGGGAAGGTTAGAGAATGTCTCGAGTGGCCTGCACTTACGAAGAGAACCGCCCGCCGTTAAACCAATCACGTCGCAACCCTTGAAACTTGGCGGCGAGTTCTTCGAGATGTTGCCTCTCTTTTTTAGGAGTCCAGTCACGTCGGCCAATGCTGTCCTTTCCATATCACGGCCTGGCTAATGCCCCACAGCAAAGAATGAATAAACTTTAAACTAGCTTCATAGAATTTGTATATCTCAACAAGTAATCACCTTATACGAGGATAAAATATTATGTTGTGATAAAAATAAACTGAAATGAGCTAATTTTATAATTCACTTTCGGTGGTCGAATATAAATAATATTCAGTTTGTTGCTTTTATACTTATTATTCCTATTAAATGTAAATCAATAATATATGTTAATCGCTTCGTTAATTTCTAGTGAATTTTTAAATGAAATTTTGTTCTACTAGAGAACCATTCCCTCAATTATAAATGGATCCCGTTACTTTTTAGTTAAAATTATTTTTTATATGTCTAATATAGCGTATTTGTAGGACTAATATACTAATAAACCTACTGAAAATTGCAAAGAAGAGCCTAGAGCGACACAACTGCTCTTGTCAGTTGACAAAACTCATTATCACTTTTTCGTCTCAATTGACTATCTTTACTATTCATTATTTTCAATCAGTCGTAAATTTTTTCATTTTACTACAAAATCATTTCATCTGATGGCGGAGACAGATATTGGACATATGATATTGACTGTATGAGGGTTGTAACGCGTGTATTTTGGTTTAGTTTTCCTTTGTATCGGAAGTGTTGTTTGCTGTGGTTTGGAGAATTCGAAATCGTGCACGTGCGTGGGGGTGGAGGAGATAAATATTTCCATCCAAGTAATTTTCGTGTCCTGTCTCGATTGTTGGCCTCAACATGACAGAATAGTTGGCCATTGTTGACTACGGAACTGCAGCTGCGTGCTATAACGCTTGTAACAATGGAAGAATCAGTGAAACTGACATTTCGTCGAAGTTTTCTAATAATGAAAAAAAGTGAAAGAATGGGAGGCTATAATGGAGGGAACGGAGATAATCTTCTGAAACTGGAACAGTTGTTCTGCGCTCACTGCAGCTGGTGGATGTGATTATGAGAGGCTCCGTATTGCGTTACGTGTATACGTTTTAAGTGTCACCGATCTACAAATCTCATGAGTTCTGCAGTAAACTTTTCCAAATTGTTGTCTCTGATAAAGTCCGAGGCAGAATCGTCGTGAGAAAGGGGCCACAATTTGTTAGTGAAGAGTTCATCGAAGCCACACAATTTAGCACGACGGCTTGCCAGCAATCTATCCCAGAGGCCGACGCCTTAGCCCGTGGTCAACCCCTGAGTCGACGCCTTGCATTGGTCATGACTAAAGTCATCACTGCACTTAACCCGTTCTGCCGGCTGTGAGATACGGAGACGTCGGTACGAGAGCTTCAGCAAACAACACAACACAGAATATCGGTACGTATTTGGTACGGGCAGCAGATCTCTTCTATATAAAAACCACAGGTGCCTGACTGTAATAAACTTATATAAAATTTCTTTAATGGTCAAATAATTTTTTGATTTAACGTAAAAAACCAGCCCACAAAAATAAAACTTTACAGGGTAATAATCCACATGGTGGCAACTCCCCTTTAATAGCATAGGATGGGATTTGAAACGGGGGATGCGGAAGACAGCCAAGGGTTAACTAGGGCCCTCGGGCTGGTTTAAGGATCAAACCCGGAATTCGCCTAAAAGTGATGCAGGAAAAATCCTAGAATATCCGGAGTCAGGTAGGTTGGGCATTTGGTACATGTTCCACGTCCTTCCGATGACGGGAGAGGGGTTTGATGTGGGGACCCAGCTTTCCCTTCTCTGTGCCTCGATCAGTTTAGAAGTCAGCTGGCTGACTCTTTCAATGGGAACAGAGGACAACTCTTACCGTATTCCCAAGAATTGCGATCCCAGAACATACACCTCTCAAAACAGATCAAGGTGCCTCGGCTTGTGGGAAGCTTAGTTCAAAAGCAGAAAGAGGAGAAGGCATCCCCAAAAGTAGACCTCCAGAAATGCTCTGCCTGCGAGAGATAAGAACTGCTCTCATAGGCAGGGGTTCTACTTATTATATTGAACACGCTAATATTCTATTGAATCGCAGCGTCTAAAAACAATACTTTATACGTTTGTTTGATTGTTTTAGTATTCATAGTATTATTTATCCACATGTTTCAGTAAAAATATTCTACCTAAAATTTGTCCATCGTATTTAGTTGTGGATTTCAAAAAAAGTTTGTTTAGGACTATATCCATTTAGAGAAGGGTAGGCGGAACACTTTTTTTAATATAAAACTTTTACTTCTTTCTCGACAATGTGTTATATATCTGTATGTTAATAATGTTTTTATCTTTTTAAAAAAATTATTGTTTATTGTCGCGTCAACATGTCATTGGCAACTTACCATACCTACTACATGAAATTCTTACAATTACTTCATATTAACTATACATTTTATTCTTAGTATCAGATTTATTGTCTATTTAGATTAGATCTTGAATGCCCGTTTCCTTGCTAAACTTTAGTAGTTTATTTATTGAGGTACATATCTCTCTTCTTGTTTTTTTTTTAAATTTTGGCTTTTCTTGTCCTGTTGTGCTTTGGGCAGTCGTAGATGATATGCTGGATCGTCAGGGCAGCCTTGCATACGTCACATGTAGGTTGCGGTGATCTAGAGAATAGAAAGGAGTGCGTGAGGTTAGAATGGAGAGTTCTTAACCTAGCAACAACCCCCTGCTGTCTCCGTGATTGCCAGCATAGGATATTTCCTTGAAGTTGTCGTCTCCTTGAAAAAATCCCTTCATTCGTTCCTCTTCTAAACTTGTACCATTTGTTCTCCAGTATACGGGCGAAGGCGTGACCACCGTCCTTTGTAGTGCATATTAGACTGTTGTTTTTATTCTTTTGTTGGGATGCCTCCATCTTTAGGAAGAAAAATTTGTTTTATAAATAACCATGATCAGAGCTTAGTTTCCATTTAACACACAGAAACTGTATTAATAATGTTATTTACGTTTATGTATTGGCTGTGTGGACTACTAAGGAGTAAGGCCGTTATAAAAAGAGAATCAAACAAGTTATAATTTATAATTTTATGTTTGAAAAACAATGATTATTGAATCCAAAGGAGGGAAAATAATTAAAAATTTTCGACAAAAAGGTCTGTTTTTAAATAATAACGATATTTTCACGTGACATTATGAACTAATTGTCTGATTAATGCCATAATTTTGATATTTTATTCGGTCTGAACAGCAATTTTCACATATTTCGTATCACTCTTATGAAGGCTGATTATAGAACGTAATTAATCAATACATATTACTAAGCTTCATTTTTAAATATTGTACAGTAATTACAATCCAATTACACAATGGATCATAACATTCTTTTAATATACTTGCAAACTCAAGCTACAGTGAGCGTTATTTTTTATAAATGGAAGCATTTGTCAGAAATGAAAGCAAAAATTTCCTCGCTTCTTTGAGTTTACAGCAGAGAGATCGATGCTGAAGCTACACTTTGCAGCTTAAGAGCAGCGTTCTTTTTATGCTATTTGGAAAGGGGTTTTTCTGTTTGAGTTGAACCCTTAAACTCGAAACATTGCGCCATGAAGAGTTTCATTAAAATTCTTTCCCTTTTCTCTTTGTGCGTCGCACTCGTTTGAAATGAGTTTATATTTATGGATTAAATACCCAGAAGACACGGAAAAATTATGAAGTTTGCGCAACAGGATTATCTCGCACTGTTCTGAAAAGGGATGATAATGAATTATGAAGTGAGTCAGATTACTATATTACATTAGATGCTTGTTGCTTCAGAGTGCAAAGGCGGCTGAATGGTGATGTGTTTGCAAAGAGCAGTCAGGAGAACTCTAAGCACTATTTTCAAACAGATTAACGGGCAGCTAATACAAATTTCAGTAACTTATATTTAATACGTTTTTGAAGGAGTGTTGTACGGAAACTGTATATAATATTTTGTACTTACATATCTCTGTATATTAGCTAAGTTTAAACACGGTGACTCGTTTTGTTGTCGTGTTTAAGCAGTAACATATAATACATTAAGAAATGATTAATTATCTTATAAATAAAGCAGAATGTTTGTATATATATATATAAATATATTTGTTTGTATGTTCCTCATACAAATCTACACAGGTAGAGCAAATTTCACCAAACTTTGTACACGTGTTCTTTACGACCAGAAAACAAACACTGTCGGGGTGAGACATGTCTACCACCCCCAGAAGCGGGGCTGCACGGGGTTTGAAATATTTAAACATGCTAAAACAGCCGATATTTTAGTCGGATAATAATTTTTAGGGGTCCAAGATATTTATGGTGTTTCTACCGATGTTTTCTGAATATAATTTTCATCCCCTACAGCCTATGAAAAGGGCACCCTTAGGGTTTGGGGTGGAGAATACAAATCTACACCGGTGGATCAAATTTCACCAAATTTCGTACACGTGTTCTTTGCAACCAGGAAAACAACACTGTCGGGGTGAGACGCGCCTACCACCCCCAGAAGCGGGGGTGGACGGGGGTGGAAATATTTGAACATGCTAAAACAGTCGATATTTCAGTCGGATAAATATTTTTAGGGGTCAAAGATATTTATAGTCTTTCCACTGATGATATCTGAATATAATTTTCAACCTCTACACCCTGGGGAAAGAGCACCCCTAGCGTTTGGGGTGGAGAATACAAATCTACACCGCTGGAGCAAATTTCACCAAATTTCGTACACGGGTTGTTTGCGACCAGGAAAACAATACTGTCGGGGTCAGACGCGTCTACCAACCTCAAAAGCGGGGGTGGACGGGGGTTGAAATACTTAAACATGCTAAAACAGCAGGTATTAGATTTGGATAAATATTTTCGGGGTCAAAGATATTGATTGTGTTTCTACCGATGTTATCTGAATATAATATTCATCTCCTACGCCCTGGGAAAAGGGCACCCTTAGGGTTTGGGGTGGAGTTGCTTTACAGAAAAATAACGCGAATACAACCGAGTTTGGAGTCAAATCGAAGGTTATGGATGTCAGTGAGTTTATTACGAATAAATATTTTTAATTGCCCATTTAACCCGAAAGGGTGGGGGTTGGAAGGGAAGATAAATAGTCAGTTCTTGCGCGTTGTTGGAGGAGAATTACGTGAATACTATTTCAACGAATGTTGTTGAAAATATAAATCCCTTTAGACATTAGTGGTAAACTGGCTTAGGGCTGGAGGTGAGAATTGTCTATTATTCTAAAACTGCCAAAATGTTATGTGTTTATGGGTAAACTAGATTGATAGTGTATTTACCGATGGGATATGAGTAAAAATTCAACCCTTTCCACCACAGGAAAGTAGCAGATTTAGAGGTGGTGTTGTTCATACTATTTTAACCGATGTTTATTCCATTAATAACGACGTTTAATCAAAAGTAAAAGTGTTTCAGAACCATTGCTTTTTATACTCTTTTAAAAAGTTTTTATATTATAAATTGTTATAAACATAATTTTACATTTATTCCGTAATTGAAGTTGTATTATTGAGAAGAAATAAAGCAACAAATAATCAAGGACAAATACATGTAACAAAAACTCTACATGCTAACGTAGTTTATAATTTAGTTTACTACAACTTCAATGAAAATATTATCCACGTAATCTACATTATTAGAACAATTGTTCTCAAAATCCTAAACCATATAAATCAATCCATTAATAATCCCTTTTCTACCAGAACGAAAGGGCTTAATATAAATAATTATTACACTTAATCTTCTTATAAATAAAAAAGAGTGTATGTATGTTTGTATGTTTGTATGTTCGTTATACAAATCTACACCGGTGGAGCAAATTTCATCAAATTTCGTACACGTGTACTTTACGACCAGGAAACAAACACTGTCGGGTTTGAGACATGTCTACCACCCCCAGAAGCGGGGGTGCACGGGGGTGGAAATATTTGGACATGCTAAAACAGTCGATATTTCAGTCGGATAAATATTTTTAGGGGTCAAAGATATTTATAGTCTTTCCACTGATGATATCTGAATATAATTTTCAACCTCTACACCCTGGGGTTAGAGCACCCCTAGCGTTTGGGGTGGAGAATACAAATCTATTCCGGTGGTTCAAATTCTTCATACATGCTAACACAGTCAGATAAATAATTTCCGGGTAAAAGTGATTGATAGTGTTTGTACCAATTTATGTGAGTAAAATTTCAAACATTTTACGGCATGGGAAAGGAGAATTGTAGGGGTGGGGGTGGAGGAATATTACAAAAAACTAACTCGAATACAAACGAGACTGGAGTCAAAAGCAAAGTTATGGATAACGCTGAGTTTAATTATGCAATTATGCAATTATGCAATTAACCTCCAAGGGTTGGGCTTGGTCGGGAGTGGAAATTGTCAAACATGTTAATCAACTTTGCAACTAAATATTATTCCGGATCAATGAGATTTCTCTACATTTACACAGATTATAACTTCAACACCTTACGGGCTTATCAGTAGAGCACTTTTAGGTGTTGGGTGGAGGAACGCTTCAATAAAATAACGCGAATACACCCGAGATTGGAGTCAAATCCAAGGTTATGGATGTCGCCCAGTTCAATTATGGCATCAAATTGGCCATTTAGCCCGTAGGGGCGGCAGTGGATGGAATGGAAATTTTCTAACATGTTAAATCATCGATATTAGCGTGGAATAAATAAATGCAGGGACCATTCACGTTGATAGTATTTCTACCTATGTTGTTTGTAGGGATAATAGGGGTGGGGGTGGAGGGGATTTCCTTGAAAATAACGGGAAAACAACAGAGATTCGAGTCAAATCGAAGGTCATGGATGTCGCTGAATTTATTTATGACAATCTGGACAACGCGCGGGTATCGGCTGGGTTGGGATGACTTGACCGGCAGTTTTTGCATCGATTAAATATATTTCGGGATGAAATAGATTAATAAAATTTCCCTACATGTTCTCTGTGTATAATTTCAACCCCTTTCGGACTCGGAAGGGTGCACCCTTAAGGATGGGCGTGGAAGTAGCATTACATAAAAAGAAACCAGAAACTATCGGGATTGTCACTGAGTTTAATTATGACATTAGACTTGACAGTTTAAGTCCCCGAAGCGGGAGTGGTCGGGGGTGAAAATTTTCAAACATGTTAAACGGTCAATATTTGCGATAATTATTTCCTGTGGTTAATTACTTTGGTAGTATTTATACCGATGTTGTTTGTGTATAATTTAACCCCTGTGAGGGGAGCAAGCTTAGGGGTGGCGTGGAGATACGTTAAATAAAAAACGCAAAAACAACCGAGATTCGAATCAATTCAGAGACTATGAATGTCGCTGAATCTAATTTTGACAACCTGGGTAACGCGACGGGTTTGGGAGGTGTTAGGCGGTATTGTGGAGGTGAGAAACCCATAGCATAAAGGTGGAAAGAATTGTAGTTGATTTATTTTTACGAATTTGATGTTATAATTTAGTGTAAAATTAATGCGCGCCAAGAGACCGTGACGTCACATTTATCCGTTGGCGCGTGATACAAACGAGACTTTCACGCGAGACATTCACGCGCCATAAAAGTATAGTTCCTGTTTTTTGTAATGAAAAAAGCAGAAATATGTTCATTGAGTAAAAAGTATAAATATATCCAGCAATGTTTCATCGAATTATACTAGAAAACAATACAAAATACTTTACTATTCATGCGGAAAATGTTAGTTAATTTAGTGAGTGCAATATGGCCACCATTTCTTTACATTTGGAATGTAGCTATCAATTTGATCACTTCAATCCTCCGTAATGTGCGAATACTGATGGGCAATTATATCCTGCAATACTCAAGAAGTACTGTCTGAAGACTTACTGACAATTATTTGTTCGCGGAGAATTATATTTCTAAAGAATAACGATGGTATGTTTGTTGCTATTATGCAATTAAATTCTATGTATCTTATAGCTATTAAATTAATGCACTATCGAATAGGGAACATTTACAAAGTGCAATTTGCAAAGTACAATTAATGTACTTTACGCAACGTATTATCTAAATTGAGAATTGTAAAAAATAAATGTGTGTAATATGTGACGTTCAACAAAATTTTTTAAAGTTCCTTGCCGAAAAAATAAGTTAAATTTTGCAACCATCTTTATTTTTAAAAATATGGCGTCGTTTGTTTACATTCTGTGTTTCGAATGTATGTCGGCGTAGAATTATTTAATTTTATTGTATAAAGCTGGTCATAAAGTTCTATTGTATCTTGTATAATATTTCAGGCGATAACAAGGTACGATTCGTAAGTAATGTGTGTATAAATACGTACGGAATCGTAAGTAATGTGTGTATAAATACGTACGGAATCCCCAATAAAAAATTTTATATTGTTATTCAAATAATGCACTTTGGGTCAAAAGTATGTACGGAACTAGGAACATTTAGATTGGATTAAAAGTACAATTAATTTTACTGGACAATGTATTTCTGTACAATTGTAAAATTACTGCGTCTAATCTGTGTCGTTAAACAAAATTTTCAGGTTAGGTTAACACAAATTTCTTCTGATTAAATTCTTTGTGAGTGATAATAAATCAGCTAATTTATATACTATTTTTGGGAAGAACGTTTTACCTGCTCAATTTCTGAGCTATTAATCATAAGAACTGTCGAATTATTTCTAACGATATTCGTGAAAAAAAATTGTTGTGTGTATATCAGCTGTAAGCCCTATTTCTTAAAAATGATAAATGACCCTACCTAAGATATATACAATTTATGAGCTATTTTCAGCATTTATTTTCAGTATAAAACATTATAAATATCTAAATTGGGAATAATTGTGATAACATATTTTATTTTTTGAGTTATTTTTGAATATATTAAAATCAAAATATTTAAATTAGATGGAAAGCTTATAATATAGAGCTTTTTACCAAAATTTAATACACTCTTCATATAATTGTAGTTTTTTGCATAATTGCTGTGCATATCATGGCATTGTTGTGTATTGTATGTATATGTTCATTGTTAAATTTGATGTATTTTTCTTTCCCTAAGTAGCTGACAGTGAATAATAATATTGAATATGTATATATATATATATATATTTTAGGTAGGGTCATTATCATTTTTAATAAATAGGGCTTACAGCTGATTTTGCCTTGATGTTCCTCATATAACATATTCATACACATTATTTAAAACAATTCCCAAATTTGTATAAATACAAACACACACACACAGATATATATATATATATATATTACATAATAGCTCATAAATGGAAAAATATTACATATGTAAATTTAACTAGCTCTTCCCAAATATGGAATCTAAATTAATGTGCACTACGTCAAAAGTTCATCTGATTGAGATTAATATATGTGATGTTAGGTATGGCATTGTTGTGTATTGTATGTATATGTTCATTGTTAAATTTGATGTATTTTTCCTTCCCTACGTAGCTGACAGTGAATAATAATATTGTATATGTATATATATATATATATTTTAGGTAGGGTCATTATCATTTTTAATAAATAGGGCTTACAGCTGATTTTGCCTTGATGTTTCTCATATAACATATTCATACACATTATTTAAAACAATTCCCAAATTTGTATAAATACAAACACACACACACAGATATATATATATATATATATATATATATATTACATAATAGCTCATAAATGGAAAAATATTACATATGTAAATTTAACTAGCTCTTCCCAAATATGGAATCTAAATTAATGTGATGTTAGGTAAGTCAGTTCTAATTATTAAAGCTGATAAATCCATACTGAAGAGTAAAAACATAATTAACTATACATATAGAACCAAATGGTGATAATTTCGTTTTCTGAGATATGTCATAGTCAAAAATATTAAGTCATTTGGATAGGAAATAGAGACAGATTCATTAATTTTCACATTTTTTTAGATAAACCCCCATATTCTGTTTAATAGGATTTAAAATGACAGTTATGTGCTACTGGCATATGTTGGGTTTTATCCATAAAGGGGTTACTATGTGATGGTCTTATGCCAGTTACATCATGTGTTAACAATTAACCATATAGAATTAATTTCTCTACCAGGGCAAATATAAATAAAAACCCTGCACTCAGTTGCCTATGTAAGAAAAAATCATGTATGTTTGTACATTATTTATAAACAATTAAACTTGTGGATAAATTGCAATAATCCTGGGTAGACATATTCTTAAAAATCTGGAAAAACTGTGGGGATAAGACTTGGCGAGGGTAGCGGGGTTGTAAATTAATAAAAACAACAGGTTAAAACAGTCAATATTTGCGTTGAGTAATTATTTGTCGGTGTCATTGGATTTGTTAGTGTTTTTCTGGATGCTGTTTGTGTAAACCTTCACCCCCTTCGGCATGAGAAAGGAGCACCCTTACGGGTGGGGGTGGAAATATTCAAACTTGCTAATATTGCAGATATTTTAGGCGGATAAAAATTTTTTGGGGTCAAAGAGATTCATATTGTTTCTACAGATGTTATATAAGTATAATTTCAACCCTTTTTTACTATAGGAAAGGAGCACTATTACGAGTGTTAGTAGAAAATAACGCGTATACAACCGAGATAGGTGTCAAATCCAGGGTAATGGATGTCGGTGAGTTTAATTTTGACATTCAATTGACCATTTAACCTCGATGGGTGGAGGGGGACGGGGGTTGAAATTTAAAAACATGAAATTACGGCCGATGTTAACGTTGAATAAATGTATTTAGGGTTAATTAGTTTGATAGTATACTCATGTTATGTGTGTAAAATTTCAACCACTTGCAGCAGGAGGGGCTGAACGCTTACGGTTGGTGGTGGAGGGGAGTTTCACAGAAAATAACGCTAAAACAACCGAGATTCAAGTCAAATCAAAGGTAATGCCTGACGTTTAGTTTATTTACGACAATTTCAGCAACGCTCGAGGGTTGACTGTGGTGAGAGGAGTTGGGCGGGGGTAGAAATTGTAAATAATGTTTTTAGGCCGTTTATTGCGTCGAATAGATATATTTCGGGATCAATGAGATTAATAAAATTTCTCTATATGGTATCCGTGTATAATTTCAACCCCTTTCAGGATTTGGAGGGGAGCTGCCCTTAGGGTTGGTGGTGGAGTGGCATTACAAAAAAATAATGCAAAAACAATCGAGATTAGAGTCGAATCCAGGGTTATGGTAGCCGCTGAGTTTAATTATGACATTAAATTCGCCATTTAACGCCAAGGGACGGGGTGGTCAGGGTGGAAATTTTGAAACATGTAATCGAGTTCCGTACTTGCTTTAATAATTATTTTTAGCATAAATTTGATTGATAGTATTTCTACAACTTTATTTTTGTATAATTTTAAAAACTTTCAGTTTGTAAGGCGAGCACGGGTAGGTGTGGAGGGGTGTTACAAGAAAATAACGCGAAAACAACCGAGATTCGAGAAAAGTCGGGGTTATGGATGTTGCTGAATTTATTTAGGACAACCTGGTTAACGCGTAGAGGCGAGCGAGGGTGAGTGGGGCTGGACGGACGTGGGTGGGGGTATAATATTAAAAAATGTTAACCTATCGATAGTTACGTCAAATAAATATTTAGCGGTGTTAATGACACTAATAATATTTTTTAATATATTCTGTGTATAATTACAACCCTTATCGACTCGAGAGGAAAGAACCATGAAGGGTAGGTTTCATTACATAAAAATAACACACAGAACCGATATAGGAATCGAATATGAGGTTATGGATGCCGCTGAGATTAATTATGACATTCAACTTGCAGTTTAACCCCCACGAGTGGGACTGAAGAGAGTTAAAAATTTTCAAACATGTTAATCGGCCCACATTTGCGTCCAATATATATTTTTCGGTATAATTTAAATTCATTATATTAAGGTCGATATTCTCTGTGAATAATTTCAATCTCTATCGCCATGGAAGGGGAGCACGCTTTGGGGTGGCGTTTGGTGTTTCATTACATGAAAATATCGCGAAGAGACCAAAATTTTGTGGTTATGGATGTCGATGAGTTTCATTGTGACAAACTGAATAACGCGCGGTGTGGGAGGGAGGGGGCCTGAACGGAGGTAGAAATTTTCAAACGATGTTACCGGCCGATTTTTGCGTGGAAATTTTTCTTTGTTTAACCTACTGTAGCGGGGCTGGAAATTTTCAAACATGTTAAAACGACGATATATTCGTTCAATGAAACTATTTCAGGGTCAATGAGTTCAACTTCTTTCGGAATGGGAGGTGAACATATTTGGGGATAGGGGTCGAGTTGTGTCATAAAATAACGCAAAAGCTACTTAGATTGGAGTCAAATCGGGGGTTATGGATAAACGACATCTCGGGCAACGCCGGGCACCCAGCTAGTTAAATAATAAAGTTAAAATGTGTTTAACAATTAAAAAGCAATTATTACTCATGCATAATCATAGGTCAAACCAAAAGAGCCATCATTAGGGAACATAGATGTAACATTAAGCTTCTACGTGATTGACATTTACAAACACATTTTAGACACCAATTATAACTTTTTAGATAGCGACAGATACGAAATTTACCAGACATAAATCTAGATTACTTTCAGAAATGCTATACATTATGCATAGAACAAATTCTCTGCACACTAATATCTTTGTATAATTATGGCTATAATTATTAATACATTTATTTTAAACCTTATGAGGATATACATTAGGTCTGAAAAATCTTAAAATATTTAAATAAAACTATAATTTTGTTTGTTTTAAAATATTATTTATTGTATCTTTGTCTCTATAAGTCAATATGAAACCTATAATATTTCGGTGTTACTACAACACTTATTTTTCTGGCGTTTTCCAATATTGTCTATTTCAATTACATGGAAACTTATCTATGTGTATTTCAAAGCATTTCGAGAACACTGATGGTAAAATAAAACAATGCATTAATATTTCTCTTTGCATGAAATAAGTCATGAAATTAAATTTCATATAACATAAAATTTACATCACTAACTTGTCAGCGGAGCCGTGGAGAAGAAAGTTTTAAAAATTTCTCTGACATTTTTTCCTTCATTAATCCGCTTTCCACATATTCTTTTGACGTTGAAGGAAAAATTATTTCCCGCTTGATCATATTCAGGTTGATCATGTGATATTCCTTCCCTGTGAATAACGGAGTAGACGGAACTGCATAATGCTTGTAAGATTTTGTCAACTGTTTCAACTTTCGCTTAAGTGGGTCTATTTAAAATTCGTGATAACATTATCTTATATTTTTTTGCTCAGTAGATTCTCTAAGTCGCTCTTGTATTTTCATCCTTTATCATCTGGTAGCCGATTCACCTAAATGCATTTTTTTTTAAAAAAAAGTTGTTCATATTTCGTGGAACAAGAGGAGATTGGGCGAGTTTTTTCAAACAAAATATGATTGGAATTTATTGGCTGCTCGTTCAATTTGGGCTTTTGGACCTGATCCAGTTGGACCAAATATTCTAGTTGATGACACTCTTCCATCAGAAGTGGACAAGAGCCTATTAAATTCTGTTAAAGATTCAATTGTTCAAGGTTTTCAGTGGGGTACAAGGGAAGGGCCATTGTGTGAAGAGCCTATTCGTGATGTCAAATTCAAAATTCTTGATGCAGTAATTGCTCAAGAACCACTTCACAGAGGAGGAGGACAAATTATTCCAACTGCTCGACGTGTAGCTTATTCTGCATTTCTTATGGCAACTCCTCGTCTTATGGAGCCTTATCTTTTTGTAGAAGTTCAAGCTCCAGCAGATTGTGTATCTGCTGTTTATACCGTTTTGGCTAAACGAAGAGGTCATGTTACACAAGATGCACCTGTTCCTGGTTCACCTTTATATACCATTAAAGCTTTTATTCCTGCTATTGATTCTTTTGGTTTTGAAACAGATCTTCGGACTCATACACAAGGTCAAGCTTTTTGTTTATCAGTATTTAAAAAAAAACAAAAAAAAACACACACACACTTTTGAATAACATTATTATACTTACTACAATAATCCTAATATACCCGATATCGTCCGTTACACGTTTAAGGAAATAAAATATTTTATGTTTCTATAGCTGTACAAAAATATGAAATTAAAATATCGTCCAGTTTCGAGTCGCTAATTGCTAACAAACTTGGAGCCTTTACGAGTGTAGTGTTTTTTTTTTAAAATGATGAAGTAACGGATAGTTTATAGAATTTATTAATTATCTAACTGAACTTGGACAAATAAAATAAAAAAAATACATTGTTCAATTTTTATAAACTACGCTACCCGGTTGGAATCCCGAGAAAACTTCATCAAGTTTAATATTGTTTCAATAATTTAATTTAGATATATTATAAAAATTGTTTTCGCTCTTATAAATTATAATAATTGAAAGTATCTGTAAAATGTGAAATTATAATATATAAAATTTCAATGAGTGCTGGTGGGTAAAAAATATTTTTTTTATCACTGTAACTTAAACTCATGAAGGTCAACTCCAGTACCACTTATTTAAGAAGCCTTCACCTGAAGAAGATGGCGGTGCAAGCCATCGAAACGTTGTGTTTACAAAACTACGCTACCCGGTTGGAATCCAGAGAAAACTTCATCCAGCAACTACACCGGGAAAACCTACGTTCCTTATTAATATTAAACTTGATCTGATCAGCATAAGAGAAGTTCTCTCTTCATACGTGAAGACAAAACTGAAAACCGCGGCCTGTATCCGTCGCCTTTAGAACATGCACAAAAGGCCAGACCCGCGGATAAATGACGTAGAATCTGTTGCTTTGGCCCGCTGACGTAAGTGTACAAAAAAATTTGACGGGCGTGGCCTGTTAGTGAGTGGGCGACAAGCAGGCCCGGACTGGCGGTTCCCGTCCGCCAGAGGCGCCCGTAGCGGATATCCGCGGTCTCGGCCCGTCAGAAAAATCCGCTCGTGTATTTTGACGGCAATGCTGCACTGGCTCGTCGTTCGTATCAGGAGATGTATCCATAGAGAAGATGGGCAACCCACTGCTGTTTGGTAGATGTGAAATGATTTAATACAAAACGTAAAAGTATAATATCGTACCCTAACCTGATCTTCCTCGCATCTTTTGCATACGTCACGCCGAGCCCATGTTTTGTCTTGATCTCCAAGTTTTAATTTGAAATACGCAAAATAAACTTTCTTCACAAACTCACTTATGTTTCTTTGTTGGACATTGTGTTTTCACTGCAAACATAACAGAAGCTTTTTATATTTATTTTTAAAAATTTAATCCGTAGATTTTACATTTGAATTGATTAAAATTAGTAAAAATTATAACATGGTCACTTGAAACAGGTGGAAGGTCCTTTAACCTTCCTGTTTTTATGTTCCTTGTTGGTGTAGTTCTGAGGGAGTTGGGGTGGAAGTTGGCATGTGTTTTGGTTGGCTGTAGAGTTGGTTTGATATGTCTGGGAATATAACAGAAGCTGTCGGTAGAAATTACATAACCTTTGCGAGAGAGTTTCAGGAAACAAAAGCACAAGCACAGAAGTGTTGGAATGCTGGATATAAACTGAGTATGGCATTAGATGCCCAGCGATATATTGAACATATTTAGCTTATTGAAACATGATCTAATCCAAACAGCAGGTTCTTTATCTGATACCCCAGACACCATATCGAAACATGCTCAACTTCACCAGTAACATTACTCACTACCAACTTTTAACATTTTTCGACATGATCATGCGAACTTCATGCTAAGTCTAAACCTACTTTACCTACCTCCCCCTACCTCTACTCTCTTCAACCATTAACGTTTGTTTCATTTAAGACCAAGTTCAGCTATAATTGATAGAATTAATGTGAGAAGCCTTAGTTTTAAGGCCAATTTTTAAATTAAAAAAACTAAATTTTAAGTAAATTGCGAATTTTACGCTAAATACAAAAACTTGAGTGTAAGAAAAACATTGACCAGATGGAATTTTAAGTTTTTTTTTCTTTTTTACCAAGTTGTAAGCTATAAGAAAATGGAAAAAATTACGTCTGATTGAAAATAATGAATAAGAAAAATAGCTAATTCAGACATAAATGGTAATATAAATACCAAACAACTTTTCTGGGATCCTTGTCCCTTTCGTCAGATGCAAAGTAGAGCCGAGGGCAACACAACTGCATTTGGCAGTTGAGAAAACTCAAAAGCTTATTCATTCGCTATAAGAAAAAGTCTAAAAATCCAATGCATTTTTTTTACTAGCTGACCTGCTTAACATTTCTGAAGCTGGCCGTTCAACTATTTGTAAAAATTAAAATAATTGTAATGAATTCCGATTCTTTTGTGATCGACACACTACCAGGACACTTTAAAATTGAAATGTTTCACATTACTGTGTATATAAAAGTAGAGTGGAAGTTAAAGATTGAAGTCTTTCCCGGTGTAATTGTTCGATAAACACTTCTCGGTATTCACTCGGGTGTAGCATATTTAAACGCGACGTTTCGACGACTAAAATCTATGCCGTCATCTTCTAGGCGAAGAGCCGGAACCTTTTTTTAGGGTAAGTACCAAATGCACGACCTACTTGATGCAGGTTTTTCTAGGGATTTTCCTGCATCACTTTTAGGCGAATTGCCGGGTAGGATCCTTAAACCATTGCCCGGGGGCCCTAGTTAACCCTTGGCTACCTTCTTCTACCCTTCTGCATCCCCTTTCAAATCCCTTCCTATGCTATTAAAGGGGAGTTGCCACCATGTGGATTATCCTCATGTAGCCTGTTACCCTAAAAAAAAGGTTCCGGCACTGAAAGGAAACCTGCAAGAGAATTCTCTCGCAGGTGAACCTTCCCAGGGAGCCCTAGCGGAGGCTACCTTTTGGGATGCCTTCACATCTCTGGTTTTTTTGAACTAAGGTTCCCACATGCCCAGACACCTCGGCCTGTTTTGAGAGGCGTATGTTCCGGGGTCGCAGACTTTGGCCATACGGTAAGAGTTGTGCGCTATTCCTATTGGAATAGTCGGCCAGCTGCCTCCTAAACCGGTCAAGGCACGGCGAGGGGAAAGCTGCGACTCCACAGCGAACCCCTCTCCCGCCATCGGAAGGGTGTGGGATAAGTACCCAATGCCCGACCTACCTGATGCGGGTTTTTCTAGGGTTTTCCCTGCATCACTTTTCGGCGAATTGCCGGGTAGGTTTCTTAAACCATAGCCCCTGGGCCCTAGTTAACCCTTGGCTAACTTCTTCTTCCCTTCCGCATCCCCCCTTTCAAATCCCTTTCCTATGCTATAAGAGGGGAGTTGCCATATGTGGATTACCCTATACATAGCCTGTCTACACCCAAACAACAACAACGTTAGGAGCGTAGCTGCTGTGCTACACGTTTTTAACCTGACCAGTGAAACTCCATCTAATTTCCGTCACGTTTACTCACAAAATTTTTACATGTGTAATATTTATTTTACTGGATGTACGATTATGGGTGGCGTTTCTATTTCATACGTAAATTATAAGGATTTAATTAATTTAAAATATAATTTCATGTCAAAAGTACAAAAATTAAAATTGAGTTTGTCTCAGGGGTCTTATGAACTTCGTGTCAACAAGGCAAATTGAATTGAAGTTAATAAACTGAGAACTCTGTCATTCCGATACTTGGAAAAAAAAATTCAGAATACCGTTCCAGCGGATTTATATTTGTAATGGCTGGCGGTGGTCGTAGGCTGCCCTGCGTTGGCGACGTGGATTTCTGGTAATTCTGCCGAATTCATCAATCGGGCAGATGATGCACCCTCTCAACTTAGCGCTGAATCATAGAAGGTTCAGTTTTTCACGTCATGCCTGTGGTTAAATTAAGTAAAAAAGCTCATTTTTGGAAGGGATTTGGAGTAATTATCCAGCATTGGAAAAAATCTTACAGTAGGAACCTAAATTGTTGGAGCAGTGGTTGTATAATTTTTTTTGTTTGACGTTAAAATTGCAGTATCTTCTTCATATTTTAAGAAACGTGAGTTTCTATTAGGAGGAAGTAATTAATGAAGATAAGCGGAGAAAAACATAGTTTATTAGGTTAGGCCATCTTCAATTTAAAACATTATAGAAAAGACATTATTGATGGAAACGGATGAGGGTCTGTTTAAAAAGGCATGAATTAACTTCACGAAGGTAGGACGAACACGGAGTTTTGCCGGTTTATAAAGTAGGCCATTTTGTCGTACGATTTTGGATATCAACAAATAGAAAATGGGGGCGGGGATATACGGAAGTTGTTTATTGAATAGGAGATAACCGAAAGGAGTTAAAAATTACGTTCTGTATTGAATTATGGTGGTGGGGGTGGGGTGGGGGGGCATGACTGCGATCATTGTGAAGTACGTAGTTGGTTACTGTTCACGCCATCACATGAGTTTAGTATGACGTGCCTCCACCAGGTGTTTCTGGTCGTGGTCGTGTGTTACGATCCAGGCGTTTTATTGGTTGTTCAGCTTCCGAGCAATTCACTTGCGCCATTATTGTGTTTATTGCGTGTTAAGCCTTCGAGCAGTTCACTTGCGCCCTCAGTGTTTGTGTGTTCAGCTTCCAAGGAGTTCGCTTGCGTCCGCTAGTTGAACGAATCCGCTGCTTCCGTCTCGTTAGTGCTTTTACTTACGAGAACATGATGTCCATCTATCGTTGAGCTTCAGGTCAAGTGAATCCTCATTTTATGGAGCATTCTTCGTTGATTTTAGTGTTTCGAATAGGGTGATTTCGTTACCGGCAGCCTGAAGCGGCATCCTGAAGCGGCTGAACTGAGTAAGCTGTCTTCACTAAGGGGTGAACGGACCCGGACTTTCATTCCTTGCTGTAACCTTGCAATCCTCCTTATTTGTGTCTCCACGTCTGACTTCAGAACGACGTGAGTGTGGAATTTGGGAGTCAAAACTTCATTTCTGAAGGTTCCTTCCTGACCTAACAGTTTTTGGTCTTCCGTTGGTCGGATTTCGACTACCTCGTTTCACCTCGCGTGTCGTGTTCATTGTACTGTTGTGTGCTCATTGAGAATTTGTGTTTATGTTACATGCTTCGGACATTCAACGTTGCACATTCACGAGTCCGAAACACGATCCCATTATGGCGGCACGTATTCAGCTCGGTTCTAGAAGCAATCCTCGCTTCGGTAGCCGCCACGTGTCCGAAATAGACCTTGATTCAGTCGAGGTTCATGTGGAACGACTTCCGTTATACGAAAAGCGTTTCAGTGAGGCACTAGTCTTCGTAACTGAGGTTATAGTCTAATTACCCTTGGAAGACTAAGAGTCGATTATAGAGGCTGAAATTGAATTTGAAAGTTTAGTCGCTAAGATTTGGGCTATTCGTTGCACACTTAAACCGAAAGGTCCCCGTTAAACCGCAGAACTTGGACATATCGGCCCCGGTCAAATCGCCCAGACTTCTTTTTGACCGTTGGCATTCGTTGCTCAGAATTGAATTGCCCACGTTCACGTGCCGACTAGATACGTGACCGAAATCGTAGCTTTATTTAACTTCACTACATCGAGAGTCATTTAGAGCCGTTTAAGACATTTCTATATTTGAAACTGCTGCGGTGATTTGACTTTCAGATTACGCCCGATAATTATCCACTAGCTTATGAGGCTCTTACAATCAAATATAATCTTCGAATCGACAGTTTGTATCTGAAAAAGTTGCTAGATTTTAAACGTGTATAACATTGTTCAGCAAGTGGGTTGGACGAGCTTGTAAACGTTCATCGAATGGTGGTCAATCCTCTACGAGCTTTGGACATTGACGATCTATCCGATTTCGTAATTAAGTCCTTATATCTAAGGAATTTAAATCCTATCACCCGAAAGAAGTTTGAAGCACAACATTGAGTCAAGAATCCAGCCTTTCGAGAAACTTCTCGAATTCGGCACCAAACGTCTTGTTGCTGTACAGACCTCAGATGTTCGATTCCGCTTCCCGAACCTCCAGCGCGGAGAAGGGACATCGTCAACGTTTGCTGTTTAAGACTGACTCTGTTAAAATGCAGTTTGATCTAATCGGAAATAGTCCCATTAAGTTACCTAAATGTATCTGGCCTCATTTTTTGTTCCGCTGTCCTGTCTACCAAGGTTTGTCCCCTTCGGACAGATTTTCCTACATAATTTCTTGCTGTCAACCATCGGATTGCCGTTTGAAATTCCAATGGTTTTTGCTTTACTTGTATTAGACGATACCACTCGTCGTTACATTCTTCCATGCATCCAGCTGAAGTTAGTTGCTCATTCTTTGAAGTCCGGCGGAGAAGTCGGATGGTGTATTAGCCTCCACGCTTTTGACTTGAGATACCACTGTTCTATGTCGACAGATATTTTTAGGGACTGTGACCGCTATGGTACATCAGCCTCAAGACGCCTGAAGGTCGGTAAGCGCCATTCTCGAGTCTCAGGTGTCCGCTATCACCTTGCAAGCTATCAAAGAATTGGGTCTGACAATACGTCGCACTCAGACTCTGGTGTTGGCCGACCCACACAGATTGCGCTGGGATCGTTTCAATTATAGGTACTCTTCTAAATTTTCTAACGACACTTTGGTAGTTATTGCCGTTGTGTAACATCACATTGTAAATTTGCTTCGAACGATGCCGGTTCCACCCACTGTTATGGCAAGATATCAGCATTTGCAATTAGCGTCGACCTATTTGGCACTCAGTCTTCAGATGTCATTCTATTCGGAGCCGACGCATATCCACACATTTTATCTGAGAAATCTCCCATACATTTCCCAGGTTATCCTTCCACCATTCATTCTTTATTTGGTTGGGTAATCGTGGGTTCAGTCCCGACAACACTAAACCAGCCCGAAAAAGAAATGTTGTGAAAGGAGGGCTTGTCTGAGAAAGTTTGCAATATTTTTGGAACGCGAAGAAATTAGTAATCTCCCCAACTGATCCTCAGGATGATATGGTGGAACAACACCTCCGTCAAACTCACTCCAGGAAGTTGTATGGGAGATACGTTGTTTCTTTGCCACGCTGACCTAACTGATCCTCCCGCAACAAACGCTAGACGTTCTTTACAATAGTTTCTACGTCTTGAGAAAAGGATTACAAAAGTGCCCGGAAAAGCTTAGAGTATTCACGATTTATACCGGAGTATCTATCTCGTCCACATGACTCCTGCCGCCGACTCCGTTAGGTACGTGTTAGCGCATCACGTGGTATCGAAAGTGTCTGATGCCACTTCCGAAATCCCCGTAGTTTTTAATGCCTCTGATGAGGATTCCACAGGCCAGTCTTTAAATGATCGGCTGTTAACGGCGCCCAACGTTCAAAAATACCTACCTCTGTTCTTGGCCAATTTTAGTTTGCATCCTGTCGCCCTGCGTGCCGAAGTCGAAAATGTGTATCGGCAGATCCTGGAGTCTAAGCCCGATCGTCTGTTACGTGTGTTTTGGCGTCCTCGTTCCGCTGTGAAAGAATACGAATTGACTACCGTGGGGTATGTTATGTCATCTCCATTCTTAGCGTTGCGAGTGCTACATCAACTCGCAACAATGAGGGCGCTGTGTTCCCGTTAGCTGCCGACGTTATCCGGCAATATGTACGTGGACGATGCCATAGTTACGATGAGCAAAGTTGCCGACGCGCTTGAGTCACTAGAACAATTGCGTAAGGGTGGATTCAGGCAGTGCATTTGGGCCAGCAACCAAGCGGATGTTCTCGCTGATATGCCTACTGACGAAGTGGAATTATCTTTGTTTCAAAAAAATGGCTCAACATCTAAATGTACTTGGGCTGATGTGGTTTTCGCAGGACAATGTATTTTCGTTTCAAGTCGGTAACTTTGAAGATCTATCAATGAGTGCCGTATAGTCCTAAGTGATCTCTGATTCTTTGGGTTTCCTTGCTCCTATAGTTTTGTAAATTAAGATCCTTCTGCAGGACTTGTGGTCTCGCTAGTTGAGAGCTGCTATTAACCAGTTAAAATTTATCAAAGTCCCTCGATCAATTTAGCCTCCCGTGAAATAGTGTTTATTCATTCCACCCTACACGCTTAATTTTGGCGGATTAAGGGAGGCGGCACTCAAATCTGCGAAACGGCTCATTTTCCGGTTAATAAGTAACTCTCCTGCTACCATCGAAGAGTACGGAACTCTCTTCACCAGAGTTGAAGCCATACTAAATAGTCGATCGCTGTGTCCCTTGTCGGTGGATCCCGCCGAAACATTGACCACTCTCACTCTGCGCAATTTTCCGACGGTCTTCCCTGAGAGGGAGGGATATTCTGACTCAGCATCATCTACGAGATCGCTGGAAGTCCCATCAACAACTCGTACAAATGTTCTGGCGACGTTGGTCAAAGGAGTACTTTAATAATTTAATGTAGCGACTGAAGCGATGTGGTCGTCCTAAAGGGTGTCTCAACGCCCCTTGTCATGGCCTCCAGGACGTGTCGTATCCTTGTTTCCTGGTCGGGACTGTTCCGCCAGAACCTACAGCCGAGCAGTTAATACCTCATTCCCCGTCTCAGTTACTTGCGACGAGGTCAAAGAGTCTCCAACAATCTAATTCATGAGATGAATGTTTAGTTATAGAAAAAAAGTACGTTTTTGGTGGGCGGTATGTTCACTACATCACGTGAGTTTAGTTTGACGTGCCTCCACCAGATGTTTCCAACGTGGTCGTGTTACGATCCGTTGTTTTGTTGTTTAGCTTCCGAGCGGACCACATGCGCCCTTAGACTGTTAAAATGCGTACTCAGTTTCCGAGCTATCCACTTGCGCCATTAGTGTGCTTATTGCATTTTCAGCCTTCGAGCAGTTCACTTGCGCTCTCAGTGTTTGTGTATCCAGCTTCCAAGGATTTCGCTTGCGTCCTCCGTCTCGTTACTGCCTTTACTTCCGAGAACCTGTTGTCCGTCTTTCTTTGAGCTTCAGATAAAGAGAAGCCTCATTTTATGGAGCACTCAGCGTTTATTTCAAATAAGACTCTAAATGAAACTTGTGTGAACGAAGAAACTATGAAACTAATCTTATAAATAAAAAAGAGTGTATGTATGTTTGTTTGTATGTTTGTATGTTTGTATGTTTGTTTGTTTGTTTGTATGTTTGTATGTTCGTTATACAAATCTACACCGGTAGAGCAAATTTCACCAAATTTCGTACACGTGTTCTTTACGACCAGGAAACAAACACTGTCGGGGTGAGACATGTCTACCACCCCCAGAAGCGGGGGTGCACGGGGGTTGAAATATTTAAACATGCTAAAACAGCCGATATTTTAGTCGGATAATAATTTTTAGGGGTCCAAGATATTGATGGTGTTTCTACCGATGTTTTCTGAATATAATTTTCATCCCCTACACCCTGGGGAAAGAGCACCCCTTGCGTTTGGGGTGGAGAATACAAATCTATACCGGTGGTTAAAATTTCACCAAATTTCGTGCACGTGTTCTTTGCGACCAGGAAACAAACACTGTCGGGGTGAGACGCGCCTACCACCCCCAGAAGCGGGGATGGACGGGGGTGGAAATATTTGAACATGTTAAAACAGTCGATATTTTAGTCGGATAAATAATTTTAGGGGTCAAAGATATTTATAGTCTTTCCACTGATGATATCTGAATATAATTTTCAACCTCTACACCCTGGCGAAAGAGCACCCCTAGCGTTTGGGGTGGAGAATACAAATCTACACCGCTGGAGCAAATTACACCAAATTTCGTACACGGGTTCTTTGCTTCCAGGAAAACAACACTGTCGGGGTCAGACGCGTCTACCAACCTCAGAAGCGGGGGTGGACGGGGGTGGAAATATTTAAACATGCTAAAACAGTCAATATTTCAGTCGGATAAATATTTTTAGGGGTCAAAGATATTTATAGTCTTTCCACTGATGATATCTGAATATAGTGTTTTCAACCTCTACACCCTGGGGAAAGAGCACCCCTAGCGTTTGGGGTGGAGAATACAAATCTACACCGCTGGAGCAAATTTCACCAAATTTCGTACACGGGTTCTTTGCGACCAGGAAACAAACACTGTCGGGGTGAGACGCGTCTACCAACCCCAGAAGCGGGGGTGGACGGGGGTTGAAATACTTAAACATGCTAAAACAGCAGGTATTCGATTTGGATAAATATTTTCGGGGTCAAAGATATTGATTGTGTTTCTACCGATGTTATCTGAATATAATATTCATCTCCTACGCCCTGGGAAAAGGGCACCCTTAGGGTTTGGGGTGGAGTTGCTTTACAGAAAAATAACGCGAATACAACCGAGTTTGGAGTCAAATCGAAGGTTATGGATGTCAGTGAGTTTACTTCGGATAAATATTTTTAATTGCCCATTTAACCCGAAAGGGTGGGGGTTGGGAGGGAAGATAAATAGTCAGTTCTTGCGCGTTCTTGGAGGAGAATTACGTGAATACTATTTCAACGGATGTTGTTGAAAATATAAATCCCTTTAGACTTTAGTGGTGTCCTTGCTTAGGGCTGGGGGTGAGAATTGTCTATTATTCTAAAACTGCCAAAATGTTATGTGTTTATGGGTAAACTAGATTGATAGTGTTTCTACCGATGTGATATGAGTAAAAATTCAACCCTTTCCACCACGGGAAAGTAGCATATTTAGGGGTGGTGTTGTTCATACTATTTTATCCTATGTTGTTTCCATTAATAACGACGTTTAATCAAAAATAAAACTGTTTCAGAACCATTGCTTTTTATACTCTTTTAAAAAGTTTTTAATTTATAAATTGTTATAAACATAATTTTACATTTATTCCGTAATTGACGTTGTATTATTGAGAAGAAATAAAGCAACAAATAATCACGGATAAATACATGTAAAAAAAACTCTACATGCTAACGTAGTTTATAATTTAGTTTACTACAACTTCAATGAAAATATTATCCATGTAATCTACATTATTAGAACAATTGTTCTCAAAATCCTAAACCATATAAATCAATCCATTAATAATCCCTTTTCAACCAGAACGAAAGGGCTTAATATAAATAATTATTACACTTAATCTTATAAATAAAAAAGAGTGTATGTATGTTTGTATGTTTGTATGTTTGTATATTTGTATATTTGTATGTTCGTTATACAAATCTACACCGGTAGAGCAAATTTCACCAAATTTCGTACACGTGTTCCTTACGACCAGGAAACAAACACTGTCGGGGTGAGACATGTCTACCACCCCCAGAAGCTGGGGTAGACGGGGGTTGAAATATTTAAACATGCTAAAACAGCCGATATTTTAGTCGGATAATAATTTTTAGGGGTCCAAGATATTGATAGTGTTTCTACCAATGTTTTCTGAATATAATTTTCATCCCCTACACCCTGGGAAAAGGGCACCCTTAGGGTTTGGGGTGGAGAATACAAATCTATACCGGTGGATCAAATTTCACCAAATATCGTACACGTGTTCTTTGCGACCAGGAAAACAACACTGTCGGGGTGAGACGCGCCTACCACCCCCAGAAGCGGGGGTGGACGGGGGTGGAAATATTTGAACATGCTAAAACAGGCTATATTTCAGTCGGATAAATATTTTTAGGGGTCAAAGATATTTATAGTCTTTCCACTGATGATATCTGAATATAATTTACAACCGCTACACCCTGGGGAAAGAGCACCCGTAGCGTTTGGGGTGGAGTTGCTTTACAGAAAAATAACGCTAATTCAACCGAGTTTGGAGTCAAATCGAAGGTTATGGATGTCAGTGAGTTTACTTCGGATAAATATTTTTAATTGTCCATTTAACCCGAAAGGGTGGGGGTTGGAAGGGAAGATAAATAGTCAGTTCTTGCGCGTTCTTGGAGGAGAATTACGTGAATACTATTTCAACGGGTGTTGTTGAAAATATAAATCCCTTTAGATATTAGTGGTGAGCTTGCTTAGGGCTGGGGTTGAGAATTGTCTATTACTCTAAAACTGCGAAAATGTTATGTGTTTATGGGAAAACTAGATTGATAGTGTTTCTACCGATGTGATATGAGTAAAAATTCAACCCTTTCCACCACGGGAAAGTAGCAGATTTAGGGGTGGTGCTGTTCATACTATTTTAACCGATGTTGTTTCCATTAATAACGACGTTTAGTCAAAAATAAAAGTGTTTCAGAACCATTGCTTCTTATACGCTTTTAAAAAGTTTTTATATCTTATAAATAAAAAAGAGTGTATGTATGTTTGTATGTTTGTTTGTATGTTTGTATGTTTGTATATTTGTATGTTCGTTCTACAAATCTACACCGGTAGAGCAAAATTCACCAAATTTCGTACACGTGTTCTTTACGACCAGGAAACAAACACTGTTGGGGTGAGACATGTCTACCACCCCCAGAAACGGGGGTGCACGGGGGTTGAAATATTTACACATGCTAAAACAGCCGATATTTTAGTCGGATAATAATTTTTAGGGGTTTAAGATATTGATGGTGTTTCTACCGATGTTTTCTGAATATAATTTTCATCCCCTACACCCTGGAAAAAGGGCACCCTTAGGGTTTGGGGTGGAGAATACAAATCTATACCGGTGGATCAAATTTCACCAAATTTCGTACACGTGTTCTTTGCGACCAGGAAAACAACACTGTCGGGCTGAGACGCGCCTACCACCCCCAGAAGCGGGGGTGGATGAGGGTGGAAATATTTGAACATGCTAAAACAGTCGATATTTCAGTGGGATAAATATTTTTAGGGGTCAAAGGTATTTATAGTCTTTCCACTGATGATATATGAATATAATTTTCAACCTCTACACCCTGGGGAAAGAGCACCCCTAGCGTTTTGGGTGGAGAATACAAATCTACACCGCTTAATAAAATTACACCAAATTTCTAACACGGGTTCTTTACGACCAGGAAACAAACACCGTCGGGGTGAGACGCGTCTACCACCCCCAGAAGCGGGGGTGGACGGGGGTGGAAATATTTAAACATGCTAAAACAGTTGATATTTCAGTCGGATAAATATTTTTAGGGATCAAAGATATTTATAGTGTTTCCACTGATGATATCTGAATATAATTTTAAACCTCTACACCCTGGCGTAAGAGCACCCGTAGCGTTTGGGGTGGAGAATACAAATCTACACCGCTTAAGAAAATTTCACCAAATTTCGAACACATGTTCTTTACGACCAGGAAACAAACACCGTCGGGGTGAGACGCGTCTACCACCCCCAGAAGCGGGAGTGGACGGGGGTGGAAATATTTAAACATGCTAAAACAGTCGATATTTCAGTCGGATAAATATTTTTAGGGGTCAAAGATATTTATAGTGTTTCCACTGATGATATCTGAATATAATTTTTAACCTCTACACCCTGGGGTAAGAGCACCCCTAGCGTTTGGGGTGGAGAATACAAATTTATTCTGGTGGATCAAATTCTTCATACATGCTAACACAGTCAGATAAATATTTTCCGGGTAAAAGTGATTAATAGTGTTTGTACCAATGTATGTGAGTAAAATTTCAAACATTTTACAGCATGGGAAATGAGAATTGTAGGGGTGGGGTGGAGGAATATTGCAAATAAATAACTCTAATACAAACGAGACTGGAGTCAAAAGCAAAGTTATGGATAACGCTGAGCTTAATTATGCTATAAACTAGCAATTAACCTCCCAGGGACGGGTGTGGTCGGGAGTGGAAATTGTCAAACATGTTAATCAACTTTACAACTAAATATTTTTCCGGATCAATGAGATTTCTCTACATTTACACAGATTATAACTTCAACCGCTTTCGGGCTTATCAGTAGAGCACTTTTAGGTGTTGGGTGGAGGAACGCTGCAATAAAATAACGCGAATACAACCGAGATTGGAGTCAAATCCAAGGTTATGGATGTCGCCCAGTTCAATTATAGCATCAAATTGGCCATTTTACCCCAAGGGGCGGTAGTGGATGGGATGGAAATTTTCTAACATGTTAAATCATCGATATTAGCGTGGAATAAATAAATGCCGGGACCATTCACGTTGATAGTATTTCTAACGATGTTGTTTGTAGGCATGATAGGGGTGGGTTTGGAGGGGATTTCCTTGAAAATAACGGGAAAACAACCGAGATTCGAGTCAAATCGAATGGATGTCGCTGAATTTATTTATGACAATCTGGAAAACGCGCGGGTATCGGCTGGGTTGGGATGAGTTGACCGGCTGTTTTTGCGTCGATTAAATATATTTCTGGAAGAATTAGATTAATAAAATTTCCCTACATGTTCTCTGTGTATAATTTCAACCCCTTTCGTACTCATAAGGGTGCACCCTTAAGGGTGGGCGTGAATTAGCATTACATAAAAAGAAACCAGAAACTATCGGGATTGTCAGTGAGTTTAATTAATTTCCTTGAAAATAACGGGAAAACAACCGAGATTCGAGTCAAACCGAAGGTAATGGATGTCGCTGAATTTATTTATGACAATCTGGACAACGCGCGGGTATCGGCTGGGTTGGGATGAGTTGGTCGGCTGTTTTTTGCGTAATCGAATGTAATGGATGTCGATGAATTTATTTATGACAATCTGGACAACGCGCGGGTATCGGCTGGGTTGGGATGAGTTGGTCGGCTGTTTTTTGCGTAATCGAATGTAATGGATGTCGCTGAATTTATTTATGACAATCTGGACAACGCGCGGGTATCGGCTGGGTTGGGATGAGTTGGTCGGCTGTTTTTTGCGTAATCGAATGTAATGGATGTCTCTGAATTTATTTATGACAATCTGGAAAACGCGCGGGTATCGGCTGGGTTGGGATGACTTGACCGGCTGTTTTTTGCGTCGATTAAATATATTTCTGGAAGAATTAGATTAATAAAATTTCCCTACATGTTCTCTGTGTATAATTTCATCCCCTTTTGGACTCGGAAGCGTGCACCTTTAAGGGTGAGCGTGAAGTAGCATTACATAAAAAGAAACCAGAAACTATCGGGATTGTCACTGAGTCTAATAATGACATTAAACCTGACCGTTTAAGTCCCCAAAGCGGGAGTGGTCGGGGGTGAAAATTTTCAAACATGTTAAACGGTCGATATTTGCGATAATTATTTCCTGGGGTTAATTACTTTAGTAGTATTTATACCGATGTTGTTTGTGTATAATTTAACCCCTGTGAGAGGAGCAAGTTTAGGGGTGGTGTGGAGGTACGTTAAATAAATACCCGCAAAAACAACCGAGATTCGAATCAATTCAGAGACTATGAATGTCCCTGAATCTAATTGTGACAACCTTGGTTAAGCGATGGGTTTGGGAGGTGTTGGGCGGGGGAATAAATTTTCAGACAATGTAATCGGCCGATTTTTGCGTGGAATACATTCTTTTTCACTATCGCATATTTGTGGGGGTGGTCATCTTCTAACATGTAAAAACGGCCGATATATTTAGTCAATGACTTCATCCCCCTTCGGCATGGGAGGTGAGCACATTTAGGGATAAGGCTCGAGGAGCTTTACATAAAATTAGTTCAAAAGTAACCAAAATTGGAGTCTTATCTATGGTTATAGATAAATGACATCTCGGGCAACGCCGGGCACCCAGCTAGTATAATGATAAAATTAAATAAAGCTGCAAGATAATTTTGACAAGAATATTTTTGTGTTTTTATTGATTTGAAAACTGAATCACTATTTACCATTATTTGAAGTATTTTTTTATACGTTAAGTCTTTCCCATGTAGCATGCATGGTTCATAGCCAAATGCTGTCTCAGATGAATGGTCTACTTGTATATTTTTTCCATTACATTTGCTTATACCTCTTTCGAATTTTTTTATCCAGGGTTACCCAAGATACTTAGGCGTCCTGATCCACACGATTTTCTCTCCAAACTGTTTGAGAATGCGTTTCCTGTTCCCGAGCCTGGCTCCCCGAGCCAATGATCTTGATTATTCAGTTGGTTTCCCAGTTCTGTATCTTACGAAGGCATGTGCACAGCATCTCCTATTGCGTTTGTTCCACGATGTATCAGTGTGGAGTCGTCATTGTATTTCTGGATTCAGAATGTTTGACTTTAATATTAGGTCCAGGCCACTTCCCTGTGGTACCCCAGAAATGATGGTGCTTCTTGAGGATTCAATGATATGCATCTTCATCGGGAATGTTCTCGTTTGTAGCTAGTGTCCTATGATGTGCACGTAATATTTTGGCAGTCAAGAGGGTGCCAATTTGAACATAAGGCCCGACTACAAGTCCTCTGAAACTTCTGGAACAGATTCCCAAACTTTTTTGTCTCGTAGACCACTTGTCAATTTGTGTGTTGTGTATGCCCCGCCATTCTAATATTCTAGTGTTACAAATTCATCAACTTCATTTGTCTTCTCGACAAGTTCGATAGGTTTTACTGTATAGCGAAATAGTTAAAATTACATGTGATGTTTTATAAATTTATTAATTCAAACGTGACAAGATACTAAATAAAATTATAATTTAAAATAAATACACAAAATATAAATATTTTGAATTGGAGGATTAAGATCGATGTTTAATAGCAAATGTTCAATATTTGGCTGCAATTTAGTTCCTCTGCTGAGGAAATAGGACAAATCATTGATATTACTTACAAATGTTTGAATGAGATATACATAAATACTATATATGCTTAAGACTAAACATAAATAGTGATATTTGAAATTACATGAAATGGGTTCAGGTAGAATATAAGGAATACTACATACGTTAATTACGGAGAATAAGTTAGGATTACAGAACATTACATAAGAAGGAAATCTTAAATATAAAGTAAGGAATAAAAAATAATTAAGTTGAACTTTACTTCACTAATACCATTAAAAAGTTTTCCAAAAATAACACTGCACTGCACAAATAACGTTCCCATTTTGCATATCATCTTCTTGTATTGGTGATCCTTCAAAGTGTTGTCTCCTCCGAAAGAATTTATCTGGCAGCTCTTCTCAGTGGCTGAAAATTTCGTGCGGACGACATGAAATAAACAATTGTGAAGTATCAGTTATAACCAGTATCTTCTAGGGGAGTAATGTGAGTTTGGCTCAGTCCTATTTACAAATTCGTTAACAGTGTAATACGCGCCGCTAATGAGCAGAGTTCTGCATTTCTTAATAAATACGCTGTAACTGTTTACGCTTTTGATGCTAAAAGGAAGACATATAGTTTTATTACTGAATAACGTACACTTTTTTTTTAAATAAAGTGAGATGTTTGTCTGTCCGTAATGTCGCGCGGTTTCGTGTGCGAAGGCTACTTTAAGTCCCAATAGAAACAGTGAAGCAAAGAATAAGAAGAAAGTCGTTCTTATGTCCAGCCACGGAAGAGTATGTAGTGACCTTCTGCGAGAAGAAGTAAATAAAGACTTTAATGTGTGCGGTGTAATATTCATGGAATTCCCAGTCGGTAACACACTTGGATTACGTTTAACGAATATTTTAGTTTCCAAAATGTATGCACTGGGTAACGTTAAAATTCCAAGAGCTTTGAAGAGAGGTTTGAAACTTTCTCTGTAATTTTTTGCCATATAATTTTCGGATCGCACGTTTCTGTAGTTTAAATATTTCCGCAGAGCGTGAAGAAAGTCCGTAGCTCATAAATCCATAGCACATGTTGGAATGGAAATGTGCATGATATACCGTTTCTGCAGTTAAAGTTTCTACTTTCTACTTTTTGCATTAATAATCGAAGAGAATAACACACGGAACTTAGTTTACTTGAGAGTAACTTAATATGTTCATTCCATCGTAACTTTCCGTCAACTTGAACACCGAGAAATGTTGCACGATCAGTCGCTAATTCAGTGTTGTTACCGGACGAAAACTGAACAAGTTCAGTTTTCTGTAAGTTGAGAACCAATTTGTTTGCACTGAATCAGACATTTAATGACTTCAGGACACTTTCGACTTTTTTTCAAGTGTCTACGCTACCGATTATTACGTGAATACAGATTTTCTTTGTATCCAATCTTTGTTTTCCAGAAGCATTATGAATTACATTCCATGTGGTTTTTAATTTATTATCTGAATCGATGTATTTCGATGTAGCAAGTTTCCTAGCGGTGACGAGAACGTTTTTGTACGTCCATCTGTAGAAAGTTTTTCTCTAATTCCTTTAGTAACCCAGTGATTTGGTAGATTTCCTTTAACGATTTGTTTTAATAACAGAAATGAAGCGTTCCACAAATATACTGATAATATCAGCCCAAAAACTTTCCATTGAAATTGTTACGCCAACCCTTCGGCTCTGCCATTGTCGTTGCGTTTTCGTCGCTTTTGAGTTTTGTCAACTGCCGAAAGCAGTTGTCACTCTAGGCTCTTCTTCGCATCTGACGAAAGGATCCCAGAAACGTTGTGTGGTATTTATATAGAACCTTTTGTCTGAATTGCCTAACTTCCTTATTCGACAGATCTATTTTAGCTACTTAGAACAAATAACTTGCTTCATCGCTGTGGTAGAAGGTGTTAAAACCCGCGAAGTGTGAGTGAACTTGTTTTTGCGTTCTGCTTTTACGAACAGTTTCAAAGTTTATAAAGTTGTTGTATTAGGAGTGTTTACATTCCTTATCACTTTCGTACAGTCTGATAAAAGTGAAATCATTGCAATATTGTGGTATATCTTCGGCAGAAGTGGAGTGACCAATGATAAAATTTTGTAGCCAATGGAATGCATAATATTCGTGTTACGTCATCGTATAATTTTTAGCGATCGGTTCGGCCGATTAAAATTGTTTTGGGTGTATTCGGCGTGAGGAATCTAGGGTATGTAAATGGGGGGGGGGCGGATTTTTTTTTGCCAGAATTGGCAGTTCTCAGATCGGCGAATAAAAAGCGAATGAAAACTAGTAATTTGTAATATATATGAAATTAAAAAATCCTATAATTCATCAACAAGGCAGTGGGTGTGACGTCACAACTGGGCACTGCTGCCAACCTCGGTGCGGTCGCCCCAGTGAAGGTCTGCCAACTTCAGAATAATCCCCCCTTAATACACAGTAATCCTGAAAATAGTATAAATGACGTCACTTACCCAATGAAGCGAAGCTCGTCAATATTCCGTGGAAACAGTTTCTTGTATTCCGATCGTGTGACAATTATAAAATCGGCGACGCGTGGGAAGGAATAGTTCCATATAGACTAATACGACACATTTTCGTAACTGATTTTATTGGAAATAACAATTTTACAGTACTCGACAATTTCACAGTGCCTAGAATCTTCAGAATCAATCCAAAACGACCTAAAAATACAAAATAGAAAGTAGTTACATTTCGATTAGTATATTGAAAGTACCTTATACATCGTAGGTCCGTATGGTTTTTCAGTCTTGTGGGGAGTTAGAAGCTCCTCTTCCTCTTCGTCCACCTCACAGTCTCCCAGAAGAGGAAGAGTTGCATTTTCTGTACTTGAGGGATTATACAGTTCCCCGGCGAGTCGAAGAAATTCCTCCATACGTGGAACGCCACGCTCCGTGCATAGTTTCTGGAACATGTATTTAGCCAGATTTCCTGCAATGTGTTCCCTCTTACGACCGGCTGAAGGTGTTATAGCTTTTACTGCCCTCCATGTACTTTCGATCCCATTAGTATGTGCTCCTGTTTCGGGATCCTTGAAATGCAGGCTATGATTCACCTACAAAATTGCATAAACATGTAACAACTGTGTTGATAAAAGTATATAAAGGGACACTTATACGTTATCATTTATTTGCTTACCTGCAGATGTTTATATCCTTCATTCTGGAGGCAATTATATGCCTTCCAGCAGTCGCTTATAATTGTAGTTCCTGGCCGAATCCGTTTCTTTATAATCGGCAATAACGCTTCCGCCGAACGTACTTCAACTGGCACTAGAAATACCCTGCCTGTCGTACGTTCGTAAGCTCCAAAGACCTACTGGCCTTGAACAAATCTGTTATTCTTCCGCTTTCCTAATTGCGACTTATCAATTTCTACAATCATATTTTCACCTCCTAACATGTCTGATGTTTCCAAGAAGTGATGAGCTACGACCTCCCTGCAAAATGACGACCAATCTACTCGAGTAGAATAATTCACTCCTAATTGATTGCGCATCAGTCAGCGGTGCATTATCCTCCCGCATATTAACAAACTCCAATATGTCAAACATTGTCAACTGTGATCTTTCAAAATATGTCCCTGTTCTAAGAGACGCTTGATTTCTACCCGGTTTTTTGTAATGAATACTCTGTGATACTTTATTACTACAAAACAACGTCATTCCATCAATGTACATCTAGTTCTTCCCAATTTCAAGCTTACTCCACATTTTTCGTACTTATAATTTGGTTCCTCTGGTATCAATTTCCATGATTGCAACTTATTTATAAACTTATTTTTATCTTGTATTATATTTAAGAGTTCTAGAATTTTCATAACACTAAATGAATGAAACAAATGATTCATTTGACTGAATAATTAAGGGACGAAACTGGGACATTAGAAGAGTATCTTCTATGACGAAGGTGAAAAATACTTGGAACCACCCGGAACCGAATCCGGGCCTCCTGGTCCGAACGTAGAGCCTTTAACCACTGAGCCAAGGCACTACTTACAATTTATGCTTCGTATACGTATATATTTGTTTGACATTGTCAGAATTATTGATATGGACTGATTTACCGAGAAATAATTAGTCTTACCTGAAATTGAGGGCCGGTGTCGCGACTTCTGACTGACACTGCAAAAATGTAAAAGTTTTCAGAGTCGCGCGCGGCAATGGTATCATTATGACGTCATAACTTTTTTGCTGAAAATTACACAGGTGAGTGACGTCATCACTTTTTGTTGGGAATATGCTGGGGTTGGAAGCACCAACGCTATATGACGTAAGTTGTGACGTATAACCCGGCGGAAAAAATTTAAGATGGCAGCGAGTCCCGTTCAGTAAACTTAAGCCCGGTAAAGTCTGCGCGTTAAATTCAAGAATAGATCATTAATACTCACGTTTTCGTAACGGCTGAAGTTCACACGTTTTAGATGTAAGTGCTGGACGTTGGTTCTGATGTTCGCATGCTGGACGTCGAATCTGAGGCAGCGGGCTGATTATGATTTTCTTTACCTCCATTTTTGGCAACACTTGGTGAAGCTGGTTCCAAACAACACTCTCTTTCTGACTAATATCATTACTTCCTCCAACAATTTCAACAGCGTACGCGTTAAAGCAGGGGCATCCTTTATTATTTCTGATAACGTTGCCCCTATTTTTAATACACCGCACACATTAAAGTCTTTATTTAGTTCTTCTCGCAGAAGGTCACTACATACTCTTCTGTGGCTGAACATAAGAACGACTTTCTTCTTATTCTTTGCTTCACTGTTTCTATTGGGACTTAAAGTAGCCTTCGCACACGAAACGCTCGTTTCGACCTCGAGCCTATTTTTAACTATTACCTTATTTTCCGGTTCACTACATATATTAGGGCTGATACTAGACTTCATCGATTAATGCACTAAATCTATTTGTAGTGGGTACCTGGGCCTCAGTTAGGTTTCGCTGACCTGAGAGAGAGCACTAGATTTTCTAAATAAGCAATTTTCTCTTAGTTTCTTGCATTTTTTGTACTCTTCTGCACGACGTTAATGTTCGTATCTCTTAAACAGCGTTTGCTTCTTACCCGTGGTCGGAAGGCCCATCTTCCCCAAACGTTGCCTGAGATTGCTGGTGGAGCGTTCGGTTTTCCCTGATAATACGACATCCGTTTCTTCAAGTTCACCGTATGGATCGACAATCCACTGTGGTATTTCCATAGTTAAAATATCCTCAAACCTCGGTTCGAAGTATGCGTGAAGCAGATTTAAATGTTGAACGTAGTTTGAAACATCATCCTGGCAGTTTGTGACAGATCGGGAAAATTTACGCCTTTCAATATTTTAAATAAATAGGGTTTACTAGAAGTTTCTTCCGAATACGCGAGCTACCGCTTTAGCCTTTGCAGAGTTATTAATGTCTATAACAATTTTTATAAGTCGTCAAATTTCGTAAAATGTTATGTAAATAATTATTTAGCAGTTCCAGAATCAATTTTCTGAATAAAATAAATATTTCTTACGTCACTTTCCCAGCGGAACGGTTCTTTATTTTAATGTGGGATTAATTTTCCTAATATTTGTGCTTCATATTTTTTTAAAAATATTCGTAGCTGGATCGAAAAAAATTATAAATATTTTACCCTACCGTTTCCGCTAATACTAACCAGATGTATTAACTGGTAAATGTCTGCAACTTTATCACATTTTAAATAAAGGTCATAATGCAATGAAATTATATACTGCGATATATTTCCGTAACAAATTATACCAAGTTTGTAATTAAATGGGAATGCTACATTTGAGGCCGTGGAAAAATAAGTTTGCGTATCACACTGATGTTGTACTACATTTTCCAACTCAGATTTTTCTAGGGAAAATAAATTCTGAGCACGTCGACTTTGTAATAGGACGTTAAATCGAAAGGTCCAGTCTTATTATCCGTGTCACTGAACATTGAAGAGTTCTTTCAGGCTGAACTCCTTAACTGATAAATGTCTAGAGGCAGCAGTTCTCTGATGATTTCAATCTATGCGTGACTGTCTTAATACTTAGACGTGCTAAATATAAATTACAGGTACATTATTATCATTAAATTAATGTTTCATATTTAAATAGACATACATTCTTTTAACATTGCATTTCCAAGACCTTCTCCGTTCGTAATCTTTTCATTTGATTACTTGAAAAATATATATTAAGAGTACGTATAACTAACTGGAAATTAAAAAAAAAGATCTTAATGTTAGTGTTAGATTTTGACAAAGTTTATATAAATGTATAATACTCGCATGATAGATCTTCCGTCTATGTTCCTTTAACGCGATATTTTTAATACGTTCCTACAATATTACGATATTTTTATTTTATATTTTAATACTTCTTGGTTCTATCTTTAATCGTCTGCTCTTGACAACAAAGGTTGTTTACTTAGGAATACATCTCCTTAAAAATGAAAGTAAATTGGATAGGCCGAATATTAACTTTTTACTTTTAAAACTAGTGGATGAAAATTTAAAACAGCCTTAAAACTAGTTATCACTTTAGAATAAAAAACGCTTAACACTTTTCTGTAAAGTGAACAAAATCCCTGTTCATGAAGACAAAATAGTTGTAAGTTTTGGAAGTATGTAATTTAATCTCATTATAGAGTATGGCAGATTGCTGTTTCGGAAAAGGTCTCTATAAAACAACGATATAAAGATTTATTGAAATCGTTTTGACAATTTTATTATGAAAGTAAACCAAATCAATAGCCAATGTGTATGAAGATGGATATGTCGCTTTTGTATCGCTATCAAAGATTTTACGGCTTGATATAACGGCAATAACAAGTTTTATAACAGATAATTTAGGATTTTATGACATTGTTTTCAAATTCCTTAATGCCACTCAAAATTAAAATCATTCTATTCTAAGTAATGTATATAACTTCTATAGTTTACATGGAGGCAAGCGTATCAATACAGAATAGACTAAAAGATACATAAAGCGTAACATTAACACAAAAAGGTCGTGAGTTTTAGTTTAAAATGTCATTAACGTCTTCGTTTCTTGAATTACACACGTGAAGACGAAATTGTTGAAATTTAAATCCCTATATTATAAACACCTATATTCGTTGAAAATTATTGTCCTGCTTTAAAGTATGAGGATCGAAAAAATTCGAGCATATTCATTCAACTCGCATGGTATTTACGGCCTGATTCTTGTGAAAGCTTCTATATATTTCTGAATTTTATTTTCTTGGTTTGAAATAAAGTTTAGATGTAGTTAAGACGTATTTTAAGAATGTCGTCAGACTAACAGGGTTGATGAACAAATCGGCGACAAGTTTTAAAATATCTAAACAGAAAGATCTCGGTTGCTGTAACCGAGATAGGCTATTTCGAGTAACAGACTACACGAGGGTAATCCACGTGTTAGCGAATCCTCTTTAAAAGCATGGGAAGGGTTTTTGAAAGGGAGGATGCAAAAGGGTAGAGCAAGGTAGGCAAGGGTTAACTAGTTAAGGTTTAAAGGATCGTACCCGGCATTCACCTAAAAGTGATGCAGGAAAAACCCTAGAAAACCTGCATAATGTTGGTTGAGTATTTTGGTTCTCGTCCCACGTCCTTACGATGGTGGGAGTTATGTGGGGACTCAGGATTCCCTTCTCCCTGCCTCGACCAGTTTAGGAAGTAGCTGGCCGTCTGTTCTAATGAGAACAGGGAACAATTGTTATCGTATGCCCAAGGAACCCTCCCCATCTCTACAGAAAGGTTCTGCCTGCGACAGCTAACAGCTCCCACAGGCGAGCATAACTGCTCTAGGTTTTTTTAGATTAACAGGCTACATGAGGATAAACCACGTGTCGGCAACTCCCTTTAATAGCATAGAAAGGTAATATAAGGGCAAGGAGGGTTGCGGAGGGTAGAATAAGGTAGCAGTGTGTTAACTAGATAGATAAAACTGGGATATTCCGCTAAATACATAGAAACATGAAACGAAGTTCAATCTAATAGTGTAGAAATAGATGGAAAATTAGATATAAGGTCTATAATAAGGACATAATAAATTAATTCCGAATAAGTTGATACGTTTATTGAAGAGGTTAGCAATTTTGTTTTCAGTTAATCCATATTTAAGAGTAGTACATTTGGGAACAAATTGAGCATAAAATGAAGACATACTGTATATATGTTACTATATGCGACAGAAGATTGAGATCTTTCAAGCAAGAAAATTATACAAGTGTGGTAACTGGACACAACGAACCTGGGAAATATGCCTGATGCGATTCATAAGAAATTTCTATCAGTTTTCGAAGGAAGTGCTCAGATTCTGATTGTATTTTCAGGTAACCTAGGAAATTACTATAGGAAACTAAATAGTATTTTATATCGTGATTTAGGTTCCCATACTATTTATGTGCAATAAACTCTAACTTAATAGTGTCTAATACAGTTTTCGGTGTGGTTGATACGAAAAATGCGGGGGAAGTCGCGTGTTGATTCAATAATAAGTGAAATTAATTTTCGTATCAACCACACCGAAAACTGTGTATTCGACACTAATATATGCCATTTTAGACCATTTTTACATTCTAATGTCGATGTGGCCTTCGTGTAATCGATAAACATGTTATGGAGTTCGATGCCATGCTCAAGGCATTTCTCATAGATCTGTCTGATCATAAAGATATTATCGATAGTTGACCTGTTTGGGCGGGAGCCTGCTTGGAAATTGGAAAGTTTTTTTATCAATTATATCAATGAGTCTGTTTAATATTATGGATAATATCTTATATTTAATAGTTATTGGTCTATAGTTTTTATTCATACTTACCTCCTTTTTTAAATATGGGAATCTAATTCCTTCTTTCCCTGGCTTTGGTATTTGATGATTTTCCCAGATTTTGATTATCAGCCTGTAGATTTTCTTTTTGAGTGTTCTGCCTCCGCCTTTGATCATTTCAGCTGGTATATTATCAATACCTGGTGCTTTATTTTTCAAATTATTAATTATATAGCATTTAATTATACGTTGGTTCACCTAGTTCCTCGTTCAGATCATCATCAATGTAATCAGTTGTGATATTCTCATTATTACTGAAATTCATTTCATGCACTGGATTCATGTGACTTTAATGCATGTGTTCAATTACTTAAGAAAATAATATCTTTTGTCAAAGAAAAGTTCTAATTTTTAATGTATTTTTTATTTTTATAAAAACATTTTTAGAAAAAAATATATTTGTATTTGATAACCGTGCAAAAATGACAATTTAAATTCGAATGAAAAGTTGTCAGCAGTTTTTGAGGGATATGTTTGTGGTTGGATTGAAATTGATAATTGAGTCTAAATCAAACACAAGCGGCTCACGCCAAAGCGGATCCTGTGCCGAAATGGCTCGTACCGAAATTCAGCCAACGCCGAAACGTCCCTTTCCCTATAGTTCGCCCCGAATGTTTTGTATTCAACCTAACTGATCTAGAAACAATATTTTGACTTAGTTCGCCTCCACTTATGGATTTCATCTCCACTTATGGATTTCATCTCTACTTATGGATTTCATCTCTACTTATGGATTTCATCTCTACTTATGGATTTCATCTCTACTTATGGATTTCATCTCTAACGGAAATTGAATTTACTGTCCCGTTTGTGCCAATTGAAAGAATATCTGTTATCTGTTAACGACCTTCATTTCATAGTATTGACAATTTCCCAAATCCAACGTAAGACACCCATGATAGTAAACATTTGAATAACATACAAATGTTGCCGAACTTAAAATCGCTTATGACACGATGAAACTCAATAATTGCTGTGATCCCTTATTATTACGCTGAACTTCGTTTTCCCATTGTATTTGCTCCCTTATTGTTACACTAACCATTCGGTACTCCTATTGTCGTTACGTTTTCGTCCCTTTTGAGTTTTGTCAACTGACAAGTGCAGTTGTGTCGCTCTAGGCTCTTCTTCGCATCTGACGAAAGGCACAAAGATCCCAGAAATGTTGTGTGGTAATTATATTATCACTTTTTTGTCTGGATTGGCTATCTTTCTTATTCATGATTTTCAATCATACGTAAATTTTTCTTTTTAAAATCGCTTATATTACCACGATACTCAGAAAGTCTAGATATAGTTTTCATGAAATCTATAGTCATGCTATCTCTCCTAAACATTCACGAGGCTCCCATAATAATTCGTCATTTGAATAAAATTAATATATAATTTAAAGACATATATAGGTTAGTTGAACAAAAACCTTTCTCTTTCATGGTAATTAATAACTGAGCTAAGTTTGCTGTAATAATTTTTTCAGTTTTATGAACGCTTATACATCATTGGTCAATATCGCACAATCGTTTCATAAGTTGTCGAAATAATTTTTTCATTAATTTATTTTTACCTGAACGCCTAGTTTCAGAAGCACTTCTCAATTGTACCGTTTATAAATTACGAGCATTTTAGAAATCTGGAAAGGTGTAACAGTCTGTTCCTGCAGTTTCACCACTCCATTTTTATCATTGGTTACTTTTATTAGTATTTACTTAAATTAATGACTGTTCAAGATGTGTTTCAAGATTGGTTTGTTCGTTAAAGAATTCGTATAATTAGTGGAATGGCATAAATCTTCTACTCTCATTTTTCCGTCATACTTCTTGGACTCTATTTGAACAGGTCATGGTTCTTAATAAATTATGTAATGTACTTCAAATAAATGTCTCTCTTACCATCATTATTTTTGCCCTCTCTGTGGTGTATCTATATGAATTTCAATCTTTTCCTTTTGTAACAATTTTTTTAAATAATGAAGTTGCAGTGGATGAGTCAAATTTATGTACACGTCCAATTGTGCAGTGTGTCAAAATCTTCGTATTCGTTTAACTTTGTTTCATAATATCGTTAAAACTACCTAGATCAAAACTAATCATGCCGTAAATGGGAAAAAAATTACTACATTTTAACAGTCGTGATTATAAGTATTAAAATACTTTTCACTAGACAATGTTATTTTATATACGAATAAATATTGAATGTTAACAATGCGGCGAATAGAAGTTGTCGCTTCTGAAGTTCTCAAAAGATTATCCAGGCTAGTGGGACAAATTGGAATTGTCAGACAATCGTAGTTAACACAACGAAATCCGTAACTCTCACACTATCCAATGTAAAGGCACAATAACTTAAAAATATTATGCCACATTTACAGGATATATTACAGTACAGTATAGGAAATAATATATTGATATACATATATATATATAATATATTAATATATGATATATTAATATATGATATATTAATATATTCTATTCTAGTATTGTGAATACCATACTGCATTTAATTTAAGTGTAGCTTGTAGGGGTATGCAGATAATGAATAATTCCATAATAAAAGCTACCCAGTAGGGTGTAAGTCAAATGTTTGTCGGAAACCTAATAAACTACAACTGAATTACTCGGATTACAAGTATAAGGAATGGATAAATGATTTCCGTTTTGAATAAATATTTAATATTTAGAATATCAAAATCGATCATTTATTATTTTTTTTCTTTAACATGTTTTAAAATTTACGTAGATTTTAGAAAATTAAATAATACTTTCTTTTATACGTTACTCAGCGCAACAACTGGATTACCCTAAAACGTGATTTGTTTGATTCTATTGCTCCTATTGCTCTAAAACAGTAGTCAATCCCACGTAATTAAGTGCGATGCTAACGATTGAAGCAGTTAATTGCGAAAATAATTACATCCTCTAAGCTGAAGCTCACTACATCATGTTAAGGTTTTAATTCGTAGCTTTTTCAGTCGTTTGAGTGATTATTTGGTTGCGTTCAAATTTAGAGGGGACTAGACCTTTAAATGCATACATTTATGAGTGACCTACTCTGAAATTTATACTGTTTTTCGTTATACTATTGTTAAAACGAGATTATTATATCAGAGTATTAGTTTTCCGAAAAGTCTTGGGAAAATAAAGATTTCATCGATGTTTAAAGTGTAAAGGGATAATGGGATCAGTTAATTTCAGAGTAAAAAGTGTGATTAGCTCATTTAAGTAATATGAGACCAGTATTACAATTTTTAATTACAGTAAATAATAGTCAATGCTGATCAATTCACAAGTTTTCACAGAAATTCTGTGTCCCTTACTGAATGCAATACATTTTATTTATTCGACTACAATTCGCTGTGATAGAAAACAGCTTCCCTAATTACAAGTCGTAATGGTAAAGGAAGGGACACTGTGCAGTAATTAATAATTTTGGGAAACACACCTATAACGGAGTGCACAAAAATATTAGACGCATGCCATGTCTATCTTTTTAAAGTTAACTTCACAAAGATAATAAAATGAAAGTTCAATAAACATATACATATATGTAACGATATTTTTCGCACCATTTTTCTAGTTTTATGACCGCCTTAATGAGTCACGTAAACAAACTATCGTTTACGGTGCGATCTACTGTCGTCCCGACATTTCTGTATACAACGACATAAATTTTTGGTGTTAATTTTAATTAGTGTACACAAATTAAAAACAATTTCTTTGAACAGTGATCCATATCTGAAGATATATTTGTCACATATAATAATGAATTCAAAATTACTTTATAATAATAAAGATGCAATGAAAAGTTACTTGCCAGATAATTGATATGTTTCTTATTTTGGTAATTTCTATCGGAAAATATTAAAAAAATTGATTTAAATTTGCACTTCACACTCCATTTCTAAAAAATTTCTTCAAGATGCTAAAAAATGATACATAAAACCTAAAGAATGTTATGAAATGGTAACCTTGATTTGTTAAATACGAATTTGTAAATTTTTAAGTGCTAAAACCTACTACCTCTTTTCAATACTGCATTAATACTAACGTTATTTACGTACATTGTGTAGAATTAGGCTGAATCTGGATTAAGTTTTCCGTATCCTTCTTCACGCCAGAGAAGTTTGGAAGGTCATCTTCTCAGGCGGCTGAGAGAGGGGAAATGTATTGTTCTGTAGTGACAGCTACCAGTGTTGAGACCGTTGGGATGCCATTTGTTTCCTCTCGGAACGGGAGGATACAGAGTTATACGCTTGTTGCACGCTCACAGCTTCCAACATAGGGACCGCGGATTTCGCTTTTCGAAAAGCGAAGATACGGAAAATTTATGAATTAAAATCTACTTTTGAGTGCATTAAGCACCTAAGATAAAAACTCTAATATAAAATTTATCTTAATTACATACATTTATCCACTCTCATATAAATATTGGGTGAGAACATTGCAGGTTTTAAAGTGGTAATTTTAATTGACAATTATACACTTAATGTAAAACTATAGTACTTATTAAATACCAATATCTATTAATTTTTACGAAGGTAACCGTTCCATTTTTGATTTATTTGTTACACTAGCTGGGTGCCCGGCGTTGCCCGAGATGTCATTTATCTATAACCATCCATAAGACTCCAATTTTGGTTACTTTTGCGCTATTTTTATGTAAAGCTCCTCGAACCCTATCCCTAAATGTGCTCACCTCCCATGCCGAAGGGGGATGAAGTCATTGACTAAATATATCGGCCGTTTTTACATGTTAGAAGATGACCACCCCCACAGAGAGATTGCAGATAATGCCAAACACTATAAAATAATTTTAAATCTAATAAAGTGGCCAGATAATTCATCGATATCAAATTAACAAATTACACAACATACACGTGACCTTAGGCATGACGTAACAAGAACACGCGATGGAACGAAAATTTTCTCCAGCGGGGTAGATTTGTATAACAAACATACAAACATACAAACATACAAATATACAAACATACAAATATACATACATACAAATATACAAACATACAAATATACATACATACAAACATACAAATATACAAACATACAAATATACAAACATACAAATATACAAACATACAAATATACAAACATACAAATATACAAACATACAAACATACAAACATACAAACATACAAACATACATACATACATACAAACATACATACATACATACAAACATACATACATACAAACATACAAACATACAAACATACATACATACAAACATACATACATACATACAAACATACATACATACAAACATACATACATACAAACATACATACATACATACAAACATACATACATACAAACATACATAAATACAAACATACATACATACAAACATACATACATACAAACATACATACATAGAAACATACATACATACAAACATACATACATACAAACATACATACAAACATACATACATTTCCGAAAAAGTAAAATATTTCGAAAAGTTTTATTCGTATCAGAATTCTAATTTTATAACAAATTTACTCAATTTCGCTACATTAGGACGATTTTTTTGAGACAATTTAAAATATTATTCAACGTCAAACTGATGACTAACAAAAATGTTTACCGTAATGTTCCGTGTAAGTTTAAGTGATTATAAATAAATCGATATCTTAAACACTGTTAAGATATCTAACAGAAAACTCGCGAATAAAGTACAGATTCTGCATATACCTTGCGATTCGGCTATTTGTAACTTTTATGCTTAGAGGTTCGTCAAAATTACGCATTACATCGCTAAACAGTTGCGATATCTAAAGAAACATACTTTATTTTATTCAAAATTACATTTTAAACAAATATTTCGAGCTTTTTAGCCACATCATACGAATACTTTTTAAAAAAAATGGCTCCACTTCTAATGTTGAAAAAGTGAAATATTTCGAATAGTTTTATTCGTATTAGAATTCTGATTTCATAAAAATTTACGCATTTTCATTACATTAGGATGAGTTTTTTGTGAAAATTTTAAATATTTATTAACTTCTTACTGATGAATAACAAAAATAATTACCGTATTGTTCCGTGTAAATTTATGTGATTATAAATATATCGATATCTTGTACACTGTTAACTTATCTTACAGATATCTCGCTAATAAAATACAGATTCTTCATATACATTGCGATTCGGCTATTTGTAACCTCTATGCTTAGGGTATCGTCATAATTACGAATTTCATCGCAAACAGTAGGGATATCTAAAAAAACATACTTTATTTCATTCAAAATTACATTTTAAACAAACATTCCGAGCTTTTTAGCCACATCTTACACATACTTTTTAAGAAAATGGCTCTACTTCTATTTCCGATAAAGAAAAATATTTCGAAAAGTTTTATTCGTATCAGAATTCTGATTTTATAACAAATTTAATCAATTTCGCTACATTAGGACGATTTTTTTGAGACATTTTAAAATATTATTCAACGTCTAACTGATGACTAACAAAAATGTTTACCGTAATGTTCCGTGTAAGTTTAAGTGATTATAAATATATCGATATCTTGAACACTGTTAAGATATCTAACTGAAAACTCACGAATAAAGTACAGATTCTGCATATACGTTGCGATTCGGCTATTTGTAACCTTTATGCTTAGCGTTTCGTCAAAATTACGCATTGCATCGCAAAACAGTAGAGATATCTAAAAAAAACATACTGTATTTTATTCAAAATTACATTTTAAACAAATATTTCGAGCTTTTTAGCCACATCATACGAGTACTTTTTAAAAAAAATGGCTCCACTTCTAATGTTGAAAAAGTGAAATATTTCGAAAAGTTTTATTCGTATTAGAATTCTGATTTTGTGGCCAGGAAACAAACACTGTCGGGGTGAGACGCGTCTACCACCCCCAGAAGCGGGGGTGGACGGGGATGGAAATATTTAAACATGCTAAAACAGTCTATATTTCAGTCGGATAAATATTTTTAGGGGTCACAGATATTAATAGTGTTTCTACCGACTGTTGGGGTGAGACGCGTCTACCACCCCCAGAAGCGGGTCGGGATTATCAGTAGAGCACTTTTAGGTGTTGGGTGGAGGAACGCTGCAATAAAATAACGCGAATACAACCGAGATTGGAGTCAAATCCAAGGTTATGGATGTCATCCAGTTCAATTATAGCATAAAATTGGCCATTTAGCCCCAAGGGGCGGGAGTGGATGGGATGGAAATTTTCTAACATGTTAAATCATCGATATTAGCGTGGAATAAATAAATGCCGGGACCATTGACGTTGATAGTATTTCTACCGATGTTGTTTGTAGGCATGATAGGGGTGGGGCTGGAGGGTATTTCCTTGAAAATAACGGGAAAACAACCGAGATTTGAGTCAAATCGAAGGAAATGGATGTTGCTGAATTTATTTATGACAATCTGGACAACGCGCGGGTATCGGCTGGGTTGGGATGAGTTGACCGGCTGTTTTTTCGTCAATTAAATATATTTCGGGATGAATTAGATTCATAAAATTTCCCTACATGTTCTCTGTGTATAATTTCAATCCCTTTCGGACTCGGAAGGGTGCACCCTTAAGGGTTGGCGTGGAAGTAGCATTAGATAAAAATAAACCAGAAACTATCAGGATTGTCACTGAGTTTAATTATGACATTAAACTTGACCTTTAAGTCCCCGAAGCGGGAGTGGTCGGGGGTGAAAAATTTCAAACATGTTAAACGGTCGATATTTGCGATAATTATTTCCTGGGGTTAATTACTTTGAAAGTATTTATACCGATGTTGTTTGTGTATAATTTAACCCCTGTGAGGGGTGCAAGCTTAGGGGTGGCGTGGAGGTACGTTAAATAAAATCCCGCAAAAACAACCGAGATTCGAATCAATTCCGAAACTATGAATGTCGCTGAATCTAATTGTGACAACCTGGGTAACGCGACGGGTTTGGGAGGTGTTGGTCGGGGGAATAAATTTTCAGACAATGTAATCGGCCGATTTTTGCGTGGAATACATTCTTTTTCATTGCTCGGAATGTTCGTTTAAAACGAAATTTTAAATGAAATACAGTATGTTTTTTTTAGATATCTCTACTGTTTTGCGATGCAATGCGTAATTTTGACGAAACGCTAAGCATAAAGGTTACAAATAGCCGAATCGCAACGTATATGCAGAATCTGTACTTTATTCGCGAGTTTTCAGTTAGATATCTTAAGTGTTCAAGATATCGATATATTTATAATCACTTAAATTTACACGGAACAATATGGTAAACATTTTTGTTATTCATCAGTTAGACGTTGAAAAATATTTTAAATTGTCTCAAAAAAATCGTCCTAATGTAGCGAAACTGTTTAAATTTGTAATGAAATCAGAATTCTGATACGAATAAAACTTTTCGAAATATTTTTCTTTATCGGAAATAGAAGTAGAGCCATTTTCTTAAAAAGTATTCGTATGATGTGGCTAAAAAGCTCGAAATGTTGGTTTAAAATGTAATTTTGAATGAAATAAAGTAGGTTTTTTTTAGATATCCCTACTGTTTGCGATGAAATTCGTAATTATGACGATACCCTAAGCATAGAGGTTACAAATAGCCGAATCGCAATGTATATGCACAATCTGTATTTTATTAGCGAGATATCTGTAAGATAAGTTAACAGTGTACAAGATATTGATATATTTATAATCACATAAATTTACACGGAACAATACGGTAATTATTTTTGTTTTTCATCAGTAAGAAGTTCAAAAATATTTAAAATTTTCACAAAAAACTCATCCTAATGTAATGAAAATGCGTAAATTTTTATGATATACATACAAACAAACATACATACACTCTTTTTTATTTATAAGATATTACTCGAATGTGGAAATTGGGTCCGTCTTTACATAAAATGAGAATATACTTATTATTAAAAACTTATAGAAGTTAACATGCACATAAATCAAAATAGGGTACACAAACTTCCCTGTCCAACATAACTAAAATATATAGTAATAATAAAAAAATAAAATTTAATATTAATAAAGTTATAATATAACATAATATTATATTATATTATATTAACAATATTCACACAAATTAAGTACGCACTAGGTAAAAAATAAAGATTTTGAGAATTAACTATCATAAAATATGAAATTACACATCACACTAGAATAAACATTATGATAAATATTACTTTTGTTCTTCAATTGTAGGGAAGAAAACTGAAGAATAACTGGAGGCAATTTTTGAATAAATTCTTAAGATCATTTCATTACAAAAAAACTATTAAAATTTGAAAGATAAGTGTTATAACCCTTCATCAATCAGGTTGTTCATTCCACAAAGCTGTACAGGAAAATATCTTATGGAAGAACCCTAATTCTCGTGTTGTGGTTGTGCATGAGAATATTTTAAAAATCAATTAGATTTCTTCTTATTGAAGCGAATATGACACTATTAATGTGCTACCCAGAGACGGTAAAAATAATCTTTAATTGATTTATTGATTTCTTCATGAGTTGATATTAGAGAATCTTGAATATCAAAAAGCTCCATCTAATATAAACACTGGAAGAAAGAAACGAAGACTATGGAAACCTTGAGTGGTTATTTTTTAATAGATGGTATTTATATAAGTCTAAAAACTATTCTACATTAATTTCTTAGTAAAGAATTTATTTAACGAACTATGCAGAGGGAATACGAATTTAATCAAATCCCTCCGTGCCTTTAGAGAAGCATCAATACTCCTAATACCAATTATTACAAAATAGTCTTAGTACCTTGAGAGCATCTCAAATACTCCTGGTGCGTTGAGAGTAAAAATATTCTTGGTACCCTAATGCTGTCGAAAATAGAACTATTCCTATCCGACGTGAAACCCGGCGGAAACTTTCGCCTTAAGGTGAGGCATCGGCTTGCTGAAACATTTAGGAAAGCGGGCTGTCACCATTTCGCCCACTTTCCTATCCTCATCTAATCAGTTACGGCAAAGACCCTACTGCCACCGCCCGCAATCCGGCACGCAACCCCACTGCGAAACATCACACTTCCGCCTGGAAAAATTAGGGAACGGGCCCTCATCAGCTTCCTGTTGGGGAATGGGGTTTACCCGAAGGTACCGTTTGAAAACCTTGCAGAGGAACCCACCAGTCTTCCGCTGGGAGTACTACCCGTGCTAGCGAGTCTGCAGAGGGCCCACATTAACTCGCACGTCCCACCTAAAGCACTTCATAAAATATTGCGTTGTCTCGTGGCCAGACAATTCCTAGAGTATGTAAAGGTACTCTAAATTAAAACTACCCTTGCTCCGAAGAGACGTCGCCCATCAATAAATGCCCCCAAGTGTAAAATAGCCTCAGTCAATGCATAAAATTTGCAATAAATCTATTGCGCTGCTGGCTTACAGGGGTCATCGGGGCCGGGTTCCTACGGCTGTCGGTTATAATGCAGGAACCCGTGGTATATCTCTATCGAGGACCTTAGTGCTATTAGAGGTATACTCTTTGTCACCTGATCCCATCCCCAGCCGGCCCAGTGCTTCGAGGGTGAAGGAGAGTATGGACCATCTCGTCCCAACCACGATGGGCAATATCTCCCCACTGTTGCTCCAATTTTTTTTGTAGTTGGGGCAGCAGACCTCTTAATTTAGCGACATTGTCCTCCCTAGTTAGGAGACGGTTTCCCCCGTCTTCATGGCGGACGATGACGTCGACCACGAAAACTCCGGCCAGGTCGAGTTTGAGGTTTATTCTCTTTGAGGCAGCAGCGGTTCCATCGAGACTTCTGCCACCCCGTACTTCAAAACATGTAACTCGGTGAGATCGTAGATCTCATCTTGCCTGCGGATGCTTTAGGACTTGGTGAAAATACAATTCCCAACGATGTGGTTCAGGGTCTCCAACCAGAAACCACAACCCCGCCATCGTATGCCCGCTTGTGGGTAAGCTCGATTCAGACTGGTTCTATTACCTGCCGTCTTGGTACGTAACTGCAGGGCTTTTGTAAATCTCGAAGACTTTAACAAAGTAGGATCCTGGAGGAAACCGATCCTCACCTTGTCATCCGTGCAGGACGGGACAGCCTTCTCCTGACCTTTCAAGATTTCCCATTGTTCGAGCTCTGACAACGCACAGCGATTTTTAAGTTGCTGTAAATCACTCGCGGCGTAAGGGAAGGGGACCCTTACACTTCTGGCAAGGCATCGACGCGCAGCAGCATCCTCGGTTTTTCGGAGCTGTAACAGCTGGGTCTAGTGAGATTAAGAACCTTACACCCAGTGTTAAAGCCACTCTAGGCACTAGATGTTGAAGCCCAGGAAAACCACGACAAGTCTTCCTTCCCGTAGTATATGACCCCATTTGCATATTGATTGCGGGAGATGCATAAATTTATTAATGACTACCCTCTATTCCTGATCTATACCTTCCAAAACAGACTTGGTTGGTGAGGCAATAGCCAGCTCAAGAAGGTAGTCAGCGACTATGTAGGTTTTCAGTAATCCTAGTTTTTGGAATGCCTTAAGGGCGAGATGTTCGATCCTGTGAAGGACCGCAATTAACCTTTTCTTGTCCTCTTTATATCTATGCAATTGCATAGGGAGTACCTCACACCCAAGGTATCATCCGCTGTGGCTACATGGATCTTCTCCCATTGCCTCACCATGTACGGGTCTTTTAGATACCAGGAGTTTCTGGCTCGCGCTTTCGGGACGTCAGATGCCTCCAGAACGATGTCATCCGCGAAAGCCAGGCATGAAATGTTGATCATGCTTGGTAGCCAAAGCCGCGCATGCTCTCCAGCCGTTGCAATAAAGGTTCTAGAACCAAATTGAAGGGTAAAGGGCAGTCAAAAATACTCCCTATACCTTAAGGGAATGAAAAATAATCGCGGTACCATAAGAGACACAAGAGAACTGTCGCTAAAAGTGTTAAATACTGTTGAAACGTGAATAGGGCAAAAAATATCCCGGTTATTTAAGAATAAAAATACTCTGTAAATTATGTCTTTAAAATGCCATTCCTTACAGTACCACCTCCGTAGGTAATGTAGGTGCTTCACGGATAGTTTTGTTTCGTATCGGTTGTTTACGTATTAATTTTACAGGACGCCCTACACCCCTACCACTAAGGATGGTCCCCTCCCATGCCGAAAAAAGTTAAAAATTTACACAAAAAACATCGGGAGAAACAATTTAAATCTCCAAGACCATAAAAATATTTTTTTAGACTCAAATATCGCCACTTCATGCATGTTTTAAAATTTCCATCCCCGTTCACTACCGGATGTTAGTCGTGTATTTGAAAGGAATTTGAATACAAAACACGGTCGAAATTCCTCCACGTATTTAAGATTGTAAAAGGAACTCTGTTTTCGCCGAAGTTTGAAACCATTATAAAACTCGACAACTTCCATAATCGCAGATTCAACACATTCACGGTTTTATTTGATCACCTAAAGGTGCTTCCCTCCCATGCCGAAATTATACAAAAACAATATCGGGCCAAACACTATCAAACGCATTGACCTCGAAAAAGTTTCATTCGACGCAAATATCGCCCCGTTTAGAATGTTTGAAAATGTCCTCACCTTCCACCCTATCTTCTAGGGGTGGTAGTCGTGTCTTACCCCACAGTATTTCCGGTTCTAGAGAAACACGTGAACAAAGTTTTATTGAAGTTGCTTTACGCATTTAGATCTGTATAGAGATTAAATAAACGTACATACAATCATTCATTCATACATACATACATACATCCATGTTATTATATAGATGACCTAATTTTGTCCGTGTTTTGGTTGGTTCATTTTCGTATGGTTTTAAATTATATATTGTAGTAAATATTCAGCTTTGTCCACCAGTTTGTGCGACAAAAGTGTCGATAAAATTCCGATGGCCGTAATGAGTTTCCTGAGTCGAGCAATCCCAAGATCCGACGATTCTGGGCGCCGGGTTATTTTTATCAGATAAATAACCAAACTTAGTTTATCTGAATGCTTTGTGTAACAAACACGAGACATATGAATTACTCAGACGTGGTTTTGATCTATAGCACATGGTATGAAATACAAACTCTGTCGAGCAACTGCTCGACTCGGTTCCCGAATTAGGAATTTTCATCTCTGCTCCGAAACAGGAACTGACTTTTTCGGGTTTCAAGCTGCCAAGTCAACATTAACAATATAAAAATAAGCATTCGTAAACGGACATCTCAGTTTACATATTACAATATATTAGTTGACTGTTTTAAAGGTATTATATAGCACTATTTATATTTGTATGGTTGTCGGACAGTATTTTCCATACTCATTAGAAACATTTTATCATGAATTAATTTATAACTTAGACTACATATTGTCATGATTTGCTAAATGCTTTGTACGCTTCTGCGCACTCAGGTGATATAATGTAGATGCCACGTGCATTGTCCTACTCATACGTTTTATTCAATTTTTTTCTGTTTGTTTTGTCTCTCCAACAGAGGAAAATTAAAAATACAACTGATTGCTACTAATATAAAGATCGGTTGTAAATAAATGAAATTTGGATAAAATATTAGTGTCGTTACTGTTATTATCGAGCTTCTAAACGCGAAAAAATACCTATAAAACAATCAAGTCCGGAAGAAATTTGTCCTATTCGTTTGGGTTGAGGGTCCACCACTGTGCTGTTTGCTGATTGCCTACTCTGAGGGGCCTATTAGTGGGCCGCATTACATCCAGGTCACTTAGCTAAACACGGCATTAAAGGTATATCCAGATCGTCAGTTAAAATTTTACTATACACGTGCAGGCCGCTGCCAATACAGTCTGCAGGCAATTCCTGAAGTTTCACTATAAATGACGTGTGCGCTGGAATATCCGCAACTCTGATCGTCAGTCTTTATCTTCCAAATAGTTTTTAAACTTCGTGCCTTTTTCATCAAATTTCCCTGTGTATTATGCCGGTATAAAGGAATAAAACGGACTTTATAACAGAAATTAATTAATTATGTCGACAATTTCTGTGTTTGTGCAAAGTAAAAACTAAAAAAAATATGATTATGAAAGTTATTGAGTTTTTACCAAACCATATATGAAAAAGCCATGATTAATACAATAAAAAATTAAAATTAATAATCCTCGATGTGCATTTAAAAAACATTTGAAGAAGTTCGGCAGTCAAAGCTCTCATTTGAAGGTTCTGATAACATTTATGAACCAACACTATGGCATTTCAACCTGATTATTGTATATATATAAATATATATATATACACGTTATACAAAATTATGTTATGTCTGGCTGAATAATTTTGACTATGTCACATTTGAAACAACTTAACTTCAAAAATTTCTAAAATGATAAATTTACATCTGTTTTAAAATTATTATTAATAATAAAAGTATTATCCAATTGCAGACAAATGTATATCATCACTTCTTTTTGTCAGTATTTGGCTATAAAACCTACTTCATAAAAATGAGGATATGAGCCTATATCTAATATTATATATATTTATTGAACAATATATGTATATATGTATATATCATATTTCTAAAATAAAAATTTTATCTTCTGTTTTATAAATTAATAATAAGAATATAGAGTAATTTATATCATCACTTCTTTTGTGTAAAACATACTCCGGTACATTTGTGGTATACAACCAAAGCCGTTATGAATATAACCAATTTACTCCAGATAACTGAAAGGAGTCAAAGTACTCTTTGGTGGATTCTACTCTCTGATGTTGGTAGCATTGTATAAGGAATGCAATACATTACGGTATGCGTCAACTCTCAAATAGAAAATATTAATGATATTGCACAAAATTTATATTTAACAGTTCTCACTTGGAATTACTCCCTTAGACTTTAAACATTTATAATCAAATATGTGAAATTATAATGATACATACATAACAAAAATTTTTTCATGAATTTCACTTTAAGAATACGTCACTTTCTGCAGATTTAAAATCTATCAAATTATAATGATTAAGAAGTATTAGGGATTGTGTTTTCCATCATTCTTAGTCTCCTCCGGTGCATGTAGAAATATATAATATAGATAGATATACATACACTATTTAAAACAATTATTAAATTTGTAGACATATAATTTTTCCATCTGAAATTAAACTGTTTGGTGGTTTTAGCAATCTGCAGTTGGTAGCATTGTATAAAATTAATGCAAAACATTACGAAATACGCTGTCTTAAATAAAAAGATATCAATTTTGAACATTTAAGTATTGTTTTTATCATAATTCTATGTATCTTCCAGTGCGTATTGCAAGATATAATTGGGAAACATATTGGTCCCTGATCCCGTTAAATATTCCACGTCAAAAGTCAAGTTATTTAAAAGAAAATTAATGCCATGGATTGTATAACCTTTCATAATAAATTATATTTATCACTCGATGTAGTATTGGTAGATTTAATTATACTTATTATTCAATCAAAATATTTTTGCTCAGTTTCATTTCTCAGAAATTGATCATCTATAACGTCGTTCCCAAAAATGGAAAACAAATTCTGCTAGCCTTACCTTAAATTTTTGTTTCACGTCATAAATTGAACGCAATAATTTGTTTACATTTATACAAATTTATAGAAATACGTTGCGTAAAGTATAATTAATTGTACTTTTAATTCAATTAAAATGTTCCTATTTCTGTACATACCTTTGACTGATAGTGCATTATTGAATAACGACCATAAAAACTTTCCGAGTTCCGTACGTCATTTTCAATACTTTTATAGTTACAAACATATAATTCAGCAGTCGTACCTCAGACAAATCTTATTATCTTCTGAAATATTATACAGGATACAATAGTACGTTATATTATGAAATTTTATAAATCTCGACCGACACACATTTGAATGTATTATAAGGCGCCATATTGGCTTTATCAAAGATAGCGGGATAATTAACTATTCCAAATTAACTTTGCGCAAGTAAAGTGTTTCGTATTGTTTTTTATTACTAATCGATGGAGTATTACTGAAAAAAAATTATACTTTTTATTCAATAAAAATATTTCAGCTTTATTTCATTACGAAATACAGAACTATATTTAGGATGCGTCAATGTCTTGAAAACTTATGACGTCATCGTCTCGCGCAGTAATTTAACACTAATTCGTAACTTATTTCAATGATAATTATTTCCACGTTTATTCTAGAGGTTTCTCACTCCCACAGTACCGGTTCTCGATTTTGGCAGAATATATATACCAATTTTTGTTGAATTCTGTCCACGCGATAAAATTTGTATAAAAGTACTAACATACATACATACATACAAATATACACCCTTTTTTATGATATAGATTAGTATTAATGTTACAAACATCCTTAATTTTTTGTTAATTTTATTAAGTAAAACAAGGATTTTCAGTTCTTCTTAAAAAATAACAATTTTAAATAGTTTTAGATTTACTTAATAATTTCTTACTTACTTTTAAACACGTTTTCTTTAAGGATTTATAACTACAATTACAAATTTCTGGTATTATTTTCCAAGAACCCGAGGAAAAATAACAGCAGAAACATTACAACCTTACAACTTCCAAACTTCGTCCGGTTGCCGTTCTTCAGATGAATGATTACAAAATATAAAAGTTTGTGAAAATCATGTATCGTCCATTCGTAGGTAATCTTTCGCACATTCTCTTAATTTTAACCCAAATGACATATGAGACAAGGTTTCAATTGGTAAGTCACTCCTTAACCCAATACTGATTTTTAGGTGTCGCTAAAAATAAGAGAATTGGAAGCTCTGCAAATTTTTTTTGTTTTGTTTTTCATCATGTTTTCACAACCGGGATGTCCAGGCGGAAATGCACGTGTATGGTCGAAATAGTGATAGTCTGCATTCTAAGAATTGTCAGTCGTGCCATTGACGTCCGAATCCTCAGTTAAAACTGAATCCTGTGTGGTGCGCAACAGTTTGCATCATCAGTCCAGATCTGACAGCCGTGGAACTGCAGGGGAACTGAGCGTGAATGGGTACCTTAAGACTACTTCGACCGTTATCCAGCATCCTGGAACCCTTTCGTCCAATTAAGGATAATCATGGGCTTAGAACATCCTGAGTCTACTCGATTCCTTTTTTTTAGGGCAACAGGCTTCATGAGGGTGATCCACATTGGGCAACTCCCCTTTAATAGCATAGGAAGGGATTTGAAAGGGGGGATGCGGAAGGGTAGAGGAAGGTAGCCAAGGGTTACTAGGGCCCCCGGGCTATATTTTAAGGATCCTACCCGGCATTCGTCTAAAGAAATGCAGGGAAAACCTTAGAAAAACCTGCATCGGGTAGGTCGGGAATTGGGTACTTGTCCCACGCCCTTCCGATAGCGGGAGAGGAGTTTGCTGTGGGGACACAGCATTCCCTGCTCCGTGCCTCGACCAGTTTAGGAGGCAGCTGGCCGACTATTCCAATGGGAATAGCGAACAACTCTTACCGTATGCCCAAGGTCTGCGACCCCGGAACATACACCTCTCAGAACAGGCCGAGGTGCCTCGGCTTGTGGGAACCTTAGTTCAAAAACGGAGAGGAAAAGGCATACCCAAAGGTAGCCCCTTCGTATCTCTCCTAAAAGGTTCTGCCTCCGAGAGAAAATCCCTCGCAGGTTACCTATTGGATAAACAATCAGGACGGTGAGAGAAAGGATTACCGATCATGAAAGAAACGTATGTTTAGTTCAACCCTCTAAATCAGCGGTTGTGGAACCTCTGATATGCTTATGTCTCAAGATCTGAAGGTGCCCTGCGAAAACAGATTAAAATATTAATTTTCAAAATTTGTCTATCTCCCAAACAGAAAATACAGATACTTCTCGAAACTCTCGTTCTACCCGATGTTCGCCTAAAAGTGATTGAGGGCAAACTCTAGAAGCCCCACATCGGGCTCTTGCTACTTATCTCACGTTCTTTTGGGGGTTTGCTGTGGGTGAAAAGCATTTCCTTCTCGATGTGTGGATACATCTAGGAGGCAGTTGGCCGAAAGCTACAATAGACAACTCATGCCGTATTTGCTCAAGATTTGTGGTCCCGGAAAATATAGCTGCCAAAAGTGACCAATTTTTCTTGACGTATGGGATCAATTCAAAAGCAGGTTGCTCTTTCCTACTCTCCTGTAAGAGGCTAAGTCTTCTTCCTCAAATAAAAGTAAACGAAGTATACACAGTTGTCAATTTTTACCTTTAATATGATAGTTTCTCTACTTCCCATTTTCTGAAAAATTAACCTTTCTTTTCCACAGTTTATCTTGTCATTCCTACCTTTAGTATTCTCTAATTTGGTCTTTCAGATTTGAAACGCTTCGGTTTTCTCTTATTTATATTATGTACGTTTATATACTGAGAGTTCTCTTGTAATTTTGCAGCCTCGCTGATTTTAATCAAGCTAACATTTTACCTGTAGATGTTCAGAAGAAGTTATTGCCATTGGCTGAGAAACTACCAGAGCGAGAAATGACTGAATGTGAAACGTTGTGAGAGAAGAAATTACATCTGTAGAGGGAAGTTCTCCCCTTGCCTCTGACAGGAGTGAATGCGCCTACAAACACTAGCTGAGTAATTAAAGGGCTGCTTCCGGAAGGGTGCTGTTACCTTTCAGGTCAAAGACTCTCTGTGTCAATGAAATAGAGGCGAGTACACATGCTCTCTGGGAGAAATAATATTGCTATTTGTTGCCGACAAAATGCAACGTCAAGCGTAGTCTAAACATGATAGCGCACATGTTTTCCATTGCGTGATTGTTATTCACAGATACCATTGGTTCTTTGGGCAGAAGATAGATATTCAAATCTTAGAAATTATCCGCAAAAACAATATGCGTCAGTTCGAACTAAATAAGTATTAGATACCATTGTGAGACGGATTTTTGTTTTCACTTGTATTCTATTTAATATCTATGATTATGAAAGATTAATCCGTATTCAAAATGAATTATATTATTTTGAGACGTTAAGTTTTATTTAGTATTTAAAGTCGAAAGTATATTTTAAGCACCTCAGGAAATATAAAACTTTTGGAACAATATTTTATATAAATATAAGAAAATATTAGGTAAATTTATACAACAAATTGTTCTGTTATAACAATGTCACAGATATACGTTTTAGTTTTTATATGAAGTTTTGGTTAAGGCTCACTTTAGGGTACTCAATCGCTTCATGTTTCTGTGATGTTTTCTAAACCGTCTCTTTACTTACTTTACTAGTCTATTTGGTACCACCTTATACATATATACTCTATGAAAATTCATTTTTCGGATTTACGACTGTCAGATAGTGTTTTCGATACCTTTTTGCACTGGTCGTCAGGAAAAAGCAATTTTTTTTCACTTCTGTCATATAACCTATTTTTATACATATGGACCCGTATTTTTGTGTTTTCTGTAGTCATTAGTGAGAGTTCAACAGAAAGAAGCAAAATATAGATTTTCGGGTACTGAAATTGATTCGCGAATTTTTAAACGTAGAGAGTTTGGGTAAATGACAAATTGTGCGACTCTGTAAAAATTACGTCTGGGGTTCTGTCATGTTCCTAGAATTTGTAAATTAACAATTGATATAAAATCATATATTATAACTTTTTGTCGACGTTTGTATGGGCTAAAGAGTAACGTAAACTCTTCAGGCTGACCAGGAAAACATTTACGAATGGTCAGTTCGAAATAAAATGTAAGTAAACTCATCAAAGAGTTAGGCAATTGTCTTTATAAAAAGTAACAATGTAATAATAGGGAATGAAGTTGTAACAGAATCCAATAGTTGTAAATATATTGGAATCACGATTAGTAAGGATCTGAATTGAGGAAATACGTAAGGTCGGAGGTAAACTTTTGTATCTATCAACTGCAACGATTACTCCGTACACCACCTGTAGTCCTCTGCATTAAGTCTGTCTCTCCAGCAAATATCGTATTTCTCGTTCTGATTAATGGTCAATTGTTATCGACTCCTTCTCGATGAAATTTGCAAGTCTTTACTTGTTGAATTTTTTACTGTGGCTTTACTTATTGAATATATGTCCAAACTTTACTCAAAGAAATTCTATGTGCCCCAACACTCTTAATAAAATCTTGCATGCCACTCTTTACTCGATGAATTTCTGCCCGCGACTTTTACTCGATGAATTTCTGCCCGCGACTTTTACTCGATGAATTTCTGCCCGCGACTTTTACTCGATGAATTTCTGCCCGCGACTTTTACTCGATAAATTTCTGCCCGCGACTTTTACTCGATGAATTTCTGCCCGCGACTTTTACTCGATGAATTTCTGCCCGCGACTTTTACTCGATGAATTTCTGCCCGCGACTTTTACTCGATGAATTTCTGCCCGCGACTGCCGCCGTGAGCACGGAGTTCGGCACGACGAAGTCCGCCTGTACATTGTTTATGTTCTCGCCGATATCAATCCACCACAAATTATCAATTCTCTAATTACCTCTAATTAGTATCATCAGAGGATTCGTGGTTTTTTTCATGTAAACAAAAAACTTTCCAAAGACAGTTAATAATAGTTTAGGTTACAAAATTATATAACAGTACAACTTACTAAATATAATAGTAAGTATAACTGTCACCGGGTAAATGCCCAATAGTAGCTAAATAATAATAAAAATAATTGGTAGTCAGGGTGCCAGATCACGGACATGAAAATGTCGGCGCATTGGGGTGGAAACATTATGAAGGAGAAGAAAAAATAGCGGGCAATTAATATCTTATAGTGGTTACAAAGCGTGGAAAGATGTTCGGAGCAAGTCACACAAGACACCATAATTACGCAAAAGAGACCATAGATTTAAAATTAAAACCAGGCCTCAGAAAACTTGGGTTAATTATCATTCCTAAATAGGACTATCGAGGACTGTCATAAGTTGCCCGTAGCGCTCTTTCGATTATCACTGAATTATCACTGATTATCAGACATCTTAACAGGCTCTCAAGTGAAGTGAAGTGAAGTGAGGGTTGAAGAAGAAACTGGCAATAAGCAATGTTGAATATTTATGGTTTTTGAATTACAAGTTTTAAAAGAATATTTAAAGTTGGAACTCGCGTAAGAAGCAAAGAAGTAAGATAGTCAATTGTTTCGTTTATCTTTGTATTGCGAAAAGGCGACTATTTTCTTCATAGTTATTTGTTTTAATAAATTGAGAGACGATGTAAATTCGTTAATCGGTGATAGTATCAAAGAAAATAATAAGAAATTTTTTAAAGTAACATGAAATCTGCAGTACTCAAAGTTTTCTTCGGCTATGAGATATTTAAAGAAAAGTTGCCATGGGTTGCTACTGCAACGCGGCCGGGATGTCATAGTTGGAATAATGTTACGATGGTCCCTGAAACAGACTTTTCAGTGAATTGAAGTTTAATGGTAAGAAAAATATAAAGTTTACATTTATTTATTGTAATTATATTACACTAATCCCGAAACAGTTGTCTGTTTCACTTCAAAAATGCTTGTTGTGGCTGTGACAATTATTGCGTGGTTTTGACAGTGATTTTAATTTTTTCTCTTTCCTCATTGCTCATTGCTCATTGCTCATTGCTCATTAATGAGATTTCCACAAGTTAATAAATCATGGTAATCTCGGCTGAGAACCTTATTTCGTGCATTTGTCGGATTCGCGTGCGCATAAGTATTACCAATCAAACGACGGCAAAGCCGTAAAGAATTCTAGAAAGCCAGTGTACTAGTAAATTGTCTAACCCTGTATAAATGATGAGTGGAACACGATGATTCGCAAACATCAATTACTTACAAGAAACTTATGCCGACACAAAACTCGAACACAAGAGTTGAGCGTTTTTTAGGGCATCAGGCTGCATGAGGGTAATCCACGTTTGACAACTCCCCTTTAATAGCCTAGGAAGGGATTTGAAAGGGGGGATGCGGAATGGTAGAGGAAGGTAGCCAAGGCAGCAACAGCAGCGGTGACATCTAACCGGAGGTCCAGCCTCCACTTCTAGTTGTCGGAGTTCCTTCCTCGTGGAATCTGCTCCGCGATGACGAGATATTATGCCTATAACATACTAATATTCTGTCATTACTAAAATGTCATTATTTGGTTAAACATTCATGCATAACAATGGTTAACTAGGGCCCCCTGGCTATATTTTAGGATCCTACCCGGCATTCGCCTAAAGAAATGCAGGGAAAACCCTAGAAAAACCTGTATCAGGTAGGTCGGGCATTGGGTACTTGTCCCACGCCCTTCCGATAGCGGGAGAGGAGTTTGCTGTGGGGACGCAGCATTCCCTTCTCCGTGCCTCGACCAGTTTAGGAGGCAGCTGGCCGACTATTCCAATGTGAATAGCGAACAACTCTTACCGTATGCCCAAGGTCTGTGACCCCGGAACATACACCTCTCAAAACGGGTGCCTCGGGTTGTGGGAACCTTAGTTCAAAAACGGAGAGGAAAAGGCGTCCCCATCATTTGCTGACAAGTTCAAACACAAATGAACAAGTCCACTGCAGCATTTGCTGACTAGTTTTTTTTTCATGTTCGCAAATTTAACTCCATAATTTATCTTTCAATACTTGAACAAGATCAGGAACAGAAAGCTAAGCGAATATTTCTTCCAGAATTTTCAGCTGGAGTGTCACGGAATAATTAGTTCTTTTCAAACTTCTTGTTGCATAAAAGCAGTAAAACTAATGTACATTTTATTAAAATACAGAAAAGTATAATGGATTGTAGTTTAAATTTCTGAAGCAGCTATTATTATTAATATTTCCTTTTTTGTTAAGTCCAAAAACCAAAAGTAAGTTGATATCCACTGTTTTTATTAAATGCAAGAAACATCAACATAAACCGTTATTCCGAGATATTTCCTTACATATTCTTTGACAGAATGTGAAATATTATTTAACTGTTGAAATTTAAAAAAATAACTATTTGGAAGTGTGAAAGTATTCCAAAAAATATATTTTTCTTTAAAATTTTTCACATAGTAATTTTCCTCAATTCCTGAATGTGGTATAGTTTCGTCCAAAGTAGAAAAATAAATATGAGCAAACTTTAGATATAAGTGCGTATAGATTAATACAACCAAACCGCCGCGAATGTTTTCAGCAACCCTACTACTACAACAATTCGCCTGAGTTCGGCTGCGCAGTGACGTCACACGTCAACTCAAGTTGCTTCTACTTTGGTCTGTATATTATTTTAAATGATAAAGGGTTAAATAATCCTTACAAGAATGAAAATATAAAGTTGGTACTTTATTTACAATAAGTAATACAAAAATATCTTTCCGCTATGTAATTATTTTTGTACTTTTTCTTTCACGTGTTAAATTTGACCTATTGGCTATCGGCCGTTAAGTGTACATATATTACGGATAGAATAAGTGCATATTTTTCAATTAACGATTACACCTAACCAAGTAGTGAAAAAATGGTTATTTATCTTAGTAACAAAGTACAAAATAAAAATTATTTTAAGTAGGAAACCATTTTGCAATCCAATAATTGTTTTAACTATAATCATTTACTTCTACAAAGTATGGTTTGCTTCTTCGTAACTTTTCTAGTTTTTCTTGATGAAGTCCATTGACTTTAGACAAAACAATATGCATCAGTCTTTTGTTGCAACGAGTAAAATCAAGTTCTGACAAGAAAGTTACATCACACCTTTCGATCCTCAAGAAACGTAAATCCTTGAGTCCAGAAAATATTACTCCAAGAGGCAACTGTCCTCTGAAGTGAGAAATCCTAAGATCTTGAAGTGACGTACACTTTCCAATATTCAACGCATCTCTAATAGACATAAATTTATTGTAACCTATCTGAAGGTGTCGGAGAAATCTCAAACACGAAAGAAAATCTAACGCTTCTTCCGTTAAAATACTGTCTCCCACTTCAAAAATCGCTAGCCGATTCAAAATCGGACAATTCATGCAGACGGTTCTGATCAAACTGCTGTCAAGATTTTCAGATGTGAAAAACTCCAACCTCGTTAGCTGGGACAAGGCACCTTTATCAAAAATTATGGCCATGGTTCGCGCATCGATGTCACACAGGCCGTAAAACGTTAGAGTTGTGAGGTTGAGGAACGTTCTTAGCCTAAGAAAATCTTCGTCCCTCGTTGATGCGTCACAATCTACCATACATAGCTCCTTTATACTGTCTCGTCGACTTTCTAGCATGGGAAGGACGAAAACGTCGTGACACATCACACTACGTGTTCTTATACTTTTGAGTTGCTTCTTACTTGTGACAAATTTTTCGAAACCTATAATTTGTGCATATATACGACTCACATCAATTCGTTCAAGGCTGTCACATCCACGTGTCAGTGGTTCAAAGTTCATATAGTCTCCGATTGAAACTCTGAAACTGAGTGATTTCAAATTTTTCATCGCACCGATAGCACCGAGGTAAGAGTCAGAACAGACGGGGAATCTGTGAGGAAGCGTTAAGTGGGCGAGGAATTTACATTTTTTAGATAAGGCTTGTATCATTTCAAGGTCCATTTCTTGGTGCATGTCAATGTCCACTGTAATTAAATTTCTGCAATGTATACAAATTTCCTTGAAAACACAAGGCAATAGCGTTCTTTGAAACACAATCGCTTCTAGTCCCGGGGAGTTAAAAATGATGTTCCTTATTTCACGTCTTGTTTGATGACTTGTAACAATGAATTTTTTATTTTTCCAGGTTTTCTCATGTTTGCAAATGTCGCTCCACAATCTGTTAACTTTAGATACTTGAACAAGATCAGTAACACAAAGGTATGCGAATATTTCTTCCAGAATTTCAGGTGGAATGTCATTGAATGAGTTAGTCCTTTCAAAATTCTTGTTTCCTAAAAGCAATAAAACAAATGTGTTTCAAAATGTGAAAGCGGAAAATTTCTGTATGTACACTTAAATACTTAATGGAAAATAACTTTTTACTATATTGTACTTAATATATTTAACTTTTCATCTTAAAATTTTATAAAGAAATACATGTATTTGTATTGCCTCAATTTTATATTTTCCTGCAAAATATTTTCTCGGTTCATAAAAAATATTTTAACCAATCCAATTTTAATGATGACAAACGCACAAAACGTATTAATTAAGCCTCTCTCCTAAAATCCAATTTATTTATGCTTATTCCATGAAAAGTTGTTTTCAAATACATTTTGATTTTTATCGGGATTTTATTTAGTAGTTCCGTTGGAACCATATTCAATTCATAAAATTTTCTTCTACTAATCTTTTCCTCTTGGGTGAGTTTAGAGTCTTACGTTTATTGCTTAAACAAGCATTTCAAAGATTTATTTTGATATTGTTATTCTTAATTTGTGCATGTTTAAGTTTAGGAACAGTATTCGTAAGTAAATATTTAATTCACAATTTAATTATTTTCATATAAATATATTTTAAATTAATATTCTACTTTGTTAATTACTTGTGAAACATTCAATTTTTATTCTGACTGTAATTGAAAACAAAGCTACTATTCACGTATTTTCAATTCATATTTTTCAATAATTTGTTTTTAGGTTATTCGTACAATATAGGAAGTATGTCATCATTTTAGTCGTAAAAGCAAATTAAATTATTTATTTTGTATTTTAATCACTTACCAGTCATTCTAAAGCAGATTGTAAATACTTGTAAATTCCATGTAACACTAAGATATACGTGATAAAAGAAAATTTTGAATATCCAAATACGCGGTAGCGAATACAAAAAAAATTTAATTCAGTGTGCTACATGGCACGTTTCCTTGGAATTTCTGTATTGTTAAAGCCAGGGTATTGGAGTGGAGCTGGACCATGAAGCAGGTCGAACAACGGATTTTTACAGCGAGCAGGAGTAGAACCGGAGCACAGAAATTTGTTCTGCTCCGATATATATATTATTTTCCATAATTTATGGTAGTAATACTTTCCGCGAGGGACTTATGGAGATGGTTTGCCTGAGTAAACATTAAATACTAAGTTTGCTGGCGAAATGGCTCAGAAGATTAGTGTATCGACTGGACGTCCTGTAGTAATAAGCACAGCAGAGTCTACTCACATTAATCTAAGACAAGCAATTACGCTATTTAAAGCTAGATTATGCAGCCCGCAGAAATGTTTTTGCCATCAATGTACAACTGCTGGTTGAAGAAACGTGAAAACTGAAATAAAAACATTGGATACTGAAGCAAGGCATAACTATTACTTGTGAAAAATCAAATTAAATAAACTTTAAACAAATTTGAAAATACCAAGTGAAAGGTGCTGTTAATAAACTAGCGATCATTAAAATATTTTCCAGGATAAAGAAGATGAAAATACTGAGGATATCGTGGAACAGAATGTAAATATTTCCCAACTTTGGGTTAAAGAACCAGCATGGGCTAATGAAATTCAACTAGTAATTCACTCTCTTCAATTGTCCGTTTGAGATGGATTGAAGAATTAACTAATAATAATTGGTAAAATTACGAAGTAACGAGATGGGGTTCTACATGTTCGACCGTCTTCTTTTGTTTCAAAGACTACTCAGACCAAGCAGCTGCTGCTTGGAGACAAGACTTAGAACTTGTGCAAAACAGAATGGGATGTAGTAAAAATATCAAAACATTTTTATAAAAAACAACAAATATTTTGACAATTGCCTTTCCAAATGGCGATCTTACTCTGGGGGTTTGTTGTGAAAGAGTAGTGTAGACTAAAATCATGTACGGAAGAATTTGGAGCATATGTTACGTTAGGTATTGTCATCCATGAAAACACGTAAATAAAAGGTTTTTTTTTTAGGACAACAGGCTACATGAGGGTAATCCACGTTGGGCAACTCCCCTTTAATAGCATAGGAAGAGATTTGAAAGGGAGGATGCGGAAAGGTGGAGGAAGGTAGCCAAGGGTTAACTAGGGCCCCGGGCTATATTTTAAGGATACTACCCGGCATTCGCCTAAAGAAATGCAGGGAAAACCCTAGGAAACCTGATCAGGTAGGTCGGGCATTGGTTACTTGTCCCACGCCCTTCCGATAGCGGGAGAGGAGTTTGCTGTGGGGACGCAGCATTCCCTTCTCCGTGCCTCGACCAGTTTAGGAGGCAGCTGGCAGACTATTCCAATGGGAATAGCGGACAACTCTTACCGTATGCCCGAAATTTTTCAAAACACATAAGTATTCTAAGTGTGGTATCTTATGTGCAACAGAAAAATTAAAAGGGAGGGAAGATCTAACGGTGAATCAATAGGGAAGTAATAATTTATTTGGCTGAGGAGCCAGCAATTGTTCAACGCTCGCAGCCAACCTGTAATACAATAAACATAGATTCGGAAGACAATGATGTAGAAAAAGAAATGCCCACTCTGCTCTCCTAAACTATTCATCCGATTGCGATGAAACTTTGGTGAGTTGTGTGTTTCCGCGAAGGTTTCTGTCGGCATTTCGAAGCGTTACAAACTCCTAAGGTGTGAATGGGGTTGAAATTTAAAAACATACTAAAACGCCTATGAATTACTTTTCGGGCGCTATGCGATTAATAGTTTCTATCCAGATGTTTTTCGTGTATAATTTCAAGCCCATAAAAATAATGCGAAACAAACTAGATTGGTGCCAAGTTCAGGCTAAAAGAAGTTAAATAATTTATATCTGACACTTATTACGTCAGTTAATTTGTAGTTTAGCCCCTACGTGTGGGGGTGGAATTTAAAAAAATGCAAGAACGGCCGTTTTGAATATTAAGTTTTCTGGAACGATGTTAAGTGTACAATTTCTAACCGTACAGCATGGGAAGTCAGCACCACTAAGGGTGGGTGTGGAGGGCCGTTACATGAAAAACGGAAAACAACCGATATTTGTGTAAAACCTAGTATTTCAGATGTACGTACCAGAATTAAACTAGTTTACAATACCTGATAAGATGTAATACAGCTCCTAGGAGTGAAGGAGGAAGGGGACGGAACAAATTTTCGTTTACAATCTTAAATCCGTAGACCAATTTCTACCAAACTTTATACTCATATTGCTTACGATGCAAGAAAATAACACTGAATAGTTAACACATTTATCACCTTTAGGGATGGGGGGGGGGGGAATTTAAAAACATCCATAAACGGCAATCATTAGCGACATCGTAAAATTCCCGTGAGATACCTTAAGTTTATAAGTCGGCGACCATATGGCACTAACGATCGGTCTTTGTGTATCTTTGACAGCCCGTATATTCTCGGCGGGGCTGGTGCGGATGGACGTAGTCTTCTCGCTATTACAACTTGAATTCCTGAACTCTTCAGCAGCGCATTTGTCTGTCGGACAATGGAGGCTGTAGGATCTCGGGCTATCTTGCGATAGGTCGGGTCCTCCAACAGTGTTCTCATCTTTTTTGTATAGTCCGCCGCTGTCATAACCACTGTGGCGTTTCCTTTGTCGGATGGCATGATTACGATTTCTTCTAACTCCCGTAGATGTTGGATGGCCTTGCTGTCATATTCGGTTTGGATCTACACACAGCTCTGCAGGCTTCCCGTCGTATTTCCTCTGCTGATTCTGATGGCAGGTCGTGGATGGCATGTTTTTTTGTTTTTTTTTATTTTTTTATTGTAGACAGGCTATGTATAGGGTAATCCACATAGTAGCAACTCTCCTCTTATAGCATAGGAAGGGATTTGAAAGGGGGGATGTGGAAGGGTAGAGGAAGAGTTAACTAGGGCCCCCGGGCTATATTTTAAGGATCCTACCCGGCATTCGCCTAAAGAAATGCAGGACAAACCCTAGAAAAACATGCATCCGGCATTGGGTACTTGTCCCACGCCCTTCCGATAGCGGTAGAGGAGTATGCTGTGGGGACGCAGCATTCCATTCTCCGTGCCTCGACCAGTTTAGAATGCAGCTGGCTGACTATTCCAATGGGAATAGCGGACAACTCTTCCCGTATGCCCAAGGTCTGTGACCCCGGAACATACACCTCTCAGAACAGGCCGAGGTGCCTCGGGTTGTGGGAACCTTAGTTCAAAAACGGAGAGGAAAAGGCATCCCTAAAGCTAGCTTACACAGGCAGAGATAATTTTCGAATTCGGCGTGATTTCCGTCAGGTTTATCACTTTCCGTCAGGTTTATCACTTTCCGTCAGGTTTATCACTTTCCGTCAGGTTTATCACTTTCCGTCAGGTTTATCCGTGCTGTACTGCCTGTCTGTCTTGGGTCTTCTTCTTGGAATCTAAGCGGAGGAACTTTCCGCTCTGGTTGTTGGATACCTGTCTCTGGAGCATCTGTGCCTGGGCCATGGTTACACCGTCCACCAACTCCCAGAAATCGGCTGAAAGTCGTGTGGATAGATAAGTTTTCTGCAAGCAGCTTACGTCCAACAGTGTCTAGTTCGTTTCTTGTGTTATATATTCTCTCCCTTGTCTCCATCCTTCGGCCGTAAATTACTTCGATTAATTAACTTTAATATTAGTAGTACAGTTGTTTACCGTAGTTTTATAGAAATGGGTTAATAAGGCATAATTCATTGATTACTTTACGGATTTGAGAAAACTATTAGTACGAGGCAAATATTTTCAAATTAATTTTTTTAGAAGTTTCTACTATTGAATATATGCAATACAATAAAATTTTGATGTCTCTGATAAATTATTTATAATTACCGAGTTCAGAAGATACTTTTTGCGAAGGTGCTCCATTCTCGGAGCAACACTGACGCTGTAAAGCCTTCAGTTTTGTATGGAGCGAAATCCTTCTTCAAAATGAGGACGTATCTTTCAGGTCTATAGCAACATTACTGTCTTAATAGTCATGTTGTCTCTTCTTGCAAGTACATGCAATAATCCTGTATGCATTTTTTGTTCCATGGGACTGTGGCACAACATAATGGCCAGAGAAAATGGGATGACTAGCATCAATGTTTGAGCACGCATTACCTGGAACAGCAATACAATTACAAAGCAAATTACCACGCTTCCGTGCAGTAGGCATATGATAATGAATGTAGCACTTGTTTGACCCGCATACGCAACGTAATAAAATGTGATTACGGTCCAAAATTTCGCTGCTCTGTGTGCTACAGACTTTAGTGTCTGAGCTTAGCTAATCCGCAATACGCCCGGAATACGGCCTGCGGTAGTTGTAACCTTTGCAAGCAAATTACGTTTTGGCAGGCCCGAAACCTGACATTATTTACAATTAAATACATGTTACAATGAAATATTTACTTTTGACAAGAGATGCGTCTCATTATAAATAACTCTGCCATAGTTATTTAATTACCGGGAAAGTGTTTACATAGTTTTAGTCCTGAATAATAAATGCTACGCGTGTACAGACGAAAGTGGTGTTTGATCTAAGAGATTTCAAAGAAATTTAGATTGTTTCACTAATTTTATTATTTCTCGTATATATGTGCCGGGTAGAATTATTATTTCAAAGAATAGGAACCCAAACATGAAACTTACTCTACAATTTGAACCAGGCATATTTATTATTAGACTTGCTCCACACCATGACATTTTTCACCAGTCGCGGTTTTCTAAATATACTTATTTTTTTATTTGTGTGTTGTAATGATATTTCTTATGGTGTTTTATTTTCGCGTCGTCAACAGTTATCTCTGAGATACTAACACCTTGGTGTAGTGATATTGCGGGACTCGAGCAGATTCCGTACCGTCATTAGTATACTTTTTAAAATATGACGAAGCTTCCCAAACAGCTCTGGAGGTGGCTACTTTTGGGGATGCCTTCTCCTCTGTCTGGTTTTTTGAGCTAAGGTTCTCACAGGTCGAGGCAACTCGGCTTGTTTTGTTCCAGGGTCGCAGACCTTGGGCATACGGTAAGAGTTGTCTGCTATTCCTATTGGAATAGTCGGCTAGCTGCCTCCTAAACTGGTCAAGGAGAGAGAAATTATACAACCCCACAGCAAACCCCTCTTCGGCCAATGGAAGGGCGTGATATAAGTACCAAAAGCCCGGCCTACCTGATGCAGGTTTTTCTATGGAGCATCACTTTTAGGCGAACTGCCGGGTAGGATCCTTAAACTAAGCCCAGCATTAACCGCACTATAGAGATAGAAATTTTCCCTATTTAATTTTGTTTTAAGCTGTGATTTAATACCCTTTCTAAACCATCCATGTCCAACCTTTGAATGTATGTTAAACCGTGATTCGTCAAGGAAAAATAACTCTTTTTCTGGATACTTGCTAATAGCTACATTGAGATTTTTTTGAATTCCTGTTTTCTTTTATCTTGTTGATTAAGAACTGGTAATTAAGAAACTACTTTGCTACCTTCCTCTTACTTTCCGCATCCCCCCTTTCAGTCCCTTTCCTATGCTATAAGAGGGGCAGTTACCGCTATGTGGATTACCTATATATATAGTCTGCATACACTTTCTTCTTCTCTCCTCTACACTTCCGCATCTCCTCTTTCAAATACCTTCCTATACTATTGAAAGGAAGTTGCCACCACGTACATTACCCACATATAAACTGTTATACTAAAAACAATTTGTTCTTTATAGTTTAGATTCAAATGTATGAATATTATTGTCCTTTATACTTTTGCATGTAATTATCTGCTTTGTGACCTCGTGGGTGACGTCACCAACAAAACTCAAACCCGCTTCTGGATCCCGCTCCGCAAAGACTGCTACGCCTGCCGTCACGAAGCGTTCAGTAGCGGTATTGTGATTTAAATTGGTGCTCGTGGCAAAACTATTGGCTCGACGATTAAATGAGAGAAACAGTCCCTCACGGAACCATGAGAGTAAAGAGTTTATGAGAAATTGTGCTAACAATATATGTTCAGCGGATCGCAATAAGAACGGGATTTTATTTCTGTTTTGTAAAACGTTATGTATTTGTATACGTATCATGTGTGCATTCATGACGTACAATTTTGATGTAAATAAAGAGTGTTTATTAAATAATCGTCGCAATTCCTACAATCATTAATTTGAGAACATTTGGAGTTAAAATATATGAAGTAAATCTACTTGATACACTCATAATACTAACGAGGAACAAACAGTTGGCAAGAATATTTATTTGGCACTACAACTATATTTTTCCGTAAATATATATTCCTAGGTTGACTTCTACAGTACTTTTACTTTCCGTTGAAAAGTGAACCATTTCATGTGACTCGTGTCTATAGTTAGCTTAAAAACCACCGAAACAAACCTTTAGTTTTTTTAGCATTGTTTCAACATTCGTATAGAGAAAAGGTAAATAGGTATGTAAAAAAACAAAATAATATGCAGCAGACTAATAGATTTCATAAAACACGGTAGGTCATTAATATACAAAGGGAAATGTGGTGGACCTATTATTAATTACTAGAGCATAGGAAAGGGATTTGAAAGGGGGGATGCGGAAGGGTGGAGGAAGGTAGCCAAGGGTTACTAGGGCCCCCGGGCTATAATTTAAGGATCCTACCGGGCATACGCCTAAAAGTAATGCAGGACAAACCCTATAAAAAACCTGCATCAGGTAGGTCGTGCATTTGATACTTGTCCCACGCCCTTCCGATGGCGGGAGAGGGGTTTTTCTGTGGGGTCGCAGCTTACCCCTCGCCATGCCTTGACCAGTTTAGGAGGCAGCTGACCGACTATTCCAATAGGAATAGCGGACAACTGTTACCGTATGCCCAAGGTCTGCGACCCCGGAACATACACCTTTCTCAAAACAGACCGAGGTGCCTCGGCTTGTAGGAACCTTAGTTAAAAAAAAAAATCCAGAGAGATGTGAAGGCATCCCCAAAGGTAGCCCCCGCCAGAGCTGTCTGGGAAGGTTCACCTGCGAGAAATCCTCTCGCAGGCTTACTTCCAAAATCTACATAAGTATGATCTTATCTAATTTCATATATAAATTTTAACGACTGCGAGAATAAGTAATTATATTTAGATATTATTTTAAGTCGGACAACTAAAATTGGGTGAAACAATACTTGCTAACTACCTTCATCTGTATAAATGTATGTAAGTTTACACTCTTAAACGCATGCAGCAATTTCAACCCGATGTACCCAGGAAACAACACTATGGGAAACAAAAATATAGTGTGATAATTAAAATAACAGGTAAACGGCTGATATTGATGTCAAATAATTAGTTTTAAAGATCGCTGAGTTTAATAGTCATTCGATATAGTTCGTCGTATTTCATCCGAAACAAGTAAAGGGGCGCCGATAGGGTTGAAGTTGGAAGGGATTGAGAAAAATAATGAGTAATGGAGTCGCATTAATGGTTTGGGGGTCGCTCCGATTTACCATTCACCATGCCGACTAAGATAAAGTTCAGCCCATATTGGCATAGGGGTGTGTGTGAGAGGGGTTACGAATTGACCAACGATTGACGAGTTAAATCCTGTTCATCTGAAATACAGGACAATCATAAAAATAACTCGGGCAACTCATGTCAATAAGCCAGTAAGTAAAAGTCAAACGGTTGAATTGTAGAAACGTATCAGTTGACAATATGATGTTAAAATAATTTTTTTGTAATAAATGTTTAGGAAATATTTTGATTTAGTAAAATATTTTGCACAGGGTCGAACATAACTTATCTCCAGAATTTCGAGAAGTAATATTGAAACTTTAATTCAAAACAACCAGTTTTAAATCGGTCGCATAGTAAAACACTTCCACTTTCTTCAAGTATTTAAATAATTTAGAAGTCGAAGAAGCTTTTGGCTTTCGGCTTTCTTGAGAATAATCTTAATTTGCCAAAATTATAAAATTTATACGTTAAATCCTAAAATTTAAATATACGCGTATTACATATATCAGTAAAAATAATTGTTCTATTTTGGACTGTGGAATGTAAATAATGATTGTTAAAAGTACGGTATTAAAAGTCATTCAGATGAGTAATTAAAAATAAGTATAATTAACCTTTGTAACGGGTGTCAACAAACGCCTACAAATAATATTACATTTTCGCAGTTAGTTATCGTAGTCTGCCGTTAGTTGCCCTCAGCGGTGATCAAAATCAAAGTCTTTTATGTTTTAAGCGGCAAAGAGGACTATTGAGCAAAACTTCGTGGAGTATCCCTGGAAGGAATTGAAGTGAATAAATGGCGGTGTTTGAGAAAAAAAAAGAGAGTTGTATCTGATATTTAGAACTAATATAGAAGTGGAATGTCACCGTGGTTAAGAAATTGAAGCATTTGGAAATTCGTGATAGAGGTAATTGTACGTTCACAGCTTGGGAGTGAATCTATACGATTTTCCACATTAGAGTTCTGTGGACGTAGAATTTGACAATCATTCCGATCTACACAGCGAGACGACCTGAGCAACGTGACAGTAGTATCCAACGAACTTCATTTGTTGTATGCATTTCTGACTCCACATAGTTCATCTTAAGTAATGGTTTTTGCCTGTCTCTTATTTGGTTACCTTTTTATCTCACTAGTATTTTAAAACTTCGTCGGCTCCAAATCGCGGCATCGATCGAGATATTATGGAAATAAATTGTGGAGATATTTTTAATTCATAACCAAGTATAAGAATTTCTTTATTTAAAGTCAATAAAATGTTTAACTTATCTGTTAAATAATTTTTTTTTTGGATAATTTTACGTATTCACGAGCTTACTTTTCTTTAATTAACCCTTAATATTAATTTTTATTAATGTAAACTGTTCCTACGTTTTATCATTTTAGTTTATAGAGTTCTTTAACAAATTATTTATTAAAAATTTGGAATGAATGAAAAATAAATAACAATTTTCGTATCTTTAATGAATGTCATCTGTTAACATTATTGATGTATAGATTAAATGTTGGCCACGCTCTGTTATTCGAATCTTTATTATTCGGCCATTTAGACAATTTTTAAATAATAATAAAAATATTTTTCTAATTAAAGCTGATAAAACAAACGTTACCTAATGTTCACTATAGCCAAAAATGAATTTTTAAAGTTCAAATCGTTTTGGAACGTTATGAAATTTTTATTTGTTATCGTAATGCATTCATCTTGCTCTAGAGACGCTATCTTCGGTCACTCTACTTCGCCTAAAATCCTACGACACCGCCGGATAGTAAGAATAGAGTACATTGTGTTTTCTTCTTAAATAATAGCGAGTATTTGTTGATTTTTTTATTATAGAAAATTTTGAAAGCATTATTTATTCTGTTTAGTGTTATAAGTAAAGTATTTATTGAGTTTAATTAAGGAAAAATCATTTATGAATTCATCTCTAACCTTATTCGAGATCTACTAGTAATTACGGTAATCTCTATTTCTATTGATACTTTTGTGTCAGTACCTTGTGCTGTTTATCATGTATATAAAATGTTATTGTCAAGTGATTTGAATCAACACATCATACACATAATACCTTGATATTAAAATTAATTTTTTTCCTACATGGTTTAAAAATCCATATATACAATATATCCATTTATACAATATATCCATTTGTTATAAATTTTAACAGCGTTATTTTTCGACTATTAATCTGTTTAAGGCTGAAACAGATGAATATGTTGAATGACGAATGGCTATACAGTGTATATGAATTTTTATACCATTGACAGGAATAAAGGTTAATATTAATATTAATTTTCCTCTGTTTTGTATTGGATATAGATATACTAATATTTTATGGAGTTTGATGTGGTTGGTTGGAAAAAATAGAGTGTATATAAATAGTTTACTTTTTATAGATATTTGCGAAGTGGTTGCCGCATTACAATTGAAGTAAGCAATTAGAGAGTTCTTATTATTCACATCATGGCCCATCAAATCTGTAGAAATATTACATTTGGCAAAATACTTACTGGTAGACGTCTGATTGATTTTATAATTGCAATGAAATTGTGTGGAAACTAATTTGTGAGATGTAGTTTTATTGTGATGTTATAATATTTAATTATAATTCAAATTCACAGTGCCTGAAGTTGACACAATTTCAAATACGTTACCTGAATGGGCCTTGCCCTGCGCACTTCTCGGCTTTGGTTATTTCGTGCATACTTCCCGAAAATCATGAACACAATCTCACACAACACTTTACTCGGATGACTTATCTATGGTTCGGATCGTGAACTAAACATGTTCTTGACAGCATCCGAAGCTGCATCAGCAGGTTCTACTAATATACTTTGGCGAGCGTATGCAATGTATGTAAGCCGATCTGTGCACGCTGAACCGGCTGAATTTAATCTCTGGCGATAGGTATCGCATGGCTTGTAATGCAGACCTGGCTGCCTATGTACACAACGTGGAATTATGGGACCTTCCCTGAGTGTTAACCTATCTAGATCTCGCTATTGTCAGCATTTCTCTTCGAATATAATCTATGCGCAACGGACATACATTTAATTTATACTGAAAGAAATTTCAGAAGTCAATCGAAATTGATAAAATGAATTTGAAATACTATAGAATTAAATTAGGTTAGTAATGATTCTTAACAAAATTCCAGTTCAAGAGAATCCTTTACAATTACGAGCCAATCACAGAATTTTTTGCGGTAGTGTGCGATGAATAATTATAGTGTTCCTGTGCTGTTTTCGATTTCAAAATGTACATAAATAGGTAAAGGAGGTGATGGAGGTGATGAAGGTGATGGAGGTGATGGAGGTGATGAAGGTGATGAAGGTGATGAAGGTGATGAAGGTAATGAAGGTAATGAAGGTAATGAAGGTGATGAAGGTGATGAAGGTAATGAAGGTGATGAAGGTGATGAAGGTGATGAAGGTAATGAAGGTAATGAAGGTGATGAAGGTGATGAAGGTGATGAAGGTGATGAAGGTAATGAAGGTAATGAAGGTAATGAAGGTAATGAAGGTAATGAAGGTAATGAAGGTAATGAAGGTAATGAAGGTAATGAAGGTAATGAAGGTAATGAAGGTAATGAAGGTAATGAAGGTAATGATGGTAATGAAGGTAATGAAGGTAATGGAGGTAATGGAGGTAATGGAGGTCCTATACCTCCGTTACCTCCGTTACCTCCTTTACCTCCTTTACCTCCCTTACCTCCCTTACCTCCCTTACCTCCCTTACCTCCCTTACCTCCCTTACCTCCCTTACCTCCCTTACCTCCCTTACCTCCCTTACCTCCCTTACCTCCCTTACCTCCATCACCTCCATCACCTCCATCACCTCCATAGCCTCCATCGCCTCTATCGCCTCTATCGCCTCCATCGCCTCCATCGCCTCCTTCGCCTACTTCGCCTACTTCGCCTACTTCGCCTACTTCGCCTACTTCGCCTACTTCGCCTCCTTCGCCAACTTCCCATCCTTCGCCAACTTCCCCTCCTTCGCCAACTTCCCCTCCTTCGCCAACTTCGTCTCCATCGCCTCCTTCGCCTCCTTCGCCTCCTTCGCCTCCATCGCCTTCTTCGCCTCCTTCGCCTCCTTCGCCTCCTTCGCATCCTTCGCCTCCTTCGCCTCCTTCGCCTCCTTCGCCTCCTTCGCCTCCATCACCTCCATCGCCTCCATCGCCTCCATCGCCTCTATCGCCTCCATCGCCTCCATCGCCTCCATCGCCTCCATCGCCTCCATCGCCTCCTTCGCCTCCTTCGCCTCCTTCGCCTCCTTCGCCTCCTTCGCCTCCTTCGCCTCCTTCGCCTCCTTCGCCTCCTTCGCCTCCATCGCCTCCTTCGCCACCATCGCCTCCTTCGTCTCCTTCGCCTCCTTCGCCTCCTTCATCACGTTCGTCTCCTTCGTCTCCTTCGTCTCCTTCGTCTCCTTCGTCTCCTTCGCCTTCTTTACCTATTTATGTAGATTTTGAAATCGAAAACAGCACAGGAACACTAATTATTCATCGCACACTACCGCAAAAATTTCTGTGATTGGCTCGTAATTGTAAAGGATTCTCTTGAACTGGAATTTTGTTAGGAATCATTACTAACCTAATTTAAATCCATAGTATTTCAAATTCATTTTATCAATGTCGATTGACTTCTGATGGAGGTAAAGGAGGTGATGGCGGTACAGGAGGTAAAGGAGGTGATGGAGGTACAGGAGGTACAGGAGGTACAGGAGGTACAGGAGGTACAGGAGGTACTGGAGGTACAGGAGGTACAGGAGGTACAGCAGGTACAGGAGGTACAGGAGGTACTGGAGGTACTGGAGGTACTGGAGGTACTGGAGGTACTGGAGGTAATGGAAGTAATGTAGGTAATGGAGGTAATGGAGGTAATGGAGGTAATGGAGGTAATGGAGGTAATGGAGGTACTGGAGGTAATGGAGGTACTGGAGGTAATTGAGGTAATTGAGGTACTGGAGGTACTGGAGGTACTAGAGGTACTGGAGGTACTGGAGGTACTGGAGGTACTGGAGGTAATGGAGGTAATGGAGGTACTGGAGGTACTGGAGGTACTGGAGGTACTGCAGGTACAGGGTATAGAGTAAATTAAAATCTGTGGAGTTATATCACATAAATACTTCAATTACTTTTAGCAAAATAATTTAAAACTCCATTACTATTTTTTATTAAAATGTTAGAATTAACTTTCGCCGATAATATATGTATATATATATATATAAATATATACAAACAAAATTATAATTTCATTTAAAAAAAACATTGTCGATTTCCAATTTTATATGACCAGTTATTTTTTAAAATTATAATCCATTAACGTACCTTCAATTTTTTCAGACATTTTCTACAATCATCTGTCCGTGTATCGGTTCCAACAGAATGCGTGTTTGTCCTACCGATAATTCTGTACGAATAATTGACTATGTTCCTATGGTCAAGATATGCGTCGATTCTACCCTAGGAATAAAAAAATTGTTAACAGGATTAGGCGTAAACATAACCTTATAGCCAAGAAGTAACAAAATAATTATTTACAAAATTTGTTACTTGTAACGCGTTAAATGATAAATTAGATATGTTCCAGCCTTTCAATCGTATACCATACTGTAACCCGCTAAAACGCCCTTACGTTTTTTATAGCATCTAAATATTATTGAGTGTAATACGTCGTAGAACGCCTGCCATTAGGATAATTACATTAAGACAGGGATTTATGTGTGGTATAGTGCTTTGGCATGTACGGTGATGCTGTTGATACCTTAAAAGGGTTTGGATTAGTCTAAGGTCTAATCTACTTTCATTTCTCTGTTATTTAAACTATCCAATCATTTGTCTATATTTATTATTAATGCATTAATGTTTAAAGGCGTTTATAAATTACCGACCTAAGAGAACACGTGCAAATACTCATTCGTTGTTTTTGTTAATTTTAAGTAATGTACTAGCTGAGTGCCCGGTGTTGCCCGGTATTTATTTATTTAGATTACACCGGAAAATAAATTAATTCGACACTAACCTCTTAGTAAACATTTCATTAAACTGTTTTCAATTGAGTTGGTGTTTGGAATATTTACCTATTTACGTTCCCCTCCCCGACCTAATCCCACGGCATCTAACTTTAAAGAAATCAGGTTGAGGACTGAAGGTACTTTAACAGCTCGGGAATTCTTCCACTACATAAAATAATGGTGTCTAAAAAGCACGCTAGTTAAAATTGAAAAAATACTCGGTAACTTAGTCTTACGTTGTATCTTAAATGTAAATAAATACGACCTTTAATTACACAGAGATGAAAATATAGCTAGTACCCTAAGAAAATAAAAAAATACACCCGGTACCTTAATAGGGTCAAAAATACTCCGAGTAACTTTTGTCAAACAAGTTCATCTTCAAGACGAAGAACATAAAATTTCAATAGCCAGCATGGCTAATGCGAGAATTATACTCGGCGATTCGCATAACCCAGGAATCGGCATCAATCTCTCTCTTTTTTGCATTGTTTTTTATGTAATCTCTTTCCACAACTGGATGTTTATGCCTTATAATGTCTGAATAATTTACATGCAGAATTATTTTTCTTTGGAAATTATACAGAGTAAACAAACGTTGAAATATGATTTGATATGATTGTATACCTAGAAGCATTGTAATATTTCTCTGCAAAGAACAAAAAATGAATAATATAAATGAATATAAAAGATGAAACGGTCAAACATTAAATTACTTTGCCTTGATCCCTTTGTCTGCTGAAACTGAACGAGCGCAAGTCCAATTATTCCCATTCTCTCAGTAATTAGTATTCGTGTAATCAATGAAAGCATACGGAGGAGTCTTTTGTAAGTTTCCCTTCTTTCTCCATTCGTGTAAGCATTTATCATACATTTAGACTTTGTATTACTTCAGTTTTACGAAATAAAAACTAATAAAGTAGTGATAATTTTTGCAACAAAATAGTTCAATTTAATATCAAACATTTAATAATTTACTACGTTACAGCTAATTATAAGCTACCAAATATTTCAAAAAACATTCGTGATCTATCTGTACAATAAAATAGGAGGAATGTTTGTATATTCTTTATAAACAGTTAAACGCGAGAACAAATTGCAACAAAATTTGGTGCACAAGTTTTAATACACTGAGGAAGGAGGAGGAGAAACCCCTAACAAAAAGGTGGAATCAAATTTTATTAAATATGTGTAAATATAAGCTAAAATCTTCAGTGTGCAGGTGCTGAGACGTCAATGCGAAAAATTTCAAGTTGGCACGCACGACGTTACGTCACTGCGCACATTTTAAAGTTTGTGCTACTAAATGAACTAAATTAGAAACATTTAATTGAGTCTGAATTAAAAGTACAATTATGTCCGACACTCCCGCATACATAATCGAATAATGATAAAAAAACACATGAAAGTTTATTTTACTCATTATAATTTATTACATTTTATCATTGTGCAAAGGCTAACGAAATAATTCGTGTGAATTCTTGAGAATTATATCTGTGTGTGTATGTAATTATAATATAATGGATTTTATTGTAAATGTGCAAAGAATGAAGAAGAAATAACGTCACGAAAAAATGATAGTTTTCTTTAGAAGAGTTCGCGGATTTAGTTATTTTTTGTGCATATTGTAGTAATTAGTAATTAATCCATTGTTATAATTGCAAAGTAAAGGACTCATTATTAGAGTATATAAAGCGTGCACCGCGACACAGGGCGGCGAGACACAAAGAGTACATTGTTAAGACGTACGCAGTCAAAAATCTACGAGACGAAGACACAGTCAACGAGGAGAAGCGAAACGGAAAAGTTGGAAGTCAGATGCGGGCAGATATACATCTGGAGACGCTGCAGGGTGAAACCAAGTAAAGGGTTTTCACGCAGTGGTTCATCTGCCACAAACAGTAACTTAATAAGTCATGCCGCAGTAAATACTCAATAAGTAAAGAGACCATCACCAATTTCATCACGAGAAAGTTGGTAATAATCTGACTGACCATTAATTCGGAAGGAGTAGCCGTTTCCAGCTGAGAGAACCTAAAGTTTCGACAGTGTTTTGTAACCAATTTAAATTCAGTGATATCCCCAAAACCGTGTGCACAGAAAACCCCAAAATTGAGACCTGGTCGGCCGTAAGTAAAAAAACTCTAAAATTTATTTGTAAACCATTTCTTTAAGATACGTCAGATCGTTCTTCAATTATTTCTTTTCTTTAATTATTCATTTCTTTAATTGTTTTGTTAGTTAATTTAAAATTCAATCTGTAATCTTATTTTCATCCGCAACAAAATTCGTCGAGGTTTAGACGAATTAAATTCAATAAAGGCTAAATGTAATTATAAATTATCGTAAATTCAATTCACCCATTTATCAAACCCAGTAAAGACCCTGAGATTCAAAATATTATTGTATAATTTTATATTGTATTTAAAACTTTAATAAATTTTGATTAATTGTTCAAATAAATATTTTTATTTAGCCACAGCAATTAAGTCTTTTTAAATTATTACAATATATTTTTCACAATGAATCATTATTCTTAATTTAAGCTTCAAATAATCAAATAGAGGGAACGTTGTCGATCTTTGTAACTAAATAATTTAAAATTTCGCCATATTTAATGGTGCAATATGTGACGACTATTTGTTTAAATTATGCTAGACCTCACGCAAGTTTATTTATTGATGTTGTCTTAGCAACAACAATCTTGTTCAATATTGCGACTATTTGTTTTTTTTCTAATTCTTCGATTTTAAAGTATGCTCTCGAATGGTAATATTTATGATTTTAATAAAGAATCGGGACAATTTTTTTCTCATTTTAAGTTCTGGGACTGTTTTTGAAGCCCTTAAGGTATCGCAAGTATTTTTTACTTAAAGTTACAGAGAATATATTTCACCTCCAGTGTAGTATGAGTATTTTCGACACCCTAAATGTATTGGTTTTATGTTTGTATTCCCTTAAGGTACAGATACTATTATTGACTCCTTTAATATACCTGAAGCATATTTTTGACTTCCTTAAGCTATTGGTAATCTTTTTTCGCATATGATACCGGGAATATTTTTGACTCCCTTAGCCGGTACTATTTTTTATTCATTTAACGTACCAGAATTATATTTGTTTTGAAAAAGGGTTCCAGGCACACACATGCACTACACGCTAACAAGATTTTTGCTAGACTGAATGACAGGCCATAGCTTGGACGGTTTAACCTGACATCTGGAGATTTGGTACTACCAGTCCTGGTACATAGGGGGTTTTACCCCGTGATCGTCAAACCCAAGTAACGTTGATAAATAACTTATGAGTAAATAAATGGAAACACAAATGTACAGAAAACAGAATAAACAATTTAGAAAAATAAGGAGTTTTATACATTGCTTAACTTAATTGTGTCGTTTTGTGAATTGAGTGTGCTCTATATATGTATCATTTCAGATCGGTTCCGTTTGTATACATTTGGTTCAACATCTAACACCTCAACATTATCCCGATGAAAATCGTGATTTTTCTCCAATCTATGGTTCGTTACTACATTGTGGTTGGCCGTTTTGTAGTTGTTCTTATGCAAGTTTGGTCTGACCAACAAAGATTTTTTCGCAATTAAGTTCATTACAATTAATTTTATAAACTACATTGTGTTTTTAATATTTGTTAATTCTTTTTTAACCTTTTTTAATGGACTTGTTAAGTTTATTGTTTGTTCTGAATACAACTGAGATGTCAAAATCTGTTACAAGGATTTTAATGTTTTCACTTATTCAACCATAATAAGGAAATACAACAATCTGTTTTTTCCCTATTCAAATTCTTTTTATTGTCAATTATGTTAGTATTATTATTATGATTGAGCTTATTAATTCGTATGGAGATGTGTTTATTAATGAAGGTCAGATGATGCGTATTAGTAATTAAACTACTTTGATGTTATTTTTATGAAATTTGGGGTTAGATAACAATATAGCCCTAGTTATTTATCATGGCTTCTATTTAGTTGCATAGCGTGGCTAGAAAAATAGTAGGTCGGTTTCCAGTACCAATTCGTTTCAACAGTATTACTATTGTTAGTGACACACACGTTCAGAAAGATAAGTTTTTGTTATTCTCTAATTCTAATTTAAATGTAAAATGTAGTTTGTGGTGGTACGTATTAATATATTCAGTAATGCTGTTAATCACGCTTTTGTTCACTATACAATAGATATGTTGACGACAGTTTTTGCATAGGATGGGTTTAATTTTTATTTGGTTTAAACAATGAGTTTCAAGGTCCTTAATTATGAATTCTGAATAAATTTGTGATAATGGGGAACCCATGGGGAAACCTTCTGTTTAATGATTAAGAAAGATAGCCAATCCAGACAAAAAAGTGATGATGTAAATACCACACAACTTTCCTGGGATCTTTGTACCTTTCGTCAGGTGCGAGGAAGAGCCTAGAGCGACACAACTGCACTTATCAGTTGACAAAACTCAAAAACCTTCTGTTTGTTGATATGTTTTCTTATCAATTAGGAAGAAAGTTGAGTTTGATATTAAATTTAAAGAAATTTCCATTTAAATCCTAGGAATATTGAAAAAATGATTCACTTTATCCTACCGTGCGTTTAATCTACGTATCGGAATATTAGTGAAAAGAGATGGAACGTCAAGTGAAACCATAACATGTTCCTTCGTATTATGTGAACTTTTGATGTTATCTATGAATTCAAAACTATTTTTTACTGTATGGTTCGTCTCAACTAATCTATTAACCAATATTTTAAGTAAAAATTTTGAAAAATTATGCAACGGACTACCTACAGATGACACTATAATTCTATGTGTGTTATTCGGTTTCTGTATTTTAAGAAATGCATACACATGGGCTAAGTTGGTAGAGGTTAAAAATAATTGGTTAAATTCGGTTACGTTGATGTATTCCTTCCTCGATAGGGTTGAAGTTGGAAGGGATTGAGAAAAATAATGAGTAATGGAGACGCATTAATGGTTTGGGGGTCGCTCCGATTTACCATTTACCATGCCGACTAAGATAAAGTTTAGCCCATATTGGCATAGGGGTGTGTGTGAGAGGGGTTACGAATTGACCAACGATTGACGAGTTAAATCCTGTTCATCTGAAATACAGGACAATCATAAAAATAACTCGGGCAACTCATGTCAATAAGCCAGTAAGTAAAAGTCAAACGGTTGAATTGTAGAAACGTATCAGTTGACAATATGATGTTAAAATAATTTTTTTGTAATAAATGTTTAGGAAATATTTTGATTTAGTAAAATATTTTGCACAGGGTCGAACATAACTTATCTCCAGAATTTCGAGAAGTAATATTGAAACTTTAATTCAAAACAACCAGTTTTAAATCGGTCGCATAGTAAAACACTTCCACTTTCTTCAAGTATTTAAATAATTTAGAAGTCGAAGAAGCTTTTGGCTTTCGGCTTTCTTGAGAATAATCTTAATTTGCCAAAATTATAAAATTTATACGTTAAATCCTAAAATTTAAATATACGCGTATTACATATATCAGTAAAACTAATTGTTCTATTTTGGACTGTGGAATGTAAATAATGATTGTTAAAAGTACGATATTAAGTCATTCAGATGAGTAATTAAAAATAAGTATAATTAACCTTTGTAACGGGTGTCAACAAACGCCTACAAATAAAAATTACATTTTCGCAGTTAGTTATCGTAGTCTGCCGTTAGTTGGCCTCAGCGGTGATCAAAATCAAAGTCTTTTATGTTTTAAGCGGCAAAGAGGACTGTTGAGCAAAACTTCGTGGAGTATCCCTGGAAGGAATTGAAGTGAATAAATGGCGGTGTTTGAGAAACAAAAAGAGAGTCGTACCGATATTTAGAACTAATATAGAAGTGGAATGTCACCGTGGTTAGGAAATTGAAGCATTTGGAAATTCGTGATAGAGGTAATTGTACGTTCACAGCTTGGGAGTGAATCTATACGATTTTCCACATTAGAGTTCTGTGGACGTAGAATTTGACAATCATTCCGATCTACACAGCGAGACGACCTGAGCAACGTGACAGTAGTATCCAACGAACTTCATTTGTTGTATGCATTTCTGACTCCACATAGTTCATCTTAAGTAATGGTTTTTGCCTGTCTCTTATTTGGTTACCTTTTTATCTCACTAGTATTTTAAAACTTCGTCGGCTCCAAATCGCGGCATCGATCGAGATATTATGGAAATAAATTGTGGAGATATTTTTAATTCATAACCAAGTATAAGAATTTCTTTATTTAAAGTCAATAAAATGTTTAATTTATCTGTTACATAATTTTTTTTTGGATAATTTTACGTATTCACGAGCTTACTTTTCTTTAATTAACCCTTAATATTAATTTTTATTAATGTAAACTGTTCCTACGTTTTATCATTTTAGTTTATAGAGTTCTTTAACAAATTATTTATTAAAAATTTAGAATTAATGAAAAATAAATAACAATTTTCGTATCTTTAATGAATGTCATCCGTTAACATTATTGATGTATAGATTAAATGTTGGCCACGCTCTGTTTTTCGAATCATTATTATTCGGCCATTTAGACAATTTTTAAATAATAATAAAAATATTTTTCTAATTAAAGCTGATAAAACAAAGGTTACCTAATGTTCACTATAGCAAAAAATGAATTTTTAAAGTTCAAATCGTTTTGGAACGTTATGAAATTTTTATTTCTTATCGTAATGCATTCATCTTGCTCTAGAGACGCTATCTTCGGTCACTCTACTTCGCCCAAAATCCTACGACACCGCCGGATAGTAAGAATAGAGTACATTGTGTTTTCTTCTTAAATAATAGCGAATATTCGTTGATTTTTTTATTATAGAAAATTTTGAAAGCATTATTTATTCAGTTTAGTGTTATAAGTAAAGTATTTATTGAGTTTAATTAAGGAAAAATCATCTGTATTTATGAATTCATCTCTAACCTTATTCGAGATCTACTAGTAATTACGGTAATCTCTATTTCTATTGATACTTTTGTGTCAGTACCTTGTGATGTTTATCATGTGTATAAAATGTTATTGTCAAGTGATTTGAATCAACACATCATACACATAATACCATGATATTAAAATTAATTTTTTTCCTACATGGTTTAAAAATCCATATATACAATATATCCATTTGTTATAAATTTTAACAGCGTTATTTTTCGACTATTAATCTGTTTGAGGCTGATTCAGAGAGAATATGTTGAATGACGAATGGCGATACAGTGTATATGTTACCTCCGTTACCTCCGTTACCTCCGTTACCTCCGTTACCTTTCTTACGTCCCTTACCACCCTTACCTCCCTTACCTCCCTTACCTCCCTTACCTCCCTTAACTCCCTTACCTCCCTTACCTCCATTACCTCCCTTACCTCCATCAACTCCATCACCTCCTTCACCTCCATCACCTCCCTTACCTCCCTTACCTCCCTTACCTTCATCACCTCCATCACCTCCCTTACCTCCCTTACCTCCCTTACCTCCCTTACCTCCCTTACCTCCCTTACCTCCATCACCTCCATCACCTCCATCACCTCCATCACCTCCATCACCTCCATCGCCTCCATCGCCTCCATAGCCTCCATCGCCTCCTTCACCTCCTTCGCCTCCTTCGCCTCCTTCGCCTCCTTCGCCTCCTTCGCCTCCTTCGCCTCCTTCGCCTCCTTCGCCTCCTTCGCCTCCTTCGCCTCCTACGCCTCCTTCGCCTCCTTCGTCCCCTTTGCCCACTTCGCCCACTTCGCCTCCATCGCCTCCTTCGCCTCCATCGCCTCCTTCGCCTCCCTCGCCTCCTTCGCCTCCTTCGCCTCCTTCGCCTCCTTCGCCTCCTTCGCCTCCTTCGCCTCCTTCGCCTCCTTCGCCTCCTTCGCCTCCTTCGCCTCCATCGCCTCCTTCGCCTCCATCGCCTCCTTCGCCTCCTTCGCCTCCATCGCCTCCATCGCCTCCATCGCCTCCTTCGTCTCCTTCGTCTCCTTCGTCTCCTTCGTCTCCTTCGTCTCCTTCGTCTCCTTCGTCTTCTTCGTCTTCTTCGTCTTCTTCGTCTTCTTCGTCTTCTTCGTCTTCTTCGTCTTCTTCGTCTCCTTCGTCTCCTTCGTCTCCTTCGTCTCCTTCGTCTCCTTCGTCTCCTTCGTCTCTTTCGTCTCCTTCGTCTCCTTCGCCTTCTTTACCTATTTATGTAGATTTTGAATTCGAAAACAGCACAGGAACACTATAATTATTCATCGCACACTACCGAAAAATTTCTGTGATTTGCTCGTAATTGTAAAGGATTCTCTTGAACTGGAATTTTGTTAGGAATCATTACTAACCTAATTTAAATCCATAGTATTTCAAATTCATTTTATCAATGTCGATTAACTTCTGATGGAGGTAAAGGAGGTGATGGAGGTACAGGAGGTACTGGAGGTACTGGAGGTACAGGAGGTACAGGAGGTACAGGAGGTACAGGAGGTACAGGAGGTACAGGAGGTACTGGAGGTACAGAAGGTACAGGAGGTACAGGAGGTACAGGAGGTACTGGAGGTACTGGAGGTACTGGAGGTACTGGAGGTACTGGAGGTACTGGAGGTTCTGGAGGTTCTGGAGGTACTGGAGGTACTGGAGGTACTGGAGGTAATGGAGGTAATGGAGGTACTGGAGGTACTGGAGGTACTGGAGGTACTGGAGGTACTGGAGGTACTGGAGGAACTGGAGGTACTGGAGGTACTGGAGGTACTGGAGGTACTGGAGGTACTGGAGGTACTGGAGGTACTGGAGGTAATGGAGGTAATGGAGGTAATGGAAGTACAGGGTATAGAGTAAATTAAAATCTGTGGAGTTATATCACATAAATACTTCAATTACTTTCAGCAAAATAATTTAAAACTCCATTACTATTTTTTTTTTAATGTTAGAATTAACTTTCGCCGATAATATTTGTATATATATATAAATATATACAAACAAAATTATAATTTCATTTAAAAAAAACATTGTCGATTTACAATTTTATATTAGTTATTTTTTAAAATTATAATCCATTAACATACCTTCAATTTTTTCAGACATTTTCTATAATCATCTGTCCGTGTATCGGTTCCAACAGAATGCGTGTTTGTCCTACCGATAATTCTGTACGAATAATTGACTATGTTCTTATGGTCAAGATATGCGTCGATTCTACCCTAGGAATAAAAAAATTGTTAACAGGATTAGGCGTAAACATAACCTTATAGCCAACAAGTAACAAAATAATTATTTACAAAATTTGTTACTTGTAACGCGTTAAATGATAAATTAGATATGTTCCAGCCTTTCAATCGTATACCATACTGTAACCCGCTAAAACGCCCTTACGTTTTTTATAGCATCTAAATATTATTGAGTGTAATACGTCGTAGCACGCCTGCCATTAGGATAATTACATTAAGACAGGGATTTATGTGTGGTATAGTGCTTTGGCATGTACGGTGATGCTGTTGATACCTTAAAAGGGTTTGGATTAGTCTAAGGTCTAATCTACTTTCATTTCTCTGTTATTTAAACTATCCAATCATTTGTCTATATTTATTATTAATGCATTAATGTTTAAAGGCGTTTATAAATTACCGACCTAAGAGAACACGTGCAAATACTCATTCGTTGTTTTTGTTAATTTTAAGTAATGTACTAGCTGAGTGCCCGGTGTTGCCCGGTATTTATTTATTTAGATTACACCGGAAAATAAATTGATTCGACACTAACCTCTTAGTAAACATTTCATTAAACTGTTTTCAATTGAGTTGGTGTTTGGAATATTTACCTATTTACGTTCCCCTCCCCGACCTAATCCCACGGCATCTAACTTTAAAGAAATCAGGTTGAGGACTGAAGGTACTTTAACAGCTCGGGAATTCTTCCACTACATAAAATAATGGTGTCTAAAAAGCACGCTAGTTAAAATTGAAAAAATACTCGGTAACTTAGTCTTACGTTGTATCTTAAATGTAAATAAATACGACCTTTAATTACACAGAGATGAAAATATAGCTAGTACCCTAAGAAAATAAAAAAATACACCCGGTACCTTAATAGGGTCAAAAATACTCCGAGTAACTTTTGTCAAACAAGTTCATCTTCAAGACGAAGAACATAAAATTTCAATAGCCAGCATGGCTAATGCGAGAATTATACTCGGCGATTCGCATAACCCAGGAATCGGCATCAATCTCTCTCTTTTTTGCATTGCTTTTTATGTAATCTCTTTCCACAACTGGATGTTTATGCCATATAATGTCTGAATAATTTACATGCAGAATTATTTTTCTTTGGAAATTATACAGAGTAAACAAACGTTGAAATATGATTTGATATGATTGTATACCTAGAAGCATTGTAATATTTCTCTGCAAAGAACAAAAAATGAATAATATAAATGAATATAAAAGATGAAACGGTCAAACATTAAATTACTTTGCCTTGATCCCTTTGTCTGCTGAAACTGAACGAGCGCAAGTCCAATTATTCCCATTCTCTCAGTAATTAGTATTCGTGTAATCAATGAAAGCATACGGAGGAGTCTTTTGTAAGTTTCCCTTCTTTCTCCATTCGTGTAAGCATTTATCATACATTTAGACTTTGTATTACTTCAGTTTTACGAAATAAAAACTAATAAAGTAGTGATAATTTTTGCAACAAAATAGTTCAATTTAATATCAAACATTTAATAATTTACTACGTTACAGCTAATTATAAGCTACCAAATATTTCAAAAACATTCGTGATCTATCTGTACAATAAAATAGGAGGAATGTTTGTATATTCTTTATAAACAGTTAAACGCGAGAACAAATTGCAACAAAATTTGGTGCACAAGTTTTAAAACACTGAGGAAGGAGGAGGAGAAACCCCTAACAAAAAGGTGGAATCAAATTTTATTAAATATGTGTAAATATAAGCTAAAATCTTCAGTGTGCAGGTGCTGAGACGTCAATGCGAAAAATTTCAAGTTGGCACGCACGACGTTACGTCGCTGCGCACATTTTAAAGTTTGTGCTACTAAATGAACTAAATTAGAAACATTTAATTGAGTCTGAATTAAAAGTACAATTATGTCCGACACTCCCGCATACATAATCGAATAATGATAAAAAAAACACATGAAAGTTTATTTTACTCATTATAATTTATTACATTTTATCATTGTGCAAAGGCTAACGAAATAATTCGTGTGAATTCTTGAGAATTATATCTGTGTGTGTATATAATTATAATATAATGGATTTTATTGTAAATGTGCAAAGACTGAAGAAGAAATAACGTCACGAAAAAATGATAGTTTTCTTTAGAAGAGTTCGCGGATTTAGTTATTTTTTTGCATATATTTTTCACAATGAATCATTATTCTTAATTTAAGCTTCAAATAATCAAATAGAGGGAACGTTGTCGATCTTTGTAACTAAATAATTTAAAATTTCGCCATATTTAATGGTGCAATATGTGACGACTTTTTTTTATATTATGCTAGACCTCACGCAAGTTTATTTATTGATGTTGTCTTAGCAACAACAATCTTGTTCAATATTGCGACTATTTGTTTTTTTTCTAATTCTTCGATTTTAAAGTATGGTCTCGAATGGTAATATTTATGATTTTATTAAGGAATCGGGACAATTTTTTTCTCATTTTAAGTTCTGGGACTGTTTTTGAAGCCCTTAAGGTATCGCAAGTATTTTTTACTTAAAGTTACAGGGAATATATTTCACCTCCAGTGTAGTATAAGTATTTTCGACACCCTAAATGTATTGGTTTTATGTTTGTATTCCCTTAAGGTACAGATACTATTATTGACTCCTTTAATATACCTGAAGCATATTTTTGACTTCCTTAAGCTATTGGTAATCTTTTTTCGCATATGATACCGGGAATATTTTTGACTCCCTTAGCCGGTACTATTTTTTATTCATTTAACGTACCAGAATTATATTTGTTTTGAAAAAGGGTTCCAGGCACACACATGCACTACACGCTAACAAGAGTTTTGCTAGACTGAATAACAGGCCATAGCTTGGACGGTTTGACCTGACATCTGGAGATTTGGTACTACCAGTCCTGGTACATAGGGGGTTTTACCCCGTGATCGTCAAACCTCAGTAACGTTGATAAATAACTTATGAGTAAATAAATGGAAACACAAATGTACAAAAAACAGAATAAACAATTTAGAAAAATAAGGAGTTTTATACATTGCTTAACTTAATTGTGTCGTTTTGTGAATTGAGTGTGCTCTATATATGTATCATTTCAGATCGGTTCCGTTTGTATACATTTGGTTCAACATCTAACACCTCAACATTATCCCGATGAAAATCGTGATTTTTCTCCAATCTATGGTTCGTTACTACATTGTGGTTGGCCGTTTTGTAGTTGTTCTTATGCAAGTTTGGTCTGACCAACAAAGATTTTTTCGCAATTAAGTTCACTACAATTAATTTTATAAACTACATTGTGTTTTTAATATTTGTTAATTCTTTTTTAACCTTTTTTAATGGACTTGTTAAGTTTATTGTTTGTTCTGAATACAACTGAGATGTCAAAATCTGTTACAAGGATTTTAATGTTTTCACTTATTCAACCATAATAAGGAAATACAACAATCTGTTTTTTCCCTATTCAAATTCTTTTTATTGTCAATTATGTTAGTATTATTATTATGATTGAGCTTATTAATTCGTATGGAGATGTGTTTATTAATGAAGGTCAGATGATGCGTTTTAGTAATTAAACTACTTTGATGTTATTTTTATGAAATTTGGGGTTAGATAACAATATAATCCTAGTTATTTATCATGGCTTCTATTTAGTTGCATAGCGTGGCTAGAAAAATAGTAGGTCGGTTTCCAGTACCAATTTGTTTCAACAGTATTACTATTGTTAGTGACACACACGTTCAGAAAGATAAGTTTTTGTTATTCTCTAATTCTAATTTAAATGTAAAATGTAGTTTGTGGTGATACGTATTAATAATTTCAGTAATGCTGTTAATCACGCTTTTGTTCACAATACAATAGATATGTTGACGACAGTTTTTGCATAGGATGGGTTTAATTTTTATTTGGTTTAAACAATGAGTTTCAAGGTCCTTAATTATGAATTCTGAATAAATTTGTGATAATGGGGAACCCATGGGGAAACCTTCTGTTTAATGATTAAGAAAGATAGCCAATTCAGACAAAAAAGTGATGATGTAAATACCACACAACGTTTTTGGGATCCTTGTACCTTTCGCCAGGTGCGAGGAAGAGCCTAGAGCGACACAACTGCACTTATCAGTTGACAAAACTCAAAAACCTTCTGTTTGTTGATATGTTTTCTTATCAATTAGGAAGAAAGTTGAGTTTGATATTAAATTTAAAGAAATTTCCATTTAAATCCTAGGAATATTGAAAAAATGATTCACTTTATCCTACCGTGCGTTTAATCTACGTATCGGAATATTAGTGAAAAGAGATGTAACGTCAAGTGAAACCATAACATGTTCCTTCGTATTATGTGAACTTTTGATGTTATCTATGAATTCAAAACTATTTTTTACTGTATGGTTCGTCTCAACTAATCTATTAACCAATATTTTAAGTAAAAATTTTGAAAAATTATGCAACGGACTACCTACAGATGACACTATAATTCTATGTGTGTTATTCGGTTTCTGTATTTTAAGTAATGCATACACATGGGCTAAGTTGGTAGAGGTTAAAAATAATTGGTTAAATTCGGTTACGTTGATGTATTCCTTCCTCTTCCATGTCTTTGTAGTTCTTTCTTTTTAGGGTAACAGGCTACACGAGGGTAATCCACAAACTGGCAACTCCCCTTTAAAAGCATAGGAAGTGATTTGAAAGGGGGGATGCGGAAGGGTAGAGGAAGGTTGCCAAGGGTTACTAGGGCCCCCGGGCTATGGTTTAAGGATCCTACCCGGCATTCGCCTATAAATAATGCAGGACAAATCCTATAACAACCTGCATCAGGTAGGTCGGGCATTTGGTACTTGTCACACGCCCTGTCAATAGCGGGAGAGGAGTTTGCTGTGAGGACGCAGCATTCCATTCTCCGTGTCTCGACCAGTTTAGGAGGCAGTTGGCCGACTATTCCAATGGGAATAGCGGACAACTCTTACCGTATGCCCAAGGTCTGTGACCCCGGAACATACACCTCTCAGAACAGGCCGAGGTGCCTCGACTTGTGGGAACCTTAGTTTCAAAACGGAGAGGAAAATGCATCCCTAAAGGTTTAGGATAGGGGTTAAGTAGTTTCCTATAAGTTTTAAGCGGTTCATGAATAATCTGAGAGTAAGTAGTGTCATGTGCTACCATGCAATCAAGTATATTCTACTTCGTTTACCAAAACTGTTACATTGCCTTTGTCAGATCTAGTAAATAATAAATTCGGATTTTCTTTGATAAATAAGATCAGTGAAACCACCAAATGTATAAATTATATAAAAATTATTTTTGAGGTTGTTGACGAATTATGTATTATATCTACTATCTTTTTTCGAATAATGTTTTTGGTATCAATCGAAGTTTTATATAATTTTGATTCTATTCCTTTAATGTTTTCAATTAAATCCGATTTTTTAAAATTTATTCCCTAACGACACAACTTCTCTGAGAGATTTTGGAACTACTTTATCAGTGAGGTTAACAAACCATTTATCACTATTATTAACATTGACATTAAATTTATAGCTATTAGCTTTTTCAATCAGGCAATTTAATTTTTAAACTAAGAATGTGTTGTTACTGGAAAATATTCTTCAAAATTTTATTCTGTGAATCGTAAAATGATTCTAAAATATTGGCAAATAAACTTTTTTCAATTCAGTTTCGATTTTATTTAGATTATTTACAAATTGGTTACGGCTTGAATGCAAGTCTTCAACTTCGGCGTTAGTATAAATAGTTGAAAAAAATTACGAGAATACTGCTGAATTACATACTGCTATTATTAAATTTTAAATGTTTTAAACTAATCCTAATGTGGTTCACGTGACGGTAACACATCTTGTCTACGGCATTGTAGTAATGGTCCAAATATAAAACTTTGAAACTAGTCTATAAGCATGATTAAGTATCTTTAATGATAGTATGACCGAATGTTCACCACCATAGTCCATCAAAAATAATAATTAATGAACGTAGGTTTTCCTTGTAAATCTATTTTATAAATAATTCTTGGTTTATCAATCGCGTCAAATTTTACCCTGTTTACCATTTATGAAGTTAATATAGTTTATATTTTTATTAGATAGTTATAATTCTATAATTTAGGTATAAATTCTAGTAAATAAAAACATATACAGTGTAATAATTAATACAGTAAGTGATCCCTTCCTGTGAGTTAGTAGATTCTTGTAGAAGATTAATTCAGTAATACCTTCGCGTCTTCGTTCGTGAAAGATCAACGCATTCCAATCGGCTCGTAATTAAATGTTTACAAAGTGAAATTAAATTTAGATGCAAGATTCCAGTCTCTTAGGATAAAAACAAATGAAGCTCCTTCTAATCTATTCAGACGAGATAGAATTGCCGAGAACTTGGTAAAACTGATTCCGCCACTGAGAAAAACTAATTCAATCTGACTTTATGAGACAATTACCGAAGACTTTGAGAAATCTGTGAGAGGAAGGAAATGCTTCGCTATCGATTTAAATTGTGACGGCGAAGAAGATTTTCGCGAAATATTAAGTGAATATCAATCATCGATTGAGTATGAAATTGAATCAGTCAAGGTTTATTATTTGATTACAAATTTCCATCATACTGCATTTCATATACATATATATATATATATATATATATATATAAATAAAACAAAAATTTAGAACAGATTTAATTTATTACGCTTCAAAATCAATTAATCTAATACTTGAAGATATTTAATTAATTTCTGTATTTAACTTCGAAAAACAATTTAATTTTACAATTTAAAAAATTTACCGAAATTTTCAATTTATCAAATTTTACAGCAATCTTAACATTTAGTGAAGGGTTAGAAATTTAAATAATATAGAATATAAAGAATTTTTAAAACAATAAATTAACACTGTAAGTTTTGCACTTTGTATCAATGCAATTTGTATAAATGCAATTTGTATAAATGCAATTTGTATAAATGCAATTTGTATAAATGCAATTTGTATTTATGCAATTTGTATAAATGCAATTTGTATAAATGCAATTTGTATAAATGCGACTCGCATTTCAAGGAGTTTTTTCGGTTTTTTTTAGGAAAGTATAGAATTAAAATAAAATTTATAAGAAATGTTTTGAATTAATTTCCAAAACAGCCATCTTAGACAATATCCCCAAAATTACAGACAAATTGAAACGAAATTTGAAGTTTGACGGTTTAATAACTACACGAAATATGCGAAATTTTAAATAATGCATGTACATACCACATTACTTGATCTTCAATTTCACTTTCCTTGACTTTACAAAAACCCAGCTTTTTAAGGAAATGAAAATTTTAATTTTTAAAATTAGGCCATTTTGTAGCAAATATACTTTTATAACACAACCAATTGAATCCCTTTACAACACCAGACTGCAGAATTACGTTCGTTATAAAGTTTTGGATATTAATCAAGCAAAACGGTAAAAAATAATGCATAGAGTACCTGGTAGTTCGTATCTGGTCACCAGAAGTGTTCAAAATATTTAAACAAACTTCAATACCCTTAGTAGAACTCCGACAAACTCGCCGAATGGCGAATATATTCTTTGACAACGGTAGATAGGCTAATAACTGTATTGCAAATCCACTCTTTAAAAGACTTTATAACTATTCATTCTCCCAAACTTTAATATTGCTGGTCTGTCTCCGGACAATTTGGCTTGTAGCGACATTCTCTCTCAACTTCCATCAGCAGACTCACTATTTTTACTGATAAAATCACCCCTTCCACAAGGTTGCTACGGTGGGAACTTCAAACAGTCCGCTCCCTTATACGATTTCAGCCTGTCACAGACTTATTACGCTGTTTCCAGGACAAAAGAACTACAATAAACGTCTATGAACGCTTTGGTTTCACCGTTCTCACGCCAGGCTGACTGTTCCAAAATATTTTTTAACAGTGACAAACTTTATAATCGAACAATTCTGTGACGCGAGAAAGTAGCTTAGAATTATTTTTATCCAGCCAGACACATTTGTTTGCGAGTAGTCTTGGCTGCGGCGTGATGAATAAAACTTAAGAGCAGTCAGAGCAAACTTCGCACGTAAAAAATTCATTTTTAAATCATAATGGTTTCAAAAGTAATTAAAGTTAAGTAGAAGTATATTTATTTGATTGAGGATATTGAAAGTGGCAGGAATTAAAGCCACGTATTCTATCTTCGAAGGTGTTGAGTCACGCCTAAATTGGAGTAGAATCGACGCAAACAAATAATAATAGTGAGGAAGTGAAGTGATTAGGGCCAAAAAGCAGAGCATTGTAATTTGATTAAGTATTACAAGTACTTCTAGCAGTGAAATGCAAGAAAGAAAGCCAGATCAACTAAGGACGCCGACACAGATTAGCAAACACAAACTTTTAATTGCAATATTTGATTTATGCCACAGTAACTGCCAATTGTTCTTCCCACGGGAAACCTGGGATTAGGGTCTCATGATTAACCAGAATATTAATTGTAAACTAATATTTTATATTTTAATGATAATCAATGTTATCATAAATGGCGCCCACCCTGTACAAATTAAGACGTCACATAATGTCAAACAACGTGAGCCCTCCAAAAACATACGTCACAAATATATATATATATATATATATATATATATATATATATATATATATAATGCTCAGGTTTAAGTTACAACTGGAATCCAAATATGATCTTTATTCGAGACAATCAGAATAATAATTATTTTAAAAATTCCAAGTGTTATTATTCTGATGTGATGCATCCGGTACAGTTTCTAGACCGATATTTAAGTCGTAATAGAATATCCAATAAATTCATATGAAAGGGAAGTCACTGAATATACAATATCATAATGTGATTTGAGAAATTAAAGTGATGAAGAAAAATCCGTAATACATTAATCGGTAGTGGTACAGCAGTACGCGTCAGTCAGTCAGTTCCTCTAAGAGTTGAAAAACATAATTTCAAGAAAGGATGAATGAGAAATATTTTTTCAAATAATAAATGATAAATTCAAACATATTCATAGGATGTGAATCGAGGATTGGCGAGTACCCAGATAAACACCTATAAGCTGATAAATCCTGAAAGTGTGTTGATTTTGATAATTGTCACTTGCGACTCTAGAATGACCTGCATCAACTTACATAACCTTTCACCGTACTGACTGTCCAAGCTATTAATTGTAAATAATACTAGAAATAATGAAAAATCGCAAAACGATCCAAAAACAAACTACTACTTTGCAAAGGATATTTATACTAGTTATACATTTAGGTAAGAAATTTTTTCCGCGCTATTTTAAGCAAGAGAAAACTGAAAGCTGTTATATGTAATTTACATTATTAGTGCTGCTTTTTGAAAAATGTACGTGGGATCTCTGAATATTTGTCAGTATTAGCTACCGTGAGATAAATTTAATCAAGTTTAGACGATAGTAACTTGAGTATTCCCTTAAATGCCAGTATGATTTATTTCTCCAGAACGACTGACTGGGCGTAGTCCTCTCAAGAATCGGCTCTTTGACCACTCAGACGGCAAAACCTAAGTCACTCAGAGAGTCTATTGGAATCCTTTTGATCATTACAACTGAGGAACCCCGAAGTTTTCTTCAAGCACTTATGTTCGATTTGGCCTTTACCCAGCATAGATTTTATTTACTGCTCTTTCTGTTTCTGAACAAATTGAACATCCTTTAAAATTAAAATCCAAACACTGAAATATTTGATATAATCTGACTTATCTTTTATTATAATTAAATAAGCAGCACAGCAAATGGGGCACAAAAATATATTAAATTAAAAAAGTCGTTTTGTCGACGAAACGCTATATAGAAACAAATTTTTGGTTTAATAAATTTTTCTGAGATTGGCTGATTTTATAATATAGTTACCAAACAATTAAACTTATATTTAAATTACAATCAAAATCACTTAATACAAAAGCTATATAACTGCATGGTATTTTTACATCTAACCTTATGAATGCAGGACAATCTATAATATAAGTTTTAACCTATGAACTTAAATAATTTTAAGAATAAGTTTCATCCAAATAAAATATTTAGTAATCGTCACATAGCAAGTTATTTTTAGAAAATATTAATGAATTTAATACTATAAACTATATATTTATTACTTGTACCTGGTAAGCGACTTCTAGTACATAAACTACGCTGATGATTCTTAAACTGTTGTTTACAATTTCCAATATGGAAAATTTGTGTAGAAAAGACAGTGAGTTATCTGCATCTTTTACAAATTTAATGTAAAATTAAATTTAAATTTAATCTTGAGGAAAGATTATTAAAAGTGAGTATATAAGCAGTGAGGTATAATTAACGTACGAGGTTTTATTAACAATTTTTTCCCTTCTCAAATAAATGGTTCAAAATTCTAGAAAATGTTTAATAGTTTCTCTGCTTAAGTTTTGATATAATTGCTAAAATATATCGTCACGAACCGAGAGGTTTAGGTATATTAGTGACACAAGCTGTTAGCGAACGTTGGCTTATATTGTACGCTAGTGCACTGTACAGAAGCACGCACTGTGTAAAGACTACCTCTGCTCCGAAGAACTGCGGGAGTTCGCAACGCGGAAATGGTCACGGCATCGAGCACAAATAACTGCCCTGGTTTCTTAGTTTTTTTTCCCCTTAGGGTTGTTATTCGTCTAGTAAAAGTTCTGAACGTCCACAGTCGACTACAACTTGAGAGTTCTTCAAAACGTTCCATCCGACGTGGCAAGACGATGAATTCAAAGGGCTGAATCCGGTTAATAATTCAGATGGTGCATATACCAGCTGGTAGTTTCAGTCGTGAGCATTAAGCGAATTTCGGAAATAATTCAGGTAGTTCTTAAGGGAAGAAGTATTAAGCCTGAGAAGACCGTCACTGTAAATCAGATCCCTTAAAGGCTGAGGTATCGTTCTTTTTTGTCTGAAGATTTTTACACTTGGTTACAAAGATTCCATTGGACCGATATTTGATATTTTATAACAGTTTGTATCGGTCAGGGAAAACTATTACATGTTGTGTAAGAAACAAAACGTATTGCAGAAACGTTGAGTGGTATTTATTTTAACACTTAATTGGCTAGTCTTTCATATATTACGATAAATATGTCATTCAGGACCAGTAATTTGCATAACAAATAGTACCTTTGTCGATATATATTTTTATATTGATATATTTTTATATTGATATATATATTTATGTTGATATATTTTTATGTTGATATATTTTTATGTTGATATATTTTTATGTTGATATATTTTTATGTTGATATATTTTTATGTTGATATATTTTTATGTTGATATATTTTTATGTTGATATATTTTTATGTTGATATATTTTTATGTTGATATATTTTTATATTGATATATTTTTATATTGATATATTTTTATATTGATATATTTTTATATTGATATATTTTTATATTGATATATATTCATGAGTTTCATGTTGTACTTACTTTGTAAACTAAAATAAGATGAACATGATATAAATGTTATTTATTCGGAAACAACGGTGTTTTGATTTTTATTTATTCAGCAAAGAGACCACAGTTTTTGTGACGAGAATTGTGTATACATTTCATTGATTACATTAAACGAAACCGATATAAATCAATATATATTAAAGATAATTATATTACTTTGTTTCGCAGCTTTTGGCATGTGTTCAATCAAAAGTAAAAGCATATGGCTATGTTTTAAGCCGCAGGGAAGCCCTAATTTTGTACTATTACCATTAGCGCAGATTGAAATTATTGATCATACGCCATGTGATATTCCACCATTAATTTATGACGAAATAAGTCAGAATATTTTAAATGAAAATATTCATATCACTATTTTCTTCAATCAAAGCATTATCCATTAAAAATTAATATGTTGAATAATTAACCAATAAATATCTTCTGGAGTATTAAATTATACGTTGAAGTTCATCGCCCAATTTATTTAATTTAATTTACCAAGTAACTATGTATTTACGTATTATGTGGTTCGTGATTGTTTTGCGTTATGTATCGAAATGTCTTCCTCATTCTGAATTATAGTCTCTTTCATCTCCATCGAACATACTAACTTTCTAATCAGGCAGCCACCATCTTTATTCTGTCATCGTATAACTCATCTCTGTGAGCCTTCTATAAACTCAGACATTGTTGTTCTCTTGACGCTACGGGTAATAAAAGGATCACTTATTCATTGAATGAGAAAAAAAAATTCTTTAAAATTGTGTGAAAATTATTCTTTAAAATTCTATGTAATAAGATTCTGTAAATTCTTCATTCCCTTATAAAGATTAATTAATACATCTTAATTAAGCTTAAATATATTGAAATTAAGTTTTAGTTCTTAATTATTTGAAATAATACACGAATGTCCTATGTTACAGTATTGTTGGATTTATTTGAAGAAATTATTATTTTTATAATAATGATAATAACTAAAAGTAATTATTGCGATACTAAGAGAGAATGGTGTAAATATATCAATATAAAATATGTCCTGTCCAAGATACAATTTGTAGTGCAAATAAATGGTTTTCACCGACATAATTTTATTATAATATTACAGCATAAAATACTAGAATGTCACGGTATAAAATCTAATGCAAATATCTTCTTGCTCTATTAAACGTTGCGTATAATGATTCTTATTTTTATTCCATTTGCTTTGAAAGTAAAGAAAAAATAGTTTAAGATTTATTATAGACCTTGAATTTGATGCGACCCTAATCAAACCCAATAATTAATAAAAGGATTTATTTAACTAATTTTCACAACTGGATTTTTATTATTTAAATTCATTGTCCCAAAATCTTTGCGTAAGTGTCTAAATATGGATAGTTACATACTCCAGTAAATCAGTATAATTAAATGTTTCTACAATAGACACGCTGTTAGAATAGGTACTTACAAGGAATGTGATCCTTAAGTCTGGCCCACTGTTTGATACCAAACTTTCATTAGATAAGCTAGAGTCCCGCGTATTCAAACCAACCAAAGACAACAATATATATAATTAACTGAGCAAAAGATCACACATTTAACTAAGAGCTTCAGTATCACTCTGGACATCAATAGAATTGTTCTTATTAATTTAATCGCCAAGGATCCTGACATCCGTCCAGATGGAGTTATGATTAAAATTTAAAAAAATACGTCTGATTGAAAATTAATAATAAAAGATAGTGCCAAATTCAGACAAAAGAAGTCTGGAAAATTTATTCCTTTTTTCAGGAGCAAAAAACGCAAGAGCATAGAAACTGCATATGAAGGAAGGCTTGTAGAAAATATTTGGAATTTATATTATAACTTCTTTAGTCTGAATTTGACTATATTTTTTATTATGAAGTTATGTTTATTTAAACAAATGTATTTAGAAATAATAGTGTTTATAGGTAGGTAATTTATAATTGATTCTGTTTATAGGTAGGTAATTTATAATTGATTCTGTGTTCATTTATTGTCGTCTATAAAGCCCTTGTAGTACTCAGAATTGCAATCCTTGCATTCATTTGTAAACAACAAAATGAGTATTCTCAGGAATCGAGGGATCCTCACCATTTTACAATAACATTCCAACGAGTTGAAATTCTTGTAAATAATGCCAATATTATATTGACGAAGCAATTTTATTATGTTACTAGCTGGGTGTCCCCAGAATTGACTCGAATCTCGGTCTATTTGCGTTATTTTCATGTAACGCTCCACCACACCCTTCCCCTAAGCGTGGTCCCCTCCCATGCCGATAGAAGTTGAAATTATACACACAGAATATCTACCGAAATATTATAAATTTAAATGATATCGAAAAATATTTATTGGACGCAAATATCGGTCGATCAACATGTTTGAAAATTTGCACCCCCGCCCCTGAGGATTAAATGGCCAATTCAAGTCATAATTAATCTCAGCGACATCCATAACCCCTCATTCGACTCCAATCTCGGCATTTTGCGTTATTTTTATGTAATGCAACTAAACTCTACCCTTAATGGTTATCTCGTTCCAAGCCGACAGGGGTTGTAATTATACACAGTATCTATCTCAAAAAAATATTGAGAGTCTCATTGACACTGAAAAATATTTATTCGTCGCAAATATCGACAGGTTAACATTTTTAAACATTTCTACCCCTCGGTCACATTCGCCCAGTCCCTCTCGCCGCCCCGACCACCTCCGTGCGTTCCCCAGGTTGTCATAAATAAATTCAGCGACATCCATGGCCCACATTTGTCTCGAATATCGGTTGTGTTTCGCGTTATATTTTTGGAACTTAATGTATTAGACTATTATAAGAAACAAAACAAGTATTAATAAGTTCAATACTCGCTGAAATTTCCCTGCAGTAATTATAATCAATGTTATTAAGTTATATTTATTTTGTGAATATAACCGCATTGTTAACCTAAATTAACAACGTTAATCGTCAACTATATATAATTACGAATAATACCTAGTCTTCAATTGTCATATTAACGTCGAATGTTGTGTGGCACGAACTGTTGACTTCTGCGCTTCCTGCGACAAGGAACATGAGTCCGTGGGCTTATCTCCGTCAGCAGATGGCAAACTACAGGCTGATGTAGCCAAGAGCCTCTCGGCCAGCAATCTCCAGGAGCCCCAGCAAATTACGTTAAACCTGTTTGACTTAGTTGAGAAGATAGAGCTGTCAGCCGGGATGTGACAAATGCTGCTTCTTGGATATCCTCAGCACAACATTGTAGGAAGTCACACTGGATTCAGCCACCAACTAGGTTGCTCCAAAACAATCTCAATTAAGTAAAAATTGTTCCACGAAAAACATTAAAATTTCGTACCTGGTGAGAAAAATTTAAAAATGTTATTCAAATTTAAGTATTTTTATTTTTGATACATTAACAATATAAAATTAATTCACGTTTTTAATAACTATTAGATTTGTTATTCATTTCATTAGTCCTCGGTGGAGGAAATAGGATACGTCATAATATAAGAATACAAGAAAATATTACAATTACAAAGTTCAAATACAAAAAAAATTGTTTTACAAAAAAAATTGTTTTACAAAAAAAATTGTTTTACAAAAAAATTATCTAATTTAAAGCAACGTTTAAGACACTAATATAACAGTTATTAAATAAATGTTGACTATATTGATCTTCAGGTTTTTTAGTTTTTATTTTGTCCGGAAGACTATTGTACCGGAAGAACGAATGATTAATACGTAAAGGCTTAGGCGATGTTTTTCAATGCGGAGTGGAGAGCGATTTATAGTTTCGTATAAATGATTTGCTCCGTTTTGGACATATAAATTTATGTTTCGCCAGGAAAACTTTAAAATTTCTAGAATATACGTACAAGGCAAAGTTAAAATCCCAAGTGTACGAAACAATGGCTTGCAACTTGCATTCGAATCCACACCAGATATGATTCGCTTTTGTATATTAAAAATTTTAAGTTCGCGATGCGAACGACCCCACTTTGCTATGGCATAAGACATGACAATGAAAGTATGCATGGTATATCATTTTATATTACGCTTTTCTATTCTTAATGTAAAGCAAATTTGCTAAGTTCGCCCGAGAATGTATTTATGTGGTGATTCCATTTCGTTTTATTGTCAGTCAACAGACAAAGAAAATGTGCATGTTCTGAAATGTTTTCCGAATTAGGAAACTGTTTAAAATCTTTTACTTCACTTCAAACACAGTTTTCTCTACATTAAGAGAAAATTTGCTTGCTGAGAACCGTTCAAACGGCTCACCGCAATATCTACGTTTCCGAGTCGCTGTCAGAGATTACAAAATTTGTGTCGTCAAATAAAGGACTATTTTAAGGGATGTAAATAATTCGGTAAACCATTAATGTATATGATGAAAATAAAATAGGTCCAAAAATTGAGCCCTGAGGGACACTGCAGATAATTGTTTCCCATTCTGACATACTCATTTCTATCCCAGTTTACAATTGCAACTTTTTGGCATCTATTTTGCAAGTTAGATCGCAATAAAGAAAGAGGAACTCCTCTGATTCCATAGAAATATAATAATGATCTTCTTAATCAAATGATTTTCGAAGATCAGCAAAACTTCCTGCCACTTTAAGTCTTTCGTCGCGTGTTGGTGGATTTACCTCCAATTAAACCATGCTGCGATTTAGAAATAACTTTAAATTGGCATCCTGTGGTGTAGGGGTCAGACTGACTTCTTCGCATCACAGAGGTCCCAGGTTCGAATCCCGGTGAGGGCTTGGATGTTTGTGCGCGTTAGAGAAACTCTCGTCAAAATCAGTCCCACGAAAAGGCAAAAATAAGTTTCCATAATGAGTCACTAATAAGCAGAACTGTCGATGCGACTGTAAAAAAGTTTCTTTTGTGTTGATTTAGTGAGAAAAGTTGCAATTCTCATATGTACTGCTTCCTCAAGAACTTTTTAAAATATTGGCAAGATTCTAAAGTTGTGTGAATTTAGCAGTAATGAATTATATAGCTTAAACTGCAGACGTATTGATAAGCTGAGGGAAAAAATGTTAATGAGAAGTATGCTGAGGAAATATCGAAAGCATTAAATATATGTGTAATATGTACGTAAATATCTTGAAATCATTCTTTCCTTCACTTGTAACGAGTTAATCACAAAATTCTTTCATTTAAAAATTATGATAGAAAACTTTGTTCCATTAGTGTGTACTCTTTAATATTTTAATACGTTTCATGCGTTTAATGCCAATGTTGGTTCATTTGTTTCTTAGCGTTAGTGTCGTCTTTTGGAGCAAATATTTGCCTACAATGTATGGACAGGGTAGTGCTTGTCTGAAATTTTTTCTTTCACGCATTACTTTTAATTCATTTCTAATATCAAGTTTGTATCTTTCTGACTTTATCTATCTTGGGTAAACTGAATTTCAAGATTCAGTATTTTTCAAAGGCTTATTAATAGTTATAATAACCTCGAAGTTGTTTCCCATCTTCAGAGCATCACATTTAAAGTAACTATATTTGTAACGAAATTGGATTAAAATTGGGGTTATAGATGTCACTGAGTTTAATTATGACAACCCAGGAACACCTGCACTCAAGTGGTCTGTATATAAACCAATCTCAAAATTTAAACTACTAAGTTTTTAGTGAGAATATATATACTTTCAAACTGATCCTGTCTCCGTGAAGTGACTGATAAGATACATTAATGATTACATTTCATTTATGTGCAGAGAATATAAATTTTCTGTTCCAGTCAATCACAGAAGTAGTTACTAATTATGAGGCAAACGTTCATTAGAGAATCAGTCAAAAGAAAAGAGAAGAGAAGGGGAGCTCATGTTGAATCTTTCATTTCCATCGACCAACAACCTCAAATTAGCAGTGAATGGAAAGCAGTAATGCGAGTATACCCTGACAGAGTTGTAAAAAATCATTCAGGGCAACGTGAAAGAGTTATACTTTGCGGCAATAATTTTCATATGCAGAGAGAAGGATGGAAGAAGAAGGAAAGACTGAAAATATTTGACCCAGGCGGGAAAAAGTAAAGATCTCGTATATGGAATATCTTCAATAAATAAATTAAATATAGATTTTTTATCTTTTTTTTTCATTTTTAAAATATTAGAAATAATTTTGGAAGTGAATAATTATTTATCTTTTGATTTCTTGGATTGAAATTAAGTATATCCTTATTGTATATTTTATTTCTGGTTTTCCGAAACCAAACAGAACTAAGCCCTATAAATGAACAGATAAGTTTCCATTTTTTCTGCCTGATTCTGATTCCATTTACATTTCCATATTAATAATAAGCTTTATTTAACAGTAAGAAATTATTATAATACAGCGTACAGATTAGCCAACAACGTCAGACTGATCCTAAAATCTGCCCTCATGAACAATGAAAACTTACAAAGATGTCTGATCGTAGTAAACTCCATACAGCTGGAACAAAAATTCTAGAGAAGTAAGCTCAAGTAATATCCACCGGCTAATTAACGAATTCCAAGGGTGAAAAAACCCGAAGAGACCAGATAATATTAAGAATCAGAACAGATATGTGATGTATACAATTCTCCAGTTACCATTAAACATATAAGTGAATGTCTTAAACACTAACTCTCTAATAGCCGCTAATGGCCTTGCAGTTGATGCGAATTAAACAGTTAGATAACCGTATCAGCCAGAGTATCTTGACTCCTTTAAATTATTGAAGTATTCGACCCCACAAAAAGCACCGGAAGTATTTTTTACACACTTAAATATCTCGAGTATTCATGGCAGAAAACAATAGTCCACCCCTACTGGCGGGCTTGACATTTTCTTGGTCAATGATATTTACAATGTTCTTCCGATGTTATTTTTGACTCAAGTATTATTCACGCTCGTAAAGTAAAAGAATATTTTATATTTTTGATATTGGGAGTATTTATGCTTCTCTAAATGCGGGAGAGGGGTGGTGGTTGAAATGAGGTTACCATCCGAATAGGTAGGCTAAACCACATCTTGACTAATAGATTAATGTAGAATTAAATACGTTTTCTGGCTTATATAAATAAATACCCGGGCAACGCTGTTCACCTAGCTAGTTAATTAATAAAACGCGCTACAACAAAACTCCTAAATAATTTATTTTATAACGGGAATTTATTTGAAAATTCTTGTATTTTACATTATATTTGTATCTTGGAAATTTAAAATTTCGATATTTAGTTGACTACCGCACGATTAAAAATTTCTTCTTCGTCAGATTCCAGTAATTTAAATTTTATTTGGAAATAACATTTAATATCGCTCGGAGTTTATTAAATTATATATTAGCATGGTTTAAAATTGTGTTGAGTGAAGGTTAATATGGTATGGACTCGCTCTCCGTGGGTAGTTTTCGCAGCAGGACCGAAGCACTGAGGCTGGGAGAAGATTGAGCGCGTTATTACTGAAGGCCCGCACCACGCCACGCCGTTGTTATTAGCTACTGGACTCCAGCTGGCTGTGGGATTAGCCAGGTAATACACGACTCTGACAGCACAGCGCTATGACGGCATCGTAAAACGATATGGACTTATTTTCCATCTCGTCCATATCTCTGAATTTAGCTTTCGGCGTTCGTTCAATTAACTACTTCATCCTCATCACAAGTGACGGATGCTTTATCATTTTCACATTCACAGAACAATAAATTTTTCGTGGAATTGTGTTATACTGCGACTAGGAATAGGCATGATGGCGCGAAACTTTTAACAGCCAATGCAACTGTATGAGTGCTTCAGAATCATATAAATTGAAAATGCTATACTACTCTTATCTTTCTGGTTTTATTCTTCATTTCGATTCAAGTCAAAGAATTACCTTTATAGGAAATTCTTTCCGCACAGGAGGATAGCTTACATTAACTCTGAATATGAAATTATGGTAACTTTTGAAATTGGTTTGCTCGTCAAATATAATGATTCTAAATTTTAAAAATTTAATAACCTTTAATAAAACTAATAAAATTTGATGGCCATTTAGTCATATATAAAATTAATGATTTATTAGACAATTATAGAATACAATAATTTTCGAAAAAAATTATTAAGACAAATCTTCAGTTTATACGAAATTACAATCACGCACAAAAAAAAATTGTAAATAATTTCAATATTGGCAAATTACATTCAAAAAAATTGAAAATAAACAGGCAATCAACTTACATTATGGACATACATTTTGTCAAGTTCAACAATATAACTGCTTTCTTAATTTTACTTGATTTCATTGTTCACTTCATTTAAGTTCGTCCATTGTTGACTGACAGACACCTGTATTTTAATAATCGAAGGTTCTTATTATAGAAATCTTATTCAGATTGAGTGTAATTTTTTTACATTAAAGGCTTTATATTGCCATCTTATGCTGAATCAAAATCGATAATAAATACTCACCTGATCGAAAAATTTGACATTAACCCAATAGATATTATAATTATGAAGGTAAACATGCTTCGTCAAAGCTGAATATTACTAAACAGAAGGATTCAAATGGGAAAAATGTTGAACCGACCTTTTTGTCTGCCCTATAAGTTTTATTCTCAATCCGAGCAATCGATCTTATAAATAATATTGTGTGTGTCAAAATTTTGAACAAGATCCTTAACATTTCTTTCGAAATTTAAATTATAACATGAACTAAATCAATCTTAACGCCATAACTTACAAATAGGCCAATCAATTGATGTTGTATATTTTACAATTAAGCCAATACTATGAAGATCATGCATAAAATTTAATTTTTTCTAGTTACAAATGTTCTACGAATACGTAAAATCCAGATGTCAGCAGCTGATTATTTAATTTTGAACTCTCAGCTTTTAAGAATAAATTTATTTTGCGTAAAATATATACTATGAGATCTACAGAAATCTTATGTTAAAATGTTTCTTTAAAAAAGGTGTCGATTTCTATAATTAATAAAAATAGAATACGATTGGTTTGAAATGTAATAATAAGGCAAAATATACAAATGACCGACAAAATGAAGTGATGATTAAATACCACACAACGTGACGGGAAACTTTGTTCCTTTCTTAAAGTGCTAAAAAAATATAAGGGCAAAGAGTGGCACAATCGCTAAATTCAGTCAAAAACTCAAAAGCGAAGCTAAACGCAACGACAACCTGAAAGCAGAAGGGTTACCGTAACAATAATGGGTCGTAGAAGTTGTAAGTTTTAGCATCCGTTTGTAGGTTGATTGCTGTGGTGTTGGATTTAATACGAAGCATTTCTGATATAATTTTTGTGTCAACGTCTAAAATCTTAGCAATTTGTCAATAAAATGAATGCTTCGAATTAATGATATGTTTGGAGACTACAGTTCATCGTTGGGAAATTTGACACATGTTCCTTGATACGGGTATTAAGGGAACGGTTTGTTTGTCATATGTAGCAGGAATTACAATTAAAGTAAAAGATTTTATGAACTACACAATGTTTTCTAAAGGTGTGGTTTTTAATCAAGGATGAAAGAGTATTAGTAGATCTGCAAATGTTGGATATTTGATATACTTTAAAAATCTGGTCAAACTTTTATGATGTAAAAATTTATAATAAGGGAGGTCGAGAAAAAATAGGATTGAGTTTGTTGGAGATGTTTAGGATATTGGATTTTGTTCATTCTAATGCTTATGTGATTATTAATAAAATTTAAAGGGTACTCATTAGTAATTAAAATGTGTTGTGTTAATGGAACTTGAAGATAGAAAGTATTATGTGTCTACAAGATTATATGCCATAACTCTCTTTTGGTTAGGAGGATGACAATAATGAAAATTGAGAGCACGTAAGGCGCTCGTCTTATTGTAACAAGACATTTGCGGTCAAGCAAGGCACAGTGCACGAAGACGCTTCATTCTAATAGAGCGCGGCGCCAGACATGCACAATATACCGATGTATCGTGCAGTATATCTGTGGCTTGCCAGTCCTTGATAAAAATGGCCGACAGAAACTAAATTAATAAGTCGCCGATTAGTTATTGTACTTCTAAAGAAGTGTTATTATAGTTTAATAAATGTGTTACAATCTTATCTGGGCGTACCAATTATTTAGTAGCGTAAGTTAATCATACATCAAAACGCTACACACGTTCCGAGTATGTAGGTTTTCTAAACCAATTGGTGAGAATGGAAGTATTGTGAATGGATACAGTGACCTCAAGGAAATTAAGAGAACGGTTCAAGTTCATGGGTGAATTGTAAATAGAGATAATTATTGGAAGTATTGCCTTTTTGGCTATTTTATCTTATCTATATATCATATTCAGGTCTCTGACTGTAGTTCAAAGAAAACGACAAGTTAATCACGAGCTTCCTCCAATATTTGTTAAACATTCCTCGTTGCAATAATGGTGTAAGTACTCCGCACTCTATTTTTTCCTTTCCACTCTTTGACACGTATTTTATATTTACGGCCCAGCTAATAATTAATATTGAAGCAAATTCATACAGAAGAGCGACGAGCGTTCATTACCTACCTAGGAGATAGTTCACCATATAAATCTAAGAGAAACTTATTAATCAGCATGATTTGGAACTAATCTATTATTTGAACTGTATGTGGAATGAAATGATCTTTATAGTTCCAGCACATCGGATCTTCGGATAAAACTGTGCTGAACAGCACAGCACAGCACAGCACAGCACAGCACAGTACAGCACAACACAATAACAAAAAAAATTCTATTACTGTCCAATTTTAGTTTATGTTAAGTGTCAGTTAGGAAATATTATTGCTTACTTCACTTACTGATGATGCTCCATGAGCACGCCAATTGATACGTTACTGGCACAGGTGTGTAGGTTTCTGCACAGACCAATTACCGCTTTCAGGCTGGCTAACCGTAATTTCCGGAATATGATACTGCTATATGACGCAATTTCCCTTGAGGATAATCAGTTTACAACAATACAGCTACCATTCCGTAGCGTCATTACGAGTATCTGACCTTATTCCCATTTGTACTACACTGAAAATCCTACTTATTCAGTATAGTTATGTTACTTATATCCCCTTTTAATTTTATGAATCTGATTCTACCTAATCGTACAAGTGCGTGTAGCTACATAACAGAAGTACTTATTGCTAATTACCATTATAAAACAAGAAATGCTTATCTTTTATTTTAAATAATATTGAAAGTAAAAACCTTAATGTGTATAGCTCCATAAAGTAATTTTCTTCAGATAATTTATTTATATGTTGAAGTAGTTTAGCCTTGACAAACTAAAACATGGAAGACCTGTAATAGCTTAATAAATTTATTATATATAAATAATATTGGCAAAAAAAGTGACCATGTACCAGAAATATTATGGCAATGTAATACAAAAAGTTTCAGCGCTAATAAAGATATGACATTTTTTCTTAAAATTTACTTTTATTATTCTACATAGTTTCCTTGTAAATCTATTCACTTATCCACCAGCGATGCTCCCATATCTTTAACTCGGCGTCTTTCTCTGCAAAATAATTGTTTACGAAGGTTATGACCTCCTCTCTTGAAGGCAATGTCTGACCTCCAAGCGCAAATTTTAGCTTAGGAAACGAGAAAATGTCACTTGGGGCTAGATCTGTTGAGTAAGGAGGGTGGTCATGCAGTTCAAAACGTAATTAATGGATTTTCACCTTGTCAACCGCTGAGGAGTCTTGGTGAAACAAGAAAAAACATTCTGCAAATGAGGCTGTTTTTCCGCAATTTCTGTCTTCAGCTTGTCAAGTAATGGTGCATAATATGCTCCTGTAATGGTTTTTCCTTTTTGAAGATATTATATTAAAGATAACTCCATGAATATTTCCCCCCCTCGCCCCAAAAGTCGCAATCAGTTTTCGCCTTTTAGGATCCTTTTCCCACTGCGCAGTCCGCTGTTTTAACTGCATTATTATTTCTGAGGGATAATTATGTATCAAAGTTTCGTCTACAGTAACTAATCGGTGCCAAAACTCTGATTTATTGCACCTAAACTGCGCCAACAGTGTGTTGGAAATGTTTATTCAAACACGTTTTTGGTCACGTGGCAACAAACGCGCAGACGGCTTTCTCATGCCTAAAACGTGGCATGACAAACACGTTCTTTGGACATATTAATAGCCACTGGTATCTATCTCATTTTAACTCGACGGTTATGCAGTACCATTTTGTGAACTTGAGCGATATGGTTGCAGTTTGTGAACCTCCCGAACACTCATCGTCTCTCAAGCTTATACAGACACATTTAAATTCAATTGTCCAAAATTTCACTGTGGTAAATGACGGTGAAGGGTCCCCGTATATAGCGCCCAACTCGTCTTTGAATTGCGTAGGCGTATTGCCTTTTGCAAAAGCAAATTTTTAATGTTACCTCGATATTCGATTTTTTTCATTTTTACACAAAGGCTCACATCACCTCACTCAAACGATTGTCAAACATCAACTGCGCGTCCAAATTGCCTGAAATTTTGGCGAGTACTTTCCTAGACATGCGAAAACACATTCCCTAGCGTATTTAATAATGATCATTGTGAAAAATAATGTTGGATCAGATTATAATGGCGTTTAAGGAATTTTATAAAAAAATTCTTTGGATTGGAAGAAGAAACTGATGATTGCAAACGTAGCGAGTTACTTCAACGTCTAAATAAACAGTCTGAAGAAATTTTCCGTTTTAATTTTTATGCGACGGATAAAAATATGTGGGACTATATGATTATTAAATTACCACGAATTTCATATAAAATTGTTGATTTTTCTAAAAGTATTATACTGGTTTCGAAATATTAAAATATATTGTAGTTTCACACTTACCAAAATTATAATACGTGCTATTCACAGTTTTAGGAGTGGTATTATTAATATTTACAATTGAATTTGTGTGAACAAATCGTATAATCCGATTACATACATTAAACAGCAGTAATCACGGAGCAGCTGCAGTCAAAGGAGACGTAACTGACAAAACATGTTAAAAATATATAGTAAATATTTTAAATGTAAGAAATAGTTAACTGAGTAGTTCCTCACATAATCTCTCAGAATATCTCTACAAAGGAGGAAAACAAATTGTTGACTATTCTTTTCACCGCCTTGCTATGGAAAATTTAATTATTAAAAAAATTAAAATGTGGAGAATATTGGAAGATTCTGTAATGAATTTATTTAAATCACATATGAGATCATTAACTTTGTACCTAAATAATTTTGGAAAACGTATCCCATCAATTGCAGAAACAATTTTTATTCGAGCTCTGTTCAACTAGGATAACAAAACGTTTTTTGCCTAACAAATCGTAAATGTAATATAAATTATATTCAGGTAATATTTATTGAATTTAATTTTTCCTGACCATTGAATGCTTTTCCTACAGCTCGTCGTTTTGTAACTTTTTTTTATCGAAACAGACTTACATAATGCAGAAAATGCAGTCTTCTTGGACATAGGCTATGTAATGAAAGAATAATTATATTATAAAATTTGCATAAAATATAACTTTAGTTTCACTTATGATGGATTTGCATTTTTTGTCTAATGCCGTTAAGCATTGTCCGCTATTTTTTTAATTTTGACAACAAAGGTAAAGGAACCAATTTATACGAATCATTAACATAATCATACAAAATATTGCAATTTGTGAAACATGTAACAAAATAGGAACTTGATTTCTTTTAATAAGTGGCAAAGAAGTTCGATAGAAAGTAACTGAGAGATGCTGACGTGAACACAGCAAACAGTGACGCTGAAGAACCTGCACAAAATGGACCGTAAGCCAACATAAGCCGCAATACTTCTCTCTCAGGCGCACAGTTGTAATCTACAGTGTGGATCCACGAGTGCATTACTCCATTAATCTGCTAAACTAACAACACAGAGAAGAGGCTCAGCAGTTCTATTTCAAATATATTACATTATAAAACTAAACTCCCCAACTGATATCGTCACGCCGAATTTACGCTGCAGTTGCATTAATGAAATCAATATAATTCTTTGCATTAAATATATTTGTACTGCATAATACTGAAAATGTTCTACTGAATAAGAAAATTACTTATTTAGAAATGTTTAGAGTAACATTCCTCGTAACTGTAGATAGTTTAAAAATGACATACAAGTTGCGTTTTAACCCCCAGGGGTGGGGATGAACGCGGCTATAAATTTTCAAACATGTTAAATCGGCCGATATTTTTGTCGAAAGAAAATTTTTGGTGTCAATGAGATAGCGATTTTACAGATATTTTTGTGCATAATTTTAACCCCTGACGGCATGAGAGGGGAGCACCTTTACGGTTTGGGATGGAGGAGCGTTAAATAAAAATAACACAAAACAGCCTAGATTCGAGTCAAATCATGATAAAACCCGGGAAACGCCGTGACTCCGCTAGTATTATGATAAAAGAAACCTGATGGGAATTTAAAGTGAAGTATTTTATAATATCTGATTTAAAATGTAATCTGAAAAACACTATTTCATTTAGTTGCCGTTCAATGGATCAATATACTTTTCTCTTTGTATATGTACGTTGACATTTATTCATCGTTTATGTAGGATAAACATGCTTTCCATCTGGGAGGACTAGTGGACCTCCTCTTTACTTCTGAGATCCTATTCCAGATCTGGTGCAGTTCTGCGACCGGAACCCTCCGGTTCAATGCGGAAATGGCATGTTAACAAGGCTGCGCTGCTTGCTCACTTGCTTGCTGCTTTCTCTCACAGACTATCTATCAATGTAAATAAATAATAAATAATAATAAAATGCTTGCTGCTAAATCCACCCGGACAACGCCGGCACCGCCGGGCACCGAACTAGTTTAAAATAAAGAGCAAATTAAAATAATTAGAAATGTTTTTTTCATTGCTGGAAATGCTGGTTAGCAACATGAAACTGATTTATGAGTGAATAGAAACAGCATCAATGTGGAGGGAGTTTCACGGAATTATTATTGCAGACTTCTAGGGTTTGTAGATAAAGTTTTGTTAAGGAGCCCATGTCCGGAAATGTACTATTGGGTTGCAAAATAAATTTGAAGACCATATCTTCCGCTGTGGGCGACTGCTGATATCGTATGTCTTATGTGAACGCCGATTCAGCAGAACTGAATGTAAACAAAAGTTGTCATTCTTTCATACAAGACAAGACATCGTAAAATACACGTTTCAAGATGAAACTTGAGATGATGATAATTTACAACGAAGCATGGCGTAGAGATCGAGCTGTACAACGCATGTATCACGAACGTTTTCCTCATCGCCTCACTGCATGACTTACACATTTTTGGCAGAATACAACAACGGCTGCGTGAATGGGAGATTTGAAATCTAGTCGACCTTCAACTTATTTTGCATCCAAATCGTACATTTCCGAACATCTGTTTCTTATCAAAACTTTATCTCCTAAGTCCCCTCTACAAATACTAGAGGTCTGTAACATATATTAATAAATGGACTGTATATGAATTATTCGAGATATCATTAGATAACATCATCGTTAAAAATATGCCCAGGAGAGTTTACTAACCTAGTGAGCCGTTGTAAGAGTTATTAATATTTTATTTAGTCATTTCCATTGTTTTGTAGTTTCTACTCTTCAGCATGTTTTGACCTAAATTAAGGAACTTGGCTTACGTACAATAAATAGATCAATAATTTTCCCCCCATAGATTTCAATTTTCAATTGTCTTTTTTTCATGCTTGAGTAAGCCGTGTCACTGAACAAAGAGCATTGCATATGTAAGTACGAGTAGCAGGCGTTGCGCGCATCGCAGCCTTTGTTCTCGTCTCCATTAGCAGCGACAATCTGCCTGCAGCCAATTACCTCGCACTGCACTCTGTTTGCTTGTACTTAGTGGTTCTGTGCGGCTTCTCTTAACTTGTTTGACTTTGCAAGAACTTTTAGCAGAAGCACAGTGTTTGCTTAGTTCAATGATTCGAGAGAATGTTGTTCGACAAGAAGCAAAGTGGAGTTGGAACTTTCTTCACTTAAAAAGTTTTAAGAAGACAAATATATAAAATATACTTCTATGTGCACCTATTTGGAAGAAATTTCAATTTAAACTATTAACAAAGTGAGAAAAGAAAACTGATCTTTGAAAATGGGCCCTTAATGGTGCGAGTTAATGTTTGAGTGGAGAATATATGTTGCACTTGGTATCATGCTCTTTACGTACGTTTAAAAATTTATAATTTACTTAAATGAAAAATGGTTAATTCCGTGGTCTCGAAGTAAAGTATAAAATTTCAAACAATAAAGCATGTATTAATTAAACACACCAATAAAAACAATTAATTTTAAACTGTCCATGCTCAGTGACGCAGTCTCAAAGGAAAGGCGGGTAATTGAATAAATCTAAGTTTTCTGCTCGGACCAGGTTAAATTCGCATTGTTGCGTTATTACTTGTAGTTAAGTTACAGACTTCATGATTGAGGTGAACTTCTGGACGGGTTTTCCATCCCAAGCTGACTGACATTGAAATACCCTCCGCAATTTGTTTCTCTCTTCCTGCACTACTGAAATAATGTCGCAGTGTTTTGGTATTTTAATACGATGCTTAAAAATGATTAAATCATCGAAGAACGATCGAACGGAGACCTTTCGCGAGAATTCAGAATACGTAATAAGGCTCTTGTTTCTCTTCTGAATAATACTTGAAAACGAGTTCATGTAAGATATGTACATCTAGTTTTAAATTAAAAAAACAGTATTTTGCTTAATCATTGCTTAATCATTGCTTAATCATTGAATCACAACAACACAGTCGGTAATCAACTTTTGTAAAATGCAAATTAGTTTATTAACAGTCTTGCATCACATTCAGTATACGCAATATAGTAGGGAATAAATTTTCATGTTTATACGATACAGTTCGGAATCAAGCTTATGAACTGTAAACCAGTTCCTATACTTGAGATCAAACTTTATATGCAGCCAATCAGCTTGATACTTTGTACGCAACCACATTTGTGTAAAAAAAAATTCCTGTTGTTTTTCGTTAAACTAAAAATAAAACTTATTTACGTTGTTCAATTATTTATCACGCAAGCAAAATTAAATATTTTATATAGTATCGGAGTTAACCCGCTATAAAAATCTGTGGTTTTTCATTAAAATCGTCCATTTTAATGACGTAAAATCGTGTATTGCGATAAAACAACAAAAGATCTCAAATAAGTGCTGCCAACCTCTCTCCTGTTCGATAAGGAACGTTAGAACGTCACAAACTCAGACAATTAATGTCCCGTTTGAAACAGCTTGTCTCAGCGTCCACTTTCCACTTCAGAAGTTTCAAAATTTATTTTACTTCTTTTAAATTGGGGCAATTTGACACTTCAGTTAATGACTTCTATTCGCTTTCATTATTTGTAATCTTTTTCAGGTTTACTGACACGCGGACAGGATATAATAACATTAATATTTCATTTATCTTCAATTTAATAGAAAGAATGATCATTCAATATAATATCAGGTTATCATATTTGGTATGAATTGCGTGTTTTAATGTATATTTAACTACAAAAGGAAACGGAATAAAGCAATAACTATACGATCGACAGCAAAAATAGTTTATGGAAAATGTTTCAGAGGGTTGTGTTTCATTTGCGGTAAAAATAGCAGGTAGGGAAGGTCTGCCTGGGATTAGGAAAGGACGTATTCACGCCTCATTACTTCCCTAGTGGACTTCTGTCTTTCAAACTCGGATTTCTTTCATATATACTAAATATTTTATAATAAAATAACAATTCTACCATGCACTACATTATAAATGATATGAAATAACATGTTTGGGGTCTGAACTGAACAGTAGAAAGCTAGAGACAAAGTTCATGAGTCACAGAGAGATATGTGTCAGGGTGTTTCATCGTACTGGCTTCAGTTTTTTGGCAATTTCTGACTCTGAACTGGACGATATTTTATTTACATATTCTTGTACAGTAATAAAAACAATAAATTTTTTATTCCTTTAACGTGTTATGGACTTTATCGCGTATATTGGAACGACTGTAGCAATTATAATACTTTTATTAAAAATTATAATGTTAATTTCGAAAAAGACATTTAGGCGAATCAACTGACAGATAATGAAGGACGGAAATCCGAGAGCGTATTAGCGAATCTACTTAGGTTAATGTTATAAAGTTGTCAGCAATTGTAAATGTACCCATTGGAGCGAAAGTTGACAAAATCATACAAGCATTATGCGGGGATATAATATCACATGATCAGTCTGAATATGACGTTGCGGGAAATAATATTTAATTAAACGTCAACATAAATAATTCAGAGAAATTTTTAAAACTTTCTATGACTCCGCTGATAAGCTAGTGACGTAAATTTTATGTTATATAAAGCTTTATTTATTGACTTATTCTATGCAAAGATAAATATCAAAAAATTGTTTTTACATTCCCATCAAGGTTCTCAAAATGCTTTGAAATGTAGAAAGATAAGTTACTTTCCATGTAATTGCAATAGACACTTTGTAAAACTGTCAGGTTAATATATACAGGAAGAAAATAATTGCATGAAAAGTTTGAAAAAAATTTAATTTTTACAATTTTAACATCACAACTCGACTAGATTTTTAATTATTTTACTCGCTGAATAATCTTCAAGAGCTCTTTTACAATCTTCCCTTGCATCTCTTTTATGTATATTGGCAGCTTATGAAAACATACCGTTCCTTTCAATTATGGATCTTTCTCGGACTTATTTATATTTGAACTTACTCTAAAATAGTCTGTACTTCTGTTAGCATGGTGAACCTTCCCAGAGAGCTCTGGCGGAGGCTACTTTTGGGGATGCCTTCACATCTCTCTGGTTTTTTTTTAACTAAAGTTCCCACATGCCGAGGCCTGTTTTGAGAGGTGTATGTTTCGGGGTCGCAGACCTTGGGGATACGGTAAGAGTTGTCCGCTATTCCTATTGGAATAGTCGGCCAGCTGCCTCCTAAACCGGTCAAGGCACGGCGAGGGGAATGCTGCGAACCCACAGAAAACCCCTCTCCCGCCATCGGAAGGGCGTGAGATACGTACCAAATGTCCGACCTACGTGATGCAGGTTTTTATATATATATAGAGAGAGAGAGAGAGAGAGATATGATTGTTAGTAGTATGTTCCGAAGAAATAAGGTGGTACGGGAATCAGTATTTTTTCAAACCAAATATAAGCCTAATGTTTTTTTCTGATAAACTAATAGCCTGCCCATGTACGTAGTAGCAGCATATTCCCTAATTTCTGTTCCATAACTAATATGGAAGCAGACATTGCCATAGTATATGTTAATTAAATGTTCTTGTTGTTAGTATGGATGATATTAACAGAAATGCATATGCAATGAAACGACTATTATTGCACAATTGATTAATGTTGTGTCCCATGACACATAAGTACCTAGGAATTAAATTTACTTCTTTTCGTCACAGATTGACTTATATTCCCCTTCTCCAGTATTATTATTTAAGCTGAAGGTTAGAATATTTCCTTCCAGACTAGAATCAATAATGTATCTGTTGTGATGTGATGACGTATGGTCACAAATGTTCTTATCGAAAATGAGCGATATTAATTTTTTAATATTGCCGGCTTCTTGAATTTGGCAAACATTCACGAACAAACCAGCGACTGTAGAAATTTCTCAAGGTAACCAGTAAGCGGGTATAGGGCTATAAAGGTAAGCAGGAAGTGGGCGTTTCAGCCTCTATGTGCGAGAGAGAGGGAAATATACAGTCCGTTTCTGACTAGGATGGAAGTGTTCCTTCCCGTCCACTTCGCAGGAAGATAAAACAGGGTTCCGATGCACCCCGAGGTATCCAAAATGCCCGAAGGACGGTTTTGGTCGGCCGCGCACATAGCTTCGTTAGCACAATTGCTCAGGGTCGCCTCGCAGGGTAGAGATGCACTTGCCCGAAGGCCATTGAAACTTGTCGGCACACTCGTTTCCCAGAATGGCTTTCAACAGGCTATTGCTACGAGGAGAGTTATAGCCAGGCGGTTTTGTCATCGGATAACTAATTGGTGGAGACTAGTCCCTTCCACTCGACACCTTAGCCTCCTTGAGTGCGGTTGCTGCTGAGGTCACTAACACCTCCAGAAGACTGGACGACCATCTTGAGTCAATCTCCACCATCCCCTTGCTTCTCAGAATGATCCCCAAGAGAACCACGTGCAGCAAACGCGGGAAGGCCTCTCTACCAGAGTTCTATTTTCAGCAAAATTCCTCCCACTGCCAAAAATTGTCACTGTTCAAGGTAGATTTCGAAAACTCTCACACACGTGAAATCTGAAATCAATGAGACCGTTCCCCACGTACATGGGATTGGAAGCAATGTAGTTTAAGGGATGTACGTCGTGTGTCTGACCTTGGTCTCGTCTCAGATACTACCAATCATGAGAATCTCATACAGGTGACACCCCAAATGACTGTTATCCCACCGTTCACTCACGCCTATCTTCATGCCGCACCATCAGTCCGTGTTGTTAGGGGGACTCCTCCCCCAACTGAGACTAGTACCAGCTCACAGTTGATTTCTGGAAGCAGCGACACTGTACCCACAAGCGTGGGATTCGAAGCGCTGGGACCAGTTCCATGTGTAAACGCAGTGTGGTCTGCACCTGGGCTCGCCTTGGATACTATCTGGGGAACAGCTTCCCGGACGACACCTCAAACATGTGTTATCCAGCCGTTCAGATTGGTCAGTTACCCCTGGAGACGAGTGACGAAATTAATTTCTGTCAATTACTTAGCTTCATTGCACCTTGCTGTCTTTCTTTATTAACTTTGGCCGTTGTTCGTACAGGAGTCTTTGACAAAACCCTACATTTCGCTGCTTCGGGATTTACCCCTAATTCGAAGAGTGCCGTAAGAAATCGTCCGTTGTCTCCAGTATCTAGCAAGCATCTGTCCTCAGCCATTTGTTAATAAAAAAATGGTATATAGTTAAAAAATAATTTGGGAAAAAGGATGTACTAGGAGTGAATAAATATTTTAAATGTAACTAAATACATGGGACATCAAAAGTATATAATGCAGATTGTAATTAATACGGTAGTTTCATTTGTAGGGCTGAAATTCTGAGTAGTATGCAATATTGACACCAACAAAATATATTCCTGTCTTGATATCTAATTAGTATTGGAAATATATTACCTCTTAATATGCCACAACGAAATAAAATATTTTATATAGTTGAGAAACTTCTTTGATTATGAGAGTTTGTTAGACCGTTGGAAAAAAAATAATCATCGACCGTAGCAGAGAATGTGCTATTATCTTGTATCGTCGTTCTGTTCGTAAAAACGTTCAGATAATTTTAAAATCGACAAAATATATTAGAATGAGAAAGTAAAACTGCCGTTCCTAAATCTTCGATATCGTGGTAAGATGGAAGTGGACATTCATTTGATGTTTGTTATATACTTCTGCTTTATTGTATGAATTTATTCCGTTGCCATTATAAGTATACTTTAAATATTTATAATTTTTTTGGCCGGTACATCAGCTTATTTAACAAATATAACATTTATTGATGAGTAGAAAAAACCAAAAACAGTCTCCAAGTTTATAACTTTATTAAATAAATAGTCGGAAGCTTTCAACTCTTTGTTATAATCATCCTGAATGAACAATAAAAATGTTATCACGTACATAAAAACATCAAGTTACGAATACTTTGCAACACCTTCAGCATAACATAACTTCTTGTCTTATAATTAAAATCACATTAACTTTAAAAAATATTAGTACCCAAAGGTATATAGGTACTTCGTCACTACTATAAAACTATGTTGTTTATTCAACAAGGTCTGTTTTCAAACTGTTCCATTAGGTGGTTCAGTGTGTAGCATATCAATCAAAAATCGACACTATATTACCGAAACTACAGTATCGATTTATCATATTGTTAAGAATTATTTAACTTGACATGTATAAGAGATTATACATGCATGTAAATATAAAAACCTCAACAAAGATACCTAAAATAAATTTAAAACTTACAATTGGTTACAATTTCTCATTATTTTTAGATGTTTTACTTATCAATATTTTAAGTATCTCTGCATATTGTTTTTCTATTTCTAAACCTTAGTTTCTGTTATTAACAATATTATTTCTGTTTAGATTAATAGAATAACAAAAGCAATTTATAAGTTTTACTTTATGAATATTATTATGTAATATTTAATATTATTAAAATCGAATTCGTGGTTAGTCAATTTTGTGTGGGTGGACAACGCTGTGTTGCTTTTGGAAACAAAGAGTTGAAAGTTTCCGACTATTTATTTAATAAAGTTATAAACTTGGAGACTGTTTTTGGTTTTTTCTACTCATCAACGTCTACGTCAACAGTCCTTTTGACCAAAAATAACATTTATTTTAATATTGAAATAATAAGAAAAAAGATTAAGGAGACTCAGCTCCGATCTGTTTCACCTTTCTATGTCTGTCCATTTATTCCTGCTACAGTATTTTCCCTCTGTCCGTTGTTCCGCGCCTCTCATTATACACTTAAATTGCATGCTATAATCATTCCAAACAACGGTTGAAATGTTCATTTTAACCAAATATCCTCCCTCTCAAATAACTCGGATGCAGTTAGTGAGTCGGGCTTATTTATTGGCCGACAGCTCTTTCAACTCTATCGCCCGTTCTGTCGCATTGAACTCAACGGTTCAAAAGTGAAATTGGATATACGGTCTTCGCTAAGCCTCTGTGCTGTACAGAGCACTGAAAGCCTCAGTCTAAATAAGACCGCGTGCTTCTGACCAAGTTTCGAATGACTGCGGTAATTGCCCAGTTTGCAGGGCTTTCACTGCCGCTCTAAAAACAGTTTAGCATTCAGCTTTTTCGAACTCGCAATTCACCCTTTTATTCTGCCAGGAAGCCTGTTTAAATGTAACGTTTTCAGTCAGTTCACAGATGATACATAATAAAATGAAATAAAATACGTCGCTATTATTACTATTTTTAAATATAGACAGTTTTATTCGTATGTTGTTTATATGTTTAGTTAACAATAAAAATTAAAGTATATATGGGACTCTATTTTAATCAAATAACTTAATACCAGTATGATATTCGAGGAGGGTTAATAATTAGACTATATTCAATCTTGAAACAAAATTATCTAACATTAGCTCGTTACGTGGAATAATAAAATTATGAACTCTTTTTAACATTTTTCAAACAAGATTTGTGTAAGGTTCTTACTATTGATCAGATAGAATTTGGGACTATGTTTTTAACTTGTTAGTCAAAATTCATTGTTCCAGAATTAAGGCTATTTTTCTTTAAGAATATTTGTTACTTATTTTCTCTATCTATAAGATTATTGCATTATTCACATCCAAGATTTTGTTTACTTGTCTCTTAAAACTAAAATTAAAAATGGGAGTTAAGTTGTAACTTTTTCGCATGCCGGATGATTCTCTCGATGTTATTTAATGCTCCAGATCAAAAATATTTAGGCTAGTTTTCTGTAAATCGAACATAATGAGGTGGAAGAAGAAGTAGGTGCCGACGTCCTGTGGTGTAGGGGTCAGCGTGACTGCCTCACATCACAGAGGTCCCGGTTTCGAATCCCGACGAGGGCATGAATGTTCGTGTCCGTGAGAGAAGCTCTCGTCAAAGCTGTCCCCCAAAGACAAAAATAAGTTCCCATGATGAGTCGCTAACAACCTGAGCTGTTGATGCGACTGTAAATAAATCAATTTTTTTAAAAAAATAAGTAGGCGTAAACAGGCTATATATCGGGTAATCCACATAGTGGCCACTCCCCTCCTATAGCAGAGGAAGAGATTTGAAAGAGAGATGCGAAAGGGTAGAGGAAGGTAGCCAAGGGTTAACTAGGGCCCCCGGGCTGTTGTTTAAAGGATCCTAACCGTTAATTAGCCTAAAAGTGATGCAGGGAAAACTACAGAAAATCCTGCATCAAGTAGATCGGTACTTGTCCCTCGCCTTTGCGATGGCGGGAGAGGGGTTTTCCTGTGGTGTCGCAGCATTTCCTTCTCCGTGCCTTGACCAGTTCAGTAGGCAGCTGACCAACTATTCCAATGTGAATAGCAGCCAACTCTTACCACATGTCCAAGGTCTGCGACCCCGGAGCATACACCCCTCAAAACAGGAAGAGATGCTTCGTATTTTGGAACCCTTCCAAAAACCAGGGAGAGGAGAAGGTATCCACAAAGGTAGCCTCCTCCAGAGATCTCTGGAATGATGTACGCAACCCGTATTAGTATTTGTAAATACTTGGGTATATGTCCGAGTAGTATCTTGTACTCTTTCTTTACCACCGAGTTTTATAATTGAGTATTATTTCATTTTGCCGCTGCTTTTGTTTTGATTAATGTTTATTTTATTAACAACTTCCCAATCTCTTATTTTATCCAAATATTGTTTCAGAATTTATTCATCAATCACATACTTAATTGATATGTATATTGCGCAATCGTCAGCAAAAAGTCGCGTCTGATAATTAATGTCAATAACTAAGTCATTTACGTAGACTACCGAACCTTGTGATACACCCGATTTTACATTCACAACTGAGGACAATTCGTTCTCTATTTCTTCTGTTCTCGGTCTCGTAAAAACTCCCGAGTCCTTAAATCCGCTCGGTTATCAATTCCAATTCTGCACATTTTTTTGAAATAATCATGAGGTACAAGACCAAAGCCTTTGCAAAATCAATGACCAGGGCATTTACTCTTCGTCCTTCGTCCACCTCAACAGCAATGCCCTGGTACAAGTAATGACTTTATTCTCACATGAGAAACCTTCGAGAGTTGTCGCCAGATCTGTCAGTACACCCCCTGTCTCGTCCAGCCTGGAATTTGGATTGTCGAAATCCAACTGAACGCTATGTTTAGATTACGAAAGTTTCGGCAGTGTACGTTCTGTCGGCGAATCACACATCAAAGTACTGTAAACAATTTGTATAGGCTAGTAGACTCAAAACGGACTAAACGCGAAATCCACTTTGGATGAATTCCAAATATTTAAAAACGACTGATAAACCAAACATAATTTGTCCATGATGTATAGGTGCCTAAAGCAGGAATTAATGAAACTATCCCTCTTACCCACCCGCCTATAAAAGATCAATTATAGTTTTAAGAACCTCTGCATCCAACAGAGTGTTACAAATTTAAATATAAGAAAATTAGTTTCAGTAAGAAACTCGTTGCGGCCAAAATGACTTATCGACACAGTTGTTTAGCGTATTATTAAATTTTAAGATACCAATGGAAATAAAAATATATATAATACAATAAATAGTTCACAATAATTAACAAAAAAATTGTGTTATTAAAAGAACAATAAAAATAATAGATTTTATTTATTTTTTTGTGTCGTTCAACCAATAATAAAGAATAATATGTTTTATTTAAATTTTTGTGTCTTTAAACATTAGATCTAATATGCAACATTTCTCCAATCAATCTGGAATAATATTTATTCATATAAAGTCTTTAAATTGTGCCAATCGATATTATGCATTTTAAAATAAAATGTTTGGACACAACTGAATAATTTTGGGCACTAAATTTCAAATTACTTTTAGTTTTATTGATTCTAGCTTTTGGAAATCGTTTCGTTTGCCCGATATAACAAGAAATACTATCTAAAAAATTAACTTTGTAAATTACACTATGCTTATCTAAATAGTTAATTTTGTATTTAATATTTTCAACCAATTATAAATTATTAAAATAATATCAATGCCATAATTATTAAACATGTCAATAATTTTATATTGTTTGTTTTGAAAAAAAGGGAGTTGCGTAAAAAAATTGTTCTTAGACTTATTAATTGGTAATTTGATACTATCGGACTAGATTTTAATCTACCTCAATGTGATATATTTATAGATAAATTGTAATGGGTCATAATTTGAATGTATGATATTAAGAATTATGTGCAGGTTTGCTTAACGATACGAATGATGAGACATTTAACTACTAGATTATATACCTTTTTTTTTCGGGTGAAAATACTAAACATGTCGACATGTTCTCATAATAAATTTTAAGGAAGACTCTAAAATTATATGTATGCATAATTGTAGTAAAATTATCATGTATGCAAACCTTTATCTCTTAAATGTTTAGAAGTAACTGAACTGAATTGTAATTGTACATGTGAATAGCTCCCATTCAGGGATGAGATGTTGAATCTGGATATTTTTTATCCTTCATTTTTTTAAACAAACAAATTGAAATTTAAGTGATCGATTTGGAGACCGCTTAAAGAAAATTTTTATACAGATACATAGGAGAAAAGCCTATTTCAGAAAAATTAACAGCGTGGCGGCACTTTCTACCTGCATCTGCTTCTGAGTTCAACGACATATAATTAACTAACCGGGCCATCTTTGAAGAAGTAAAATAAATTTTATTGTTTTGTTATTCAATTAAATCTGGAAAATATAATATTCATTATTGTTTAGGAATAATACCACTTTCCATAAAATATACTGAAAATTCCATCTTAACTTCATTTGGCTATTTTATCTCACTATTATATTTCAAAACAGATGTATTATATTTTCATTTATTATCTTTGCCTCGGAATAACATCATGTACGAGCTAATATTCAATCCTCACTATGCTCCCCGTGTTCCGGAAAGTAATCAATAAAACATATTTCAATAAAATTGAATTGAAACTTATACTGTCACAATAGATTATTTTTCTGGTAGTTATTCACTTATGACGTGTATATATGGAAATTTAGATTCATTTCTCGCTTTTAGGTGTTACTTATATCTCAATCATATTATTGGCGGAGTATAAGAATTAATACATTTTTATGGAAAAAACAACGTTTTACAGTTGGTTAATTGAGGATAAATAATGAATGAAAAAAATACGAGAATAAACGTATAATATTCTGATTCGAATAAATATTTATCTACTTTTATAAAAATTCTGTTGACGTTAATTCCAATTATGTTCTTCTTTTCTGCCGTTTTTAAGCAAATTAGTTATGAAGCTATGGTGAGCGTGGTTCAGGGAATTCTAGGGTTTCATATTGAAGAGGAAAATTACCTCGACCTGGTGCAAATCGAGATTAGGGTGAGTCGGTGGCTTTTAAGAGAGCGGACGTCCGCTGCGGAAGCACAGATAATGCGCATGTTAGGGGCTCTTCCTTTCAGGCGACACACACATACACATACACACACATACACACACATACGCCCACAGACTCACACAACAAATTACTCTTTCTCGAGCAAAGTTGAAAAGCCAAGGAGTCTTTTGCTTTTCTCAGTAATACTCTCTTTAATGAAGAATTTAACTCATAAAAACTTAGCGCGTGATGACTTCTATAAATCGTCAAATATAACGTAAGATACACTTTCAGAATATTTTGAGCACATTTGTGAAATAACACTCAGAAATATTTAAAAATATGTCTGAAAAAACCTTGATCCATTGCTCTTGTAGATCATTAAATCTGTTGAATCATCACAACCATTGATAGTGAAAATCTGAGTAATAAATACTCGTGCAATTGTTACCTAGACTCTTTCTGGATGATTAGAGTTAAATATAGCACTACTTTAGTTGAAAAAATACGACAATGATTGGTATAAAAGTATAATTATATCCGACAATATTCAATAAAAAGCAGTACGAAATGTTTTATGATACTCGGGAAAATTTTCATCGTCATATTTAATTACATTCAATTGTTTACATTTTGATTTTATTCATAATTTAAGCTTAAATTCGTAAGAACATGGATGGAAGTATGTCTTATTTACAATTCCGCCATATATAATAGCTCCCATTGACGAATTTAAATTTCTTCCATATTTAATGACGCCAAATACGGAAACTAAAATCTTCAGGATCTTACTCCTTTTTTTATTGACGTTGTCTTAGCAACAAGAATGGTGCTCAATATAGTGACTGTTTATTTACCTTATAATACTGGATATTTAAAATATGGTCTCCAATAATATTACATAAAACTAACATATATATAAACTATGTGTGTGTGTGTGTGTGTGTGTGTTATTACATCAATTATAAACTGTAATAGTAATTGGACACAATAGTTATCAGCACTGAACTTCAAAGAATAGAGTTATCTTTGCCATTAAATATGTATATTTAAAATTTTGTCCTTTTTCTAATCGGTAGGTTTATTTGGATAAAGATTACGGATTTCCATTATTATTTGAATATTCTATAGAGGCCGTAACCAGCTCAACGCAAAAATATATTAAACTCTATGACTCTCTTGGTTTTCAAATGCCTCGTTTAGGCACGTGAGCAGCTGGAAACCCCTTCGAACCGCCGCAAGAAGCTTCGGACCGCCGTGAGTTCTTTTTGGCTCACGAAGGCACTAGTATCAGATGAGTGTCCTAAGGGTCAGGTTACTTCGACGAGTTGAAGCGAAAATATAGCATCTCACTCGTTAAGTCCAAGTGACTGCCTTCCGGGAGCCCCGATGATATACTCTCTTAGGAAGGATGCCAAAAGCACTAGCGCGAAGTCAGCTCAGCGAGGACGGGAACCTCACGTAGAGCCTCCAGGCAAATGAAGGCTTGTGAAAGCAAACCCATGCCTAACATGGGTATTCCGCCTCCTGCCGAATGTCGAATGGGGTAGGTTAATCGGAAGGCGGTCGGTCTGGCCTATTCAATGCTGTTTTTATTGCTGCGACAGGTAATAACGAAGCCGCGGTCACGGGAGGGCATAGTTTCGCCCCCGTGTAAACCGTCAGGGAACATTAGATGACGACATGCCGGTCTTATGGTCCTTGAGATTGTGCTTCCCATCGAAAGCTCATATTGTTCCATTTATCTCCGAGGAAATCGATGGAACTACATGTATTAAGCCCACGAGATTGGCTTCGCCATCTGGGTGAAAAACATGCATCTCTTGATATTACATATAGCTGTCACATATGTCAAAAGAAATACAAGAATGCGGTTGAGTGACACGTTACGAAGTGCCCAGGGCCAGTCGAGACTGTGGTCGTGGTGTACCCGGAATGCAGTTTGAGTTTTGCGACAGATCGTGTTCTTACTATTCACCAGCGTCACTACCAGCCTAGGACCAGAAATATGGCTAGGCGTCTCGTTGTAAACCCCTCATCTCGTTGAGAGGAAGAGGGTCGGAAAGTTCTCCGTGTTATGGTGTATTAGATTGAGCGAGATCTTCGCGGCGACCAAAGACCAAAGACCAAGGATCCGCTCAATGTCGATCTAACTGGCCTGATCGATAATCCGTCCGTTGGCATGACTTTTACTCCTGTAAGGGACATAAGAATAGACGCTGACGTTGACGCAGACCCCAACAGTTGATAGTAGATTCCCTAACCCTAATTTCTGAGGATGAGTGGCGTGAAGAACATCTGACATAGCTGAAAAATTTGGAAGTTTCAGTCGGCCCTGAGGGTGGCTGCGCGGTATTACAAGAGGTAAACGTCGTCAAGATGGTAGAGCTCAACACAATCTACGACAGACTGATCGAATACCTGATAGCTACCCATATATCGGATACCGCGGAACGGGCACGATCTGATAAGCCGAACAAATCAAACAATCGAAAGATAAAGCATGCCAAAAGGCAGTATGAATTTCCACGCACACAGGAACTCTTCAAGAAGAATCCCGGTCATTTTGCGAAGCATGTCCGCGTGGGTCCGGATTTCATGCTTCCACGTATCCAAGAGCTATCCGGGGCTGAGATTGGTGCACTCGATAAAAAAAACTTTTGGGGAATTACCTGCCTAGAAAATACTACCGCTGGATTGGACAAATTTCCGCCAATTGAAGTCGCGGAGGTCAGCAAGCGACTTGGTAGGATTATGAGTTCCGCAGCTCAGGACCCTGATGGGATTAAGAAGGGTAACCTATCGGGGTCCATAAAACGAAGAGGTGTTAGCCGGGTTATTTAATTTGTTACTGGCATCTGGTTCCCTTGCAGACCAAATGGAAGGAGCACCGTACAACACTCATCCCCAAAAATGCGGCTGACGCGAACATTATCATCTGATCACGATTTCGTCCCTCCTTAGTAGGCTTTGATCAAAGGGTGAGGAGTGTGGTCCAATTCAACCCTGGGCAGAAGGGTTTCGTTGCGTAGGCGGGTTGCTTCGCTAACGTACAAATTTTCTGCAGGCTAACCCAACTCATGAAAACAGAGTCGGGGGGTGTCGCAATTCTGCTCGACGTTGCCAAGGCGTTCGACACAGTCCTGCACATGGTCACAGGACATGCCCTTCCCCGAACCCGTAGTCGACCTAGTCGGGACGGGGTATAAGGAAGTGGCCTTCCGTATATCTTACCTGGTTCCCTTGCAGACAAAATGAAAGGAGCACAGTACAACTCTCATCCCCAAAAATGGAACAGGACATCCAGCGAGGCGTTAAGCAAGGGGACTCTTTTTCCTCTTTCCCCTTTGCTCTTCAATTTGTTTCTTTAACCATTATTGGAGCGGCTGGAGAGCATGCCGCGTTTTACCCTACCAAGCGTGACTACCATTCCATGCCTGGCTTTCGTGGATGACATCGTTCTGATAGCATCCGACGCCCCGAAAGCGCAAGCTCTTCTAGAAACGGCAACTGACTATCTCAGCTGTCGTGGTACGTCAATGACGAAATGCATGATTTATCAGATAGTGCATACTAGAAACTCTTGGTTTCTAGAAGACCCGAGCCTGATTAGGCAAGAAGAGAAGATCCGTGCTCCCACAATGGAGGATACCCTGAATTACTTGGGTGTTAGGTACTCCCTATGGAATGCCATTGATAGTAAGAGGGCAAGAGAAGGAATGACGGCAGTCCTTCACAGGGTCGAATGCCTCGCCCTTAAGCCATTCCAATAACTTGAACTCCTGAAAACCTATACAGTCCCCGGCTACCTTCATAAACTGGTATTTGCCTCTCTAGCTAAGTCTGTTTTGGAACCGATAGATCAGGAATTGAGGGTATCCATAAAGAAATTCATGGGAGACGGGGGACTTGGTTTACCTCAAAGATATAGTGCCTGGAGAGCCTGGGTCTAATGTCTAATGTTCTTAAACTCACAAGACCTGGCTGGTATAGCTCTGCAAAACTGTGAGAATGCTACTGCGCGTCTCCGTAGTCTTGCTCACAGTGGAAAGGACCCCTTCCCTTACGCCGCCAGTGATTTACGGCAACTCAAAAATTGCTGTGCGTGGTCAGAGCTTGAACAATGGGAAATCTTGATAGCTCAGGGGAAGGCTATCGCGTCCTTCACGGGTGACATGGTGGGAAACGTAGATCTCATCGAGTCGCATATTTTAAAGGACGGGGTAGCAGACACCTCTAAGGAACCGCTGTTCCCTCTGAGAGATGGAATTAACCGCAAACCTGACCTGGTCATCGAAAACCATGTCCGCCACGAGAATGGGTAAAACTTTTCTTAATCAGGGAGGAAAATTTCGCCAAATACAGCGGTCTGTTACCATAACTGCGAAATAAATTTAGCAGCAAGTGTGGGAAGGCCCTTCCCATTGTGTTTGGGACGAGAGGAGCCATGACCTCTTTCACCCTCGAGGCATTGCGGCGGCTGGGCGTAGTAGCAGGTGGCATGAAGAGTGTATCTCTAATAGGACTAAGGTCCTCGATAGAGATATACCACGAGTTTCTGGATTATAACCGACTGCCGTAGGAGCCCGGCCCTGATGACCCTTGCAAACCAACAGCGTTACTACCTAAGTTTATATAAGTATTACAATTTTATTTATTGACTCTCCGGAGTAAGGGGTGTTTTAATATCGAATATATTATACATACTCTAAGCTTTTGTCTACCCACAAGACACGGCAATATTTTAATAAGTGCTTTAGGTAGGACGTGTGAATCAGCGTGGGACCTCTACACCCCCGCTGGCGCGGGCAGTCCTCCCAGCGGAAGACTGGTGGGTATCTCTGTGAAGTTTTCCATAGGTACCTTCGGGTAGCTAAACCCCACTCCGCAACAGGATGCTGATGGGGGTCCGTTTCCTAATTTTTACAGACGGAAGTGTCAAGTTCCGCAGTGGGACTGGCGCACCGAATTTCGGGCGGTAGCATTGGAGTCTTGACCGTCATTGATTGAGGATAGGGAAGCGAGGTAAGTGGTGCAGACCGCTACATTAAATATTCCACCAAGGTGACGCCTCATCTTAGACGGAAGTTTTCGCCGGGTTTCTCGGCGTATAGGAAAAACATATATTATTGAATCCTTTAATGTATCAGGATTATTTTTTATTCCCGCAATGTAACTGGACTATTTTTGCCTTTTAAAAGTTTCCAGATGTATTTGTCGAAAGGTACGAGAACTTTACTTTTAGAGAGCATTTTTGACACTATTAAGGTATCGGGAGTATCTAGTTTTAATTGTACCGGAAATATTTTTAGCCAGCCACTTGAGGTGTATGGTTCATCGTTACTGCCTCGCAATAGATAGGTCCCGGGTTCGAATAAGGTGAGGTCATGGATGTTGTGTGTTTCCATACTGACAAACTCCCGAGTAAGATAAAATGCAACTAAATACCTAATGACCTCAGATGTTGATGCGTTTTGATAATTGAATTAAAAATTATATTTTTTCATTCCCTCACGGTACCGGGAGAATTTGGCCCACCGGTACGGAACCAGGGCTATTCTTGACTTCCTTAGGATACCGAGTGTAAATTTTACTTCCTTAATGAACATGGAGTATTTTTGAATCCTTTAGGTACCAATAGTGTTTAGCTCTCTTATGGTACCGGAAATACCTTTGTAAGTGTCTCCGTACTAACTGTCGTGTGCTGCAGGAATCGTTCTATACTCTACCACTCGGCGATCAATGGGATGATAGGATGACATCGTAAATTAATAGGTGCCATTATTTATCATTCGGTAACTATTAATTGACGTGAGGGCGTTCGAAACACAGTTTACGTATGGGGATAAATTACGGCTCCTATATATTTAAGACTTATACGATTATATGGGCAGCCACCAAAAAATAATCCTGAAATTCACCTCACTGCTGTGCTAAATGTATCAACGAAGTAAATTTCTTTACAAACTATTCAAATTAGCTTAGTTTCTTATAATACGAAGTTGTGAATCAAAATTAATTTGTTCTCATATTAAATTTAGTTGAACTTTATTTTATTTATGTAGATAACATACAGAATGCCAATGTTTATATCTGTATAATATAGGAATTTTATATTTCCTTTACTTTTCATGCATTAGGGGATTAGAAATCAGGTCACCTACAAAGTTTTAATAGAAATAAAATTCCATAAATAGATTTAAAATAATAATTTTTTAAATAAATGTTTTAAAATATTTAATTTTTAAGTAACAATTACAAAAATTATAAGTGTTCGGTGCCAATGTTCCGATTGTAAACTTTTTCTTAACTAGAGCTAATATGATCCATATGTTAGCTTCGTGACTGTATGGTCAATGGAGAAAAATCATATCACTCCTTAATCAGCTGCTCTAAAAGGTAAGTGGAGAGCTTGAAAAATTAAACCTGTACAATGAGAGCTTTCGGTGTTACGGCCATTCTTCCTCCAACTTCCCGTCACCAATTTCAAGTAGTTCCTAAAAGTTCTACAAATCAGAAGAATTTTGAACATCTAACTCCAACATAATATTTACTACAATTCATCATCCCGAAACAACAGTAATAATGATTTCCTTTCTTGCTCCGCTATTTCTTATATCACCTGGTAGGAAGCTCCAAGCCACCCCTTCATAATACCTCTTTATTTAGGGTTTTTGCTATTTATAATTTTGATTTTAGCCTCCCTCATAACTTAACTTGGAGCGTATAGCGTCCTTTTTACCTAAAAATAAACTATGATGGTATTTATTAACTTCTGTCCTGACGACGGCAACCCTTTATTATCACTCTCTGGTACCTAAACCAGATGTTACGAGCATCGGACAAACATATTCGTAAAATTTCTTGATATTCCCAACAGTACAAAACTCGTCCTTTTAAGATTTATTCCCATTATACAACTGAATTCACGTTTGCCTCTCACGCAGATTTTTCTCGCTTTTTATCGAACCGATTTCTATTAAACTTTATATGCTTCGTATGTATAAGAAGATTTTTACGATATTTAACTTTAGACTAAATGGTGAACGTTTATCATATTTAACTCCATCTTCCATATTGGGGCTAAATGGTGAACGTTTATAAACCTGATAGTGCTTGGAATATAATTTCGTTCACTATACAGTCATACGGCTGAAAAGCTTTTCCCTAATGCTGAAATAATTTATATATTGTTATGAAACCCTAAAATTTAGTCTTATAATATTTCTTTTGGACCTTTTTAACATTCAATTTGAATTTTAAACTTATTTAAATACTTAAAGCACAATTTCAATAATAATATAAAACATTGGTTCAGTACATGAAATTTTCAAAGAAAAGGTTGTGGTTGGCCATTAAATGAAAGTTCTAGCTCTGACCTACAATATACTATTTATTTTCGTTACCGAGTTATCTACATGTTTGTGGCGACGAGGACGAGGACGAGGACCAGAGTGGCACGTAACGTTCAAGATAGCTCGGCAGGTACGATGCTTCACGTACTCCTTACTCAAGAATTCTCGAACTAAAAAATCTTACTCTCACTTCTCCGACTAAATTGTGTCTCCTTCACTCACTCAGATTAACTTCGACTAAATCACTAACTGTTTCTTTCTCCTTTTCAAACTCATTCCACATCTCTGCTTGATAATCACCAGGTAACTTAACGATCAACCTCTCTGCTTTACAATCTCCGGGCAACTTCTCGGATTCCCTTTTAGCAGTTTTTAGAAGGTAGCATGCGCCGTATCGATCTTTTCTTTCAGTTTTGGGTAAGATCCCCGAAATTAGTGACTGCCACCATTTGGGCCTTCCAGATTTACGTCCCAACATTCCGGCCCCCGAATTCCTTCGCCACGCAAATGTCGGTCAACAATTACTCCATTACATACTTATTCATTTACGTTTATTTTTTAATGTCCATAGTAGGCAAAAAAAATCATCGCTGTCGAGAGTAGGCGAGAACTAACAGAAAAGTAATGAATCATAAAACTTGATACTTGGACAACGATTTATAAGTAACGTGTTTAAGAAAAAAGGAATCTAGATCTATGTTATCAATTGTAAATATTGTAGAAAAATCTCTGTCAAAATCTTAAGAACCGTACACAATGTTCTCATTCCCGTACGAAAGACAGACACCCAGATAGATGTTAAGGTGTTCCTCTATTGATACACATTGACCGATTACCAATACGCTATATGTTGTCGTTTTATGTGTTAGCATTTTCTTGGTTATAAAAATAAAAACTTTCAATTCAGTTTATGTATGATTATTTAAATCTAGAAATTTCAATACAATCATAAAATTTATGATTATGGTAATATTCATAATATTCTAAATATGTCGATATTCTAAAAATATCGATATTGATGCAGTATCTTTAATTATTGCATTTTATATGTACAATTTCTGGTGTTCGCTGTATAAGTTGGATCCCAACGGTCATATGCTCATTTCACTGTTCAAATCAGTTTTTTCAATTGCAGAAGTTCCATGGGTTTTGCTTGTAGCTCTTTATGTGATGAAAAAATCAGTCCTTTAAGCACCAACATGATTTCGCGGAATGGGAAGAAATTGTACTGTTAAATCAGTCTAATAGTGAAAATGTTCAGAGACTATGGTGGTTCATCAGTTTCAAAATTTGCCGAAAATGCATCCTTGGCATGTGTATTGTTTGGTGCAAGATCCACATGTTCTTCCACAATTTATGTGGTTTCTTAATTGATTTTAGTATGTTTCGTATTTCATCCTGAGATGTTTCTAATTTTACAGTGTTCATTTCGAATATGTTAATAATTTGGCATCATGAATTTGTGAGTCAAAATAATTTTGTTATTAAATTCAAATAAATTATATAAATCAAAAGTTAATAATAAATTAAAGTAATTATTTATAAAATTAAGTGTCTACATAAACAACCTTACTACAAGTTCAAATAATTTTTCCAGTGGTTTCTATAATATTGTCGCGTACCTCTTCTGGCGTTACTTGGTTACCTTCCTCTACCCTTCCGCATCCTCCGTTTCAAATACATTCCTACGCGATTAAAGGGGAATTGCCACCACGTGGATTACCCTCGTGTAGCCTCTTACACCCAAATCCAATAAGCAATTAAATATAAATTTTTGTCCTAGTTTGAAAATATCCACGTCTCATCAGCTGTAAGAACATTCTTTATAAATGTGGGTTCTCCATCAGCCCATTCCAGCACAAATTACCATTCCTCTTTCTGTTTGTTCATCTGACAGAACTTTCGCACTATAATTGTATGTGTGTGTTTGTTCCAAATAAACTCTTAGAGGCTGGAAACAATTTCAACAAGACTGGGTTCACATGTCACTCACAATTTGGGAATTGAGACTATCGGGTCAAAACGTCCCTAACACCCATAGTGCTAACCGAGTGGCATTTAAAAATAATGCGAAAACTGACGAGGTTGGTGTTTAAGCTGATGATTTGGGGTTGTTTGTTTACGGCGTAATTTAAGTTGAATATGAGCCACGATGAGTGTGTGTTTTTTTGTCTGAGTTGTTATGGATTGGAAACTTAAAATGTCCAAATTACCGAGGTCTTTGTCAGGTCATACTTTTTGGACTGGCTAAGATGACATTGCCGCTTAAGTTGAAGTTCAACCCATATTTGAAAGAGAGGATGTTACGAGAAGTCAAAAAATGTGTTGAATCCATAACTTTTGGGGTCACTAAAGTGACCAGTGATACTTCAGATACCCTTTAAGCTTTAATTCAGCCCCTTCAACCTAAGGATGAATTGATAAGAGGTTAATTATAAAACCAAAATTACAAAATTTGTGGCGTTGGTTTGATTGGTCCCGACGTTTAATATCAGTTCCCATCGGTTTCTGGAGTACGAACAGAATGGGAAAAAAGTATGTCCGAAAAGCCTGACAATAATTTCGAATTTATTATTTTGGGGATTGATAACCAGCAACTTCATTGACACTATTCAGACTAAGTCGGATGTTTCGGCGGTATTTGGTGACATGAGGACAGGCTAGTAATAAAGTGTTTAAAAAGAGCGAGGGATTATTGTCGCAATAATCCTGTTTAATAAACTGGGATAAGTAAATATCTGGGTACGTGGCGACAAATAAATACGTAAACGGCAGATATTTGACCCTAATGAATAACTTTGGTTTTCGAGATGGCTGAAATCTGCCGTTGAAGTCTAATTTCAACCCGTGATTGCATGAGAGGGTGCTGATAAAGACTTATAAGATTATAGTCGATTCTATAGTTTCTTCCGGTAACTTGGTAGTAGTGCCAACTTAATTTAAAAAAGAGGGATGAAACAGTTTTCTTGGATAACTGTTTCGTGTTCACGGAGTTGAAATTAAAAATATTGTTTATAATAAATTGTGCAGCAATTTTACCCTATACTTACAATTAATTACTTCTCTAATATAAAATTCAAATACATTTATGAACGGGGAAAACTATATACAAAAATAGTGCAAAAAAATGAAAATACAGTTCAATTTTAAAAAGATTAGTAATTAATTGACGATAAAGACTCATTAGTTTAATCAAATAGAATTGAAATTAATTCATATGCAGGAATGATTAAATTGCCTCCGACATCAATATAAAGCCGATTCCACATGACTTGCACAAACCACAGAAAACACGAGTTGTGTGTTACGGGTATTAAAAATATTCTAGCGGTCAATTCTATAGTTCAATAATAATTTAAAATGATCTAACATCAATAGCTTTTTCACTAGATTTATTTATTTAATTACATTATTTTCCATTCTCAACATTTTTTTACAATAATATAGCCAATTATTATTAACCAAAATAAATATAAATATGAAAAGCGAGATGTAATTTTGAGATATCTCTGCCTGCATTAGAAGAATTAATTTATTTTCTTTCTGTACCGGTTACATTTTGACTAGTAGCATAATTTGTTATTGGAGGGTTCATTTAATAAAATCAGTTTATTAAAGCTCTTCCAAGGAAATATATAGATATCGACAGCTACAATAATATATTTACAACAGTTTGAAGCACTTTCATAATTTTTGTAGTCGATTAGTAATTTCTTACATGAAATATTTTCAATCCTCATTGCTGTATATTCAAGAAAGAAACGTAAATGTATATGTTTTGACCACGGGAACTTTGTCTACTCCAGACTTAGCGAAGTGTTTGCCCTGTGGGTATAAACAGCGCACTTCCCTAATTCCGAGACATGGAGAAAGCTACTCTCATCGGGATGCAGTATGTCCCCATTAGTCGTTTCGAAACATGGAGTTGCGTTAGCAGTTAAGGAAGATGAATAGCTCAACTGCGCCGAGGCATATTTCAATTTTGAGGTGTTTAAGTATCATATGGTCTAAGCTCCTCTTGTTTGTTGCACCAAGTTTCAGCTAACCGTTAATGCATATTCTAATTTAATATTCCGTGTTTAAAAAGTTTACTTTAATAATGGGAGAATAATGTATTACAGTTGAAAATCGGCACGTGCTCTTACATAACAACTGAACGATCTAAAGCTTTTCAATTTGCCGAGCAACAAAATTTATTAGAAAATACAACTAATTTTAACTGCAAATGTCTTGGAAAATTAAAATACATTTGGTTCAGTAAACGTGATAAGATATTATTTACAATAAGAATCATACATAATAAGATAACCAACATTTTCAGTTTTCGACAATATTAATATTATGGTTTACTTCGTAAAAACACTCATTTCGGGAAAATGACCCGTGGGGTAAACGTCTATCAGGATAATATTGTCGGGAATAACGTGCTTCGGGCAAGAGTGTGTGTCAGGCGATCGACCGTATTCCCCTCAAAATCATGGAGAACTAGTAACATTATAAAATATTAACTATTATATCGTAAAAATAATGAGATTGAAGTAAAATATAAAATAAAATTTGAATTTTGTGAAACACAACTGCAATTTTTATTTTAAGTATATTATTATCCAATTACCTTACCTTCCTAGATTACGGTCATTTAACCATCGCCATTATTACGAAAGTGTTAAATTAATGCAATAGCTCATTTATGGAACAAATTATCATGAACATCACAAATATATTACTGATTTGAAGTGGTAATTTATTATGAAAAATTAATAAGTGTACTTCCAGAAAGTACACGAAATTAAACTACACCTGATTAAAGTTACAATATTTAATTACGCTACTATTTATAACTTGTAACATGCCCGATACTACATAATTTGCACAATTCTCAAATAATTTGTGATACATGTTCCTGACTAGTAAAAAGTAGGTAATTAAAGGTTTAAATTTAGATTGTTTTATTGGTTCCATTAGTCCCTTGCTGAGGAAATGTGACAAGTCACTGACCAACGTTGCTCTAGCCAGGTGAGACCGCCTTTCAGCGTTACTCGTGGGAATAGTATGAGTTCTTTCACAAACCCCGGTGCGGGCAGCACCAAACCTGTGTAAGTACAAGGCGTCGCTCTCCACAGTTCTATAGGACGTCATGATGAAGAACCCACGCTAGACACGGTATCTACCAGGATTCTGCGGACAAGAAAACCTGGGGTGAGGCAAGGTGTTGCCCTCCCCAGCGAGGCAGGACACCAGCAAGATGAAGAACCAGAGAGCCGACCGTGCCAAGCAGGGGTTAGATACCCTGCTGCGGGAGTTGCAGGCCAAAGCGACACCAACACTAACTGTGAAACAATACGACAATACAATGTTCTCCTACCATTTAACAACAGATTATGTTATATCTGCGCCGAAAATAACACGGGAAACTACCTCGCCCTGACAATAAATGACGAGGTAGAACACATCAAGGAGAAACATGCTCATTTTAGTACAAAGTTCATATGCGCTTACTGCAACAAGACTTATGCCAAGAAACATGGCTTAGAGTGTCATATTCCCAAGTGCCCCAAACATATATCTAGAGAAGTGCAAGAACCTTTGGAAGAGACAGACGATAGCTCCAAAGAAGTATGTCCACACTGTCAGTCATCCTTCAAAACTCGACAAGGTATGGGACAACATGTCAGGCACCAACACCCCGACATGTGTAATGCCAAACGTACCAAAGCACTTGAGCCTCCCCTACAGACAAGGTATTCACGGAGGATGAAATTCTTCACATGCACGAACTGGAAGTTCGTCTGCAAGGACAGAGGAATATAGCATAAGCAATGCTAGAATTTTTCTCAGGCAAAACTTTAACGCAGTTACTTAATAAGAGAAACGAAACTGTTTATAAAAGGGAAAAGACGCAATACTGAACGCCAAGAACAATGACACACTTAGGGGAGATGAGAGGGAGGTGAACATCCAGGATAGAAGCCAGCGTGAACAAGAGGAAATTAGGGAAGATTCCTCCCAAAACCGGGTGGAGGAAGATAACCCTATTAGTAGCGACACAACTGGCGCTACTAAGGAATGGTACGACACCATAAAAGAACCGATCATAGAGACCCTCAAACAAATTCTTGAGACCAAAAAAGAATGTAGGGTCCTGCAAGAGGCAATCCAAATACTTACAATGGAGGTAAGTATCTCCCAATAAAGTTTGGATAAAATATACAAGATTATGATCGACGATTTCGGTGAAATTACACCTATGAAACGTTTTAGACCAAAAAAAAAGTTCCGAGACAAACCTCTTGCAGGAAGTAATGAGACAAAAGGAATAATCTACTCAAAAACCCAATACCTTTATAGGGATAAAACCATCGTACCTGGCAAAACTTGTAAGGGAGGAGAAAGATATCGAGGGACACGTAGAAGAAAACCCGGAAGTGAAAGCCCCGGTAAATGAAATTCAACAACTATATGAAAAACTATGGGGCTCAGAAGGCAGCTTCGACTTAGACAGCTTCGAGGAAATTTCGACAGCGGCGTTAAACCCTTCAGTCATTTTAGAGCCCATCAGCACAAAGGAAGTCACGCTAAGACTTCGTAGATCGGTAGAACGGGTACCATGACAGCCAGTGGAACAGACGGACTAAAAAAGTCTGATCTTATGAAAAAGGGACGCCCTGGGAATATAGCAGTATTTTTCGACCTAATAATCGCGTCCCTTCGACAGCCGTCAGAATGGGATGAAAACCGTACATTGCTCATACCCAAAGCGAGGAAAAACCCACAACCAGCGTCCAGTTATAGGTCTATAACTATTTCATCACTGTTGAGTCGACTATAGTGGGGTATAATCGAGCTAAGGTTAAGAAAAGTGTTACCATTAAACTCACGCCAAAAAGGCTTCATATCGGAGCCAGGCTGTATGTTTAATGTGAACCTATTAAACGAAATCCTGAAGCTGTGTAAGAACAAGAATGGCCTTACGGCTATTCAAGTGGACGTATCAAAGGCATTCGATACGCTTCCGCATTGGGCGCTAAGATCGGCCCTGAGGGCAAAGGGAATGCCAAAAGAGCTTATTGAAATGATAAGTAATGCATATACAAATACGAAGACTACAATCCAGACTACCCCGGAAATCAAAGTATAACTTAGAAGAGATGTTAAACATGGGGACCCAGTATCCCCCCTCCTTTTTAATTTATGTCTGGACCTTACAATCGAGAGACTAGAAGAAATGCAAGGGCTTCACCTTGGTGAAGGGCACTATATTTCATGTCTCGCATTTGCGGACGACCTAATGTTATTAGGAGAGACTAAGGAAAAAGCCCTTAACATCTTCTAACTTTTGGAAAATTCTCTCGAGGAAATAGGACTCGAATTAGCCGCCGATAAATGTGCGGCCTTCCAAATCCTCACTAGAAGGGGATCTTGGTTTATGAAAGATCCGAACATTTTAACCAAGGAAGTCGGATTCCCAACTTAGGACCATCGGATTCCATTAAATATCTCGGTATTACCCTCTCTCATTGGAAGGGTATTTTGACAAAGGAGGCCACCCGGGATTTAAAGGCAGCCCTGCCGAGAATCGCTAAACTTGCCCTTAAAAAGAAATTAACAGTCAGAATTACTCCCTATACCTTAAGTGATTCAAAATTACTCCCAGTAACTTAAGAGAGTCAGTATTACCCCCGTACCAAATGAGTCAGAATTACGCCCCGTAGGTTAAGAGAGTCAGAATTAGTCCCCGTACCTTCGGAGAGTTTGAATTACTACCGGACTCTGTAAATCAGACTTTACGCTAAAAGGACGTATGGAGGGAATCATGGGAATATTAAAGCTATTACTTATCTCTTTCAAACAACCCACTCAGTGGGATAGCGAAAGGTCAATTCTTATCCCCAAACCAGGTAAGAACCCCATTGACGCCGATAGTTATAAACCCGATAAAAATTTCCTCACTCTTTAGCACAATCTAAAGGGGTATAATAGAGCAAATATGGAGGGGGGGTTATCATGCTTAATAAATGTGAAAATGGTTTTATTTTGGAAACATGTTGCAAATTGAATGAAAAAATCAGATCATGAAAAAATAGACACGGCCTCACAGCTATTTAAATCGATATATCTAAGGCCTTCGACACGCTCCTGCACTGGGCAATTAAATTAGCCCTACGTGTTAAAGCGATGCCACAAGAAGTAATTAAGGTGATATGCAATGCATATAAAAACACAAAAACAATAATTCAGACAAAACCGGAAATTGAATTACATCTAAAGTGAGGAGTCAAACAAGGAGACACACTATCTCCTCTCCTTTTCAACTTATGCTTAGAATGAGCAATCGAGCGGATGGAATACATGAGAGGACTTCACCTAGGGGATAACGAATATATCTTCTTTCTCGCTTTTGCCGACGACATAAATATACTAGGTGAAACTAAAGAAAAGGCAATACAAATCCTTCATAATCAGGACGAAGATCTGACAGAACTAAAGAAGGAAATCGCCGCAGAGAAGTGTACGGCCTTCCAGATCCCTAAGAAAAAGGGATCATGTTGTAGTAGTAGCAGCAGCAGCAGCAGCAGCAGCGGTGACATCTAACTGGAGGTCCAGCCTCCTCTTCTAGTTGTCGGAGTTCCTTCCTCGTGGAATCTGCTCCGCGATGACGAGATATATTATGCCTATAACATTCTAATATTCTGTCATTACTAAAATGTCATTATTTTGTTAAAACATTCATATATAACAATTGTAAATGCCTTTACGTCTACCTAACTGTTCGATTCACACTCTCATTCATACACTCATTCATTCCCACATATACCGCTGCTGCGTTCTTCTTCGCCTTCCGGTACGTTTCTCGGCTGACGCTCTCCGTTCTTTCTAATTTTTGGAGGGGAAAGGGGGGGATGAAAAATAAATAAGGGAGTAAATAAATATAAAAGTAAATAAATATTTAAATTACTTTTAGCATATATGTATATATATAAATATAAATAGGATTAAAAAGAATCCAAGAATGATTAATATATCACATTAACGTACAAGCTGTAAAGGGGCTCGTAGGTTATCTAATAAATTAATATTTAAAAATAACAGAGCGATACTTACAGGAAGATTGACAAGGGTCGGTTCCTGTTTACCTTTCTTTCGGGGTCATGGAAGCCTAGCGATGAGACCACCTCATTGCTAGATGCATGGGCCCTCTCGTAAAACCTTACGGAATTTTCAAGGATCCGTTCCCATAGGTTGCTCATCCCTGCCAGGTCCCAGACTACGGCGTAGGAGGTCCGTGACGGGAGGTGCAGCGCTCGCCGGAGGCACTTCCTCTCCAGGGCGAAGATCGTCTCCATGTGGGACTCCGCAGCGCAGGCCCTTGCTGGTGAGGCGTACTCCATGATCGGTCGGATGAGCGATATGTAGATGGAGAGCCCCACTCTCGGTGACAGCTTCGAACTAGAATTAAAAATCGGATATAAGACATTTAACCTAGCTGTTAACTTTTTTTAATATCATTAAGGTGGTGCTTCCACGTTAGCCTTGTATCTAAGGTTACCCCCAGATACTTAGCTTTCGTGGTCCACGGGATAACTTCTCCAAAGAGCCGCAGAACAGGCTTGTCCGGTCGACGTCGGGTGATCAGCAGCGCCTGGCTCTTCGACGCGTTGATCTTCACCCTCCAGTTGGTGGCCCACCGTTGAATCTTCTCTAGGCCTGCGTTGAGTCGCTTTCCCACGACGTGCTCGTCCCACGACTTGCTCGTCCCACGACGTGCTCGTCCCAAGACGCCGTGATGATTGCAGTGTCGTCCGCGTACTGCGCGATGTCTGCTCCAGTTCCTGGCTTCGGGATGTCCGCGGTGAACACGTTGTACAGGACAGGTCCGAGGACGCTGCTCTGCGGAACACCTGCCAGGATGCTCCTTCTTGATGAAAGAACCTCGCCCACCCTTACTGAGAAGGTTCGCATCTGCAGGTACTGTCCTATGATGCGCACGTAGCAACTTGGAACGGCGGACCGCGCCGGCTTGAACATAAGCCCCGACTGCCAGACGGAGTCGAAGGCTTCCGCAACATCAAGGAGCACCACACCACAGTGCTGGCCCCTGTTCAAGGCAAGAGAGGCTCTCTCGACGACCCTCATGATCTGCTGCGTCGTGCCGTGGCCTTTCCTGAAACCAAACTGAAAGGAAGGGATTAGTTTTAGATCATCGAGCTCAGCCTGGAGTCTTACCAGAAACAGCTTCTCGAAGACTTTCGAGAGCGTCGGCAGCAGGGCCGATAGTTGCTCGGCTCCCTTCGGTCCTTTCCCGGCTTCGGAACGGCGCAGATGATGGCGTGCCTCCAGGCGCGGGGGAATCTCCGCTGGCGTAGCAGGGCGTTGAATATCCTCCGGACGTACTCGATGGCCTCCGGCGGGAAGTTCCTCAGCAGGACGTTGGGGAGCCCGTCGTATCCCGGCGCTTTGTCGGCCGGCAGCTTGCGGAGGATGCTGCGTAGATCCTCGGTTGAAATCTCGGGGATTTCAGCCGTCAGACAAGATAAGGTTCATCAGCCGTGCTTCCCAGAGCGCATCTCTGTGCTGCTGAGTCGCAGCTCTGATGTCTCGGACCAGCCGATTCATCAAAGCTTTGGCCGACTTATCCCCCGTGTTCTGCCAGCACTTTCTGACTCGGTTCTTCTACCGGATCAGGTCCATGTTGCTCGCGGGGAGGTCGGTCGTCCTCTGCCCGACGGGTCGCCGGGGCGCGGAGGTCTCGTTGGCGCAGTGGACGGTCATCTCCGTGATGAACTCTACTGCAGACTCGGTGTCCTCTGGATCCGGGGCCTCTGCGATGGAGTCGGCGAGTCCCTTCTTGAATTTCGCCCAGTCGACGTTCTTGTAGTTTCTCAGCGCTTCGATGAGGTCGAGGTCTGCTTTCATTCTGAAAAAGACAGGATTATGATCAGACGACAGGGCTTGCAACGTATAGCAATCCCAGATACCTGTAACTCCCTTTGTTACGGCAATGTCTAGGACGTCTGGGGCTCGTCCGCCGGGCGGGTAGTGAGTTGGTTCCTCTGGGGACCAAACGTGCACTCCTCTCCCGGCAACACGCCGTAACGCGATACCACTTCTGTTGCACACTCGGGAGTTCCAATGCGTGTGTTTGGCGTTGAGGTCGCCCATCAGGATGACCTCCCTTCGCAGGGCGAGCAGCTTCTTGACGTCGTCCGCGGCAATCCGATGCGACGGCGGATGATAGGCGCTGACTACGAGGACCTCCCCGTCTCGCAGCTGCAGTACGGCTCCCGTCGCTTCGATGCTCGGTGTTGGCGGCAGCGGAAGGAAGTAGTGCGGGATGCACCTCTTGACGTAGATGGCCGTTCCTCCTCCAGCGGTGGGCCTATCCGTGCGGTAGCAGTGGTAGTTCGCGACTCCCACTGCTACTGCCGGCTTGAAGTGGGTTTCTGAAACAGAACAAACGTCGACATTGTGGTTAGTCAAGAACTGTCTGAATTAGTCAGCCTGTTTCAAAATGCCATTGGCATTCCACATACAGAAGCACAACTTACGGATATTAAAACCCATAAGTTGGCCCTGCAGTTGGTCCTCCGTTGGCTGTGGGTTTCCCCATCATAGCTTGAAACATTTTGCTAAACATCTGCGTAACCATCATTGTTACTTGCGTGATCATGGCCTGCATTTCCTTGCGGAAATCGGCCATGATTTCGTGAACGCCGGCTAGCGTCACTTGTGGCTCCTGCCTCGGTGCGGGGGTCTGCGCCGGCTCCTCGTCCCAGAAGGGTGCTGGTGGAGGCGGAAGTGGATGGGCCTCCCTAGGCTCCGCAGGCTTTTGCTTTCCTCCTAGGAGGACGTCAGCGAAGGAGATGCTCTCGCTGACTTTCTTGGCCGGCACTGTCGCAGGTTTCTTCTTTTCCTGAAACATTTTTAAATAAGATTTATAATTGGGGCATCCCTTCCAGTTGGCGGTATGCCCAGACTGGCCGCAGTTCCCACACTTCAGCTCAGTGCGGTCCTCGGTCCTCGGTCTTTGGGACTGTGCAGTCTCTCGTCGGGTGGTCTCCGGCGCAACGGACGCAGACCGGCCAACGAGTGCAGTGCCCAGACACGTGCCCAAATCGCTGGCAGTTGAAGCATTGTGGAGGTCCGCGGCTAGCCCGGAGCTTCTCCACCGTAATACGCAGGTTAAACAGTGCGTCGAGCTGATACAAAGCCACATTCTGTGGCTTGCTCTGGACGACCAGAAGAAATAGGGGCATCGGATCCTTAGTCCGCGGGTGGGACAGCCGATGTACCGAGTCCACGTCGAAGGCCAGCTCGTGAGTTCCTCCTTTATGTCGTCGGTCGGGGTCTCCAGTGGGAGTCCTAGGACGACCATCTTCATCTTCTTCAGTGCGGAATGCGTGTGGTACTCCATCTTGCGGGCAGACACCTCGTTGAAGACAGCGACGTAATCCTCCGATGACCGCGTCTTAATCCGGACGCCACCTGAAACAAGCTTTATTTCAGGCTTGTACCGACACAATTTCCCAATATCTCTAGTAAAAGTGTGGAATTGCCCATTGACTTTGACGACAATGGGCGGGATACTAATACTCTTGGCGGTCGTCCTTCTCTCTGCTTCTTCGGGAAGAGCAGCCGCCTCCAGGACAGAGAAGCCGTCTCCTGGACAGAGAAGTTGTTGCTGGTAGCAACTTCCTCCCTGACCAAGGATTTTGGCTGCTTGGCCCCCTTCTTCACGGGGACGAAGGACTCGTCACTCGTGGACGGGGTCGGCAGCTGGGGCGTCGGCGGCTGCGGGGTCGGCGGCTGAGGGGTTGGCGGCTGAGGGGTTGGCGGCTGAGGGGTCGGCTGCTTCGGGGTTGGCTGCTGAGGAGTCCTCTCCTTGGCCAGCAGCGGACGGCGAGGCCTATCAGCGACAGGCCTGGTCGCTCCGCTGCTGCTGTGTTTGCCGGCAGTACCCGTGCGGGTAACCGGCACCATGTCTCTGCCTGTAAAAACTTCAGAAGAACCTACGACAATTAATACAATATATTAAAATAAAAACCAGAAAATGCTTTGGGGAGCACCCAAAGACAGCCTTTGAAAAGGCTGTTAGTTGGAGACTTCTCGGACAGAGCCCGAGAAAGAATCCAACTGCGGGGCGCCGGCTACTAGCTGGGGAAAGACTAGGTCCACTCAAGGAAGTCCTACACCAGGAATCTCCGATGTTGCTCCGACCACGGCCAGGTAGCAACGAACGGATCATGTTGTATGAAAAACCACAACATAAGTACTTCTACGGGCAGCAAAATAGCCAACTAAGGTCCGTCAGACACATTTAAATACCTTAGTATAAGTTTCTTGCACTGGACGGGAGTCTCTACGACGGAGGTCACAAGAGCCCAAACGTAAGCGTTAACAAGAACTGGTAAGGCTGCCCTCAGACCATTTCAAAAAGTAAATCTGCTCACCATATTTATAATCCCACACTCATATATATATATATATATATATATATATATATATTGTAATGCATTTAATATAATGCATTGGATTAAAAACAGCGCACATGTCGTAAAGAGAATGCGTGGGAAAAGTAACCGCGGGTCCTGTCACGAGGTGACAAGACGGAGCGGTAAGACATTTATCTAGGATGAGTGCTGGTGAGCGGCAGAGAGAAAGCCGTAATTTGTAGAGACAGTGTGACGGTGCGGAAATTAGGTCTAAAGAGTGATTGCGGGTCCAGTAACTTATTGATTTGGGGAACGGCGTGAAGAATTCGTAACGCAGAACGTGGGCGAGCAGATGGCCCCAAAGTGGCTATGTTAGAGCAGGCTATTGTCTCTGACGAATGACCTGACAAGTGGCGTAGTTGCTTGGGACTTGCAAGAAAAGATTTTGTGCGAGCCGGGTGAGGCCGACAAGTCCTGAGTAATTGCGGGGGCGAAATACTGCAGCTGCAAGCATGTCAAATGGCGCAATTATTTGGGATGATGAGGGTCCAGGCACTTGTTGACTTAGGATCTGGAGAAATTAGTATCGCGCACTTGTGAGCGGAGAGGTCCAAAGACAAATTGGACCTGTCGCGATTGTCGGGTTTCGGAAGGCGGAAGGACTCCAGCGGCCGGGAAGTAAATTTCAGTAATGGGATTCTGTCACTGCGCCGTTGCGACGAAACTTTGCATCAACAGGAAAACAAGGAGGCTAGGGGTATATATAGGGGAAATAACCTATTGTGTGACAGTTAGCATGGGAGAGAGGCGGAGGACGCATCGAAGAGACAGTTAGACAGTTAGCGTGGGAGAGGAACGAGAGACAGTTAGTCAGTCAGCGACAGTTAGCATCAGTCAGCAAAACCATAACAGCTATAAACATTTTTAAAATACAGAAGCTCTATCTGTATGAGTAGGAGAATTTGACCTGTCTTCGATGGTAGGCGACCTGGATGCAGCAAACGACGTCAGGAGTGTCACGGCGAACCAGTAATATTGTGTTAGAGTCAGTGAGTGAATGTCAAGGCTATAAAGTGAGTGCCTTAAGAACGAGTCGAAGTAAACCTGAGAAACCGTAAGTTGGATTTCATAATATTAACAGATGTAAACGTTATTAAAGGATAACAGTCAGATGTCGTTCTCTTCTTTTGATAATAAAGTTAGAAGCAATCTATAGGTTAAGTTCATTAATAAATTTAGTAAATACTTTTGTTTAATTTAAAACTTAAATGTTGGGTCTTTTTAATAGTTCGATTCTGTCCGTTGTCAAACCCAGTAGAGACCCATGAGAGCAAGAGTTTTTATTATAATAGTAGAGTTTAAAATCAATTGTAAATTCTTCTTGTGTTAATAAATTTATTTGTTGTTTATAAAAATTATTTTTTTTATTTCGACGTATTATTTGGTTATTACAATATATATATATATATATATATATATATATATATTCTCAATGGGAGTTAAAAGAACAAATAAAATAAAATATTTAGACAAGGACATTAGAACTGCAATAAAGGGATACCTGCACCTGCCACATGGTACTTTTTTTTTTCCCCCGAGGGATACTATGGAAATCTTCGAAAGACGATGAGGAGGGTGCGCACTCCTCAACAGTGCCGGATTTTTACCGGCTAAAACCACAAACCCTTTGCTCCTGTCATTTATCCACCCTGGAACTACTTGCGTATTACTTTAGGGTGGTGTATTTTGCACCATGTTCTCCGATTATTAATGTAATATTAATCTCACGTAAGTTTTGCCTTAGCGTCCATTATTTCCTTTGCGTAATCCTCTATACGCTTCCAGCAGTCCTCCGATTTTAGAAGGAGCTCACCCATGTTATCCGGTCTTATTTCTTCCTTGAGATAGGAATTTAATTTGTCTCGTTGTATACTCCATGCGTCGCAGTGGAATAATGTATGTTCCACGTCATCCTTCGGATTCTCGCAGTAATTGCATTTTTCGTCTTCGGTCTTTTTAAATCTATATAAATATGATTTGAAACAGCCGTGTCCGGTTAGCACCTGGGTGAGGAAGAATGATACTTCCCCGTGTTTCCTATTGACCCATGGTGCAACATTAGGTATTAATCTGTGCGTCCATCTGCCTGTCTCTTCCGAGTCCCACAAGCGTTGCCAGCGCTCCATGAGTTTCGGTCTTGCCTCGATCTTTAGTTTCTCCCGAACCGTCTTGGAATCTGCTTTCGTATCCTTTATTTCGCGGTGTACTTCTTGCCGTTCCCTAACTAATAACTCGATCGGTGGTATGCTGGCTATCACTAGAACTGCACTTTTTGAGGTTGTTTTATATGCCGATGTTATTCTGAGTGCAGCTTTTCTTTGGACAGATTCAAGCTTTTGTTTACCTGATCTGTTCATTTTCATAGCTTCGGCCCAAACAGGAGATGCATACAGAATCTTTGAGTGGGTGACGCTCATTATTAATTTTCTCTTAATTTCCCTTGGTCCCCTAATATTTGGCATGATGCGCGCTAGTGCTGCTACTGTTTTTTCTGTACTTTCAGCTGTTTGTGCCATATGTGCCTTAAAGTTAAGGTTTTTGTCTATTTGTACCCCGAGGTACCGGATGCTGTTCCTGCAGGGTATCTCTTCGTCTCCATATTTGAAGACGGGTCTCCTGTAAGACCTTTTCTCTGTTACTAGGAGGGCTTCTGTCTTGTTCACCGCTATATCTAACCCTTTTGCAGACAGCCATCTTTTAATCCTCTGCAGAGCGTCGTTCACCCGTATTTCCAAAATTTCAGTTGATTCCGCTGAAGCAACTACAATTGCGTCGTCCGCGAACCGTACCGTCGTAACTGATTCTGGGAGACGTATGTTTAACAGGCCGTCGTACATGACGTTCCACAGCATGGGCCCTATTCTGGATCCTTGTGGTGCTCCGCAGGTCATGTTGTACTCCAGTGTGTCGTTTTCGGTTTTAAATCTGATTGTTCTACAATTGAGGTAGTCAATGATTAACGCAATCAGGTCTTCTGCCGTCCCCTTTTCCCTTAATGCTTCTAATATGTGTCTCCATTGAGCACTGTTAAAAGCGTTTTTTATGTCTATTGCTATAAGGGCACAGTAGCCTTTCATTCCTTCTAATCCTTCTTTTGCGTTCCGGGCTGTTTCTACAACCAGCTCTATGGCGTCAGTTGTTGATCTTTTCTTTCTGAAGCCGTACTGTCGTTCGGAGATCTTATTTTCACTTTCGAGCCACGGTTGGATCCTCTCCAGGATTAAGCCTTCCAGGACCTTCCCCATATTGCCCATGAGACGATTGCCTGTAAGACGATGGACTATCCAGCGGCTTGTTTCCCTTCCTTAGGAGAATTAAGTTTTGCTTCTTCCACTCCTGCAGAAAAATTTTCTCTTTCAGGCAAAGATTGTACGCCTTCAGCAAAAGCTGTGGGTACACCTCAATCGTCACTTTCAGTACCTCATTCGGGATACCATCGGGGCCCGGTGCCTTCTTTTTCCTTAATGATTTACCGATATTTTGTAGCTTGTCTGCTGTGAACGGGGCGCTTTCTTCTGTCTCTCTGGCCTCAATGTGCGTTTCCTCTCTCCTGGGAAATAGCGATTTTATTATTTCTAGGACCCAGGACTTATTATTTAAGCCCGGGATGGCCTGCTTTATTTTTAGTCTTCCCAGAGCAATCTTAAACGCTCTCCCCCATGGATCTGAGTTGACTTCTACTATAAGATTTGTCCAGCACCGACTTTTGCTATTTCTAATAGCTGTTTTTAGTGCCTCCCGTTGTAGTTTATACTCGTTTAAGAGTTCTTGCGACCCTTGAGACCGTGTAAATCTTGTCAGCAATTTCTTGTGTCCACCAGTATACTGATCTGTTTTTCATCCTTTCTGTGTGTTTTCTCCGCGGCATTGAGCGGTCACAGGCCTTTTTTATAATTTGGATTGTTTCTCTAATTGATTGTTCAGTGGAGCTATATTTTTTCGTCCAATTCATCTGGTCTAAGATCTTTTGTTCTTCCAAAAATTCCCGTAGCTTACTCTCACTGAATTTATTGGTGTTCCAGCGTGCGCAGGGTGCTGGTGTCGTCTATACCCAGATCTTTGAAGCACTCCACCGTGGCTTTTGGCATTGCTCCCCTAGTCCCGATAACAAGGGGGAGAATTTTGTATTCTTTCGCACCTGTCGTTTGTTTGAGTGAGGCTTCCAGCACTTTGTATTTATCCGTTTTTGATACGGACCCCCTGATGAGTCCATCTCCATCCTCGTGGCAGATTGTTACGTCAGCCACGAGGACCCTTTCCCCGTCAATTATGATGAGGTCTGGTTGGAGTGTACCCCATGCAGGGTCTACAAGTCTTGGTTCCTTTGTTACTATTTTATTGCCTATTTCTTTTACCCTTTTCTCAATAATGTCTCTTATTTCATTATGACTCTTAACTCTCAGGGGTTTAGTGCAGGTGCATTGACCCAAAATGTGACCCAGAGTTTCAGGCTCAGACTTACATTGTCTGCAGGTTATATCTCCATTCTTCACATATCTATTAAGGGCCACTTTGTTCCCCCCCCCCCCCATGTTTGTTCGCAGTTTTAAGGCCGTTATGTATCTTAGGGATTTCAGCAGATACGGTTTATAAAGCCATTCATTTCCAATTAGGTCGTTGGCAAATGCCCTAACACCCTTTCCCTGCGAATCTAAAGAGGCCCATTCTTTCCACTCTTTTTCCTTTTCCCTAACTTTAAATTTGTTAATATCGTTGATGTTAGGGATTGGCCAACCCAGGTTGGCCGTGTGTGCCATTCTTTTCATCCGGTTGGTTAGCCCGGACTCCTCGACGAGGACTCGGATTGCAGAATCCGAATCATTAAAAAATTTCCAGCCTGCTTTCAGAGCAGCTGACGTTATGGTGATACCGAGATATTTAATGGAATCCGATGGTCCTAAGTTGGGAATCCGACTTCCTTTATTGGTTAAAATGTTCGGATCTTTCATAAACCAAGATCCCCTTCTAGTGAGGATTTGGAAGGCCGCACATTTATCGGCGGCTAATTCGAGTCCTATTTCCTCGAGAGAATTTTTCAACCGTTGGAAGATGTTAAGGGCTTTTTCCTTAGTATCTCCTAATAACATTAGGTCGTCCGCAAATGCGAGACATGAAATAAAGTGCCCTTCACCAAGGTGAAGCCCTTGCATTTCTTCTAGTCTCTCGATTGTAAGGTCCAGACATAAATTAAAAAGGAGGGGGGAAGGTGGGTCCCCTTGTTTAACCCCTCTTCTAAGTTGTACTTTGATTTCCGGAGTAGTCTGGATTGTAGTCTTCGTATTTGTATATGCATTACTTATCATCTCAATAAGCTCTTTTGGCATTCCCTTTGCCCTCAGGCCGATCTTAGCGCCCAATGCGGAAGCGTATCGAATGCCTTTGATACGTCCACTTGAATAGCCGTAAGGCCATTCTTGTTCTTACACAGCTTCAGGATTTCGTTTAATAGGTTCACATTAAACATACAGCCTGCCTCCGATATGAATCCCTTTTGGTGTGTGTTTAATGGTAACACGTTTCTTAACCTTAGCTCGATTATACCCCACTATAGTCGACTCAGCAGTGATGAAATATTTATAGGCCTATAACTGGACGCTGATTGAGGGTTTTCCCCCGCTTTGGGTATGAGCAATGTACGGTTTTCATCCCATTCTGACGGCTGTCGAAGGGACGCGATTATTAGGTCGAAAAATACTGCTATATTCCCAGGGCGTCCCTTTTTCATAAGATCAGACTTTTTTAGTCCGTCTGTTCCACTGGCTGTCATGGTACCCGTTCTACCGTTCTACGAAGTCTTAGCGTGACTTCCTTTGTGCTGATGGGCTCTAAAATGACTGAAGGGTTTAACGCCGCTGTCGAAATTTCCTCGAAGCTGTCTAAGTCGAAGCTGCCTTCTGAGCCCCATAGTTTTTCATATAGTTGTTGAATTTCATTTACCGGGGCTTTCACTTCCGGGTTTTCTTCTACGTGTCCCTCGATATCTTTCTCCTCCCTTACAAGTTTTGCCAGGTACGATGGTTTTATCCCTATAAAGGTATTGGGTTTTTGAGTAGATTATTCCTTTTGTCTCATTACTTCCTGCAAGAGGTTTGTCTCGGAACTTTTTTTTTGGTCTAAAACGTTTCATAGGTGTAATTTCACCGAAATCGTCGATCATAATCTTGTATATTTTATCCAAACTTTATTGGGAGATACTTACCTCCATTGTAAGTATTTGGATTGCCTCTTGCAGGACCCTACATTCTTTTTTGGTCTCAAGAATTTGTTTGAGGGTCTCTATGATCGGTTCTTTTATGGTGTCGTACCATTCCTTAGTAGCGCCAGTTGTGTCGCTACTAATAGGGTTATCTTCCTCCACCCGGTTTTGGGAGGAATCTTCCCTAATTTCCTCTTGTTCCTGCTGGCTTCTATCCTGGATGTTCACCTCCCTCTCATCTCCCCTAAGTGTGTCATTGTTCTTGGCGTTCAGTATTGCGTCTTTTCCCTTTTATAAACAGTTTCGTTTCTCTTATTAAGTAACTGCGTTAAAGTTTTGCCTGAGAAAAATTCTAGCATTGCTTTTGCTATATTCCTCTGTCCTTGCAGACGAACTTCCAGTTCGTGCATGTGAAGAATTTCATCCTCCGTGAATACCTTGTCTGTAGGGGAGGCTCAAGTGCTTTGGTACGTTTGGCATTACACATGTCGGGGTGTTGGTGCCTGACATGTTGTCCCATACCTTGTCGAGTTTTGAAGGATGACTGACAGTGTGGACATACTTCTTTGGAGCTATCGTCTGTCTCTTCCAAAGGTTCTTGCACTTCTCTAGATATATGTTTGGGGGAATTGGGAATATGACACTCTAAGCCATGTTTCTTGGCATAACTCTTGTTGCAGTAAGCGCATATGAACTTTGTACTAAAATGAGCATGTTTCTCCTTGATGTGTTCTACCTCTTCATTTATTGTCAGGGCGAGGTAGTTTCCCGTGTTATTTTCGGCGCAGATATAACATAATCTGTTGTTAAATGGTAGGAGAACATTGTATTGTCGTATTGTTTCACAGTTAGTGTTGGTGTCGCTTTGGCCTGCAACTCCCGCAGCAGAGTATCTAACCCCTGCTTGGCACGGTCGGCTCTCTGGTTCTTCATCTTGCTGGTGTTCTGCCTCGCTGGGGAGGGCGACACCTTGCCTCTCCCCAGGTTTTCTTGTCCTCAGAATCCTGGTAGATACCGTGTCTAGCGTGGGTTCTTCATCTTTACGTCCTGTATAACTGTGGAGAGCGACGCCTTGCTCTTCAATTTTATTTCATTTTCTTTGTCCCTAGTTTTAAATTATTCTATTTCCTTGAGATTGTTTATGTGGTATACAAGGTTGGCTGCGAGAGCCATTCTTTTCATTCTTCCTACGAGTCCCGAATACAAGACTAGGACTCGCACTGCTGGGTTGTCACTGTTTAAAATATTCCACCAGGTTTTCAGGGCCGTTGACGTTATTGTTATTTCTAGTTGGGGGAATCCTATCCATCCTTCTGTATTACCTGCATAGATGAACGTATTCGCAGTACATTGTGGCAGGTGGAGGTAACCCTTTATTGCAGTTCTAGTGGCCCTGTGCAAATCTTTTATTTAATTTGTGCTTTTTGCTCCCATTGAGAATACATATATGAAGTGTGGGATTATAAATCTGGCGAGCAGATTTACTTTTTGATATGGTCTGAGGGTAACAGTTCTTGTTAATGCTTACCTTAGTACTCTTGTGACCTCGTTGAGACTCCCGTCCGTGGCGAGAAACTTATACCAAGATCAAAGAACGAAGGCTTTCCCGGTGTATTTGTTGAAGAAAAAGTTCTCGGGTTTCCACCTAGTGGTCCCGGCACTTCGCCTAGAAGATGACGGCAGTGCATTTGTCCGTCGAAACGTCGCGTTTCAATCGCATTGTTACCCAGGTGGAAACCCGAGAACTTTTTCTTATACCAAGATATTTAAATTAGTCTGACCGACCAAAGTTGGCTATTTTGCTGCCCTTAGAGGTACTAATGTTGGGGTTTTCCATATACCATGATCCCTTTTTCGTAGTGATCTGTAAGGCCGTACACTTCTCTGCGGCGATTCCCATCTTTCGTTCTGTCAGAGATACTTTCAGATTATGGACAATTTCTATTGCCTCTTCTTTAGTTTCACCTAGTATAATTATGTCGTTGGCAAAAGTAAGACATGAGATATATTCGTTATCCCCTAGGCGAAGTCCCATCATCCGCTCGATTGCTCCTTTCTTTAGATGAAATTCAATTTCATATTTTTCTGAATTATTGTTGTGTTTTTATATGCATTGCATATCATCTTTATTACTTCTGGTGGCATCCCTTTAGCACGTAGGGCTGATTTAATTGCCCAGTTGGGTAGTGTGTCGAAGCCCGTAGTGATATCGATTTGGATAGCTGTGAGGCCGTTTCTATTTTTGCATGATCTGATTGTTTCATTGAATTTTCAACCTGGTTCCGAAATAAAACCTTTTTGACGTGTGTTAAGAATGATTACCCCCTCAATCTTTTATACCCCAGTAGATTCTGCTAAAGAGTGAGGAAATTTTTATCGGGTTTATAACTAGCGGCGCCCATGGGGGTCCGTACCTGGCTTAGGGATGAGAATTGCCCTATTTTTATCCCACTGAGTGGGTTGTTTGACAGAAATAAGTAATATATTATATATTCCGTGTATCCCTCCAGGCGTCCTTTTTTCGTAAAGTCTGATCTAAGGTATTGGGATTAATTCTGACTTTCTTAAGGCAATGGGAGTAATTATGATTATCTTAAAGTACTGGGAGCGGGCACCCTTGCTAGTCTATATAATAAAAAAGGATGTGTATGTATTTACGTTAATTTCAACACAAATTTTTACGCATGGGCAGAATGCAACATTTTCTGTCAAAATCGAGAACCGGTACTGTGGGGGTGAGAAACCCCTAGAATAAACGTGCAAAGAATAGTAGTTGATTTATTTTTAATAATTTTTCCATATGAGTTAATGTTATATTTCAGTGTTAAATTACTGCGCACCAAGAGGCCGTGATGTCACATCATACGTTGGCGCGTGATAGAAACGAGACATTCACGCATCATAAAAATATAGTCCAGAATTTCGTAATGAAATAAAGCAGTAATATTTTGATTGACTGAAAAGTATGATTTTTTTCGGTAATACTCCAACGAATAGTAATAAAATACAATACGAAGTACTTTACCATCCTTGAGAAAAGTTAATTTGGAAAAAATAATTATCGTCGCCATCTTTAACAAATCCAATATGGCGCCTTATAATACATTCAAATGTATGTCGACGGAGATTTATAAAATTTCATTATATAATGTACTATTGTATCCTCTATATTATTTCAGAAGATAAGATTTTTAGAATTATGTTTGTAACTATAAAAGTATTAAAAATGACTTATTGAACTCCTAATGAGATTATTGTCGTTATAAAATTAATGCATTCTCAGTCAAAGGTATGTACAGAAATAGGAACATTTAAATTGAATTAAAAGTACAATTTATTGTACTTTAAGCAACGTATTTGTATAAATGTAAACAAATTATTACGTGCAATTTGTGTCGTGAAACAAAAATCGGGTGATTCGGCCACGTACGTCCGAATCGGGCACAACCTACGGGTCCTATTGCCCCAGTATTCACAATACACGCAGTCGCGCACACCAGTCACCAGTCAACAGTAAACAAATAAAATACCTAAGAAATAGTAGAACGCAAGAAAAAAACAATTAAAACAGATTAATTTGCGCAGCGCAATAGTGACTGACTAGACTGTTCTGTCACATCGCCCTCTCACCAGTTAAGAAATTAATAGTTTTCAATACAATTTTTAAAAGAGTTACCAGGATCGACTGGCAGAATTTATTACACTAATTTACATCACCCTGACGTCGTCCTGTGGCGTGTTTTGAGTATTTCCACGCGAATTTGGAAATTTAACAATTGCCGCAGAGTGATCCTCAAAAAAGAAATGAAATATTCCCACGTCCCGATTCAGATCGTCACGCTATCTCGCCGCGTTTACATTTACTTTTTCGGAAATCGTGTAGGGACCTTTGAAAAGGAGGAAAAACTTATGAAACTCCCCAAAATCACTTCGTGAATTAAATTTTCTACCATAAAACAGACTTGTTGGAGTGTCCTGTTTCCCAACCGAAATTCCAATAATAGTTGTTTTGTAATCTGCTTCGACATTCCTCGCGTAGCCGTAGTTAAGCGTACCCTCGACACTGGGAAGCTGGGTATTTCATCTTCTCCTGCTGAGATCTTCCTCCATAGTTGGTCGGAAGTCGCCGGTATATACTAAAGTTTTAAATTTCACATTTCTTATCTCAATCTCTATCACTGGACATTCGTCACGTTCGTCGGCATCCGGACGTCGGGTCCATAAGGTGGCGTTAATAACGCGCGTCGCCACGATGAGTACTGCTATTACGCGACCGGCACTCGGATCAGCGCACCCTAACAGTCCGAGTGTCGAGAGTTTCCCCTTTGTGATGATCGGAATTGACCGTCAACACCATTTGCGTTGGCATTTATTTCTAATGGTCCTGTCGGTACAGTAGTTTGTCGTCTCTCTCCTCGCATTGGCGACGCCGACCTGGTTCTATGAATGTCTTGTCTGGTCTGGCTAGTAGAATTATCACTTAAATTCCCGTTCTGTGAATTTCTACGATAAGTCGCTCTTCCTCCTCTCAAACTTCTTCTCGGACGATCCCTCCGCATAAGTGGTGGTACTTGAACATTAGATGTCCTTGAAGTTAATAAGGCGGCACGCGTTATGGCCGGTCTTTCTGAGCGAGTGAACATGTCGTTTTTCTGGTCGTATTATCCGAGCAACATCTGAAACCTATTCAAGTCAAGAGGATACACGCTCTTGATTAAATTTTGTATCGGAAGCGGAAAATGCCTCACTAGCAAACTCTTGATCTCATCTTCGGGAACCGGAGGCTCACATGACCTCAATGTCGCAATCTTCCTCGCGGCATACTCTCGCATAGGTTCACATTATCTGTTCCATCTTCCAGATATTATTGCTAGACGAACTTTGAGTTTCTTATCTCTGTTCCAATATCGCTCCAGGAACTTTGCTCCGAGATCCGGCATCGTCGTGGGAGACAATAGAAGAGTGTCCGCTCACACTTTCGCCCATCCTTCTAACATCCCGTACACCACCTGAGTTTTGAGGTTCTCTTGGATGGGACGTAGCGCCATGGAAGTTTTCCACACTCTTAAGGAAGCTGCACGGATGTTCCTGCTCAGGCGTCTTGAAGACTAAATTTGGCGGTAACAACGGCGGGACAGCTACATTTCTTTTTGTCACCGCGGGTAACTCTTCAATCTGCCGCTTCCACTCAGCTAATTCTTCTATGAGATGTTGCCAGTGAGTCTGTGTTGTAGTTTAGAGTTCTTTGATTCGTCCGGTATTCGCCTTCAATCTCCGTGAATCCTCTGAACGAATTCTTGGTCCTTAGTTAGCACATCTTTAATTAAGCCACGTCGGTTGAATTCGCGTCGACTTCCTGCGCGACGTTGCCAAGTTTCTTGTTAAGGGTCTCAATTTTGTTGTTCAAAGCAAAATTTATGGGATGAGGTTGGGAATCTCTGAGGAAAACCGTTGATGGACGTGACCAGATTCGACTGTGTGGTAAATAAAATTCGGGACACTGGATACTTCACAATTTATAATTTTCACCAACCAGTTGAGTACAATTTAACCTTGCCAAAGGCAATTCTGTTACAAAAAGAAAAAAAATCAAGGAACGGCTCACAAAACAAATTGTATAAATTTTCATACATGTGAAATGGACAATATTTGCGTGAAATAAATATTTTACGCTGTCAATGTCATTGATAGTATTTCTACCGATTTTGTTTGTGTACAATTTCAACCCCTGTGAGGGTAGCAAGGTTAGCGGTTGGGGTGGAGGTGCGTTAAATAAAAATAACGCTACAACAACCGAGATTCGAATCAATTCAGAGACTATGAATGTCGCTGAGTCTAATTGTGACAACCTGGGTAACGCGACGGTTTTGGGAGGTGTTGGGCGGGGGTAGAAATGTAATCGGTCGATTTTTGCGTGGAATATTTACTTTTTGATTATTGCACATTTGTGGGAGTGGTCATCTTCTAACATGTAAAAACGCCCGATATTTTTGGTCAATGTGTTCAACCCCCTTCGGCATGGGAGGTGAGCATATTTAGGGACAGGGTTCGAGGAGCGTTACATAAAAATAGTGCAAAAGCAACCAAAATTGGAGTCATATCGGGGGTTATGGATAAATGACATATCGGGCAACGCTGGGCACCCAGCTAGTAGTTATATATAATACGAAAAGTAATGGGCTTAAAATGGAACCCTGTGGCACCCCACGGGGTTATTTCTTGCATATCTGACAAATAAAACTTACATTAAATAAAACAGAATAGATTCAAACTCACAGGAAAATATATTAGGGTTTGAATAAAGTCTTCTCAGTAAACAATTGTATTCGCGACGTTTCGATGACGTAATCGAAAAGTAGCGAATACAATTCTGTGCTTGGTTAGAAGCCGGAGAAGACTTTATTCATTCTCTACACCGAGAATTTATATTAGGGTTTATAATAAGACGAGGCTAACAACACACCTTACTGACATAATGGTGGAAACTGATAAAGCGCAAGTAACTTCTAAACCACTGCCAGCACGTGAACATTCCGCACCAATTTTATTCCTTTGTTATTAAAAATTGAAACAGTGCCAATGCACATGTAATTAGTCGGAAACATTTGGAATTGTTTTACAAATTGTTTTCATTTGAGGTTAAGTGCCTTAAGAGTAAAATATATTTTTGGCAACATATTTCGCCTTACACATTGTGTTGATTTGATGCATAAAGAAATGCAGTTTCCTGTTGTTAATTTTATTCAGACTTTTCTAGTATCCAATGAATCTTGTCATGTCCGCCAGTACAGTTTATAGGAACTGTAAACACACCACTAATTACATGCACAGTTTAAAATTCAGTCCACTTCCTGTTTTGATTAAAATTTCCTGGAGTTTAAGTCGTGAATAACACTACTCATGTTACTTTATTTTGCTCAGCTGTCCCTCAACAGTCTCTTTCTGAAACAAGAGAATTTCATTACGACTAACCTCTGAACCTACTGCTTCCATCTAGACGGCCTCTCACATGCATACACATTCAGAACAAAGCACAACGCAGTTTGATTGCTCGAACCCGGCAGTAATTAGTGCCTACAATGAGGCTTAAAAGAACATTCTCCAATATGACCCTGCTACAAAAGCGGTGACTGTAATATCAGATTCGTTTGAGCCTCGTGTGTGAGCCCATTCAAACGAGATTTTCATTCCAGTTACCATTCTGCCACTGAAATAAAATAATGACAACGTTTCCGAAAGGGTCTGATTAATTATGTATGTTTTCATACTGGCTGATTTTTCATTAAAGAAAGGACCTCTCACGGAAAACCGGAAGACGTAAGATAATTTGAAGCAACATCAATATGACTTTTTAACTATACTAAAAATAACTACGTCAATGATTTCACGAGATTACGTCTTAAATTGAAAATATTTTCAAATTCTTCACGAGATTTTAAGAGTCTTTCGCAGTTTTACATTGTAACAAATGTTTGATTTGATTGAATTTATTGAAACATTATTTAAGTAAAATGAAGAGGAGCTTGTGTTCTCAGGATATAATGGAGTAATGCTATAAGTAATTTAATAATATATTTTCCCTAAATTGTATTAAAATAAATGTTGGAATGAATTATTTATTATTTGAACTCAGTTCGATTAAATAATTATTCAATTCAGGATACAACTCTCCCTTCAAGCAATTAAGGTAAATTATTTTCTGAAATACAAAAAAAAATTAGTTTAGGAGTCAACTTAGTGATAGGGAATACTTATAAACGACATAAAAAGTTTCCTTGAATTAATTTAAAAGGATAAAATATACTGCAATATGAAAAATAATGTTAAAAAGTAAAAGATATGTTGAAATATAATTCTATTAATTTTTGGAAAAGCAAATGTATTTTCATTTATATTATTATATGAAATTTTTTTATCTCTTACTACTCATCCAATTTAAGATCTTAAATTTATCATTTTATTTCCACACATGTATTCATACAAAACACAGATATGAATTTTAATTGATATTATCATAGTTATCCCTCTTTTTATTTAAAGTCAATTAAAAGATTTCTTACAAAAACACCCACTGAAATATGTTCGGGGGTCGCAGACCTTTGGCATACGGTAAGGAGTTGTTTGCTATTCCGATTGTAATAGTCGGCCAGCTGTCTCCTAAACTGGTCAAGGCACGGAGAGGGGAATGCAGCGACCCTACAGCAAACCCCTCTCCCGCCAATGGAAGTGGAAAATGCCCAGCTTACCTGTTGCAGGTTTTTCGACGGTTTCACTTTTAGACGAATTTCCGGATAAGATACTTAAAATTACTAACTAACCCGTGGCTACATTGCTCTCCCTTTCCGCATATCCCTTTCAATCGTTTTAATGCTATAAGAGGGAAGTGGCCACTAAGTGGGTTACCCTCATGTAGCCTGTCTACTACTTCTTCATTTTTCTAAAATTGCCATAATAAATTATTATGCGTATTGTATAGATGGGTTCTTTAAACTTCTCCAAACCTCTAACCCTTCAAAATCGATCTGGTTGGTGGAAAACGAATCTTTTGCAAAGAAAAACCAAAACATTTTGTTCTTTTTGTTTCAATATATTTCTAGATGGTGTTCTCAAAGAACCTCGAATAAATGCATCATTTTGAAAATCTGCAAAATATCGAAATAGAACTCAGAATAAATATCGCCCCAGTGTTCTCTACAATTTCCAAGATTTAAGGTTAAGTAGAAGCTTTTCAATTTAACTATCAAATTGATTTTTAAATTCCACAAACTGATGTGTAGTCTATCTTAGAAAAATAAATCTACCACAAATTTCTGTGGGAATTGACATGTCGTTTCTTGAATTTTTTGACAGCATAGAAATTAAATACATATTTCGCCACGATTTAAAGTAGAATGAGTCGATCCACTCGCGAACTGATTCAAATAACCAGTACTCATTGTGAATCGAGAGATAGGGACTTTAAAAGAGATGAAACTCCCACTTCATTCTCCGATCTGAATCAAGGGATCATTCACCACATCTCACTCGCGATAAAAACATGAATCGTTGAATCATTCGCAATAATCTTCGTTCAGATAGATCAGCAACAGATATTTATTCCATTGAAACCATGACAATGTTCTGTTTTAAAATGTTATAATTACATGAAGTATTCACATCATTTATAAATTTTCAATACATGATTTTTTGATAAGTCTGAAAAAAAATAATGACGCTTTCACGTTCCCTTAACCTTAAGAGACATTTGAAAAGCAGTCACGTCATTGAATAATAGTGTATAAATCACTTCGCCGGAAATATGGCTATCTTTGAGGTGCCTTTTCCTTTCTCGGTTTTTTTAACTAAGATTCCAACAAGCTGAGGCACCTCGGACTGTTTTGGTAGGTTATTTTCCGGTGTCACAGACCTTGGACATACGGAATTCCCACTGGAATAGTCGGCCAGCTGCCTCCTAAACTGGTCGAGACTCTGAGAAGGGAATTTTGCGTCCCCACAGCAAACCCCTCTCCCGCCAGCGGGAGGGCGTGGGAAAAATACGAACTCCCAGACCTGCCCAATGCCCTAGTTAACACTTGGCTACCTTCCTATACCATTCCACATTCCACATTCCTTTCAAATATCTTCCTAAGCTATTAAAGGGGAGTTTCCACCACCTGGATTACCCCGAAGTAGCTTGTTACTCTAAGAAAAATATTTTAATTGAATATGTTTGTTATATATTGTTAAGTATGAATAGAAAGATATACTAGGGCTTTTGTGCACCATACGCTTCCAAAATCTAATTTTACTAAGAAAGTGGGCTTCGCTATAAAATACTTAAGTTTATTCTACCCGTAGTTTGTAAACTTTGTTATTCGACGGAAAACTTTATACAAAAGTATCTTCCACGTAGTCCTATCTAAATTATACTTTGTGCTATATTGAAGAATATGTACTACCTCAGTGTCTCGTAAATGTTGACATTTAATTATTTTGTAAATGAAAATTCTTTCGTCGATGTCCTTAACTCAACTCATTGTGACGGTATAGATCTTTATGTTACAAATGGAAAAAGTTCCAATAGGAAATAAACTTTTGTGGTTGGTTATTTTAAAGACCAATAACTAATTGTTCTTGTTCTTACAAAAAAGGTATTACATGCCAATTCTCTATCTACGAGAGAGATACAAATGAAAACTTTAATTACTTTATAAATTTTATCTATTGAGCACACATACAACAAACCTGTATCTTTTTTCTTTATAGTTTCCACGATAAATGCATGTTTACCAACGCTTCCACAGTGCCAGAATTCCAGTAGAAAAAATTCTTTTGGGACACGGTACATGCACTCATGCAGCGTCTGACTCACATTGTCATCGGAATGAAATTTCGTCCCAGAAAGTTCTTCCTTAAGGGGTTAAACGTATGGAAATCACTTGGGACAAGGTTGGACGAGTATGGTGTATGACGCAGACATTCAAATCGCATTTCTGCGATTGTAGCAAAAGAGTACTTGTAGATATAAATCCAAGTCGTTTTGTTCTAATGGCAGGCCGATGTATGTATCACTGGTAACAGTGGCGTGAATTTCTGCAAAAGGAAGCCATTTTTGTCCCAAAAGTGACGACTCGATGTGCCTGTTCCGGGCGCGGAGCATCGGCTGCAGACGTCACTCCATTTTCGAACTTTCTACATCATTCATACACTTGCTGCTGTAACAAACAGACACTCCCATCCTGGACCATCATTCTGCGATAATTGGCTATAGGTTTTACACCTTCATTTTGCAAAAATCGTAAAACCGAACGCTGTTCGTCTCTGGTGCACGTTGCGCCGGTGTTCGTGCCACCTATGAGACATCCGGTACATTATTTAAAACACTCGAACCAACTTACTGACCACTGGAGCCTACTTTAGATTTTGTATTAACGTTTTATGGTTTTCATTTGACTCTACCTCATTCTATGTTATACATAATTTTCCTAAATCGATGAATGTGTTACATAAATATTCGATCTTATACAGCGTTTTCAATGTATGGCACTTTTCTCAACAATCTATGAGGACATCTCGCATGTACATGCCCAAATCATATCAGTTCATGAAATTAAGACAATTTTTGTCATTTAACAAAATGACTAATTCATGTCAATAGAATATATTTTACTTGAACTCTAACTCTAATCTTTCTACGAAGGAAAAAAATTGTTTTAAAAAATTATTTGATAAATAGTTTTGGCAAATATATTCTGGGTTGGAAAATAAAAAATTCATATTTGATAATAAATATGGCTTTACAACTGGAAAAACTTCGGGACGTGATCTGTAATTGTCAGGACATTTATATCTTTAGGAAAACGTTACTGTATGATGGCGCAAATAAATGTTATAAAAGTTGAAGAATGAATAACCAGTCATTCTTCACTTCATTAGTTCAGTAGCTGTACTAGGATTATTCGTGAGTAAAAACATCTATTATTTAGGGGACTGAATATATTCACTTCCCTAAACGATGAATTAAGACAATTCTTATAATTTTTGTCGTTTGTTTTACTCTTTTATTTTGAAATAATTACTTTTAGTATACAAAGAGTATGAAACCCTTATTAATATTACAAAGATAAAAATTTTGAAGGATAATCCTTATACGTATATTGGGGAACAAAATTGTTAATTGTAAAACACGCGGTATGTTTTTGTGTTTGTATGAGAAAGTTTAATGTAAATGAAGGAGAAAATAACGTGAAGGCTGAATTAATTTTGTTTGTAGAAAATAACACCCTTAATGGGAAAACTTTTCCTGGATGAAGACATGAAATAATTGAAGCTGACATTGCAAGGGAAATATTGCCTGAAGTTACATTATAAACTTTAAAAACTAGTCTAAAAAAGGCCAATATTAGACATTGCGTCACATTTGAGCTTCTTTATAATAAAAGCCTGATTAATATTTTAGATATTGTGTAAAAGAAAAGAGTTTGTTTGAAAAACGTGTTATCATTACAACATTTTTGTCAGTATTCATTTTAATAAATAATGGACATTAACATAATTTTTTATTATTTATTTATTTTCAGTCAAAAGATGCAGAGAATTTTTTTTTTGGACATTTAGTGGGACGCTGTGAACGCATTAAAATAATTTGTCAAAAGTATTTTGCTCATTTTCTTCATCTAGATATAAATAAGGAAGAGTAAGGATTCGCCGCTTTCCAATAAATACGTCTCCACACCTCAATCGGCACGTCGCCAGAAAACGATGACTGAGAAAGACATCGAAACGTTGAAATATTGCTAATATTCCACTCGCTTAGAAGACCGAAAACTATTTCTGCAAAATCTACACCGAGAAAGATTTTCACGGACAGTTTTATCTGTACGAAATAACGTTTTTTAAACATAATTAAACCTCGCAAAATATCAGTAATATTACTAAAAATATTCTACAATTTTACATTCAAATAAGACTTTATGGCCGAGTGTTCTCTTAGTTTAAATATCATATTCACTATGCGCGAGAATTTGTTACTGCAGTCTAAAACGTGCACAATTACGAGGGGAGTCCCAAAGTACTCGACACTATGTATACATGGTGGGTTGTTGTTTGAAAAACCAAAGTGGTTTAAAGTACTAACCTTATAACCTTAAGTTTAAAGTTTGAATGAAGGCGCCACATAGTTTAGTGTTTGTTTGACAGCCATCAATAATGAACGTTCTTGGTGAATTTCTAAACATGGCAAAGATTGGTCATTCTTATGTGATACAATACTTTCATTTGAAAGGTCTCAGTCCAACCAGTATTAAAGACGAGATAGATTCTACTCTGGGGCAATAAAATATAGGGTGGCTGAGTTTAAACGATACCGTACGATCTACCAAAAGGAACATCAATGAAGTGACCACGGCAAAAATGGTGAGTCACAATGTTATTGGATGAGCGTTGACTGAATGTGCGTGAGCTAGAAGGAATTTTCAAAACTGCTGTACATTGAATATTAACTGAAAATTTCGACATGAGAAAGATGTGCGCAGGATGAGTGCCACGTGTGCTTACAATAGAACAAAAACAGCGTCGTGAGTAGGTTTCAGTCGTGTCTTTTGCGGTGTTTCACAGCAATAAAGGCGAGGTTTTGCGTCCATTCAGGACCATGGATGAAACATGGGTGCATAAATTCACGACTGAGACGAAGGACCAGTCAAAAAATGGGCTTAAAGGGGAGAATCGGGTCCAAAGAAGGCGAAGACAGTTCCATCTGCTGGCAAGGTCATGGCGTACTATTTTGGGAAGCGCGCGGATTAATTGTTATTGATTATTTTCAAAAAAGGAGAAACAATCGACGACTAGTATTTTGTGAACTTATTGCAGCGTTTGATTGATGAAATTAACACTTTCTTTTACGCCCAAATTAGCCGGTTTTTCTTGTTTCTCATGAGAATGCACCAGTTCACACAACCATTATCGCGATGGCCAACATCAATGATTTAAAGTTAGGATTGAAGAAGTTGGATTCTGCGCCTCTTCTAAACTTTAAACAGGATATCGAAGCTATTGAATATCACTGGGAAAATTGTTAGGAACTTGAGAAATAAAGATAGAAAAAAAATTGGGAAAAAATATTTTCTTTGTTAGGTCGGGAACTTTGTACATTTCAGTTTGAGTTAATTTGCTTCACTTTATCTCAAGGAATATAAATTAAAACAATTATATAATTAAACATGAACTAATATGGATTTAAGTAATTGTAATTAAAAGCGCATGTCATGAACATGGATATAATCGATTTCAAATTATTGGGATCATCAATGAAGAACATAAATTTTAGAAACATAATAGTATGACAATATGGTCACAGAACTAAGATTATATATATATATATAAGATTATATATAAAATATATTGTAAAATGAGTTTGACACTATTAACTTCGTATACAATTTCTGAAATAAGGAAGATAGTTTAGACAGCTAATTACTGGACTAAATTTTCATAAAAAAAATAACTAAACCGTAACCAGGGCAAAATATAGCAGAAAATATGTTTATGAAGTCATGAAAATATATTCGTTTAGTCAGCTTACCTAAAATTTTCTTTAGTTGCGAATTAATTCCCAATTATTACTGCAGTTGTTTATTGAAATACGACAAGAAATAATGATTTTCTAATATGAGTGGCCAGTGAGTTGTTTGTGGCAATCATAATTGCATGACTGCATGCTTGAAAGCTGAGCTCAGAACTCTCACCTCAGACCATCTGTGTCGCCGAAAAATATCTAACGGCTTCCGCGAGAAACGGCGTGCAGCTCATATCCACAGACTTCCGCAGAGTCGTAATTCATGCCGTAAATGGACTGAAGATCGAAACGCTGTCGCTGAGGGAATGGAATGCCGCTTCATTACCTTCTCCTTTCCAGAATTTTACCACAAAATACATATTTAATGCATCACCTGCCTTCACAGCATCCATATGATTGAACTGAGGATTAACACACTGATTGGCCTGTGATAATTTATTCATAACAGGTCATTTCAACACCTATGTTTTTATGTCTATTAACTTTTATGTGTAATGCATTTTTCAAATATGGGTAGGATGTGGCTGACTGAATGAACTGGGGAATCAGAACCTTCAGCTATAACCTGTACATATATTACCAATTTTATTTGCTACAATAGTTTGAAGGGTTGGCGTCATAGGTGAACAAGTTGGCTGACTATTGTAAAACACGAATTGCTTGGTGAATAACGTTAATCCCGCAGTTTAATAGCTATGTACCGAAAAGGATATTTGAATATTTATAAGCAGCCATAGGAAAAAAGTCTTAATAATTGGTTTCGGTGAGACCATCTCGAAATGAACAATATTTACTGTTATGTAGAAACAAGAAACTATATCTCACATGAAAGTAATTCAAAAACCCTATGAAACATCATTTATGTTGCTCAATAGACACACTGTTTCCCTTTCGAATAAATAATACGCAGACTATTCGCATACTCACATCAGCCAGAGGATTGGGACTAGACTATTATGTCAATGTTGTAAAATGAGTACGATACAATGAACGTCGTAGACAAATTCAGATATAAGGAAGATAATTGTCATCGTCTGACGAAGTCGAAAGTAGGATAGATACGATATTTTTTTTTGTTTCTAAACGTTCGACGTTGCGCCTCAGAATTCCCTTCTCCAGAAATGAAGTAACTCGTTGATGGAAGAATAAGTTTAACTTCGAATGATACTGGTATCAGAAATAATGAGCTCAACGTTCTCGGAAGCGAAGAATGATCTAAACGAAGGTTGAACGTATGAAAATAAGATGAAAATGAACGCGTAATAAAGTAAACCAAATATTTTCAAAAAAAATCCTGTACAATATGAAGTAATAACTGTAAAGCTAAGCAGGTGGGAGTAATAATTTCCAAAGATAAAAATTGGGGAGCACGTGTGGGTGCAAAGAATTTTCTTGCTCACCCACGCTCAGAATTTAGACATTGGGCAATAAAACAAATCGAAGAATCATTGTTAAACAGTTAGTCCTTAGATTTTCGTGCAATTCACAACTATTTATGTTGTTCAAAACTTGGGAAGAGCTCCCGTCCGAGGGCAAAGGCGTGGCGGCCTGTCGTGTCGATAAGTTCGGCAATGAATGGATTTATAGGCCTGACCTAATCAAGCTTACCAGATTTATAAGTGCGCTACGACTAAGGGCAAATGTTGCAGGAAACAAGGTCGCCGCATATAGTGACATTTTCTGGATTGGATGTCGCCAGTTTTAAAGAGTTGCCCGAAACCCTGGACCACATCCTGGGGAAGTGTCTGCATACTAAGAAACTGAAAAAAAAGCGAGACAACAAAATAAGGGATTATGTAGGGGAGAAGGCTGCCAAGAACATGGCTGTAGATAAAGAGTCTCGATTCCTCGACCCCCAGAACAGGGTCCTCCAACCGAACCTCGTCATGCACGACGGGGGCCGAGTCCTCGTAGTTGATGTAGCAGTCTGCCACGAGTATGGAGGACTACTGGAAAGGGGGAAGAGGGATAAATTCACCAAATATAGCTGCCTCAGAGAGACGTAATAAATCAATTCGGTGTGAGTGAATTTAAGGTTCTCTCCAACCTCGTGGGGACTAGGAGTTCCATGCTCAGGAGCACCCTCGAAACCTATGCGAACTTAGGACAATCAGAGAGATGGTACGTAAGGCCCCGTATTGGTAATTCTGAGATCATCCATCGAGTTATACCATACTCGCCTCGACTACGATAATCCCTAATAAATTCATACAACCAGGCCCTTTACACCTGTTCCATCCCGGTTTACATAGCGCGAGTTTATTTACACCCTATTTATTATTTCTTTCTTTTATCTTCCTTATTTTTGTTTCCTTACCTTTTCTTTGTTTAATTATAGTTTTCTTTATCATTTTAATCTATTCATAGTTGATAAGTAAGTTACGCAAATTCTAGCCGGTCTATCGGAGGGCTTCAAGAAGCCTGCAGAAAAGACCTCACAAGGGCCGAACTGTTACCGCTAAGGAAACCAGACTCGTCACTGGCAGTGACCCAGCCTCCTTCTTCTTTCTCCACTTTAAATCTTTTCGGGGCCCGTGTAGTTCTGGGAGACTCATCTCAACTTGCAGAGTCTCCCCTGCCACGGGCCCATTTCCCCCGACAATCTCACCGTCAAAGCGGAAAGAAGCGCCCTCGGGCGATGAAGAATATAGCCAAAAGCTTTGTCATCTAATTAGTGACGCGCATTGAATGGATTGACGAGGTTACCATTGTACCTACCTACTTTCGTGTGGGCGGCTGGATTCTGCGTAGATGGATGCTGCTCCCTGAGTGTACCGGAATATAGTCTGCAGGTAGACCACAACGCGCCCACCGTAAAACTGTTCGCAGAGCTTCTAATCAATGTGGGCAACAGACTCAATCCTTCCAATACTTATGTGTGGGAGATGTGTTCGTAAGTTGCAACGACTGTGACTAATCTTATTTGAGGGAGGAGTCTCTATAAAAATAGTACTCTGATTTACCAGAGGACTCCTGGAAGCTGCGACAAGAAGGGAGTGAATGAGAAAATGATGGGGAATGGTGTGCAGTACTCTGTGTGCCTTGGTGTAGAGTAGCCGGGTGACTGGGATTGCATGGCAATCACTAGTAACCGAGTCTACTCAAGGCGGTCGTCTACTCTTCGGGCTAAGGTGTTGAGGGTGTCCAACCTCACTTAATAGACCATGAAACCACCTGATTGTAGTTCTCTGTTGGGAGGGAACGCAACCTACCCAGCGCAAGGAGATGCCACTAGCTCTACTGACAAAATGGCAGTGGCCTGGGTAACCACTGAAAGACTGGTAGTCGGGGGAGCGGAAGCCCAGCAGCTACCCAACTTGCTGGATTTCAGCTCTGCTCACGTGCTGAGTTACAATGTGGCAGTGGGTTGCGTATAAAATCCCTCGAGGTGGTGGTAGCTTGCCGTGCCTGGAACTGAAACCAAAGAATGGGGGAGGGGGAGAGACCATGCTCAACAATGAAGCCTCAAGCCTTTGGGGAGGCAATTGACCCTTGGGGTGTGATATCCAGTAAGATAGCTGACCGCATCTTCCCTGGTAACAGGTAATGAAACCCAGGTAGGGGGAGCCATACAATCTTCAAGATTCAATAGTGTTGCATACAATATATTTGAGAAATTAATATCCGCATTAAGTGCTTTCTCCCTGAAGGCCTAATAGGAATATACAGGGAAGCGATTGGTCTACGGCACTATAACTCTAACTCTCCTTATTCACACGAGTGCCATTGAAGGAGTCACTACAAATACTGGAGAAACACTTCACTACCGAAATAGTGAAGTTGTTCAGACACGTCCTTCCTACGACATATTTTCTTTACCAGGATCAGTACTACGAACAGATAGATGGAGTAGCCATGTGGTCTGCACTTTCGCCTGCCGTCGCCAACCTTTATGTGGAACACTTCGAGGAGCTGGCTCTTGAGAAATCTGCACTAAAACCTACTTGTTTCCTCAGGTATGTGGATGACACATTTGTCATCTGGCCCCATGGCGAAGAAACGCTTCCCATCTTCTTAGAACACCTCAACAGCGTCCACCCTAATATCCATTTTACCATGGAGGTAGAAACTAGAGGATCTCTGCTATTTCTGGACGTTTTAGTTACCCGGAGGCCAGACGAGACGCTCGCTCACAGCGTATACCGGAAACAGACACATACTGATTTGTATTTGCTCGCCAACAGTTACCACCACCCCACCCTAAAGTCCACAGTTCTGAGTACCCTAATACACAGGGCCCGTACCATCTCCGATGGGAAAAGCTTAAGGGGAGAAATTGAATTACTCAGGGGGAACCTTTCGCGCCAACGGCTACTCGGAGGAAGAAATCGAAGGGCAATAAGGGACACGAAGCTAAGGAATACTGAACAGCCGAGAAGTGAGAAGGTGGCTTTCCTCTCCTATGCGGATAGCACTTCAGAAAAATAAGGCAGGATCCTGGCGAAGCATGACGTCAGAACTGTCTTTCGGCCGCAGAGGAAAGTTAGGAATTTTCTCCCCCCATCTAAGGACAGCCTTGGCCTTAGAACACCGGGTGCGTATGAGGTCACGTGCGAATGTGGCCAGAAATTCGTTGGCCAGAACTGTGGAAGAGAGAATGTCCGAACACCTAAGGTGGTGGTGGCTGAAACAGCCGACAAAATCCGCAGTGGCTGAACATGCAATTGTAACCGGACACCGGATAAATCGGGAAGAAACCAGATTGCTAGGCCACGCCAGTAACTTCTGGGACAGTGTTCTACTGGAGGCAGTAGAAATAAGAATGCAAGATAATCTCCTGAACAGGGACACGGGGTACTGGCTCAACTGGGTCTGGGGGCCACTAGTCGCCGACCTGAGACGACAAGCCCAAGCTCGGAACGCTGGAACTCCGCATAACGAGGGAGCCGGTAACGCGAATCCCGAGTCCGACCCCGCCAGGCAGCCAGTAGGTAGCAACCAACTCGCCGGTCGAAGCCAGCTGGAGATACGAGCGACACCCCACCGCAAACTGAGGCGCCAGCCAGTCAAATGACCACCTACCCCCGCCGCTGCCGCAAGGGTATATAAGGGGCCCGCTCACCTAACTCGGCACTACCGTATATTTACCGTCAACCACTTTAGCCTTCCTCCGGCTCCTCCAAAATAAGCGCGAAGAAGTAATCTCCACGATGAAACACATCACAAAGGAGCACTTCCAGCGCAAACTAGCGGTAAATTTTTCAAATAACAGGACGCATATTACAATTTCAAATTCAGAGCTGAAAGTCTAGGCCCTTTCTTCCCCTGCCTTACCACGATAGACAATGGATAGTCTAAATAAATGTTTTTGCAACTCACGGGGCTTTACTCGGAAGAAAGCCTTAATTCAAAATCTATGCCACCAAAACAACATTTCTATTCTCTGTTTAGCAGAAACCTTCTTCCGCACTAACATCCAAGCTAACATTCCAGGATACCGCTCCATCAGGCGGGACCGCTTCCCGGCCGCCCCGCATGGTGGCGTGGCTATCTATTATCAACAACATCTTCAAGCAAAACAAATCCCCGTACCGCCTCAATTTCAGCACATCGAACTTTCTATATGCAATATTGGTCAAATAAATGTCGCAGTATTATACTGGCCCCCGCTATAAAAAATCGACCCTACTCTCTTACCTTATACCCTAACATGACTTTCACCGGATATTTCAATGCCAGAAGCACCAACTTTGGTGAATCCATTAACAATCCCAATAGTATTTTACTCTCTAATTCTCTCAAAAATGTAAACCTCTGCAGGCTCTCTTTTTCCGATCATACATTTATCGGATATAATGGCACCTCTATGCCCGATCACATACTAGTGTCTCCAAACATCCTACAAACAGCCAATAACATGACAATTCTTGACTCCATAGCTTCCGATCATCTCCCCATGTTTTTCTCTCTAAAGCCGCGTAACCCGATGCCCCCTCCCCCCCAGAAATCCATACTATTATATCACAAAGCTGATTGGGTAAAATTTAATAATTTTATAAACTCCGAAATTATTTAAGTACCCACGTTCCCTCTTCCGAACACATAGATACGGCAGCCGAATTGATCGTGAACCTTATAAATAAAGCCACAAAGACAGCAATACCCTCCCATAAAATTAAACACTCAACCCCACCCCTCCCTAGGTACGTCCTCCAACTTATAAAAGAAAAAAGGCGTATTTTTAGATTACTCCGCCGCACAAATTACAGGCCCCTTAAAACGGTTTGGAACAGGGTAAATGCCCAAGTTCGTAGAGAAATAGTCAAAGTCCAAGAAAACAGATGGAACTCTACGATATTGAAACTTGACTACAGAGATGGTAGTAAGTTTTGGAGTACTTTTAAAAGAGTCACTGGGCAATTTAGTCAATGGTCTTATTTAAACAACCAATTTAATGACGCCGACTCGGCAGAAGTATTTGCCACTGACCTCCAAATAACATTTTCTTTCCCCACCAATCCCAAATTCAACGATTTATTCAGAGTAAAAGTCTGCACAGAACTCCCGACAATGCTGTCGATTCACAACGTAACTCAATGCCCTCTAACCGAACCTATCAGCCCCGAAGAAGTGAAACAAGCTTCCCTTGTAGGGCGGAACTCTGTTCTGGGGGCTGATGGGATCAGTCGGAAAATAATGTGGCACTGCCCTACCTCAATTTTTTCATGGCTCTCTATTACTTTTAATGCCTGACAAAGCCTAGCTTACGTCCGTCCCATTTGGAAAACATCCAAAATCATAATGATTCCCAAAAAAGGTAAACCAACAGCTGAACCCTCATCATACCGACCAATATCACTCATAGGCAAAATTTTCCAACGAATAGTAACAAACCGGTTATCCAACTTCTGCACCCTAAATTCTGTCATTCCCCCCCACCAATTTGGGTTTAGAAAAGCTCACTCCACCCAAGACGCAATCATGCAGTTATTATCGGCAACTTCCAAAGCCCTAAATAAACTCCACGTCTCCTCAACATTATTTATAGACATCCAAAAAGCATATGATAAAGTATGGATAGAGGGCCTACTTTACAAAATGCTCAAGTTAAGTATCCACCCCAATTTTGTTAAACTGACACGATCCTTTATAGAAGACAGAACTGCCTTCTTCTTCATCATTTGCAATCGAAGCCGGCCTCCCACAGGGGGCCATATTCTTCCCAATCCTTTTCAACATCTACTGCCATGATATCCCAACCCCTCATCACAAAGACTCCTTGTTTCTACAATATGCAGACGACACCGCGATTACAATGACAAATCAAGATTTCTACCTTGCTACCAACAATTTAAATTCTATCTACCATTTCTAGAAAACTGGTTTTCTCGGTGGAGAATAACTTCAAATACCTCAAAAACTGAACTTGTCTACTTTACCCATAAGTATGACAGAAAAAAAAAACAAATCCATCGACCGCCCATCAATAACATTCTGGGACTCCAAAGTAGCCCCCTCCAATGAAGCCACATATTTAGTCTTCTCCTTTAATGCCTTACTAGGTCTACCCAACCTGGCGAAGTCCTTCCGCAAGGGAATAGTCCTGAGATTAAATTTAATCAAATGCCTTCGGGCCCGCTCTTCGTCCACTCCATCAAAAACATTACTCCACACGTATAATCCATTTATCCGCCCAATCTTTGACTATGCCGCCATCGCATCCATTTTTCTTTCCCCCTAAAAAATCAAAGACTGGAGCGGCCTAGAACGTCGGATTCTCCATTTCTACCTAAGCCGACCTTACGACTGCCCAACTCAACAATTTGTAGCTCTTCTACCAAATCTAAGTACTCCAGTGTCAAAAATCGAAAAAATATCACCAGTCACTCCGAAGGAACTAAAAGATGATACAGTACATGAACGTTAGAAAAGCATCTGGAATGGATCTCATTACTGTAAAAATTCTGAAAGAATTACCTGGAAATGGTCTTTTGATTATTCTAAATATGTAACAAATTATTGGCCAGAGAAACTAAAGTTAGCAGAGATAATTTTAGTTAACATATCTGGTAAAGTTCCTAAAAATGTTACTTCCTTCTGACCCATTAGTCTGCTCTCATCAGTTTCAAAACTACTGGAAAAAATATTGCTTTCTAGAATTGTTCCCGACTTCACAACTAACGACTGGATTCCACATCATAAATTTTGGCTTTCGACGGAGTCATTCTACAACTCAGCAGTGCCACCGAGTAACAAACTACATTAATAAAGCCTTAGAAAATAAAGAATATTGTCCAGAAATATTCTTAGACATAAGCCAGGCATTTGATAAAGTATGGTATCGTAGTTTACTGTATAAAATAAAAAGACACATGCGTATATTGAGGAGTTCGTCAGGGCAGTGTTCTAGACCACACTGTTGCATTTGTTGTTCACCTCTGATCTCCCAACGATCGAAAATATTGTTCTAGGAACAGTTTGCAGATGATACGCTGATTCTAACCTCACATACGGATATAATCCAGGCTTCATCACTCATACAAAAATATCTTAACTTACTTCAAGTTTGGCTTCAGAAATGTTGAATAAAAATATATGAAAAAAGTAGCCGCATCTGACGTTGACATTAAGTAAAAAACATTGCCCACCAATCTTTATAAACAACACAGATATTCCTAAATCACATTCTGTCAAATATTTGGGTCTACATCTCGATAGCAAACTCAATTGGAAAATCCACATAACCAAGAAAAGAAAACAAATGGATATTAAACAAAAGAAATGTACTGGTTACTAGGACGCAAATCGTACCTCTCCATAGAAAATAAACTACTACTATATAAAACCATAATTATACCAATATGGAGCTACGAGATAGAATTATGGGGATGTGCCAGTAAGTCAAATACTGCAATAATCCAAAGATGCCAGACTAAAATATTGAGAGCCATCGTTAACGCCCCCTGGTACATAACAAATGAACAAATACACAATGGCATAAAAATACCCACTCTTATGGAAAATGCCCATCAAAAGAGTGTTAGTCATCACGAAAAGCTTAAATCACATTCAAATACAACCAAATACAACCAAAAAAAATGATTTAACAAGAAGACTGAAAAGAAAATGGCCATCACATCTGTAGACAAGATTCAGGAGTTCCCTTCGCTGGAGGGGATCTTATCATGCCATAATGTATAATATGTAAATAACATGTTAAAACTACTATATTAGCTTATAGATTAATTTTTTGGGCAACAGGCTACATGAGGGTAATCCACGTTAGGCAACTCCCCTTTAATAGAATAGGAAAGGATTTGAAAGGGGGGTGATGTGGAAGGGTAGAGGAAGGTAGCCAAGGGTTAACTAGGGCCCCCGGGCTATGGTTTAAGGATCCTACCAGGAAATTCGCCTAAAAGTGATGCAGGTTTTCTAGGGTTTTCACTGCATCAGGTAGGTCGGGGAATTGGGTACTTGTCCCACGCCCTTCCGATAGCGGAAGAGGAGTTTGCTATGGGGACGCAGCATTCCCTTCTCCGTGCCTCGACCAGTTTAGGAGGCAGATGGCCGACTATTCCAATGGGAATAGCGAACAACTCTTACCGTATGCCCAAGGTCTGCGACCCCGGAACATACACCTCTCAAAACAGGCCGAGGTGCCTCGGCTTGTGGGAACCTTAGTTCAAAAACGGAGAGGAAAAGGCAGCCTCAAAGGTAGCCCCTTCGTATCTCTCCTAGATGGTTCTAGATTATAATGTAATCTAATTGCTGAGGAATTTAAAAAAAGTATGCATAGCGACTGTGAAATCACAGCTTATTGATCCTTTTGACTTGTTGAGTTTACAGTCAGACGTGTTACAAAAGTTACTACAAGGGTAACTGACTTACGGCGCCCAAGTGTTCATAGCGACGTCGCCTTTTTGATCTTTTGATATCGGCCGTTCCTATCATTAAAAAGCAGAATTATGTAAATAATAAACTGTCATTTTAATCGATTATGTAAATAAACCAACTTCTACTATATTCTTCTTTTTCTACTTTGGCCTAGTCCAAAGACTCCTGTAGTAATCGTAATCCCATTCTCACTAGAAGATTCCTTAGAGAACTTTACTATCATGTATCTTCAAAATTTAATATTGAACGTTTTCACCGATTCCAATTATCCCTTAATTCCTTCAATAGATGCCTCCGATTAGTTCCATGAATATGAAAGCTAGTGTTCTCGGCAGTTTTTTTGGTACGAACTTGGGACTAGGAGTTTGTGAACCACGTAACATATTGTCCAAATAATGCGAAACAATTTAGAAATAGAATCAGGAAAATTGTGTAGCATAGGTTAAGATATTATGTGTAATATAGTGAACTGTTTCAAGTGCAGTGTAGCTATTAAATGAAGAATAAAAGATCTTTTTGACTAAATTAATAAAGTAATGAAACTGCAGTAAACTGAAACCAAATAAAAGTATCAGTCAACTGTCTTGTGGAAATTATTGTTACACGGATTAGATTATTGTTGTTATTAGCATTTTTTTAAATTACAGTTAAATGTCGCATTAACATGTTAGTCATTAGCGACTTACATCTGTTACGTTCTACATTTGTCAAAGATTTAAATTACTTTATACAACTCAGTTTTCATCGTAAAGTCTATGAGGTTGTTTATTGCTGTTGATGAGTTGCAAATCTCCATAATTGAATGTGCGTCTATGGTTGATCTCCTTATCTCGCTTTATTTGGGGTAGTCAAAGAGGACATGAGGAATTGTTGTGGCCACCTTGCATGAGCTGCATACTGGCTGCGGAGATCTGGAAATCAAGAATGAGTGAGTGAAACTGGAGTGCAATGTTCTTATTCTGGCTACAACAACCTGTTGCCTTCGAGATAGTTCTTTTGGGTGCGATAATTCTCTGATGCTGCTGACATTTCTGAGGATGACTCCGCATTCCGCTGGTTTTTCCTCTGCTATCAGAGTAGCTCGAACCCCAAGATTTGTTGTGGGCATTAACGTCTCCAAGTAACATATAGTTGGATCCTAGCTGCTTGGTTATATCTTGTAGCTCGTGTTTGAGCGCCGGCTTGTTTGGAGGGAGGTATAAGTTACATATCACAAGAATCGTAGTCATGTGGAGCTTTCCTGCGACAGCTTCCTGTGCCGTTTTCAGTGCGATATGTTTTGACGGGATATTCTCGTTGACATATATCGATACTTCTCCACTTCCAGGTGCCACAGTTGTTCTAATGTTGTGATAGCATTTGAAACCTTTTATGGTTGCAGCTTATCCCGTTTTAAAGTTTGTTTCCAGTACAGCTATCACCCCTGGGTTCTGCGTTTCAATTAGTCTTAATAAGCAACTTTTTCTTTTATAAAAACAGTTGACATTCCACTGAAGTAACAGCATCGGTCTATTTCGACTTTATTTGGATGATTCTGTTTTTGAGATATGATTTTTCTTTAGTTTTTTTCTTTTCTTTTTTAACCTGGTCAGCCTAGCCTGTCCTTGATCAGTGGGTATAGGTATTCTACAATTTCTAAGAAGTTATCTACAGTGATGTTGTAATCCCTCTGCTATCAGAGTAGCTCGAACCCCAAGATTTGTTGCATTGAGTATTAGCCCCTTAGTTTGCTGAAACAAGAGAGCGGATTTGTGTTCTACTGCGTCAAAGTCTTCCCTTATTTCTTCTAGAGATTCTTCGTGGTTTGCCGTTTTCTGAGTTTGCTCAATCTGTTTGGTTTTTTTGTTGGGTTTCTGTTATGAGACAGATTAATACTAGGGAAATCTTCGTCCTCGCAGTTGTCAGAAATGTGTGTGGATAATAGCGAGGAGGATCTTTTCTAAGGGGCTTTCACGCTCATTTTTCCTTTGCTCCCTTCCACTTGTGCCTCACATGACTGGTTGCTAATACTATTGATGTCCACATCTATGTTTGCCACTATGGAAGTGTTTGGCTGAGGGACACTTCTCTGTAGGACGCAGTTCTTTGCGAATCTTCTATCAGTTGTGTTCGCTCTGACTTCAGTTATCTTTGAGGCAGGAGTTATTCCATATTTTCCTAATTCACTGATTATTATGTCATTAGGAATGATTAGGCACACATTTGAGATTATGACCTTAGTTAGCTTTATCATTAGGGGCCTTATATTAATCGTCTGGCTGTTAATTTCAATTGATTTGTACTTGGTTGTTATTTGATCTACATCGTTACTGCTGGTTAAAAATATACACATTTGCACGGATATATACCTTATTTTGGCGGGGCATATTATATTAGCTATTGCTACTAGGTACTCAACTGTTGGTATGTCAGGTGCTGCATCTAGAACGATGGCGTGGGATCGTTGGGGACGGTGCTCCGCTGCCACAGCTCCTGCATAGGATTGCTTCTTAGCTTCTGTATTGCTCATCTTGGATTAGTTTTCCTTTTCAGTTACACTTACAGATCACTCGAGTGGCAGCCGTAACTTGCTACCAATTAATATCCTTCTGAGATGCACTATTTCTTGTTTCATTCTGAAATCTCAAAATTGCCCGGTTGGCCTCTCCCGTTGCTATATGAAAACAAACACGCTTGCTTTTGTAGCTTGTTGCATGTGTTGCTCATACAACGTTTGACGAAGAAGTGTATTAGCATTATTGTATAGTAAAATGTAATATTGATATATGTAAGGCGCGTTGTCACCAAGCTCTGCACGTTGTGACAAATTAACGTTTATATATAAATTCATACAGGCATGTATGATCAGATCTTTTATGTTATTAACTTTACAACACTTGTAACAGAGGGAATACAGACTCACATATCTTATTAACTATGCGGTTATTCTTGAGGATGTTTCCAATAAAATTCACGTATTACCGCTAGATAATGGGTAAATAATTAATTATTGTAAATAAATAGAATATATTTCCTGTACTGTGCAAACTATATTACGCACAGTGGAGTTAACCGATGTAGCTCAGTCAAATTATACATATAAAGGCAAATCGAGAGAAAAAAAACCCGGAATTTTGGAAAATTGGCTGAGTTGTTTCTAGGTACGTCAGTTTGAAGAAAATAAACAGTCCTACTTGTTGGGGGGTGAGCTATGGTGAGAGAGGGAGGAGCCATTGAAGGTGACGTTTTTTCTTTTTTTTTCTCATAGCTCCGAAACTATCACTCGTAGCGAAGAACTGCTTTGTGTAAAGATGAAGAAGATAAAATTTCGTTGAAAAGTTTTCTTAAAATTTACAGATCCACACACTATTGTGTAGCGAATTCCCGCTTTCGGCACTCACAACGCGTCCAACAACCAGTTCTACAATTAAAAAAAATTGTACTGTGGACGCAGATAGGGGCAACAGGTTCGATGGTCGTAATAGGTCGAAGGTTTTCATTGCTGCCCTTCTCCCAACCTCAATCCGAAGGTGGTAGCTGGTTCCCAAACCAGTTTCGAACTTGCAAATAAACTCCCTGCAGTGCTATTGAGCAGAGCATCTTGTGTCTTCTCAATGAAATTCAAAAACGTCTCTGTGACTGAAATACAATCGAAAGTGTTTTATTATCCCAAATTTGTGATTCATTCTGAATTCTTTCTTTTTTAAAAAAAAAATTGGGTGGAAGGAAACGTACAGAAAAGTGGGCAGGAATCGATCGTACGTTTCTCCATAACAATTCCCCACTCCATAAGCCATTAATGGTACAAAATTTCCTCAACAGGTGTAATAATATCTATCTTGAATTCTCCATTTATCCAACCAATTTTACACTGGCTCGTTTGTTCTCGTTTTACGACAAGAACTGATTGTTTTGGAAGCATTTAATTTTAATTTTCCGTAGACATATATAACTTTTAATCCGCATAGTTTCTACTTGACTTTCAGATTCTTATCTATTGTAGAAGAGTCGCTGTGATATTAATTATGCATAATAATTTTCGGTATTAGTCATCACATTATTAGAAAATATGTAAGTAAAACATTAATATTTCATTTCATTACTAACTGGGTGCCCGGCGTTGACCTGGCATTTATTTATATTAGGCCGGAAAAGTATTTAATTCTACACAAATCTCATCGTGTGAGAGCTAAAATCTGTCCCAGGATTCTAAGAATGAGCAATCCTTACTCCTTCCACACCCTCATATGTACTAGGGGTGTTTAACTCACCCCATATTGCTTCCTCGATCGTAAGTAACATGTGGACAAAATTTCGCAGAAATTTATTTATGCTTTTTAACTCAGTTCATTTCCACCCCCATGTTGAAAGTCAGAATTAAATTCAAGAACTTCCAAATCTCGGTCGTTTTCGCGTTACATTTTGTAACGCCCCTCAACCCCGACCAACAAAGGGTTGAAATAATACTCAAACAACATCGGCAGAAACACTATAAATCACGAAAAACTTGCAGAAATTTGCGTCGAATAATTATTTTTCATGTTTTAAAAATGACTCCTCGGTCATCCCTGGGGAGTTGGCTCACGCACAAGAACTCACTACAACTTTCATCGTAGTCAGATGAATAATGAAACTAACAAAGATACATTTTATATATATATATATATATATATATATATATATATACAGAGAGAGAGAGAGAGAGCAATTAAGAATTCATTGTCGGGCTAGTCCTATTTTTTTTCCTAGCTCTAGTTGATATTAATATTCTCTGGATATGATTTAAGGAAAGTCAACCATAATTATTTTTAAGTTAAATCTTATAATACAACTAGCTGGGTGCCCGGCGTTGCCCGAGATCTCATTTATCTATAACCATCCATAAGACTCCAATTTTGGTTACTTTTGCGCTATTTTTATGTAAAGCTCCTCGAACCCTATCCCTAAATGTGCTCACCTCCCATGCCGAAGGCGGATGAAGTCATTGACTAAATATATCGGCCGTTTTTACATGTTAGAAGATGACCACCCCCACAAATATGCGATAATGAAAAAGAATGTATTCCACGCAAAAATCGGCCGATTACATTGTCTGAAAATTTATTCCCCCGCCCAATACCTCCCAAACCCGTCGCGTTACCCCCCCCCCCCCCCCCCAGGGTTGTCACAATTAGATTCAGCGACATTCATAGTCTCGGAATTGATTCGAATCTCGGTTGTTTTTGCGGGATTTTATTTAACGTACCTCCACGCCACCCCTAAGCTTGCTCCCCTCACAGGGGTTAAATTATACACAAACAACATCGGTATAAATACTTTCAAAGTAATTAACCCCAGGAAATAATTATCGCAAATATCGACCGTTTAACATGTTTGAAATTTTACACCCCCGACCACTCCCGCTTCGGGGACTTAAACGGTCAAGTTTAATGTCATAATTAAACTCAGTGACAATCCTGATAGTTTCTGGTTTATTTTTATCTAATGCTACTTCCACGCCAACCCCTAAGGGTGCACCCTTCCAAGTCCGAAAGGGGTTGAAATTATACACAGAGAACATGTAGGGAAATTTTATTAATCTAATTCATCCCGAAATATATTTAATTGACGAAAAAACAGCCGGTCAACTCATCCCAACCCAGCCGATACCCGCGCGTTGTCCAGATTGTCATAAATAAATTCAGCAACATCCATTACCTTCGATTTGACTCGAATCTCGGTTGTTTTCCCGTTATTTTCAAGGAAATTAATTAAACTCAGTGACAATCCCGATAGTTTCTGGTTTCTTTTTATGTAATGCTACTACACGCCCACCCTTAAGGGTGCACCCTTATGAGTCCGAAAGGGGTTGAAATTATACACAGAGAACATTTAGGGAAATTTTATTAATCTAATTCATCCCGAAATATATTTAATCGACGCAAAAAACAGCCGGTAACTCATCCCAACCCGGCCGATACCCGCGCGTTGTCCAGATTGTCATAAATAAGTTCAGGGACATCGATGACCTTCGATTTGACTCGAATCTCGGTTGTTTTCCCATTATTTTCAAGGAAATAACCCCCAAACCCTACCCTATCATGCCTACAAACAACATCGGTAGAAATACTATCAACGTCAATGGTCCCGGCATTTATTTATTCCACGCTAATATCGATGATTTCACATGTTAGAAAATTTCCATCCCATCCACTCCCGCCCCTTGGGGCTAAACGGGCAATTTGGTGCTATAATTGAACTGGATGACATCCATAACCTTGGATTTGACTACAATCTCGGTTGTATTCGCGTTATTTTATTGCAGCGTTCCTCCACCCAACACCTAAAAGTGCTCTACTGATAATCCCGACCCGATTCTGGGGGTGGTAGACGCGTCTCACCCCAACAGTCGGTAGAAACACTATTAATATCTGTGACCCCTAAAAATATTTATCCGACTGAAATATAGACTGTTTTAGCATGTTTAAATATATCAATCCCCGTCCACCCCCGCTTCTGGGGGTGGTAGACGCGTCTCACCACGACAGTGTTTGTTTCCTGGTCGCAAAGAACACGTGTACGAAATTTGGTGAAATTTGATCCACCGGTATAGATTTGTATTCTCCACCCCAAACGCTAGGGGTGCTCTTTCCCCAGGGTGTAGAAGTTGACAATTATATTCAGATATCATCAGTGGAAACACTATAAATATCTGTGACCCCTAAAAATATTTATCTGACTGAAATATAGACTGTTTTAGCATGTTTAAATATTTCCACCCCCGTCCACCCCCGCTTCTGGGGGTGGTAGACGCGTCTCACCCCGACAGTGTTTGTTTCCTGGTCGCAAGGAACACGTGTACGAAAAAATTTGGTGAAATTTTCTCCAGCGGTGTAGATTTGTGTAACGAACATACAAATATACAAACATACAAATATACAAACATACAAATATACAAACATACAAACATACACTCATTTTTATTTATAAGATTAAGTGTAATAATTATTTATATTAAGCCCTTTCGTTCTGGTAGAAAAGTGATTATTAATGGATTGATTTATATGGTTTCGGATTTTGAGAACAATTGTTCTAATAATGTAGATTACGTGGATAATATTTTCATTGAAGTTGTAGTAAACTAAATTATAAACTACGTTGGCAAACAAACATACATACACTCTCTTTTATTTATAAGAAGATTTAAACGTAAAATAATTATTGTTGTAAATAGATGTATCATGGTTGAAAATTGTTGTACAGTTAATTTTAAATAATATGTCAATTTATATTATTTATCGGAAATATTTGTGCATTCTTTTTTCTTAGTCTTACCTTAAGACCCGTAAGGTTTCCCCCAAGCTTGATTCAAGTAATAAAACATGGGAGCAATTCACGTAAATTACCTTGCCAAGATGCAAATAACATAGTTTACTTAATTACAAAATCAGAAACGAAGTACGTGGAATATGTCATTAATATCCTAATGCATTATTTAGTTCTTGTTTGCCGATTTAAAATGTTAGAGTGGAGGAGATTAGAGTGATTCAAAGCAATTATATTCTATTGTTATATGTACAGGAAAATTTTATAAAATTTGTTGTGTACGAACCTACGTGTATCGGCGGAGGGTATTGTAATATTGACTTGTGAAAAAATGTAAATACGTTGAGTACACACAATCAGTCGTATTGTTTATTATATGCACACATTTATATAAATACGCGTAAATATCGTGTTTGCAGTAATGCGAGAGAAACGTGAATATTTGCTGAATGGTACATAGGTCTGTATGGGCGTGACCACGGCGTGCGCGAGCACAGCAATCGATAACCAGTTCCGACAATAATTAATTACTGCGGAGTATGTATCCCCCTCATACAACAGTGTCCACTATGTTAATGACAGTACGAAACAAATAATTATGTGTCGCAGAATTTCCCTGGTGAAAAACAGTAAAAACCAAGGACTCGTAACGTTGACAGGCAGCAGCTTCCATTGGGACTCATTCGTGGCGGCCAAGGACTGTGCACTAATTAGTGCCCTTTCTCAGATCAGGACTGTACTAATATAATTTAAGCACAACAATAATGTTGTTTGAGAAATGGAAGACAGAAAGACTGCAGTCATTATTAAGGAGTATTAAGTCCGAATGCCTTACTCTGAATCAAGATTTCAGTATTGTATATCAAACTACCTGTTGCTCAGAGTTGTCTAAGTATTTATATATACAAATTTTATATTTGATAGAAAAGGAATTAAATCTATGTAAGCGTAAATCGTTCTAAAATCGAATATAACAATATTTTGAGTCATCAAGCAAGAATAAATAAATTCTGGTTTGAGCCCAATGTTTTCCATGCAAAACATGTTCAGTTTAAATCAACTCTGCAATTCTAAAATGACCAAGCCTATGTCTTTCTGATTTTGATCGGTTTAAAATAAAGACCAATCAGAAAGAGTGTTATGTGAAAGCTATTTCAATCTCCGTTTCATGAAGTAACGTCGACATTGTTACGAATCAACTTTACGATTACAAAATTAAAGCCTCCATACTAACCCCGTCCATTTTGGTTATTTTATTATTGTCTTCCCTATCACTACTTGAAATTAGACTTAAAATAAATCGAGAGTGACGCTATCATTGTGTTAAAAAAATTTATTCGACTCTAATATCGGTAATTTTCGCATTAATTTTACGTCAACCCCTTTCCCGCGTTCCCCAGGTATATATTTATCCCATTCTTATATTATATTTGGAAGGGAACGAATTCGACACTAATGTATCGACTGTTTTTAATATTTTATAATTATCGCTTATCACTCCGCCACATACTGACTGTAGTTGTCTTCACATTCCACTTCTTCATGCGTCAAAGAACTTCCGTAAACAATGTGCAGGATCTTCCAGGACTCTACAGATCGCTCTTCCTTAAGGAAGAACGACAACCGGCGTTGAAAGTGTGATTGTTCATTTTAGCGGCACCAAAAACGATGAATTAAGCTCTAATATTGGCCATTTTTCACTCCTTACCTACTCCCCTGCCGGCGAAGGAGTGTGTGTCACGAGTGTCACGATTGAACTCGGTTATCCCTAAACATTACGAATCCGAAACCAATCTGTCATTTTGGACATTTTAAAATTAGCCCTGTCTCACTCCCATTCCGCGTTAAAGATGTTGAACTTGGCCTCACCCGGTATCTATAATATCTTAGTGACCATGAAAATTATATATATATATATATATATATATAGGCTATAATTACTCCTTGGCTCAACAGCACGTGTAATGATTAACTAAGAATGATTAATTAAATTAAATTTGCCCCACGTTGGGCGCTAAAATGTAATGTTTTAAAAATATTGTAAATTAAATTAAATTAAATAATCAAATTTTATTCCTCAAAGATACAAATTATCAGCCTCACTTTGCACATTTAATTTCCTCAAATTCACAAATCAAATTTTATATTATTTTTATATTTATTTTATTTGTGGCGTTCTAGGATAATGCAACTTTATAATTTTTTTTAATCTAATTACTCTTTCTCTCAGGGTCTTTACTGGGTTTGATAGTCAGAACAAACAAATTTAATAAACTAATTAACAAATCAAAATTGAAATGAACGGAATATAAATTCTAAACACAATAAAGAAGCGAAAACTAAACAAGATAACGAAATCTGACTTATACCTTTAATCCTCGTTTACAGACTTTAAATAATTGTTTTTGTACTCACGAATGTCTTTCTAAAACTCACTAAAAAAAAGCCTTTATTCACTGATTCTACACATAATTTTTTTTAATAAACACGGTCGTAGTTCTCGTTGTTATTCCATCTGAAATTTTGGGATCAGCCGCTCCCTCGGTCAGCCCTCGGACGTATGTCTCCTCGATACCTTTATGCTAAATGTTATTTCGCATCTGTGTGGTGCAAACCTTTTGCTTCCACTTTACGATTTTATACCAAGAGTCTCTCCGTCAAAAACTATTTACTTGTGTTTTATTGAGTTTAATAGATCTCGCAGTTGAACTTCCTGGACCACGCTATTCGTACTTTTTTGGTCAGCCACCTCTCTCTCTCGAAACGTTCGCCGGAATGACTTCCGTACGAGCGCGCGGTTTCCAACAACTATCGCCGACAAAGAGCAGCGGTTGTTGCTTTCAAGAAATGTACCGCTAACAATCCAATTATATTAAAACAATTAATGGCCTCTAATTATTATTACAATATATATATATATATATATATATATATATATATATATGTGAATACATAGGCAATACATAGAAAGATTCTGGAAGTAATGTAAGTTCTCAATTGATTTCAGTTCATGTACTGAAATAATTACAGAATTCAAAAGATAAAATTTTCGGTGAAATTTTAAAACGCGATTGTAATTCGTAAACGAAATATGGATGCTATATAAATTTTTGGGTTTAAACTGTAACAAATTTCGTACACAAATTTATTATCAATAAATAATACGTGATTAAATAATCGCGTGGTTGCGACGAGTGTTAGCTTATGCTCAAAATATAAAAAAATAGAAATAAAATCTTTTGAAGGCAAAAGCCCAGATCGTTTTTAATATAATTTATGGAAAATAACGCATAAATATGTCACAATATCCTGGAAAATATTGTATTAATATTTTACTTTGTAAAATGGATGAAATAATCATTTCAACAGAAAAGTATTTTCTTTTTTAAAAATTTACGGCTGATTGGGGAAAATATTTAATGCAGTGAACTTACTTGCACATATCTCTGAAACGTAATTTCACCAATCAATGTTAATGATATTTTCATCGCTGAATCCGATTCCGCTTTCAATCAGACGTGTTTCAGAAATGCAATTTTAAAACAGTTTCTGACGTTACTTCAAGCATTCTGATCATACTGTGGTAATTTGGAGACTACTGGGATAGCGAGTTTAGTTAGATGTCACGCACGAATCGATTGTCGAACACAGTGTGTATGCGTGAATTCGTGTGAGAGGCTCAGCAACAAGTGTCCCATATGGAGCCAGTAATGTACGCAATTGCAAGGGCGTAGAACCCTCTGCCAGTTATAAACACGGAACTTAAAATACAAATTTGAGTGTCGTAATTGCATAGATAAAATATCCAGAGGCCTACGTTTGGAACTCTACTAATAAATTCATCTGCTTTCAGCCTTCAAAATAAGTATTTACCCTAGAATATTTTCTAACATGAAAACAATCAAATTTAGAACAATCATTTAGTTGGTATGATATGTTGGAACTTCTTAAGTAAGGTCAGAATTACATTTATTTAATGGTAATGATCTTCTATTATGATACTGAATAATTTCACGAATTAAAGAAAATAAATAATTAGAGATTTTAGAAATTCTAACCTTTCATTACGACATATACTCAAATTTTGGCATAATTTTTGTCTTTATCTTTATCACCAAATATTTAATAGCTTCAATGAATTTTGATTCAAATAACTATAATTTATTAATAGAAACTAAATTTTCGTCTGTAAGACAATGACACAAGGAATTAACGATACGTATAACAGACGATAAACATAAATTAATTTTGAACAAAATAATTTGAATAAAATTGTAGACAGGATTGATATTGCCCAAGTTATAACACTTTACAAAGAATATAAATACAAGATATAAATTAACAAATATTATTTCTTAATCCATCATAAATACAGGTTATATGAGTACTGCCCTGTTTAATATTTTTTTAAAAATGTTGGACTTCACATGTAACATTTCTGAGATTAAGCTCTTATTAAAATTATCTTTCTTATCTAGAATAATAGTATTATAAAAATTGAAAGAATGATTAACATCCAAATAATGTTTTGCAATCGAGAATGTTTATAATTGAGGAAATTATATATTGGTTTATGTTAATTCTAGTTATTTAAGATCGTTTTATCTAGCCGATATAACCAAATTAGCAATTATTGCAATTAATTTTCTAACAGAGTCTGTCTTAGTACTTTTTATTTACATAATACTGTATTTTTAATTAAATATGACAGATAATTAAATATATCTGAAACTTTTAAATCTGTTAGTTTTTGAATAACATTTTAAATTTAGTGGATAAAATCACTGTAAAGTAAAAAAAATTAGTATTGTTCTTTCGACGGACAACAGTTATTTAATAATAAAACACGTAATTAATTCAAAGATTAATGAATTTGACGATAAAAATAATGGGCTAATAATTATCTATTAACATTTAAATACATCGTAAAGGTTGTCAGAATGATGTGACATATCACACAGTAATAAAGCTTACTCAACAAAATTAAAAAACTTCTTCGTCAAAAGTGGTATGAGCAACACGTGCAACGAGCTGCAATAGCAAGCGTGTTTGTTTACATTGTGCAACGGGCGAGACCAAGCGGCACAACCGGTCAATTTGAGTATTCAGGGTGAAACAAAAAATAGTGCATCCCAGAAGGATATTAATTGGTAGCAAGTTACGGCTGCTACTCGAGTGATCTATAAATGAAACAGAAAAGGAAAACTAATCCAAGATGAGCAATTCAGAAGCCAAGAAGCAATCCTATGCAGGAGCTGTGGCAGCGGAGCACCGTCCCCAACGATCCCACGCCATCGTTCTAGATGCAGCACCTGACATACCAACAGATGAGTACCTAGTAGCATTAGCTAATATAATATGCCCCGCCAAAATAAGGTATATATCCAAGATTGCCAACGCGAGAATGTGTATATTTTTAACCAGCAGTAACGATGTAGATCAAATAACAACCAAGTGCAAATCAATTGAAATTAACAACCAGACGATTAATATAAGGCCCCTAATGATAAAGCTAACTAAGGTCATAATCTCAAATGTGTGCCCAATCATTACTAATGACATAATAATCAGTGAATTAGGAAAATATGGAATAACTCCTGCCTCAAAGTTAACTGAATTCAGAGCGAACACAACTGATAGAAGATTCGCTCACATTTTAACTTTTAGGCGATTTTTTTTTGTGGACCCAGAAAAGATACACTGCCTTCCAGAATCATTACTCCTCTTTTACGATAACACGAATTTCAGAATAAATCTTGCGAAGGGTGTTACCTTTGAAAAGAACTGCGTCCTACAGAGAAGTGTCCCTCAGCCAAACACTTCCATAGTGGCAAACATAGATGTGGACATCAATAGTATTAGCAACCAGTCATGTGAGGCATAAGTGAAAGGGAGCAAAGGAAAAATGAGCGTGCAAGCCCATTAGAAAAGATCCTCCTCGTTATTATCCACACACATTTCTGACAACTGCGAGGACGAAGATTTCTCTTGTGTTAATCTGTCTCATAACAGTCACTCAGCAAAAATACCAAACAGATTGAGCAAACTCAGAAAACGGCAAACCACGAAGAATCTCTAGAAGAAATAAGGGAAGACTTTGACGCAGTAGAACACAAATCCGCTCTCTCGTTTCAGCAAACTAAGGGGCTAATACTCAATGCTTTAGAGGAAAGAAATTCCTTGAGCGTGGCTACATCACTGTAGATAACTTCTTAGAAATTGTAGAATACCTCTACCCACTGATCAAGGACAGGCTATATCTCAAAAACAGAATCATCCAAATAAAGTCGAAATAGACCGATGCTGTTACTTCAGTGGAATGTCAACTGTTTTTATAAAAGAAAAAGTTGCTTATTAAGACTAATTGAAACGCAGAACCCAGTGGTAATAGCTGTACTGGAAACAAACTTTAAACCGGGATAAGCTGCAACCATAAAAGGTTTCAAATGCTATCACAACATTAGAACAACTGTGGCACCTGGAAGTGGAGAAGTATCGATATATGTCAAAGATAATATCCCGTCAGAACATATCGAACTCAAAACGGCACAGGAAGCTGTCGCAGTAAAGCTCCACATGACTACGATTCTTGTGATATGTAACATATACCTCCCTCCAAACAATCCGGTGCTCAAACACGAGCTAGAAGATATAACCAAGCAGCTAGGATCCAACTATACGTTACTTGGAGTCGTTAATGCCTACTACAAATCCTGGGGTACGAGCTACACTGATAGCAGAGGAAAGTTAATCGGGGAGGTAGCTTAGTCCAATAACTTGATCATCCACAATAACGGCAAACACACACATTATAACACGGCAACCCGCAAAACTTCGGTTTTTGATATAAGTTTTAGTATACTCAATATTACAGACAAATGTGTCAAAGGGGGAATCAGATGTGGACCATTCTGTGATCATGTCCCGATAATAACAAAAATTGAAATATACAAATTACCTCTCCAACCAGATATCCCAGAATTCTTTGATAGATGACGTATTAACATCAGCGACTGGTCGGAATTCAAGATTGCAATAAGGTACAAATTGAATGAACAATGTAATGACCTCGACGCCAACAAAAAAAGAAGGTTTGAGATGTTTTCCGATATCATTACTTCAGGAAAGAACTCTAGGAAAGAAAAAACCCAGTCCAAATTCCCGAAGAAATTATAAAACCTGGTGGAATACAGAATGCAGTGATGCACACAGTCTATAAGCTACAACTCAACAAATATAGAAGGCACCCCACACAGGACAATAAAATCAATTTCAATAAAGCAAGAGCGGTTTTTTGACGAAAGATGAACGAGGCCTGCAGAACAGCCTGGCGGGGAAAAATGGAGACAACAAATGCTTCGAATAACCACAAAGAGCGTTGGTCGCTAGTCAGAAGTATGACGGGAGCAACTTATAAACACAAAATAAATTTGCTAACAGACGAACTGGGCAATAAGCTTACTAATCCGAACGACATAGCCAACTGTTTAGCAAGGAACTTAACCAAAACATCAGCAACTAGCTCGTACTCCGCAGCATTCCGTCGTATAAAAGCTAGCAAAAAAAAGACTCAACAGCTACAAAAAATCAAACAATGATAGGTTTAAAAATCATCAATGAGAATATAAAAATGGAGGAGCTAAAGGAAATAATACAAGCTTCAAAGAATGCATCAGCAGGAAGTGATCGAATTCCAAATATCCTGATAAAAAGATCTACCGGATGAAGCACTAACTGTCCTATTGAAAATTCTCAATGACATCTGGACAACACATGACATTCCCGAGTTATGGAAAAGATCTATAGTTATCCCTATTCTGAAAGCAGGATTGAAAAACACACATATAGGCAGCTACAGACCGATAGCCCTCAACTCTAAAGTCTGTAAGATCCTAGAAAAGGTAATTGCTAATAGGTTGACTTGGTACCTAAACAATCTGTATTACGCTAAGCAATTTGCTTTCAGAAAGGATCATTCCCCATTGGCCTTGAGCACATACCTCGATAACTACATAAAGGAAGCACTCAACTGATATCAACATGTCTTGGCAGTCATGTTAGATATATGCAAGGCATACGAAAAGACACGGAGATCAAGGATAATAAATAAACTCAAAAATTACGGACTAAGTGGTAGTATCCTACAATAAACCAGAAAACTAATAGAGGATAGATATATTAAGGTCAGAATTGATAATGGACAGTCACATGAATTTAGAATCGAGAACGGAATAAGCCAGGGCTCGAGCCTCAGCGTCATTCTGTTCCTGGTAGCCATAAATGACATGGGTAGCATTAACATACCGCCGATAGATACTTTGATATTTGCAGATGATGTCATCTTGATGACTAGAGGGAACAACATGAAGTGATGCAGGAGGCAATAAACAAGACGACTCAGTAGGCTGAAAAAACGGGATTTAATTTTAACCCTTGCAAAGTCAAAGCAATGTGATTCTCAAGGAAATACAAGCAAATAAAGATACCTTTAAAAATATATGATAAAAATATTGAAAATGTAAAACAACACAATATTATGGGAATTTTCTGGGACTCAAAACTCACGTTCAAGACTCATATCGAGCAACTAATCATAGAAAGCAAAAAACTTCTATTAATCCTCAAGCTACTAGCTGTCAAGAACTGGGGAGCAAAGATGGAACTATTGAGTCTGACCTACAGGGCAATGATCAGAACAAAAATAGATTATGGAGCACACATATATGACAACACAGAAAAGGATGCTAAGAAAATTAAACGTTGTCCAAAACGAAGGAAATGAGAGTGATAACCGGATGTTATAAAACCACCCCAATACCGAGACTCACACTTGAGGCAAACTAAATGCCGCTTAGACGCAGAAGGAAAGTAATTTCAATTAGATAAACGATCAAGGCAAGAGAGGCATCGAACCCAATAATAAGAGAACAAACCATCACTCCTCGATATGCAGAGAAAGTACCACCTAGAAACCTAACCCCGTACTACACTACACTACACTAAAGGATATATTACGAAAGGAAGAAATGACTTTTCCAGAGATAGACCACAACACCACGGCAACCATACCCCCATGGAAGCTTAACGAAATTCCAATCGATATATCGCTACATAAACGTAAAGTAAACAACCCACATAACACTAACTGGAACGCAGGAATCTATCAGTTTCTACAAAAATATAATTCTCCCAGCGTCATTTATACCGATGGGTCCAAAAATTCAAATGGAGTCGGGTGCGCAATAGTTACGACAAGCAAAGAAAAATCTATCGCTATAAACCATAATGCGTCGATAATTTCAGCAGAATTATACGTCATGGCCACGGAACTGTGTCTGGAAACACCGGAGGCCAACAATATCAGCTTAACATATTCCAAGGAAGCAATACACAGAATAACTAGTACAGTGCACAGAAATGGTTGCATAAATCGAATTAGAGAGAATATATTGAAAGTACAAGAAAAAGGAAACCGGATCACTATAGCCTGGCTACCGGCGCATAAGGACATAGTAGGACACGACAGGGCAGATGTCCTAGCGAAGATGGAAGCTGATCATCAAGGAAGATCCAGCAACCTGCCAATCTGCACCAGCAGGGACTGCAGAGTAGGGCTCTACAAGGAACTTGAGGAAAAGTGGAGTAGACCTGTGAAACCAGAGGAATGCGGAGTCATCCTCAGAAATGTCAACAGCATCAGAGAAATATCGCACCCGAAAGAACTATCTCGAAACCAACAGGTTGTTGTAGCCAGAATAAGAACATTGCACTCCAGTTTCACTCATTCATTCTTGATTTCAAGATCTCCGCAGTCGGTATGCAGCTCATGCAAGGAGCCCACAAAAATTCCTCATGTTCTCTTTGACTGCCCCAAATATAGCGAGATAAGAAGATCATCCATAGCCGCCCATTCAATGATGGAGATTTGCAACTCACCATCAGCAATAAACAACCTCATAGACTTTACGATGAAAACTGAGTTGTATAAAGTAATTTAAATGTTATACAACTGTAAATCTAAACAGATGTAAGTCGCTAATGACCTAAAGGTTAATGCGGCGTTAAATTGTAATTTAAAAAAATTAAAAACTATAGCCTTATTTTGATTCAGTGGATTATATTACATAAAAATTTAAAACTCTATCTGCGTAAGTAGATTTATGAAACCAATTCAACGTTAAGCAATAATTTTGACGGAAAATAGAACTTTTAAAAAAATTCAGACGGCTTTAAATTTGAAATTCATTATTTAATTTAATATTTAAACAACTATTAAATACAGCCATTATTCATCCAAAGTGACAGAAGGGATAACACAAAATATGTCGGGAACTTACGTATAACTTAATATTTTACGTATCATATTTCACATTTTCCTAATATTGAACGCAGAACTTTATTTTACCCTCTTCCACCCACATTCGTAGAGACATCTTAACATTATTATTATTATTATTATTATCCCTTCCACCCCCACCTATAGGGCTTAAACAGTAACTTAACCGTGCTGGATGTCATTACACTAAAAACATCGAGAGTTATATTCTGCATCTGATCGATCCCATAACTGTTTTCGGCTTCGATATAGGCCATTATCGCAAATTTGGAAAATTCCACTCCCTCAAACCCCACCCGTAGGAATGCTTGGAGTATCTTAAGTCTTAAGGGTTTGATTTCTTGATTGTAAGTGATAAGTTTACTAAGTTTGGATGAAAGAGTTCTACAGTATTAATATTATGCTTTATTTCGTAAAAACGCACCTTTCGGGCAAATGACCTACCGGGATAACGCCGATCAAAATGTTGTCCTTTCGGGCAATAATCGATCGGGATTATGACCTATTGAGCAAACACCAATCGGGATATTGTTTTCGTGAGAATGTGCAACGGGCAAGTGTGTGTAGGGATTTTGTATTATATCCAAATCTCCTCCAAAATTTCATAATTAACATAATTAATGATGACTGTAAGTATAATTAACGTTACTGTTTACTTTCTTTTTGGTCACGGGCGTTGTGTAAGAAGATCTATTTAACAATTCTTACAGTTAAAATAAAATGTGTAGCTTTTAAGAAATTTCAAACAATTATGCAGGTTTTTCTAGGGTTTTCCCTGCATTTCTTTAGGCGAATGCCAGGTAGGATCCTTAAAATATAGCCCGGGGCCCTTGTTAACCCTTGGCTACCTTCCTCTACCCTTCCACATCCCCCCTTTCAAATCCCTTCCTATGCTATTAAAGGGGAGTTGCCCAAAGTGGATCACCCTCATATAGCCTGTTGCCCTAAAAAAAACAAAAAAAAAAGGAAATATTTAGAAAAGGAAGAAATATATTTCAATTCTTGTTTCAGTTTCTTCTTTCGTCAATGATAATAACACTGAATCACCAACAGTTTAATTTGTTTATATTATAATTTATTGCACTATATATTATTGACTTTCAATTATTTTATCTGAACTATGGTTTAATTATTAAAAAGTAATAAATGAAATTTTTTCTCGAGTATTTAAACTAAATAATTGTGTGAATTTTCAGCACCGCCAACAATAATATGAAATTATAAGTATATATATATATATATATATATATATACATAAATTAACCGCCTTGTGTCAGAAAATAATGTTTGTTACCAGATTTTTTTTAAGAAAACTAAATATTTAGTTTTTTGTTAATAAAAATAATTTTCTGACCTAAAACTGTTTGTGTTTATATTATGTCAGATATATTTTCATCAACATTACAATTAATTTTTATAATTTTGCATTTATTAAAATTATTACAATTGGATTTCGAAATATGGGATTTTATAATATTATTAATCTCTTCCATATTTAGTTCACTACAGTATTAAAACTATTTCTAAGATTTCTATTGTCCTATTTCAAATTATTTATTCTTGGTCATCAAAACTTAAAATAATTTATGTAATCCATTACTGTCCTTATTTAAGAATCATGACAAAAGAATGACTTAATCCCAAATAGTGGAGTACTAACACTCTTTTCAACCACAAAGTACATTTTTTTTATCTAAAATGAATTATAACACTATTATGTATTGTTAATTTGCTCTTTTACTTCACTTTGTAGTTAAAATTTATTAATTTGATTCAAGGCAGATAAATAATAATGTGGGAACATATAGCTTACATATTTAATATTTAATATTACGAACTTTTAATACAGTTTTTTGACTGTAAGATAACGAATTATATCGTGGTGAAGAGTTGGCGGAAATGCCAAACCAAAATTCTAGGAACAATAATTAATATGGAAACAAAACAAAATTAAGATTCTCTAAATTCTTTGGATTTCCATATTGCTGTTTTTAAAATCACTTGCAATAATTGCTCATTTTGTTATACCGGTCAGACCAAACGATCTTTGTTAACTAGAATTAAGGAACATAAGACCAATGTAAAATTTCCACTTTATAAACATTGTTTGGATCTTATTCATTCCTTCAAATTTGATAATAATAGAAATGTTACATATTAAGACTAACAAATTTTCTTTAAATATTAAACAGGACAATTATCATTTAACTATATTTATAATGGGTTATTAAATAATATTTTTAACTTATACTGTATTCGTATTCTTTGTAAAGTGTTGTAACTTTTTCTATATCTGTTCAATCAATATAGTATTGACAAGGATCACAACATAATTTCAAATTATATTCTTCAAAATTTATCTGTTTCTTGTCCGTTATATAGATAATTAATTTCTTGTTATTATTAATATGCACCCTATTTTAGTCTTAGAATTTGAGGTTTTTTTAATTAAACTAAGACATGAAAATTGTAAACAATAAAGCATCGTCGGTTTAGACATTGACCGTGTATTAAACGATTCTTGTAAGAATAGTATTTCCCACTGACAAACGCGTTTTGTACAGATATCAATTTTTTTATTCAGCTTTTCCTCCTAGCGGCAGTGTTTCACGTGGTAACAACCCTCTGAATGTTCCAACGACGAGCACCTGTTAGCACAACCACAACCCCTGATAAAAGCGGGTTATAAAACTCTGCTCCCTTTCTACAGCGACTCGTGTAAATGGTTGTAAATCCCTTCTGCTAAGCTCCTTTGTCACATGCACCTGCTGCCGGATGAACCTATGGCCCGTGTCCCTGATCATGAATAATGGACTTAAATATTAACGTTCCAGTGCTATGCAACTTAATTTAATACTAGAGTCGCAAAAATCTAGTATGTTGTAGTTACTATTTTTACACTATACTAAATTCAATATTAGTGAATTGATTGTTACCTAAAACTAATTATCTCATGCACAAATTAAAGAAATCATATAAACATGAACAGAGTTAGTAACATTTTTCTAAAATATAACTAACGATACTTTTACATTCAATTATATATATAAATTTATTGAACAGAGTATGAATAGACATAAATTAGATGAATGATAACATACAATGGATTTCTTTGTCAAAAGGTCTGCAATAGATTGTGTGGTGTCAACATTGTGGCATATATCAGCCCATTATGTGTATAAGTAACTGATAATAAGCAAGTCTCCATGGAACATTCATTTGAAAATAAATAATTGATTTCGAATGAAACATTTAGTTGTAATCTAACTTAATTATATTCTTCTGAATATATATTAATATTTAATACTTCTTTTAGTAAAGTGTAACTACTGTCTACCTTATTTACGTAACATTGTAGAATCAAAGGGAGAATATGCCTCCTCTGCTTTCTATTTTACTTTCGTGAAATTAGAATATAAAGTTTTAAATAAATTATAAACCTATATTATTCCGAATAACACTTTCCATGGAATATTTGGCTTACCATTAACCCGATGAAAAAGCGTTTTATATACTGTACGAACTTCCGTGATACTGTTCTCGAAACCAAATGTCGAATATTACAAAACTCCTATTTTGCAATAGAGAATCACATAATAAAAGTATGATTCGACAAATTTATTAAATATCTTAATGATTAGATTATTTTTAAATTCCATTCGGTGCAGAAAATAGATAAGTAGTGAGACGAAAACTCACCTATTGCATTTCACTTATTTTAATAAATATATAGTATTCAATTAAAACCATTAATCTAATATATAATTTAATATACATAATTAGATCATCAAAATATATGAATAAAGCGATAATAATACCATAAATTTTACTCACATGAACTACAGTTTTTCTACCTATACATTACGACTTTGTTAAGCACTTCTATGTATAACATCTCTAGTAACCATATTATTATCTCTTTGTATGCAGGTAGTCAAACTATAGACATGACTACCATTATAATGGGAAGAAATTCTGATTATTCACCACCGTATTATTAAAACATTCCAGATATATATTACGGAATTTTTTATATTTTTTTTTACGTAATACCTATCTTAAAATTGAATATATATATATATATATATATATATATATATATATATATATATATATATTCAATTTTAAGATAGGTATTACGTATATATATATATATATATATATATATATATATAGCAATACACAACTTAAAGATATTAATTAAATTTATTTATTTTATTAATTAAATTGATTTAATTTGCCCCAATTTAATCATATTATAGATTTTTAAATTATTTACACCTAGGAAACAATTTAAGTAACACTTAATTTCGACGTATTTAAAGAAATTGAGATTTTATTTTACTTTAGAGGTTATGATCCTTTAATGAAATATTTAATTTGCACAATTTAAATTTACTTAATAAAATCGGAGCTTATTAAAATTTTAGTAGATATTCTTAATATTGAAAGCACAAGATATCATGGCCGTGGATGTTGATCACGGATACTGTGACCCCAACTATATGCATATTACAAAATAGTTCGCCTTTAGTCATCAGTCAATTATATTGTTCCAGATATCGCAACCATCGTCAACGACAGAGTTCAATTCTTGGTGCCCATTATTTTAAGCGTACAATCTCCGCCGAATAATATATATTTTCACAGTTTAGTAGTGCAGTTAAAATCGTTAAATGTTATATAACTTCTACTATTCAACTCTTTCGGCCACCCAACGACCTCTCCTCGTTGAACACCAAACACAAACTGTTCTTTGTACTGGCCAAATCCCAAACCCCCTCCCACCCCACTAGGTCGCAAATTGAGATATTTCAATTTATAACTATCTCACGGCAACGGCAAGCGGTCACAATTTGACTATTGCGCTTATTAAAAACCGTCTGTGAATTATCTAAATTCAACGTTCTTACGCTACACACCAAATATTCTTACAATTCCATATAAAATCACATAAAAAAATAAATGATATATTTGAAAAAATTTAAAACATATTATTATCGACATTGGTGCATATTACAATATATAAATATATATCGAATTTGAAGTAATTAATTTGTTTTAATTTGATTTCCCCCCAGTTGGGACTCAGTTAAATGTATTACGCACAGTTTAACAATTTGATAGAATACGGGCTTTTAATTTTTAATAACAGGTTTGTAATGATAAAATAGAAATTTAGTTAATAAAGACTTAATTCTCTTAGTTAATAAAATAATGTAACACATTACATATAATTTTGCCACAGCTGTATTAACAAATCTTAATTTCAGAGCGCGTTTCAGGCCTCGTAGCAAGTATGGAATGGAATTTATTTTATTAAAATATTTTGAATTTATCAGAATAAATATGAAAATTAAGAAAACATTTCATATTGAATTTACCAAATATTATAGATAAAATATTCCCAATATTGATATATTATAATATGAAATTTTAGAGCAGAAAAACTATGCTACTCTTACATTTTGTTTATTTTGAATAAACACTCAACATACCAGTTATCGATCCACAGTTTTATTACAGCCCAAAATTCCAATCAAATATTATACATAACCGTGCTTTTAAAGTTTAGAATCGGCCATACTATGCATAAAATTGCACCTTTTTTTTCACACACTTGAACACACTTCAACAAACACCTTCAATTCAATAATCTATTATAAGCTTTGGACAATTGGGGATGCAGTCAGAGACCGGTCAGTGTTCTAGAAAAAAGTATTTTCACCAAAACCCAATATGTTTTGACCGTGGTCACCGGTCAATGTTACAAAAATTTAGCAGCCAATATTAATGGCAGACTAAAAGTACTAACTGTAAAGAAGATTTCGAGGGTGAATCTGGGAGAAGGCAAAAATCTTCTCTTGAATTCAACTTGTCCACGCATCTGGCCAGACCGCCGGTCAGTTCTACGATATCCTCCTAATTCGAATTTTCCAGCACAAATGAAAATTTACTGACAAAATAATATCCCCTCCACTCGAGTCTAAGCGATATGACGTAAAAATTTCATTTTCCCACAGCTCCAAGGAGTGATCACATTTGATGTTTACATATTTTCTTAAGACTCTTCTGAAATAATAAAATATGTCTGAGAACTTTATAAATCCAACTTTGCCACAATGCAGTGCCTGTTAAAGCATTCTTCCAACCACATGACCCTGTATAACTATAAAAGTTATTTCATAAGATAAAATTCTTGAAGTTATTGAAATAGAAACATTGGTGTATATTAATATATATATATACTGTAATACCAATTAAACAGGCTATTAATTGTTTTTAATAATTGAATTGTTAGCGGTACAAATGCGTAAATGCGACAATCAAGGCGGGTTTTTCCTTTGTTTAACAATGGAAACTGAAAAACCGCGCGCTTGGAGAAGAGTCAGTCTGCACGGAGATACGAGACAGAGCGGTTCACATAAAGAAATAACACAGTAAAATTTGCTAACATAAAAGCATGAATAGCGTTATCCAGGAGGTTCAAATGCGAGATATGATAGTTTATATAAAACTCGAGTAAGCAATTGGGCGGAGAGACACATAAAATCGCAATTTGGAAGCAGAAGTTTTGTTGCCCAAATTGAACTAATTGTCGCATCGAGACACTTTGAGGAAATCTACATCCAGCAAGCGGCTGAGGGTGGACTAATCCAGATTCCCGGAAAGCAGAAACACGAGAGGGCAACGACCTCGTGTATTCAAATTCTAAAGTGTAGAATCAGTGAGTAATGAATGGCCTGTTTTAGTGAGTGTTAAATTCAAGCAAGAAGAATCCAAACTGGTACCAGAAGTACAAGACAATTATTAATATTTGCAAACGATTTTTAAGGGTATAGTCAGATTTCGTTTGCGTTTTTCTTTTCATTCATTTTCTTTTGTTTCTAGTATTTTAATTTTGTATACCTTTAACTTCAATGAATTGAACAATTAATGTTTTAATTGGAGTGTTCTGTTTATCAAACCCAGTTATGACCCTGAGATTCGACGTATTTGATTGTAATGATATGAGAACTGTATTTTTCATAAAATGCCACGAATTAATAAATGAAATATTAAAGCATTTGTTGTTAACTGGATGAAATTCTGCGTGCAAAATAAATGTAAATTTATCAACAAATCATTGAAATAATTAAAAAGGTGGTCTTAATAATAAATTTTTTAAATTTATTAAACAAAAAAATTAATTAAAATTTGAATGATACTTAGCCACACGTTGAAGACGTCAAATATATAATGATTAACAAAATTAATTTAAGATTTAAATTCATTTAATGAACCCTATTAAGGTGTTTATTACATTTATGGCTTTACCAAAGTGGGCCAAATTAATCGTTAACTTGGTGTTTACTACAATATATATATATATATATATATATATATATATATATATATATATACGACGGATGAAGAGTTTGAAACTGTAAGTAGTCTGGTATTTAGTAAGGCGATACTTGGCTGATCCTAAAGATAAACAGTTTTCAATTAAATTGTAATCTTTTCATTTATTTACTCATAAAACATTACAGGTTGTAAAACGGAACATAAATTTGTCTTAAATTGCCAATCTAGGCATATCTACTGAAAATATATTTATATAACATCAATATTAGGTTAATATGAATTAAATAATTCGGAAATGTATGGAAATTGTTTATATTACTCCAAATCAGTTGTAGTTATAGGTCTTAGAAAGAAATGTTGTGATAATTTTTATGCTTTTCTTTTTTCAAATACTCTGACAAATTTTGCTCTTTTTCTTCAGTTTAAATTAAATTTCAGTGAAATAAATATAAATATTTTTCAATATGTACGGTAGGAAAATTATTTCGAAACTTTTTATGAAAACATCTATTATTTTTCAATACTAACGAGAAATTATTTTTGGAGGCTATTTCAATACACATGGCGAAGTTTATTTTTTCTTAATAGATACTTGTGTCATTGCACGAGTGACATTTTTAGATAGTGAATGTTAATCCCGTGAACTGCCAACCGGAAGTAGACTAGCGTAGCAAAACACATCTACTTTTACTACACGAGAAACATGTGAGGTATGTTAATCTCCGTAAAGTGATTAATATAACTTGTATTGAATTTAAATATAACATGTGTAGTGGTAAGGAGAATTTTATGAACTACCCGTTCCACCTTCAGCCAAATGAAATACAGTTACTATTTTGATGGAGTCAGCCTATATTTTATTATTTTCATTTGAGATAACCTACGTCAGTGTCTCACAGTCCATTTCCCGTCCAGTGCTAGGACACAGCCCCTTCCAATCAGATAGCCGAGGACAATGTAATATCCGGAGTACGCGCAGTGTACTTGGTGGTGACACGTGTTGGCCATTGGTTACTCTGTACCCATTACCACTCGCGGAATCGTGAACATGTGAAATCATAAGTACTCGTCGAAGTTGTAACGCATTCAATAAGTACATGTTAATAATTGGAAGAAAATGCATTTAAAAATTATTTGACTGTTAGACTTATTCAATTGCATTGCAATTTGACTTAAAATACGTAATAAATTTATCAAAAGGTTATGGATTCATAAATTTACATACTTACGACGTCCAAATAATTTTACGTATTATTTTATGAACTTTTAAATTTCATTAATGTTTATATTATTGTATTTTCATACTTCTGAACAAAGGGTTACAATTATAATCAATACTGGAAAGTAGTCTATTGTCACGTCTAATGATTATTATTATAAGATATTAAAATAATATGACAGACTAGTCTCACTTCGTTTCACTGGCCCCGTATTTTCTGCCACCATTATTTTTCTCCTTCCGTCTGTTCTTTATCTGCTTTTGAAGAATTATTCCCTATGTACTTCTTCACGTATCTCTAAAATGCTTTGTGCATTCTTGCTGGATCACTTAGGATTAGCAAATTGTTTTAAGAGCCACTAATGGAGCTGGGACGGCCTGGCATAATTATTAGCTATTTAAAAATATTTTCCTTGAAGTACGTAACATAGTTTCCAATGAATACGAGCCGCGACACCTCCTAAACGTCGAGGATTGTGAATTTAAGAAACCTCCACAGGTGTGGCGTCCTTTATATAAAACTTTTGTGCACCAATGTAGTTTTCCTGATCGTCCATAGTCCCTGGAAAATATTGGCCTGCCCCAGCTTCATCACCTGTTAATGCTTGAAGGAGAAATTTTTCTTTAGGCGGACTTCACATTATTGTATAATACGTTCCTCATAATTCTTCGTCTTGTTTATTTAATCTAAATAGAACGGGAACTGATCCCTGTCTCAATATAATTTAACAAATATATTTTGGTGTAGTCGACTAACCAGACGTGAAATTTTAATACCGGATAAACTGAGGGAAAATATAGATGTAGGAAAACGGGCGAGACTCGATTAATTCCTGGTTTATTGCGGTTACTTTCAGGTATATTTTAATGACACAGCCTGAAACTTCAAAGATTCCAGATTCCTTCCCATCGTACTGGTAATACCTTACTTAGAATTCAAACTGCCTCCAACACCAAAATTAAATCATCTGTCTAAAACATGAGAATGAAACACACACACACACACACACACACATATATATATATATATATATATATATATTGTAATGCCAATTAATTAGGCCATTAATTGTTTGGACGTAAAATTTGAGTTTTTTGAGTAATCCATTATAGCGTTCTGATCGAACAAAGGGACAATGGAAAAAGCGAACTCACTTTGCTTTGTCGAAAAGTCAAAAATGGCGTATGCGCGCTAAAACTCGGGAGAACTGGGAGTCAGTTCGCGGAAAAACATCGTGAGGAGCAGAACGAGTAATTTAACTGTTGGTTGGTGGCGGAACATTTCAGAGGACGGAACAAACAATACTAGAGCAGAGACTAGCCGTCGTAAATGTATTGTTAAACAAAATTAGACAAATTAATAACATTCACGGAAGTATTACATCGTAAATATCGCTAAGTAAAAGCAGTTTACGTCTACAGCCAGCCAGGAGAGTTTAAGAGAGTTTACGTCTACAGCCAGCCGGAATAGTAAAGTTGCAGTTTAAGTCCAAAGCGGTAAAAGACTAACAAATCTACGAATTATAGGATTTGTATAAGGCGAGCAGACATCAGATAGCTCACATTCAGGAGAACAATCCGAGTTCCTGGGACCCCCTCAGTTTTGACTTCAATGGTGTAAATTCAGTGAGTCGATATTTTAGAGTCAGTGTAAAATTTGGCAATAGTGTACTTCCGCACCCAAAAGGAATGATGGTACCAGCTGGACAGATGTAAGTAACAAAACCAAATTAATGATTAATTGTAAAGGTAATTAAAGGATAGAGTCAGATTTCGTTCTCTTTTAATTGTCAATCAAAGTTAATTTCTTTTCTTTTTAATTTCTTTCTATCGAAATATTGTTAGGTAAATGTGAACTGTTTGTTAATAAGATTTGAAAATCAATTTGTTGTGTCCATTATCAAACCCAGTGAAGACCCTGAGAAATTTATATTTTAAATTGTAATTGTTTTTGAGTTAGAAGCCACAAAGTGAACACAAATAATTTTATGTATTAAATTTTATTAATTCTTTTATTTAATTAAAAGCCAGCCAGTTAATAATCACAATATATACAACCGCCAATGGAAAAGTTTGGAACTGGTGAAATATCTTGGGGAGTGAGTTTATATATATTTCTGTACGACACAAAGTGAACATTCTTTAATTCAATTGTTATTATTATACTTTATTATACATTTAATAAATAATAAATGGCATACAAATATAAATTAACGACGAAAACACATGTCAGTTGATTTTACTCCATAATCTGGTCGTAATGGAATCAGGTTGATCCCAATTGTTTACCTAAGAACGGGCGATCATTACAGCCCACAGTTATTCTGGGAAGGAATTGGGCTATGCCCAGGAAAACGTATTTAAAACTGTCAGCACAACCATGAGATGTAAGGACATTGAGTTACAGTGACTCTTGTTTTGCCGGACGACTTTCTCAACCATGTACTTTCCAGGTTTCTGAGCGACTGTCCGTCAGTGCTGAGACTCTGGGAACTTGTAAATCCTTCCGTTTTTCCATTCGGGTCACTTATTGATTCTTGGACTAATAAAAAGTCGAGGACGATGCTACACCGTCATTATGATCTGCCAATTCGTGACGTTGCGATCGATATCACTGTCTTGTAGGCACCAAAAGATATAATACCATTTTTCGTTGGTTGTGGAATTACCAGTGAACATCGGCAAATATGTTTCACTTGGTTGCTCTCGCCAAATTTTCATGGTATTTAATAACATTAAAGCATTAAAATTAACACATTGTTTCGTCCTGAACGTCGAAAGCTGTCCAATGGATTTGAATTATTATAAATAATTTCCATACATTGTTGAATTATTCAATTAATATTATGTATATTTTACATAAATAAATTTTAAAGGAAGATCTGCAATTTCCAACAAATTGGGCTGTTTTTACTTATTTATTCATAAAACATTACAGCTCTTAAGAAAAAAGCCAGCTATAACTCTTAATAATCATCACGATTATGTTTTCCTTGAAATGAAGTCCAGGTACTTCGTTCCACAGTTGTATAAAAATTTTGTAAGAACATAGGAGAGTAAAATGGAATGTGTGACATGTGGAATATACTCCCCGGCATTGTTACTCCATGCATGGTATTCACAAATAATAATAAAAATTATCAAATTAATACTTCAGATATTGACAGATATGCTCACAAAAAGAACACTTTTATCGTAAAACTGGTCACGATAATGGATATGATATTCAAAACTCTATAGAAGTCCAGTGGGTTTTGGAAGTTTAAGTTAAACTCCAGAAAATAGTCAAAAGAAACATTCTCTTGCCTTGCTCAGGTCAACGTAAAGTGATTTAGGCAATTAGAACAGGAATGAATTTTCGGTTTCATATTATCGTACTCGTTAAAACCACTCCACAAGAAGAGCCCAGTGAAACGGCCGAATGAATGCTATCAAATTGGATATTGTGATATCGGAGTAAAATCGCTACTTTCCTCGCCGCAGTATTCGTTTCATGTTTAAAGAACCATGTAGGGTTATTTTTACTTAAGCCTGTGTATATCTTTAAATTAAATTCCTGTCAAATGATATACCAAATTAAGGATTATAATGTTGTCAACTTTGTTAACAAGTATTTTCTCATCTTGCTATTGAAGGGAAAGAGGTAAAAGGTAACAGAATACTAACGCATCAAGAGGAATGCTTTGTAATAACAGACGTGTAACTTTGCTAAGCCTTTGTAATTCGCGCCTAGCTCTCCCAAGGCCGATATAAACATAATTATTTCACTCCCCTCGTTTGCTTGTTGGGTGCAAAGGGAAATATTTGCCTGTGTGTATAGTAAGCCTTTCTTAATTATAGAATGACAATAACGCGAGACTTTGCTGCTGGTGTATTAAAAATATTATTAAACTTTTAGAAACATATGAAAGTCTCAATTAATTAGATAATTTACACTCAATAGTCTTTTTACCTACTATAATTTTACAGTATATTTTTTAAATAAAAACAATTAATTTCATACCCATTTGAGTGTTATGAAACATTTCTATGTTTACCTCAAGTGGTGTGGTGGTCAGCGACATTGCTTCATCACAGAGGTCCCTGGTCCGAATCCCGGCATGAGCGTTGATGTTTGTGATCAACATGGTCTTGAAAACCAGGGTTAATGCTTAAGGAGAATCGCTACGCTGGCCACGTGCCACTCCAAATAAATCCAGAATACGTTATGTAAGGTGACTAGTCACCCTGGTTGGCCAAGACCCTTAATGGGCTGTAGACCCATAGAGAAAGAAAGAAAAACGAAACTTTCATATATAATTAGTGCTTTTAGTGAACATATTATATTCGTTGTATATCATATAACTGAACGTTGTTTTAAAATTTAGGTTTAGTCGGGGTAAATTTTGAATTTTAATATTCTCATGATCAATTAATGTGTAAATATTTTAATATTCTAGTTTAATTGTATTGAATAAAGGAAATAGCAGATTACTTTTCAACACTCTATTTTAATTTTTTTTATATAACAAGGAATGAAAATTTTATTCGTAGTCGTACATAGTTCTGAGTAACAGTTTTTGTTCAAGTCGTAACAAAATATTATAAATTTATATATTCTTTAAGGTATGTGTGTATATCTACCAGATCGGGAATCGAATCTAAGACCTACATCACTTTATCTTTTTCAGATTCATTTGTATCTTAGTTTATAGTTTTTAGAAAAATTCATGATCTTGGAATAAGTTGGAATGGAAGAAAAAGAAACTATTTCAATCTATTCTATTGTCGTGCACCTTAATCTAGACAATCCGGTTTTTTCGTTATTATCTTAAGTGATGGAATTTTTTTTAGCATTTTTCCGGTACTCGGCACCCAAATATACATGCGAAACACAGTCCATTACACGGGAAAAAATATGTCGCCGACCTGTGTTGTATTATGCGTGTCCAGAATATACGCTGAAACATATACGGACGGTTTTTATTATTTTATTTATTAATTTATCCTTAATAGTTTAATCCGAAGATTTTACATTCGTGTTAACTAAAACGAGTAAAAATATAACTTGGACACTTGAGACAGGTGGGAGGTCCATTGATATTCCTGCCCTCATGTTCCTTGTTGTTGTTCTGAGGGGATTGGGGCGGAAGTTGAGATGTGTATTAGTCGTGTTGGTTTGATCTGTAGGAGAATGTTGGGGGTAAGATTGCATATGTTATCGGGGGAAGCTGATTCTGGAGCATATGGTGAAGGAGATGCCTGAATATGAAAAGTAAGTCTAAACCGTGGAGTACGATCTTGAAGCTAGGGGAAAGTAGCGTCGAGACTTCGTTGTATGATTCTTCGTGGAGTGGTGAGTGGTTTTAGAATCACTGATGAAAATCGTAGTCGGGACAAGCACTTCGATAAATGACATTTATGACTTAGCAAGCGAGCAGCATTTTTTGTTCTATTTTTCAGCAATCAGATTACATTTTAATCTGTAAGCTAATGTGGTAGATTAAACATGTTCTTTATATATTTTACATGATATCTTGATGAGATCCCCTCCAGCGAAGAGAACTCCTAAATCATGTCTACAGATGTGCTGGCCATTTTCTTTTCACTCTTTTTATTACGTCATTTTCTAATAAAGGATTTGAATGTAGTTTGAGCTTTTAGTGATGACTAACACTCTTTTGATTGCTAATCTCCATAAAAGTGGGGATTGTTAAGTAATTTTGAGGCGCTCATTTGTTATGCAACGAGGGGAATTAACGATGACTTAAAATTTTAGACTGACAACTTTGGATTATTGCAGTATTGGACTTGTGGCACGACCCCATAATTCTATTCTGTAACTCCATATTGGTATAATTATGGTTTTGTTGCGTATTAGTTTACTTTCTATAGACAAGTGTGACTTGCGTCTTAGTAACCAGTACATTACTTTTTTTAAAATCCATTTATTTTCTTTTCCTTTTTATGTGAATTTTCCAACTCGGCTTGCTATCGAGATGTAGATCCAAATATTTGACGTAGAATGATCTCTGTGTTGTTTATGTACATTGTTGGACACTGATTCATAATGTAAACGCCACAAGAGACGCCTTTCTTTCATTTATTTTTTATTCTCCATTTCTGAAACCATACTTGAAGTAAGATATTGTTGTATGAGTAATGAAGCCTGGTTTATTACCGTATGTGGGGTAAGAATCACCTATCATCTGAAAACATTCCCAGTACAATATTTTTGACCGTTAGGAGATCGGAGATGAACAGGAAATACAACAATTCATAATGTAAACGCCACAAGAGACGCCTTTCTTTCATTTATTTTTTATTCTCCATTTCTGAAACCGTACTTGAAGTAAGATATTGTTGTATGAGTAATGAAGCCTGGTTTATTACCGTATGTGGGGTAAGAATCACCTATCATCTGAAAACATTCCCAGTACAATATTTTTGACCGTTAGGAGATCGGAGGTGAACAGGAAATACAACAAGGGGCGTAGAACACTGCCCTGAGGAACTCCAATAAGGATATGAACGCGGAAGAAGTGCCATATCCACACAGAATGTTGAAGAACATGACACGACAATGGATAAGCAGGCATGTTATTGCAAGATTACCGTGCAATCAAATATTAATTTTAAGTTAATTATTAAAAGTATCTGTTAAAATAATTAATTGATCAAAGTTATGTTTTATTGATATTAAATTGTAATAAAGAATTGCGCTCATCAAATACATCAGGAAATAAGCCGGTAAATAAATAACGAAAGAATTTGTTTGTTGCTTCAATTTGTCGAAATGTGAATATGGCCTGTTCCAATCTCTTAGCCGAGAAAAACGGGAGAATCAGCAGAGTGAGTAGCAAGTTAGGAATTCCACGTGTAGGGGCGCTCTGACAGCACGTCTCTGAGGCTGACCGCTGCTACGTGATCCTTGATACTCCTTGGCCTCACGATTGCAAGGCACTCGAAGAAGAAATTATAACACGCGCATGAATCTATTTCGTTTACTTATGGTTTTGTAAAGTATTATAAAATAAATTACATGTGCTGGAAATATTTAATATTCTATTATGTAACATCCAAATGTTCAAAGAATATCAAATATCCATCATTTACAGATCTACTAATACTCTTTCCCACTTGATTAAAAACCACAAAGACCCACTTGACACCTACAGCAAACATTGTGTTGTATACAAAATCTCTTGCTCTAATTGTAATTCCTGCTACATAGGGCAAACAAAACGTTCCCTTAATACACGTATCAAGGAACATACATCTAATATCAAACTTTCCATTGATAAACAATCTGTAGTCTCCAAACATATAAAAAATTCTAAACAAACATTTGATTGGCAAAATGCTAAGATTTTAGACATTGATACCAGGTACAATTCTAGAATCATTTCAGAGATGCTTCATATTAAATCAAAAATCACAAAAACACAATATGAAACTCCACACTTGCTATGATTCCTTATTATTACGCTAAACGTTGCTCTTTCCCATTGTCGTTGCTTCCTTATTGTTACGCTAACCCCTCTGCTTTCTCATTTCGTTGCGATTTCGTCGCTTTTTGGTTTTGTCAACTGACGAGTGCAGTTGTGTCACTCTAGGCTCTTCTTCCCACCTGATGAAAGGGACAAGAATCCCAGAAACATTGTGTGATATTTATATTATCACTTAATAAATAAGAAAGATAGCCAATTCAGACAAAATATATTCAAATAAGACGTAATTTTTTACATTTTAACATCAGGAATGTTCAAACGGTCAATCGCGAGGGTTTAAGAAGGCGAACGAGGTAACATGCTCACATTACACCAAGAAATTTAAAAAATAATCCTTTTACGTCGGTTACTCGTTCTCTATTAAATGCAAAATATGATACCTTACACTTACTTTTAAATCCGGCGTGCAGTTTAAAAACCGAATTATTGCTTAATGAGAGTTCGTATTACTAAGATATTGTTTTAATAAAGCGCCTTTGAATATGTCGCGATCGTACGCACCTAATATTGACTTACGTTATCTAACGAAGACTTTCCCGGTGTAGTGATTAACGAAGTGTTCTCGGGATCTTCACTTGAAGATGAAGGCAGTGACGTCGAAACATCTTGGAATTACGATTTTTCAAATATCAGTGGATAATAAAGTTCTGCTATAAAAATGTATTATCAAAGCCATATGGACTTACAGCATTCAATTAGGCGGATGCACAAAGCCCTCTAATCTAAAAATGTTCTAAGAATCAGATCTAAAATACTACGCTCCATAGTTGTGTGTAAACTTCACTCTGCACAATGATCTCAAGATACCATTCATTACCGAGGAAATGAAATATGAAAATATATAAAATTATTGCTATAGTATCGATTGTGATTGTCCAGAAATAAAAAGTTTAGTTCTACCGAAAATTATTGCTAGTATTCGTGTTTGTAACATAAAAGGGAAACAACATTAATTTCAAATTCAAACTAATATTTAATCCAAATCAATCTACTTTACAAAATCTAAAATCTATTCCATTTATATTACGAGCATGTAACAACTTTAGAAATGTACACGGGTAGAAGCTAACATCAGTTACGTATAACAAGAGTAACTTCACAACCGAAGAATGTAAGTGTTTATAAGCTATTGAGATTTTAATTAGTTCGGTTGACTTAAATAATTGAATGCGAAAGCATGAAGAAATAAATTTAATTAGAAATGGGCTGATAAAATCAGAACGTTTTCTATAATATCTAAGTTAAACCGCCAGTCAATATTTTTATATTTCCATATTTTTCCAATTATACACCGCTGGATAGAGTTCCCGGTCACACACAATACAATAAAATCAACATTATCGTTACCTATATATTGTAATATTCAATAAGTTTGTTGTTTTTACATACCATTTATTCAGAGCTGCTCTGGTTTGTGCACACGCGATTATTTAATTTTAATAGAACAGTAATTACATTGACAGGCCATAGCACTGATTTTATTATCGTCTCACTTTCCAACATTTTCGGCAGCTTTTGATTGTCATACGTATGGTCACATTCAGTTTTGCTGTAGAAAATCTTTAATAGAAAAATGATGCTACTTTCCCCTCGCTTTAAGTCGTACTCCACGGTATTGACTTACTTTTCATATTCAGGCATCTCCATCACCATATGCTCCACAATCAGCTTCCCCCGATAACATATGCAATTTACCCCAACATTCTTCTACAGATCAAACCAACACGACTAATGCACATCCCAACTTCCGCCCCAACAGAACAACAACAAGGAACAAGAGGGCAGGAATGTCAATGGACCTTCCACCTGTCTCAAGTGTCCAAGTTATATTTTTACTCGTTTTAGTTAACACGAATGTAAAATCTTCGGATTAAACTATGAATTCAGCCCATATTTTGTTGAATTCAACCACCACAGACGCTCGCCATGCTCCCAGAACACACATGACTGACTATTTCTCACAACATACTGATCTGCTTCCTAAACACACACTCTGCTCTCTGAATATCTGAGTGACTATTTTTCACTATCTAAGTGACTGCTTGCTAAAAGTTCTGAGCGTCTTATATGCCTTTTCGACAATACACCGTAGCAACTATTATAGTCTCTGCATTCTCGCACCAAACAATGCTGTTCTTTACAATGCTCTAGCCTCAAAGTTACGCCGCCAGTATTTAAATAAATAATTTAAATGAAGCATTTCATTACACATTTGTAATCTCTACTATATATATATACTAGCTGGGTGCCCGGCGTTGCTCGTGTACTTATTTATAAAAACTCGAAAAAGTATTTCATTGAATACTTAAATATATTCCTTGAGTATTTCAGGATATAATTGTCGATTGTCACTCAGTCTTCATACATTACGAAATATTACATTGATGAAATTGTTAGCTAGACTCACAACTAATATAGCGCGAAAATTAACTTACATTTTACGCAAGGATGGTAAAGTAATTCGTATTCTTCTTTATTACCATTCGATGGAGTATTGCTGTATAAAATTATACTTTTTATTTAAAGAAAATATTTCTGCTTTATTTAATTCCTAATAAAGGAAATATTTCCTTTGTTCGTTGCGTAGTAACGTCTTTCTCTCGCGTGTCGTCATCGTCTCTTGGCGCGCAGTAATTTAATATTTTATGATCACGGTTTTTAATTATAATTCTTTTCACATGTATGCTAGGCGTTTCTCACCCTCACAGTACCGTTTCTCGTGTTTTGAAGAATATGTGTACCAATTTTTGTTGCATTCTGTCCACACGATAAAATTTGTATAAAGAACAACGTACATACATACATACATACATACATACAAATATACATCCTTTTTTATTATATATGTATATATATATATAAATATATAATCTTAGAAAAATATCTTCAGGGCCTGGAATCGAATCCCTTCTCACAACTCCAAGTCTCTATTCGTTGTATAAACCTAAACAGAAGGTCGCCTAAATTTGCTGAATCACATTCGTCACGGACTTATTTTCGGATTTCATGAAGAATGCATATTTTATGCAACTTGACATATTCAATTAATTGAATAACAGAAGAAATGTTTACAATCGTGCTCATCTCTAAACCTATGAAAGTTAATTAACATTTTCGATAAGAAAATGTCTACAGGACATATTCTATTCCCGGTCCTATTAATTTAATTTCATTGCTTTCATAACTTGACTGAAAACATTTATTCCGTTTTTGAAGTATATTTATTTTCATGCAGAGTGTTTTTTGTACATTGCGGATTGTTGTCCAGTCAGCACGGAACTGTTTCGGAAAAGCAGAATGAAACTTTGTTTTAATTGTTTCGTGGTTAGTATATCTAAGTAACACACACGTAGTGTAGGCTTGAGGTAAAAGAAACGACTCTTCTTCCAAAGAAACCTCACACTGTGCCGTATTATATTTTATTGTGACGGACTTCTACAGCAAAGGTATTTTGTATTCCAAATATTTAGAAATATTTATTTTGTGTCCGTTGGTATGATAAATAGAATGGATTTTGATATCTGATATATCGATATGAATCGAGCTATCAGCTTTGTTACTTCTAGCATGAACAACTGGAATTATTCATTCACCCCCTCCGGTGTAATTTATTTACAAATAGTCGATACGAAGCTCTAAGAGGAGGACGCGTATTTCTGAGTTGAGAGCAAGACCCTCTAAATTAATGATTTCAATCACCCTGGTTTTCATTCATGATTCTGAATTATACCTTTTGATGGAGGGTTGTTCAAAGCAAAAGAAATTTACAAAATGAAAGAAATCGCAATAATTATTACAATACACCAATTCCCAAGTAATTTAAGTGCTTATTACTATTATTCTTGCTACAGAAAATCCCTTTCTCAAGATAGAGTTTAATTTTTTTTTTAAAAAAAACATATTAGTATTCCAATTTTCCGCTTCGTCCTTTTAGGTTTACCTACAATTTACTGTTCTCATTCCTTCCTCGACTAATGCAACTCTGTATTAAGCAGTGGTTCTGCGTTCGACCTCCAGTTCTGCGGAGTACTAGACAATTAAAATTCATCCAATTTTCGGGCTAAAGCGGCCCGTAGACATTTAATATTATTGGCAATATATTGATAGCTGAAATCAGAAATAAAACCTATTTGACGGTCATATGTTAAAATCCATTTATTTGTTTGTAGAATGGCAAATCTCTTAATTATGTAATAACTAAAATAATAATATAAATGATAAATAATAACACAAAATAATCCCCAATTAATTTATCCCGCTTGTGTACACTATAGTAACTATGTTCGGCAGTATTAGAGAAAAAGCCGTAAAATTAAAATACAACTTATGGTAATAATCTAAAGCATGATTAACTTCAGAAATTCAGACACGTATAAGAAATTATTTGCCAGTGCGCATAGTGTAGGTACATTCACATATAATACAATAATTTTCTAAAAAATCTGTGTACATGCAAAATATCCTTAAATTTTACTCGATCTCCAGCTCCAGAAAAATATTATTAATTTTACGTTTAACGAAATCAGATTACAATTAGATGGATTAAATTCACTGTGGGCAAACCGTAAATGTTTAACCTTGAAATATATAAAATATGTCGTCTATCACGGAATAAACCATTGTTGGTGGCAGACATACTGAGCGTTGCAACAGTTAAATCAGAGGTTTTACATCCTCGTAAAAGAGGACGTAATGCAGAAACTCAGATTTAAATCTCTACTTCGGATATGAAAAATATTTAAATTTTTGATTGTAATCATTGGGGTAAAGTTTTATAGAAGTACCCTAGAATTTAATGATACTTTTGTAGCTGTTATATATTAAATTCACTTATACATTGGGTTCTCTAAAGGATTGGACCAGAATTTTTCAGATTTGAGATACCTCAGAAATAATATCCTAACCAAAGTTTTTTCGTTAACAGGGGATTATCCACATTTCGAATCCTTCAACCAGTTCCTCAATATTCCTAACAAAGTCCTATCCACAAACGAATTTTGCAATGGTTATAATAGATGATTTTTATAAGAAATATTTATAAAGAAACTTATTGACTATTTGTCAGTGACCCAGTACTCTAGCGACACATTAAATAGATGATGATAGTTACATCAATTTCGAAGTAAAATAAATACCAGTCCACGTTTTCATAAAATTAGTATGATTTTTTTTTTGCAAACGTTAATAAAAGCTTACGGTTGAAATATGTTTCGCAGGAAAATAAAACGGAGAGGAAATATTCATGACAAAAGTAGATACTCACCCCCACATAACAATTTTTTTTTCTATTCAGAATTTCAATTCCACGGTAAAATTACCGATTGCAAGTGGCCGCAGAATGTAAATAGAGGTTGCAGCGAAACATGAATATTTTGTGCAGGCAGCTTTGTCAGGGCCGCGTCCAGCCATGCACAAATTCACCGGGGCCGCGACGCAAATGGAGTATGCGTCTCTGTCTGTCTATAAAAACTGCGAGAACATTTGAGTACCTTCAGGACACGCGGACGCACAACTGTGACTGATGCTTGCTCAACGGTGCGTACGTGTGCGTGGCAAGTGGCTACAACTCCCCCTCTGCTCGAACACAATTACCTGGCGGCCGCGGGCCACCGCGAGACCTCAGAAATTACTTTTATTTCTGTCGCAAATGGAAAACAAACATTTCTAAACCAAGGCTAATGCATATGCAATGAAACATGGAACTCAGTCCGCCGCGCCCTTCTCGCGACAAAAATAGAGAGAGCTCATGAAGTAACAGCAGGCGACTGAATACTATTATATATATATATATATATATATATATATATATATATATATATATATTGTAATAAACATCCGAGCGTAAAAATAAAAAATATATATTTTAACAAACAAACAAATTTTATTCATCAGAATTTACAATTATCCAATTTAATAAAAAACATATACCTCTTTCTCTCATGGGTCTTTACTGGGTTTGATAACGGACAAAACACTTATAAATTTAGAATCAATCTGGTAGATTAAGTTCGTTAATAAGTTTCGTCGATGTCTAGACGATTAAATATTTCTGTTTAATTTAAAGATAAATGTTGGGTTATTCGATTATTTAAGAGTTTATTTTATTAACACAAAAGAAAATATCTGACTGTATCTATTAATTCCGTTTACACATATTAATACCATGAAATTTCAACTTACGATTACTCAGGAACATTTGGCTCGTTCATTACACACACACTTTATAGACTGGACGTTTAAACACTGACTCTAACACATATTATTGGTTCGACGATAGCTGATTCTCCATACTCGGTGAAGGACATCTCACTTGCTCGTGCTGAAACTACTCGATGCTGGATGCAATGTCCTGGTCTCCTACCATCGAAGACAGTGGTCAAATTTTGATATTACAACAGATTGAACTTCTGCATACAAAAATGTTTATCGTTGACATAAATTTGCTATTTCTCTCGCAGGCTGCAAAATTTCTCCATACTCGGTGCTCGCCGTACGCCTCCACAACCAACACTCCCCTCCAAGACTCAACTTCACCTCATAGCTCCAAAAGTCAACTCACTCCTCCTAGCTCTCACACTCAACTCTCACCTCCTAGCTCTCACACTCAACTCCCTTCCAAAAATCTTATCTTTTTATATCACCGTCCCTTCTCTTTTCCTTTGTTCCCAAAACTACGTCGCAACTGCTCGTTGACAGTTTCTCCATTATTCCGAGATTTACATTCTGCAGGTGCTGTTCCTTAGCTAGCAAAATATCTAGCCGCTCTGTCCTGTCACATCAAGACAGGACCCGTAATTACTTAGCACTTGTCTTCTTCCCTCACTCACACGTGCGCGTTTCTAAATTCTCCAGACCGCCCAAACTGCACCCTCAATTACTCTGGACTTGTCTTCTCACACGACCAGCGCTCCCAAGATCTAAATAAACACATTACAGAATGTCTTATCCACTGTCCAGGCCATTATCCGAAACAATGCCTGCCTTAACAGATTTATTTTGTGACAGGCCCCCGCACATGTGGCTTGCCCTGACTCGTCTATCCCGATCCTAAGTCAACAAGTGAACTTCCCAGGCCATTAATCAGACACAATGCCCGCCTTACAAATCCTAAGTACACATTGCCACTTCCTGTGACGGCCAAGACCATTAATCCGAAACAATGCCTTTCCCTCAAAGCATTACAATATATTTGTCAATTACTAGTACCCACTGTACTCTTATAATAACAACTGAAATATTAAATATTTGTTCGTGATAGAACGAAAGTTTAGTAGGAATAAAACCAGTCTCCAGCAATATTTATTTCTTCAATTAGAAAAATTTAATTAGAAAAAAATTAGACGTTGAAATTTTTTCTATCATATTTTTAACTAGATGTAAGACATGATTCAATTATATATATGATAGACTTTTAAGAGGACCAGAATATTTATTGGTTTTTTTAAATTGATTACCTTAGTTCCACTTAAGTTTCTATAAAGTGAAATTATAATTTTCAACGTAGGATCACTGTCAATCAGGACCGTTGAAGTCCTTTGCCGTTATAGGGCCAGAGGCCCTCTTTTCCACAAGTTGTATAATGCCTTGATTTGATTTGTTAAAATTACCATTTGGAGTGTTAAATGTATGTACAAGTTACACGTAGTTAATAGCTAGAACCAAATATCAATTTATCACATTATAATTCAATGTTTCATGTAGAGGTGGGCAAAAGAACCGAGAATCTATTCAGAGTCGATTATTATTAAAGAACCGTTCTCTAAAACGGCTTAGTAGATAGAGTTATACTTTATAGGTAACGAGTTACTTGAGTCGGAGTCGTGAGCGAATTGCTTGAGTCGGCTCATGAGCGACTTGCTCGGATCGGCTCGTGAGTCAATCTCTAGAATTGAGCCGTTGAAGAACTCTTGAAAATTGAGTTACTACTTTAATCGTTGAGTTCAAGAAAGAATCGACTATGGTTCTGAATCGAAAAAGTTATGAGCGGCACTCTCTAAGAATTGGAAAAAAATAACAATTGTAATAAATTTTGAAGTGAAAGAATTAAATCACTACCAATATAATATCAACTTATGACAACAAAAATTTAAGTATCAAAAGAGAAATATGTGATAGAAAAACTGAATAATAGCCAATGATTTCAACCAAAAGGCAGTATATTATTTGTATAATTAATTTTTCAAACTGTATGTATATTATTGGAATCAATATGAATCGCAGCATACTTACATAAACAAGCACTATTTGTAATTTATTTATGGGTCGCCAATGACCAAGTTGTTAACGCGACCATTATAAACTTTTAATAATAAAAAAAGTTTATTATCACTCCGTACCACATTCGGCAAGGACGAGAAAAATACTGACGGGAGTGGTCGCAGTAGCTGTCTTGGACCGAAGATGCGTTACATTTTTATTCAAACGTCATTTTCTGAGAAACTATGGTTACTTTTGGAGTGTGGCCTTGGCGGAATATTGTAAACACATTCCTCTGAAATATCATAAGAGTTCATCATGTATCTAACCTGGCTTCGGAGATTAATTAAGATGCATCGGCCCCCTGGACCTAGCACAACTATCGAAGGGTTAACAGGCAGTGTAATAAAGTCTTAATTATAGCAAAAAATAATCTAGACAAAACGTAATTTTGATTTGTTATTCTTACGACTTCTCAACACCCATAGTTAACATATTATTCCCAGCGTCTTTTGACCTTTCGATGTTTATAGTTTTCTTCAATCTCTTGATCAATCTCAAATCACTAACCCACTCACATATACACATTAACAGTTTTAATTTACAAGATTATGCGCTATTAATAAGCAGAATAAATTTTATCCAGATATATAGGTTGCAGTATAAATAACATTCCACGCAATAAATCCCGCAAGGTCGGCTATTACGAGGTCAATATCCTAACCGTGTTCTGAAGGATTGTGAAGTCGCACGGTCGCCAATCTATATTTAGAAGGACCTGCTGGTTTTCCCGAATGTACAATTGGAGAATTTACTTAGAGAGGCAGATCATGACGGAAAAAAGGTGTCGGTCCATTTCCAAAAAGCGTTATCTAAATCGAAATATTAATTTTGTAAAATAGTTCTAGAAGTATATTTATATTATTTTTCATAAATAAATTACTTAATAATTATTACATATTTTGTTTCTTGATTTTTGTCTGTATTCGTCTCCCTCGCCTCCTTAATTACTCACGTTATTAATGTACAACTTCGAGAAAAGAATCTGATGGGATTCGGAGAGTCGAAGAGTTGTTTAAAAGAATAGACTTGTAGAAATGAGTGAATCGACTCTGAACGACTCACCAAAAAGAATCGATCTGCCCAACAGTAGTTTCATGTTTAATTCAAAAATGCTGACTGAATATTACACTGAATATTTTTTATAAGTGAAGAAATAATTACTGGAGACTTAAAAGTTTTTTCCTACTAAATACATTATAAACAGTCAAATGATACCCATGCAAAGAAAACTGAAAGGGTCGGTTAAAAAAATTATGGACCATCGTTCATTTAATTATTCGAAATGAAAATGTTCGTAAATAATTATAATATTTGGATCGGCCGAAGTAATTGCCTATGTGCTAATTTTTGACGGGTAAAAATACTATAAGCCTAGTTTCAAACGGTCTCGAAGATGCAATCACTCAGATAGTCCGGTTTAGCTGACTTGTCTCAAGACAGAACTACTCGCGGCTGCTGCTAGAATACTACTCCTTTATACACAATTTGGGCTCATATTTATATACTTCTGCTTCACATCACACGAGGCTCATTGTACTATGTCTGTATGAGCACGAATACAATAATAGACCCTCTATGAACCCTTGTATCAACAACAGATGATTTCCAAAGTAATCGTCCAACAGCAAGTTCAACTGTAACACTATATCGCCGTTTTTCTCATAAACCATAACTTTTCGGCGATGGACATATAAAACATGTTGTGACACATCCGACTTAATTACGTCCCCGTCCTCAAATATGGAACAAATTAATGTGAAACTTTTTTGAGGACAACTCATCCATTATAATATGTCCCAGAATATTTTACGAGTTTGTGACAGCTCAAACGATATTTAACAGCATATGTACGGTACATTAACTTTGTGAATAATTGTTTTGATCACACCACTGGGCGTAAATTCAATGAATTATGTTCTGAATCAAAGATATGCACTGCTATTAGAACTTAATGGAAATTAAGGCCTGACAAACGTAAATTCCACATTTTAAAATTATCGTAGCATTGAAACAACTCTATAAGATATGTTCATGTATTCATATATTTCATCATCAGTATGTTAATTGTCATTTCTATTGTTTATGCAGTGACATTTTTGTCAAGAATACCATCTAGCAAAAAGTTTGGACAAGAAACGACGTGGAAGAAGGTACGTGAAGTATAGTCAAAATTGAACAATATTAAATATAATGACTGGTATATACAGTTTTTAATAACAAGAAACCAGTGTTTAATCACAGGGACAGGGAAACTTGGAGGCAGAATGTGACTCATTAGTAGATGGTATTTTTGCGAAGAGAAATCTGAGAAAAGAGGAACAGATGAGATGGAAATGGATATAAAGACGAAAATATAGCAAGATGAGTTGCGTAACAAAAGAATTATGAATATAAAATGTTAAACAAAGAAAGTACAGTAAAGAGAATTAAGATAGCCAACGTTTCGAACAGTAATGAAACTTATTCTTCATAGTAGAACGATATTCACTGAATTGGACGTGAGTCCGCACTCACTTGTGGATGTCGTAGAAAGACAGCTATCCCGACATTCTGCAGGTGAATGTTTAAACAAAATTTTACGCTTGGTTTTATATTTTTAGGACAGAGCAGGGCGAGATAGAGGGATTTGAGTCCGTTCCCGGAAGGACCGGGGGTGAATGGACAAAGTCAACACAAAGAAGTGTTGTATTCGGGCTATTGTTTGACTGCACTGTAAAAGTATATATATATATGTATATATATATATATATATATATATATATATATATATATATATATTATAACGCGTGTATTTTGGTTTTAATTTGCTTTGTCTTCGGAAGTGTTGTCTGCTGTAGGTTGGAGAATTCGAAATCGTGCATTGGCGGACGGATTCCAGGAGTTGTTTTCTGTGAAATGTTGGACGAGGTGTGCGTGGGTGTGGAGGAGATAAATATTTCCATTCAAATAATTTTCGTGTCCTGTCTCGATTGTTGGCCTCAACATGACTGAATTGTTGGCCATTGTTGACAACAGAACTGCAGCTTCGTGTTATAACTCTTGTAACAACGGAAGAATCAGTAAAACAATGAAATTTTCGTCCAAGTTTTCTAATAATGAAAAAAGTAAATAGAATGGGAAGCTATAATGGAGGGAACTAGAATATGAAAACTAAATGAGTTGAAGTGTATTCACGATGTTTATGAGCAAGATATGGGAAGCTTCTTAAAGTACGAAGGCAGAGATTGCCAATATGGCGCACGTTTGAATTTAACGGACCTGCACCGCTCGTAATAAAATGAGTCAGTCTGGTCGATGCTCTACTGAGGGACCGTTGTTTGTGATGAACTCCGCTCAGAGTGCAACTGCATAATGCAAAAAAAGTCACAAAGCACAAAAGCTGTGAAGAGCGAGAATTACGTGCCATGTCTTCCAGTACACAAGTGGGCAGCACGAGTGCGTCACAATCAATCCCGGTGGCCGACGCCTTAGCCAGTGGTCCTGACTAGGTCGTCGCTGCAGTTAACCCGTTCTGCCAGCTGCGAAATTCGGACACGCCAGTACGTCGGTACGAGAGCTACAGCAGACAACACAACACAGAATAGCAGTACGTATTTGGTACGGGCAGCAGATCACTTCTACGTAAAAACCACAGGTGCCTGAGATAAGAGTTTTTCATGCTTAACTGTAATAAACTTATTACAAATTCTTTAATGGTCAATAATTTTTTGATTAACCCAACAAAAATAATTATTTACAATATATATATATATATATATATATATATATATAATCTTAATATATATTTCTGATGATTTGTACATATTACTATTGATAACAAATTTTAAAACTATATGCGCATGCCAGAAAAGCTGATCGAACTATATACTAAATATAGTAATACATTTTTTAAAAATTTGAATCTATTTCAAAATATACGAGAGACTGCGCCGTACAATAATATTCATGTGAAAAATATTAAAAGATTACAATATTGGCATAAACTATTAAAACTTCCTGAAATAATCAGTAATAAAGCGTGACAAAAATCTTTTCTCTACCTCATAAAAAATATTTTTCAAACTCCTGCTATACAAATTAGTCCTCTCTTACAGAAAACTCTATATTATGAATTTGGATTCAGGCATTCCCACTCAACAACCATCGTATGAAACAGATTTGTCCTTTCAATTCATCAAACTCTAGAAGAAGAAATTATCTTCAGTATTTTTTATATTTCGAAAAATGTGTGCCACGATGAGCTTCTTAATAATGTCAATCATCTTATATTAACTTTATATAAGTCATATCTATGTGATTGTGAAATTAGAACAAGAGTTAAGGTAGAGTTATCAGATTATTGCTCAGTTAGTTGGTGCGTGCTTCAGGGAGAAAGTTAAATTAAGGTGGACTTTAAATTATTATATAATGCGCCCCTCATAATTTTTCACTTAGTTTATTTAATCTAAAATAGAACTGGAACTGATCCCTGACACAATATAGTTATACATTTATCTTTTGTCGGTGTTGGCATGCAATACCGAATGCTTCACTTAAAATACTGTTAGGATTTACCGAGAACCCAAACACTAAAATTGATACTGTCGTTAATGATACCCTAATACTAATATTATCCATGATAATTCAGAAACAGGCTCTGCTTACATAACTTTCAAAATGGACAACAAAATGGAAAGAAAACGAATTATATCTACACAAATACCGTTAAAAAATCAAAACAGCTAATGTCCTACCGTTTCAGTCACTAATGTACCAATACCAAATTCCAGAACAGTACGAGATCTAGGAATTCACGTAGATAAGAGACTAACATCGAAATATAACATTATGAAACAGGGAAAACATTTGGACATAAAATCCGAAGAGTAGATATTGACTAGAAAATTTCCATTATCATTCGAAACTAATATCCTACTTTTCCAAAATTTATTGAATCCAGTGTGGACATAGGTATAGAACCGTGAGGATACACTATCAAACATCACCATTATTCAAATAGCCCAATTAAAAATAATTCCCTATTCACATTAACTTCGTTACACCCTGGATCCAGGATTTAAAGAACGCAACATCAAGGTCTACGATAGAAAAGAAAGCCTTTTCCAATCCCCTAATGTAATCACTCCTGCCTCAAAAGATTAATAAGTCGCATACTTACTTATCTCAAATGACAACCACTAGAGTGGTCCTGATCTTGATTACGTTGCATTACTTGATCACTTTCGACAAATCCAACATGTATTTATATAAATTACAGAAACGAAAATTATATATCATTTAAAATAAATTACCAAATTATTGTTAAATTAGACGAGATAATTAAGCTGCAGTTGAGAAAAGCACTTAACTTAAGCAGATTGACATGAAAAGAGATTACGGTACGGCAGGCGACAGTAAAATTTCCTGTCTATCCTGAGCGTCTGTCTCCGTGGTTTTTACTGTCCGAGGCTATGGCCACTTACAAAACTCAAGTAGCCAGGAGGCCGCAGTTTATGTTTCACCCTTAAAGTGCGTGTAAAACTCGTGCAGCGGTCACATTTCAATTTACGGCTATGCGTCGTCACACGTGCTCGTAAACATCGGACAAGCCATCGGATCGGCAGTTTACACAAAGAATTTCTTCTCGATGCTGCTAGACAGACCTCGTTATATTTAATGCTAATTTATAGCATATTATATCTAAATAAACAGTATATATTATTTTACTGGTTTCATTGAGATGTGGATGTACGTATTTCGGAATTTTATTTCTATTGTACGACACTTCAGATTCAGCTAATTACTAATAACATGTAAAGTCACGAAGTCAATTAAAATTAATTATAAACAAAAATTACTTGCACATTATTATATTAACAAAACTTTCCCCACCTCATCAGGTGTGCTTTATAAATAAACTGAAACAGCTATATAAGAAAAATACACGTAAGAGAAGTAAAAGAGTTAAGTAAGTAATGTTGCTGAGATTAATTGTATCGGTTTTAACATTAATAGATGAACAATTGGATATATGTGAAACATTTTAGGCATTAATTGCGCGTCATATTTGATTTCGGAACCTAATATTGTTATTTTATTCCAATCAAAACTGTGGTTGTTTGGGTTCGTATATTTATTTAGAATTGAGTATTTGTCACAATGTTATTTTAAATTAGAAATATGTTATTTCAGGCGAGTTTTAAATGTCTCTTTTCCTTATCATATTTACCAAAATTTGCAGCTTTAAGAGAAAATTTTATATATTACATTATGCTTATATAAGTTATTTATATAATAAATAATAAATAAATTGTTGTCTTATATATGATATCAATGTTGTGCGATTTAAATAGTTTATTTAATTTAAAATGTATATTCTTTATGAATGGAAGAATGATGATTTTTAGAAACAGTAGTTCTGATAGGTGAGTTGTTAGTTGATTTGATTTGGTGACGTATTGTGTCGATATATTTCTTTAAAAAATCTACCGATTAGAAAAATAAAATTAGATTCAAACCCTATTAAAAATACTATACATCGGGACAATCTTATAAATAAAAAAGAGTGTATGTATGTTTGTTTGTATGTTTGTATGTTTGTTTGTATGTTTGTATGTTTGTTTGTATGTTTGTATGTTCGTTATACAAATCTACACCGCTGGAGCAAATTTCACCAAATTTCGTACACGGGTTCTTTGCGACCAGGAAAACAACACTGTCGGGGTCAGACGCGTCTACCAACCCCAGAAGCGGGGGTGGACGGGGGTGGAAATATTTAAACATGCTAAAACAGTCGATATTTCAGGCGGATAAATATTTTTAGAGGTCAAAGATATTTATAGTCTTTCCACTGATGATATCTGAATATAATTTTCAACCTCTACACCCTAGGGAAAGAGCACCCCTAGCGTTTGGGGTGGAGAATACAAATCTATACCGCTGGAGAAAATTTCACCAAATTTCGTACACGTGTTCTTTGCGACCAGGAAACAAACTCTGTCGTGGTGAGACGCGTCTACCACCCCCAGAAGTGGGGGTGGACGGGGGTTGATATATTTAAACATGCTAAAACAGCAGGTATTCGATTTGGATAAATATTTTCGGGGTCAAAGATATTGATTGTGTTTCTACCGATGTTATCTGAATATAATATTCATCTCCTACGCCCTGGGAAAAGGGCACCCTTAGGGTTTGGGGTGGAGTTGCTTTACAGAAAAATAACGCGAATACAACCGAGTTTGGAGTCAAATCGAAGGTTATGGATGTCAGTGAGTTTACTTCGGATAAATATTTTTAATTGCCCATTTAACCCGAAAGGGTGGGGGTTGGAAGGGAAGATAAATAGTCAGTTCTTGCGCGTTCTTGGAGGAGAATTACGTGAATACTATTTCAACGGATGTTGTTGAAAATATAAATCCCTTTAGACTTTAGTGGTGAGCTTGCTAAGGGCTGGGGGTGAGAATTGTCTATTATTCTAAAACTGCCAAAATGTTATGTGTTTATGGGTAAACTAGATTGATAGTGTTTCTACCGATGTGATATGAGTAAAAATTCAACCATTTCCACCTCGGGAAAGTAGCATATTTAGGGGTGGTGTTGTTCATACTATTTTATCCTATGTTGTTTCCATTAATAACGACGTTTAATCAAAAATGAAAGTGTTTCAGAACCATTGCTTTTTATACTCTTTTAAAAAGTTTTTATATTATAAATTGTTATAAACATAATTTTACATTTATTCCGTAATTGAAGTTGTATTATTGAGAAGAAATAAAGCAACAAATAATCACGGACAAATACATGTAACATAAACTCTACATGCTAACGTAGTTCATAATTTAGTTTACTACAACTTCAATGAAAATATTATCCACGTAATCTACATTATTAGAACAATTGTTCTCAAAATCCTAAACCATATAAATCAATCCATTAATAATCCCTTTTCAACCAGAACGAAAGGGCTTAATATAAATAATTATTACACTTAATCTTCTTATAAATAAAAATGAGTGTATGTATGTATGTATGTATGTATGTATGTTTGTATATTTGTATGTTCGTTATACAAATCTACACCGCTGGAGAAAATTTCACCAAATTTCGTACACGTGTTCTTTGCGACCAGGAAAACAACACTGTCGGGGTGAGACGCGTCTACCAACCCCAGAAGCGGAAGTGGACGGGGGTTGATATATTTAAACATGCTAAAACAGTCTATATTTCAGTCGGATAAATATTTTTAGGGGTCAGAGATATTAATAGTGTTTCTACCGACTGTTGGGGTGAGACGCGTCTACCACCCCCAGAAGCGTGTCGGGATTATCAGTAGAGCACTTTTTGGTGTTGGGTGGGGGAACGCTGCAATAAAATAACGCGAATACAACCGAGATTGGAGTCAAATCCAATGTTATGGATGTCATCCAGTTCAATTATAGCATCAAATTGGCCATTTAGCCCCAAGGGGCGGGAATGGATGGGATGGAAAATTTCTAACATGTTAAATCATCGATATTAGCGTGGAATAAATAAATTCCGGGACCATTGACGTTGATAGTATTTCTACCTATGTTGTTTGTAGGCATGATAGGGGTGTGGTTGGAGGGAATTTCCTTGAAAATAACGGGAAAACAACCGAGATTCGAGTCAAATCGAAGGTAATGGATGTTGCTGAATTTATTTATGACAATCTGGACAACGCGCGGGTATCGGCTGGGTTGGGATGAGTTGACCGGTTGTTTTTTCGTCAATTAAATATATTTCGGGATGAATTAGATTAATAAAAAATTTCCCTACATGTTTTCTGTGTATAATTTCAACCCCTTTCGGACTTGGAAGGGTGCACCATGATAGGGGTGGGGCTGGAGGGAATTTCCTTGAAAATAACGGGAAAACAACCGAGATTCGAGTCAAATCGAAGGTAATGGATGTCCCTGAATTTATTTATGACAATCTGGACAACGCGCGGGTATCGGCTGGGTTGGGATGAGTTGACCGGCTGTTTTTTGCGTCAATTAAATATATTTAGAGATGAATTAGATTAATAAAATTTCCCTACATGTTCTTTGTGAATAATTTCAACCCCTTTCGGACTAATAAGGGTGCACCCTTAAGGGTGGGCGTGAAGTAGCATTACATAAAAAGAAACCAGAAACTATCGGGATTGTCACTGAGTTTAATTAATTTCCTTGAAAATAACGGGAAAACAACCGAGATTCGAGTCAAATCGATGTTAATGGATGTTGCTGAATTTATTTATGACAATCTGGACAACGCGCGGGTATCGGCTGGGTTGGGATGAGTTGACCGGCTGTTTTTTGCGTCAATTAAATATATTTAGGGATGAATTAGATTAATAAAATTTGCCTACATGTTCTCTGTGTATAATTTCAACCCCTTTCGGACTCATAATGGTGCACCCTTAAGGGTGGGCGTGAAGTAGCATTACATAAAAAGAAACCAGATACTATCGGGATTGTCACTGAGTTTAATTAATTTCCTTGAAAATAACGGGAAAACAACCGAGATTCGAGTCAAATCGAAGGTAATGGATGTTGCTGAATATATTTATGTCAATCTGGACAACGCGCGGGTATCGGCTGGGTTGGGATGAGTTGACCGGTTGTTTTTTCGTCAATTAAATATATTTCGGGATGAATTATATTAATCAAATTTCCCTACATGTTCTCTGTGTATAATTTCAACCCCTTTCGGACTCGGAAGGGTGCACCCTTAAGGGTTGGCGTGGAAGTAGCATTAGATAAAAATAAACCAGAAACTATCAGGATTGTCACTGAGTTTAATTAAACTTGACCGTTTAAGTCCCCGAAGCGGGAGTGGTCGGGGGTGAAAAATTTCAAACATGTTAAATGGTCGATATTTGCGAAAATTATTTCCTGGGGTTAATTACTTTGAAAGTATTTATACCGATGTCGTTCGTGTATAATTTAACCCCTGTGAGGGGAGCAAGCTTAGGGGTGGCGTGGAGGTACGTTAAATAAAATCCCGCAAAAACAACCAAGATTCGCATCAATTCCGAGACTATGAATGTCGCTGAATCTAATTGTGACAACCTGGGTAACGCGACGGGTTTGGGAGGTGTTGGGCGGGGGAATAAATTTCAGACAATGTAATCGGCCGATTTTTGCGTGGAATACATTCTTTTTCATTATCGCATATTTGTGGGGGTGGTCATCTTCTAACATGTAAAAACGGCCGATATATTTAGTCAATGACTTCATCCCCCTTCGGCATGTGAGGTGAGCACATTTAGGGATAGGGTTCGAGGAGCTTTACATAAAAATAGCGCAAAAGTAAGCAAAATTGGAGTCTTATCGATGGTTATAGATAATTGACATCTCGGGCAACGCCGGGCACCCAGCTAGTGTTTTCATAAAGCTAACCTTAACTTTACGAATGCCCCATTCATCGTAATATTATATTCAACCCTTACCGTAAAAACACTACACACCGGAAACAAACTTTCAAAAAGCAATTCATAAAGCTGCGTAATTCTTGGCTTACAAGATGAAATGTTGATTATCTTATCAATTTAACTATTTATAATGGTTGACATTTTGCTAGTGTGTGAGCGAGTACAAGACTGCAGTTACGAGTTGTGTACCTAAAATTAAGTATGGAGTAGGATAAAGAAGAGTATATAAGTAAGGATATTTAAAACAGTGGGCTGCTATGCACAGGCAAGTGTAAACAGTGCTCATTTTAGTAGTTTCCATGTAGGTTTAATTTACTTTCAAGTTCTGACTATAATTTAATTCTTATTTCAGAGTCTCACCCAAATCGATTGAAAATAATCTGAGTTTTTTTCCCCGCGTAATAATTTCAGTTGAAAATTTTCCAATTTGTGGATGATAACTTAATGTAGGTTAGTCTCAAAAGTATTAAATGTTTTCAAGAAAATCCTTTTAAGTTGTTTTTTAACAAAAAAAATACAGACTAAAATTAAGATGAAATCTGTTTTGAATCCCCTACTTCATTAAACAATATTATAAAATTAGAATTATCTTATTACTTTATTTTGATAAATTTATATTTGCAGTTTTGTTTTTAATCGACCACTACTTATTTATGGTGTGTCAAAGTGAGAAATTGTCTCAACAAAACATAAGAAATTCACTGAAGCAGTTATCAAATATTTAGTTATTATGCTTGGGAATTATTATTTGTTCGAAAATTTAATTTGTATTTATTTATATCAAGATATTTTAAGAACATACTTTATACATTTTTATGTATATATTATAATTACATTATTAAAGCCTCATGATATAAATTTGAATATAGTAAGAATATTTGTATAATTTCATTATCCTTAATGACGTTAGATGCATCTGGTGTTGAACATCCCTGGCGCATTGCGTCCCGGAAAACTTTTAAAATGCAGCAAGTGCGTTGTAGTTGAATCTCAATTAAGATTTAAGAAGAAGAGCATGTTGGGAGAAAGAGATAAAATCTCAATTAAAAGACTCGTTGTTTTCTATTAAACTTGAGCTCTTGAGTTTGTGTCTTGAAGTTTCTAAAGCAACAGGCCTCAACAGATACTCATTATGAATTACTAAACTTTTGTTCTAAGCAAGAACATACGCTTAATAAGGGAGAAAACTCGATTTCTCGTGGTTTTTTTTGTAGATAGTAACGTTTGTGATATAGTTTCGTAATCAGAAATTGATTTCCTTCTATTTCAGTTACGTAACACGTTTTTTGTTGTATATAATATTCAAGGTAATATTGCAGCTCAATTTACAGCTTTTATAATACTTATGTAATTCTTCATTGCACGTAGGACTGTAAAAGAACAACACTTAAAAATACTCTCCCGTTGTTTCAAGAGATTTGTAAATAAAAATATATTTTTCTTACGTATATAATTAGAAAACTTCAACGTTTTCTTTATCTTACAGCTGTTAGATAGACAGATAGATCTACCATTCTGCTTTTCAATAGTTTGTACTCAAAAAATAATCTGATAACTGATTTTATAATTATACTATTTTTTTACAACCATTTTAGGAGGAAATATATAAAAAAGCACTTACCAAAATCTTATAACAAAGTAATATCTCGCTTAGGGACAACAGAACGCTGACGTCAGTCAGAATCGTGACATCTTTGAATTTCTAGACTGGCTAAATATTTTTTAATCAATAAGTATCGCGTGTTTATATAATTATTTTATTTAATTAAGTTTTTTGTAAGATTTATAATAATTTAATAATTAATGATCAAGTAATGTTGGACATCAGTAACAAAAGACGGATGATAATGTTATATTTTGTATTGTTGACATTTTAAAGGCTGATCCGTACATAGTGAGAGTGGGACATTTTGATTGGCCTAATTTTTTATACATCAGGAAAAAGAGACTTTGTGATTGGGCGAATTTTCAGAAGTGCAGAGGCAGCACGGCTGAAACACATCGAAGAGACACTTAATAGCTGGAGTCGACTGATATCGGTCATGTCTGACATTGTTGACTCTACCGTTGTTAAACTACATAAGGAGTATCCGAATCGCTTAAATACGAGCAGATGACATTGCTTCAGTTTAGTAGAAGTGACAATACTGCGTTACTGAATAAATTTTTAAGTCGCAAGTTGCCTGTTGGATTTTATTTCATGCAAGATAGTCGGTGTACGAGTGTATTAACGCTACTGTTTTTGTAAAATGATTTAATTCTATTGATTTGGATTCATGGTATTTCAGATATGGACTTTATTATAGAACATCAACACTACAAGGAACCTATGTCGTAATGAACCGACAGTATTAACGGCGTAATTAAGGTACAAAGACCAACTTCAGCACTGTTAGTGTGACGCAGTTAACGAGCCCGCGAAAAAGTTCTAAATCCTGCAGCCACGTTGAAGGAAACAGACAAATAGACGTAAAATTTTGCGGTTGTAGTGAGTTAAGCAGGTCAGAGGCAGGACGCATACTTAGTAGTGAATTGTTAGTTGTTTGGAGTGAGCAATTGTGCAGATCTCAGAGTTAGTGAGCTCTCCTGGGCTCATGAAATGTTTTTATTTTATTTGTGAAGATAATCGATTTTGATAACTCCACGGATAGCCCCAAATAAATTCATCACTTTCCCTTCGAAAAACAGTTTTGTTTTTGGTTTATTATCGTGTTTCATAGTTTCATATCAAGCCATAAATGGGCGCCAAAACTGATTTATTGCACCTGCGCCAACAGAGCGTTGGAAATATTTATTCAAACACGTTTATACAAACGTGGCATCCAACGTGCTGACAGATTTATTATGTCTTAATCTTGATTAAATGTGTGACAAACGCGTAATCCGGACATATTCACTGCCTATTCCATCTCTATCACTAATTTTGCCGTTATCTAGTACCATTTGGTGAACTTAAATGGTTGCAGTTTTTGTAAGTCCCGAACGTTCATCGTCTCCCAAGCTGGTACAGTTACGTTAAAATTCAGATGACCCGGATTTCACAGTGGTAAATGATGGAGCAGAGTCCCCGTACACAGCGTCCAACTCGTCTTTAATTGGAGTAAGCGTATTGCGTTTTTTAAAAAAAATCTAATGACTGATCGATACTAATTTTTTTTTCATTTTCATTGTAGTGGTAGGTTTATTAAATGATGAAGTAAAGGGATACTTTACAGAATTTAATAATAATTTAACTGAACATGAGAAAAATAAAATAAAATAAATAAAAAATTATGCGTGTTCAGCTAACCGGGCAATCGGATCCCTTAAATCCCAAGTTAAACCATGGTTTACGGTAATTCCCCATGCGCTTCAAGGATTGAGACACTTGGCAGTTACCTCGCGTTGATCTCTGGTCGTGATCATGTGGCACCCTCGATCTCTCCGAGTCCTCTGGATGATGCAAGTTTGGGGCTGTACGTCCGTCCTTGGCGACGGTTCGTCGAGGATTCTTTCTACACTTTCTTTACAGCCCCTTCGCTGGGTGTGATATATCGATGTTCTCGACCAATTTTCGATCGATCTTTCCTGAACCAAGAAATGTGATTGGTTCAGGCAGTCACGTGTTAATTCAACTTCTGGGATTTTTTAGAGACGTTTCCCACGGTGCAACAGTCCAGGTAACTTCCGCGGGTCAACACCGCCTACGTGCCTAAGTCCAGACCGAAGGGATTATCCATCCGTCACGGCGGCGCCTGGTCAAATTCCAACTTGCCAAGCTCGCAACCCTTGCTAATATCCAATTATATTAAAATGAAAAATATATATCAATAATAAAACTATCGCGCTACATCATAAAAACGCTCACATCGACTCTCTCTAAGGATTGGAAAACAATTACGCGTCCAAAATGGCTGGAATTTTGATACCTTTCAAGATATGCGCAAACACATTCTCTAGCTTATGTTGACTAATGTTCCTATCTTCATGTTGATCTCGGAATCTTTTAAGACCACCCTCGTGTTTCCTTGGAGCTCCATTCGTTCCAAAAACTCGAAATTTTCCTGTCTGTTCCACGTTTTTTATCCAATCAAGAAACATTTGCGGCTTCAGATGGCACTGAAACACGACTGTATGAAACGTATCAATAGTAAAGGTGATTATGTAGAAAAATCAAACTTTTTTTAAAAAAATCATACATTGGCTTCCTATCAACCATCAAATACGATTTTGATCTATAAAGTTCTCGGACGTATTGTGAAAATGACAATGTCTTATTAAGATGGCTTTAAGGGAGATTTGAACACTCATGAGAATAACCTGTTGCTGCGGGATCACAACCCCCCTACTCATCAGTTATATGATATTTACAAGGAAAACAAATATTATGTAATGCGAGGAGGCGAACTAAAGAATTGCATACGTATTGTTATGTATATTAATCCAGTTGCCTTTGTTAAGCAAAACTTTAGTGAAATTCGAATAAATTATCTTTAATGAGTTAAAGCACTGTACTCAACCTTCCTACTGTAATATTTTGTCCACTACATGGAAAAGTTTGTTAGCTTATATTATTCTCAAATAATTTGTTAATGTTTCTACAGATAGTATGAATTTATTTTCCAAATTTTGTGAAACATTTTAAAACAAAGACTCGATATTTACATTGTAATCCGTCCCTCATCCCCATATGAACTTTGTGTACGTGTCACAACACTGCGGTAATCATATTCGTGCAGAATTTTATGATTTAATATAACGGATTTGTATGGGCTTGATGGGCGCTTGAGGCAACGTTCTCTACTTTCTTATTTTATGTCTTATAAACACAAACGTAGAAATATTTGCAATTAAAGTAATTTAAATTTAAAAAATTAAGTATTCTATTGAGCTTTTTCATTCTTTGAGCTGATGTCAAAGAGGCAGTGACCTACATTCCTTCAAAAGTGAAAGGGAGCGTAGCCTTTGTGCCCGTTATAATTATCTGCTTATTAAAGAATCAAATGACGGAACAAGAAAGCGCCGCCATTGTCGTATTCATTTAAAACCACAAATGAAAGGCTTTTCATTGGGAACTGGAGACAAACGGCCGGCCGGCTGGAGTTTCCGCGGGACTATTGTTTCAGGTTGTGCAAACAGCAACTGTTGGCTCGTTACGTTGCAGGACAATAGCAGTGTCTGTGACAGAGTTAGCACATGCCCGTGCCCATACCCGGCCCTTGCGCATGCGCAGACGCAGACGCTGCCGATGGCGCTGGCGCTGCCACTGTTTATACGGACATCATGCCATACAATGGCACGATATAACATAGACATTCCTCACAGGATCTTCCGGTTTAATATCCTTAAATTTTTAATAGCATATCTTAAATGGTGAAAAAAAATCCGAATTACGTTACATTACTAGAATACTTTATTTGAAGATAAATCATGATTGATAAAAGTACTTACGCAGTGGTTTGAAAACTGTTTTAAGCGAATAACAAGTCTTTTATTTCTACCTAAATTATTAATACAAACGAATATTAATATTATGTAAATTAGCTTAACGTTATCTTCATTAAAACTCATCAGTCAGTATTTAAAAAATGTTATAGTTAAAGGGGATTGTAAAGGATATTTCGCATAGCAGGTTTTTTTAAAACTAGCTATTTACAAATTCTAAGTATTCCAGTACAATTGTCTTATTGATTATTATATCATACTGTAGAAGTCCATGTGTTGTAATTGTTGTTTATTTCAATTTAATTACAATATTTAATTATATATAAAATTACTTTCTTAATATAATTATTAAATGCTGAAACCTTATTTACAAATAAAAATATCCTGGGAGATAGAACTCAATGGAATCACACAATCACTAATGTGCCAAACGAACTCATTGTAATATAAAGATAAAACAGACAAATGCCATGAAATGAAGTAATGATATAAATACCACATATCAAACAACAAAATTTTTAAATAATAGGTACACTATATATATATATATATATATATATATATATATATATTGTAATGCATTTAATATAATGCATTGGGTTAAAAACAGCGCACATGTCGTAAAGAGAATGCGAGGGAAAAGTAACCGCGGGTCCTGTCACGAGATGACAAGACGGAGCGGTAAGTCATTTATCTAGGATGAGTGCTGGTGAGCGGCAGAGAGGAAGCCGTAATTTGTAGAGACAGTGTGACGGTGCGGCAATTAGGTCTAAAGAGTGATTGCGGGTCCAGTAACTTATTGATTTGGGGAACGGCGTGAAGAATTCGTAACGCAGAACGTGGGTGAGCAGATGGTCTCAAAGTGGCTATGTTAGAGCAGGCTATTGTCTCTGACGAATGACCTGACAAGTGGCGTATTTGCTTGGGACTTGCAAGAAAAGATCTTGTGCGAGTCAGACAAAAGAGAGCAGCCGACAAGTCCTGAGTAATTGCGGGGGGCGAAATCACTGCAGCTGCAAGGAGAGTCAGTGGGTGTAAGGGTCTAGGCACTTGTTGACTTAGGATCTGGAGAAATTAGTATCGCGCACTTGTGAGCGGAGAGGTCCAAAGACAAATTGGACCTGTCGCGATTGTCGGGTTTCGGACAAAAGAGAGCAGCCGGCGGAAGGACTCCAGCGGCCGGGACGTAAATTTCAGTAATGGGATTCTGTCACCGCGCCGTTGCGACGAAACTTTGCATCAAGAGAAAAACAAGGAGGCTAGGGGTATATATAGGGGAAATAACCTATTGTGTGACAGTTAGCGTGGGAGAGGAACGAGAGACGGTCAGCGAGAGTCAGCGTAGGAGAGGGGTTCGGTGAAATTCGACAGTTAGTCAGTCAGCGACAGTCAGCATCAGTCAGCAAAACCATAACAGCTATAAACATTTTTAAAATACAGAAGCTCTATCTGTATGAGTAGGAGAATTGGACCTGTCTTCGATGGTAGGCGACCTGGATGCAGCAAAAGACGTCAAGGAGTGTCACAGCGAACCAGTGATATTGTGTTAGAGTCAGTGAGTGAATGTCAAGGCTATAAAGTGAGTGTCTTAAGAACGAGTCGAAGTAAACATGAGAAACCGTAAGTTGGAATGCATAATATTAACAGATGTAAACGTTATTAAAGGATAACAGTCAGATGTCGTTCTCTTCTTTTGATAATAAAGGTAGAAGCAATCTATAGGTTAAGTTAATTAATAAATTTAGTAGATACTTTTGTTTAATTTAAAACATAAATGTTGGGTCTTTTTAATAGTTCGATTCTGTCCGTTGTCAAACCCAGTAGAGACCCATGAGAGCAAGAGTTCTTATTATAATAGTAAATTGTTAAATTCAATTGTAATTTCTGGTGAAGTTTAATAAATTTGTGTGTTAAAATCAAAAGCATATATTTTTTATTTATACCCGTTGTGGTTATTACAATATATTGTTTTCAGTTTCAATTTATTACACAATTTTATAGGTTTTATTTACTTTGATGAGTAATTCAATGAAAGAATTTTAAATATTACTTTATTTTATGATTTAAGATTATTTAAAGAAATTTTTGCCTTGAACAATTTAAAATAAGTTAATGAAATTTTCAAGTTATCAAACTTTAAAAGAAATTATTAACATTTAGTGAAATGTTTGAAATGATGAAACTGAAATTTTATTTAATTATTAGAAGTTATTTTAAAAAACAGAAAAATTACATTTTCATGTAATTTACGTAATAATTACAAGGCTATTAATTTAAGTGACTCTCTTATTTTTATCACAGGGCGTTTTATCGGGCATCAGAAAGGTACAGAACAGCAATAAATATAAAATTTACAGAAAAATATTCCTCAAAACACAAATAAAAATCAAATGTAATTTTACAACACAACAATTATGCCATGTTTACAAGTTACATTCCAAATTGAAAATTATACTTTACATACCAATTTTGGTTGATCTTAAATTTTACTTCCACTGAATTTACTCTAATCACAAATTTTAAACAAATGAGAAGTTTTAGTTTCTAAAATTTGGCAGACACATTAACAACACAACAAATCTTATAATTTTTGAACACCAAACAATAGACCCAAGATGTTTCAATTTATATTATTTTATAAATGTATGCAAGTCAAATATAATGTAAAAGTTTAGTCTCTACAGGCCTAAGCGTTAAGATGACTAAAAATTGAAGTTAAAAACAATCCAATCAGTCCTTATTTTTGTTAGGAAATTCAAAAATAACTTCAGTTACAAGTTATGATAATTTTACTGAATTAGCTATGAATAACAGAAATATATAAAGGAATAGGATCTTGAGTTTTTTCTGCACCTAAAGGTATTTATATTATCACTTCTTTTGTCTGTATATTGGCTATCTTTCTTATTGGGTGTTGTCAACTGACCAGTACAGTTGTGTTTCTCTAGGCTCTTCTTACCACCTGACGAAAGGAACAAGGATCCCAGAACCGTTGTGTGGTATTTATATTACCATTTTTTGTCTGTATTGGCTATCTTACTTATTCATTATTTTCATTCAGACGTAAATTTTTTCATTTTATCTTTCTTATTATTATATTGTCTAGAACTTTATGATCTACGGAAAATAAATAAAATTGTATATAAATATCAATAGAACTGTTAATTTTTACCTGTCACACAAATTCTTAATAATTATAATGATGTATAGGTATTATAATGATTAAGGCTTATTTGAAGCAGTGCTACCAGTACGAATAAACAATTTGTTTTAAAATGGTTGCTATTAAATTAAATTCTTGTTTTATCTTTATCGCTTCTTCTAAGTCGCACTTTCTTCGTCTTTCGTCTCTCACCACAACAATTCTTCTAAAATCTCATTCTACCCATTACAATCGTAATTAAGCTTTGCCCTGATATCAGATATTGGAACGCCGAAAATATATAATTACTGACTTCGTCTTTATTTAATTTTAGCGGAAGAGATTTTTGACGCCGATGAACGTCCAACATTAGTTTTATTTTTAACATAACTTATTGAGATAGGGGAAGTCCCAGGTAAACATTTGACTTTTTCTTAACACAAATTCTTAATCAATCTCTCAAATGGATATCGTAATGGGATATTAAAGATTCTGACTTTAATCTCGGAGATGGGATGTTTGCCATCTTCCAACGTCGACAGGAACAAAGAGATTCCAACTTTTCTTAAGATTTTCCTTGCTCAATAGCCAATAGGTAAAGTTTCAAATTCTAATTTCAGTAGAAAGTATACAAGTACAATTTTATATGACTTACTTCTTTTGCTTTCGGACTACATGTCAAGTTGAAACCCAAATATAAATCGTTGCTTTGTTATTGAAATTAATTTAATTTATTATACGTGTTAATCGATGATCCCTGAAATCCGTCGTCCTCTTCACATATGATGCGTAAGTAAAACAAAGTTTTCAGTTTGTGTAGATGACCACATGCAACGCAGATTATAGTTATTATTACGATGTCAGTCAGTAGTGTCCCTACTTATTTAGTTACCTTTGGAGTCACAGTCACGAAAACTTACTATTTTTAAGCAACACTTATTTTTTTCGAAAAACGTTAATTTATTTTCTTCTTATGTGTAATGAGTTTGATTACAACTTTTAAATTATTTTAATAATAAGGGTTAGAAATAACACACTTTGTATGAGCCTCCAGATTGTGGTTTCTATTAATTTATTTTACCATAGCTTTCGACATTTTTTCATCTTCAATCTCTATGTAATTCACTTAGAAATATATTTTCAGACTTCTTCCACTGATCCACTAATAAATTTATTGGACTTGTGGGTGCCCCAGAATTTGTATTGATCTGAATGTACTATTATTTTTATATGAAATGATTATTTTGAATATAAGCAACTGTGTGCATGACATTAAAACTAGTCTTTTAAGTCTAAACAATAATTCTCTTTTAAAAATCTTAAACTATATACTTAACGACTAGAGTCTATACAATTCTGTCTTCTAGAGTTTTCTAGTTTTGTGTACACTTCACTCACGCGCTATGCTCTGATTTTATACACTGCACTTTACACAGGATCAGCTGGTTGTCTTCTTTTCAACCTTCTGGTATGGTGTTGATTTTCCATATGTTGTCGGACCACTGGGTTGATGTGAAGGTGAAGCCTAGCATCCTGTTTCCGAGCATACCTTTTTATTTCTTCTTTTATAGTTGGAATCCGGAGATCCGTATGAAGATCTATATTTCGGATATACCAGATGGAATTCACAATGTTTCTTAACACTTTATTCTGCAACTTCAACGCTAGATCATAAAAAGAAGACCAAGCCTCTTGGAAGAAATTCTAGGAGAAAATGTTTTATTCGTTACTCTACTTGTAATTAATAGAGATAAAATGTTTTGAGGAAACGTTTTAGGGACTAATACGGCCAAACAGAATATTCAAAATTTATCTAAATACAGAAAATAATTGAATGGGCGATGATACAACGAAGAAAAGGATTTCTGAAAATGAATCGACGCGATTTTCAGCCTCAATATTTTTGGGATGGGTAAATAGATGCCAAATTGTAGAATCTGGGAATAAGATACTTAGTTATAAGAGTGGTGTAGTTTGTTAACAGAGATTTATTTATAATAGTTAATAGAGAGTTACGATCAATGTTTGTCAGTCAGAGCTGGAACGACGCAAACGACCACAAATGTGGTACTCCAATAACTGTCTCACCACTAAAACTAATCAGGTTAACGTGAGCTATCCGTTTAAGTAACACGAACTCTGAGAGGTTGTCAATGTATGTTTATGTTTTGGTGTTGTATTAATATGGCTTGCTGATTCCAAACTGTTTTCAGTCAGTTAAATTATCAGTGCATTTCGATCTATAAAATAAAGTTCGTGGTCATGTAATTGTCTTAAATATTAATTATGCTTGGAGTGATCAGTATCACAACGTCGCATCTGAGAGGTTTGAATCCCGTCATGGGAATGGATGCTTGTGTTCCTCATGGCCAGAAAACTGGAGATAAGACTGAAAGAGAATCTCACACTAACGAAGTGTCACTACTAAATCCATAATGTGTATGTAAGATGGCAGTTGTCTCTATTAGGTCATGGAGAATTAATGAAAATTAATGGCTGAATTTTTGAAAGTATGTGTAATGTAAGATGGCAGTTGTCTCTATTAGACCAAGGAGAATTAATGAAAATTAATGGCCGAATTTTTGAAAGTATTATTGTTTCAAGGCTAATGTCCTAACATGGCATGGGACGTTTCCTTTCAATTATATGTTTTATAATAAAGATCGTGATTGTTTTACAAATGTTATCATTAAAAATCATGATTTTTTTACACCTGCATTTCAATAAAAATAAATACATTTGTTGCAAATATATTGCCGAACGTGTAGTGGCAGACGCTTGTCTCTAAAGTATGATTTTACGTAAAATTTTAATGCTGGAAAATAAATCGGACTCGCTTTAAGCTGCGAAAAAAATATTCCAAAACTTGAAAAAAATTATTGCTTCTTGCAAAAGTTTGATCGGTGAACTAAGCCACTGATTCCAAAAGTAGTCTATATGGAACTGTAATATAATAGTCTACACGTGCCCTCTTATCATAACGTCTCTTCAGCATAGCGGACCTAAGAGGGCGCAGACATAAGTCTTCACCCCTTACGCCTAGGCAGCTGTGATGACGCTGCGTCTAGACGGACGTCAGCATTTTAAGTACTTTAAGCAGACATGTACACGTCAGCGGAAATCTCCACCCTGTAAGAGTTTATCTCATTGGAGACTTAAATCATCAGGGAGGGGGAAAGGAGTCTTCGAATTGTTCAGAGCTCTTGGGAAAAGTCAGTCGGCATCCAACCTCCAGACGGGTCGGTGGCTCCTGGTGCTATCCGCCAGTTTGTCTTACTTTATTTTATGTCTAACTATTAAATCTCTTTATTCTTCTTCAACTCTTATTTGACTGAAGTGCAGCGAAACACCAACCACTACGCCTAGGTTCAATTAGTTGAAACCGAACCCTCACGTTACCGACTTTCCTATTTCCTGTTCTTAATTCTTCCTTTATCCTCTAGATCGGTAGCCAGGTGAGCTAACGGAGGTATAGCTCGGTTGGTGAACGATCTATCTGGACTTCCCATTTCCAACTGCTGGAATGTGACATGTTCGCAGAGGTGAAGTGTTACATGATGACAGGATGTATGTTACATCGTGCCAGCGGTTGGAAGTATGTTACAGAACTCTAGAGGTCGATTCCAAACTGCAAGGGGTCCATGTGAGCGAAAACAAAAATTAAGGGTTCACGAGATGCGAATGGAGTCCACGACAATTGATCCCAGCTAATTTTGGCTTTCCTTGAACAGATGAAGTATTTACGTGCTGTATTTATAGTTCATTCCAATTCATCATGTTATTATGCATGAATATATGTTTTGTTAAAACACATTGATAATCCAAAGGTTGTTATAAATTTAAAAAATGTTACTTAATTCTTGTTCGCAGCTTACGATTCGTTTGACCTATATAGCAGGCTGTATAAAATAAACACAAAACTTTTATAAACTTAAAGATTTTTTGTCAGTAAAATGAGATACAAATGTGGTATCCATCGACAGCTAAAAATCTTAGTGGTAAATTTCATCAATATCTTCAATTTTTCATTAATGCATTGGACAGAATTCGAAGTTATCTGTTGAATACTAGGTTACTTCAGGAGCTTTATGAATAAAATGATAAATACTTTAATCCATTACTCCTTCACACTGAGGTAAGCTGGCTGTTAAGGCTTGTTTGACAAGATTTTATTCTCTTTTTGAGAAAGTTTTACCGTTTTAGGATGATAAAGATCCAATTTTAACAGAACATTTACGTAAGTGGAAACCAGACGTTGCTTATTTAACAGATTTGTTTACTAAGTTTTATGAAGTTAACTTACAGTTATTGGGTAACAGCTTAACTTTGATTAAAACAATTTTCATCATTTCAGCTCTTCTTGTGAGAATGATGCTAATGAAGCAAAATATAGAACGGCGAGAATTTTCCTAGTTCCCCAATTTTGTCACAGTCAAACTGTCAGGATGATGATGTTTCAACCTACGGTCAACATTTAATATCACGCATACTTTGAAATTAGGTTTGAGGTTATTTTGATTCCGAAAATACTACAGTGACACAAGTTCTCCGTTGGTACTTATCCCGATCATTTATTCTTGTAACACGACAACCGTTTCTTCAATGTCAGCATTTAAGTTACAATTGAGAAAAGGATATCGGCAATGTTGGCTTCACCTATTACTTATCCTGAATTATGGACTATCGCGAGAAAGTTTTTGACAGCTTTTCCACCTTCATGGAAAAGGGTTTCAGCGCGATTGCCAATCATTTTACAAAAGAAAGAAACAAATTACAAATCACCGAATGTGCATAGTTAAGATTAAACCTTACTAAATTGAAGCCAAATATAGAAAATTTGTTATTAAAACATCAGCATGTCTTCCAATTAAAAACATTTATTTTTATGTTGTTAATATTATAATTTTACTAGATTTGTCTCGTTTGAATTAATAAATGTATAAAACATAACGTTTATTTTTTCACTCTACAGTCAAACCTTTCAAAGTGAGTAGCACGGGTAAGCTGTCAAAAACACAATTGAAGTTGATGATTTGCTACAACTACAATGACGGAGGTCTACCACAAACAGAAAAAATTGGCAGTTCGTCTACGAAACAAAAAAAAACTTTGTAACCACTCAACTAAACAAGCGGAAAGATAACATAAGAGCAAAATGGACGTAAATACGTTAGTTAGGAAATGTACATGTGCCAGGAAATAATCTGCATTGGAAAAGTACCATACCCCATGATGGACTGGAATTTAGATTTTCTT